>JAJJWX010002762.1:0-619048 GCA_023529315.1 Papaver bracteatum | reverse complement strand
TTGGTAATCCAACGAACCAAATTTAAAGAAATCAAATCTCAATCCAATCTAACGATCATCATTCAACAAATTGTGTTTTCTTCAAATCCGTATGCTCTTTTTTAAACCAATGAGAATGTCCGATTTTTAATCTAACGGTCAAGATCTGTATCACGCGGATTCAGTGTTTCAAACCAAAAAAGCCCGCCCAATTTTTCACGCATCCTTCTAGATATTGACTATTGACCAGAACATTTTTTCTCCGTCATAAGAAAATATACATTCATTTCTTCTCATTTCATTTCTTCTTTCTCTCTAAAGGTGTTGCTCTGCAACCCAGAAGAAATTAAACCCAAAAGAAAGTAAATCTTACCCTTAAATCATATCAAAACCCAACTTCACCTCTTACCCAAAACAAACTGAAATCAGAAAAAACTGAATCGCAAAATCCAAAAACCAATTGATCTGAAAAAAGTGGAATCTGGCCTGATAATTGAAGTTCGAGAGTTCAATTGAAACCCCAAGAGTCGAATAACTACACCTTTAATCCAGGAAGCCGTGACTTCTTCAACATCGGTATAAATCTCACCGATTAGGTTTTTTTTTTTTTCAATTTTCTATTTGATTTCGATTAGTTTTTCATTTAGAGTTTCATATCTGATTTTTGATATGCTTTGTGTTTGATGTCTGATTTTATTTTAGACTTATTTCTTGATTAGGGTTTTTCTTATCCGAGTTAGGGTTTTTGTGAAATTGATTCATATACCGAGTTTGATTTCAAGTTTGATTTTCCCTTTCTTGTATGATTTAGAGTTATTTCCTGTTAGGGTTTTATTTTTTAGCCAAGTTTGGCTTTTTGACATAACCGATTCATAGGTGGATTTTTTAGAGTATGAACCAATTCGTATGTTGATTGATTTAGAGTTAACATGATTTACAGTTTGATTTTTGAGCATGTCTCTTATAAGCTATTAAGTAACTCTATAACGACTGGGGGTTTGAGTCCCGAACCCCCTGACTCATTCTCAACTGAGATTTATTCAGGGATTTGGTATTCCAACCTCCTGTTGGAAGTTGCTTGGTGGTTACCTGTTGCTTGATTTGGTATTATGTTGATAGATATATGTATGTCAAGTTTGGTGGTTAAGGATTCATGAGATCTAGTGCACTCTTTATCATATGAGCGAGACAATTGCTTGACTATTAAGCGATCGACTTACTCATAGGATAAGGAGTGTACCATCTCATTTTGAAATCCTTCTAATTTGGTATCATGCCAATATTTTATTGATGTTTTCCAAATTATGCGTGGGTGTTCCAATTATGCCTGATAAATTATGTATGAACTGATGTTTGAATTATTCTAATTATTTTCTTGATGTTGGTATGATTCTAGAATGGTGAAGAACAATTTGGTGCGGGTCACCAAAGAAACCAAGACCAAAAAGTCTGTTCCAACTCCCAAGAAGAAGGTAAAGATTTATCGTCCGCATATAATTCTTTGTTTAGTGTAATGATTTTATTTACCATCTTCTTTTTTTTTTGACCTATTCTATTTTATATCGCAGATTACCAAGGAAGCCAAAACTGTCCAATCTGTCTCATTACCAAAGAATAAGGTACTAATACATCTCTTATAGTTTACCAAACTATCTTCATTTAGTTTAATTATTTTATTTGTATAACTCAATTTATTTACCAAACTCCTGTTATTAACTTATTCAAGTTGCAGATTATTTTGAAAAAGAAGCCGAGGTTCGCATCCTTCAAAGTCCTAAATCAAAGAAACAACTCCTAACAAGAAGAAGAGTTCGAGCAAACTGCAATCCAAGAAAGTCATTCACCAACTGAACGTGAAAAGACACCAAGACGAACATCCCCTAGGTTTAAGAAAAGGTCAGAGGAACGAGATCATACTTTTCTTTGAAGAGTACTTCAACACGATCATCACCTAGGAAAAGGAAAGGTTTAGATGAACCGGAAAGTGCCGCACAATCTGTACCAGTCCATTCCACATCAGGAGCATCTCAAATTGCATGTTCAAAGGAAGTAATTGAGAAGGAAAGGACAGCAAAGCGGAAATTGTACCTATCAGGCCCATGTCCGAATGTCCAAATCAGGAATCCAAATGATACCTTCTCTGATATGGTTGAAGAAGATGAAGAATATGAAGATGATGAGCAACTGGAACTGGAGAATGATGTTGCTACTGAAGAGAGGGAAGTTGAAGACAAGGAAATGGATAATGATAGACAGAATGACAATGGAAATGAAAATGAAAAAGGAGAGGAGGTATGACTCTTTGTGTCGCTGATTTAATTTAAGTTGTTACTTTATTGTAGTTTTTTAATCATTGTCTAACTATTTTGCTTGATAAATGTGATAACACTTAGGTTGTACAAGGAGAAGAGAAGAGAAAGCGTGTTCCTCGTGGCCCAACACGTATGGCTTCACTAGGGATAACAGATGACAAAACAAAAAAGCCATACAAGGGCACTGTTATCTTTAACGGCAAAGATCAGCCCATTGGTAACCCATCCGTGCAACTTGCAAGTGTGTATGGAAGTTTTAGTGAGGCGAAACATTCCATTAAATTTCAAGGATTGGAGAGTCGTCCCTAAGCGAAACATTCCATTAACTCTTCAACTCTTTAATTAACTCTGTAGCTCTTTTATCCTTCAATATTAATCTTAACTCATTCACTGTTATTTGCAGATGAGGTTCATTGTTGATGATTTTTACAGAGATTACTATTATGGGAAGATGGGTTGTTATCTTAAGGAGGCTAGGTCTAGGAAAGCAGGTAAGATACTCGCCCTTGATATGTTGGAAGAAGAAGAAAGAGAGAAGAGGATAAAAGAACTTAAACCACAAAACATGTCAGACAATGAGTGGGAAGAGTTTGTAAAAACTGTTTGCTCGGAGGAATTCAGAGTAAGTTTTATATATTATATAATTTTTTAGTTAAGTCCTTTTACAATGATTTTTTTTGTTATGTCTTGTTACTTAACTGACATTCCATTACTTAATTTGTCAGGCAAAAAGACTAAAAATGCAGGAAATCCGGCAGAAGCATACCACCCCGCACACAATCAGTAGGCAAGGTTATTCTCGTCTGGAGGCGAAAATGGTATGTTCATTATGTGTTTGGTAGTATGAATGTTTAAAAACTGGTTGTGGATTTTTTAACCAACTGGATTTACATTTTGTTTGCAGTAAAAGGAGAAGAACACAACTGAGGAGATTGATAGAGTTGAATTGTGGAAAACGGGTCACAAGCAGAAGGAAGGAAAAGAACCAAATCCAGGGGTTGTTGAGGCTTTTGTGAGTACCCAAGAGACTTAATTCTTTCTTTGTTTATGTATTTAAATGATTAAATTCATAAATGTGACAAATTCTGTTTAACACTAATTAATACAGGAGAAAATTGCAAGAGCTGAAGAAGATGCTGGTGTTGATGTTGGTGGGTCATCTATGACAGATGATCTTCTTGTCAAAGCTCTTGGTGAGGACAAACCTGGTCGACTCAAAGGAATAGGGTTTGGAGCTACAAAGACAAAGATGGTTGTCAAGGCACATTATAAGAAGATCATTAACAAGTGTCGGGAAAGTGTGAATGAATTGAATGGGAGACTCATGATGTTAGAGGTAAACTTCTTTATTATTTATGTAGTATTATTTTGTAAGTTTATGAATTAAAACTTTCCCCTTATACTGCTGGTTTGATCTTTATATAGGAAAGGAGCTCGAGATGTGTCTCACGCTAAGATGGATCACCATTGCAAAAGGCAAGTCCAAATGTAAGCCTACTTTTTTCTTCTTTGCATTATGGCTTATTTTTCTCTGTGCTTAATGTTAATTTCTATTGTAACTGTGTTATGTTTTCTGTAGTCTGGAAATGCCAGTAACAACCATGCTAGCACTAGCATTGTCCGTGAAAATAGCAGCAGTCCTTTGAGCAAAACAAATGGGGTGCAACATCCAGTGGGAATGCCAGAGAAGAATAGAGCTTGCCGATTACTCAGTTGGTACGTTGAGGGCGAGATTGTGGCTGATGCAGTTATTGCTGAAACAGATCCAAAGAAGTTAATCCATGGAATGCCTATAGGTTTTGGATCTTACAAGGTATATGTGAAAACTTCTCGGGTGGATGATGCTATTCTCTACAGGAAAACCAATGAGTTGAAGTGTATCCATGATGCTATAGGAACTTACATCGCATGGGCCAAGGATTTGATATTGCTTGACTAGCTCTACTACCAATCTTAGTTTTTAATCTTCTTTGGGAGTGTTTCAGGAAATTTTTGTTTTGGGTTGCTTTAATTTGTGGTCACTGGATATTTTATGGGCTGCTTTAATTGTGTCACTGGATATTTATGGGTTACTTTTTCAATGATCTAAAACTGGTTAAGTGTTTCAATGAATGCTGATAATTTTTGTGAATGCTGGTACATTTGGTTGAATAATGCTGGTATATTTGAATGTTGTAGACAATTTCAATTTTTTTTTCACAAATGACACACAACCACAACTGCTATAAAAGCTTGTAAGTGGATTGTAATACATGTTTCTGCTACACAGAGCTTGGTTGTCAAAGATTTGACATACAACTCTAGCAATACTTGTCAAACACCTTACTTACTACTCATACATAAGTTGTCAATAAAATAACTTGCAACTCTTCCGGTTGTTGTCAAATATTTGAGATATTACTCATACATAAGTTGTCAAGAAAATAACTTGCAACTCTTCCTGTTATTGTCAAATATTTGAGATACAACTCAGATATGAGTTGTCAACAAAATAAATTGCAACTCTTGCTTCTGTTGTGAAATACTTGACATACAACTCATACACTAGTTGTCAAAGAAGCGACATACAACTATGACCATAGTTGTCAACAAATTATCTACAACAACAACAAGTGTAGTGTAGAAGTTATTTTCACAACCCATATATGAGTCGTATTAGGCATTAAGAGGAAATTTGGAAAGACATTCACAACTGAAGCAAGCATTGTACAAAACTAATCGACAACTATTTTTACGACTATAACTGAAGGGTTGTAAAGATTTGAGGATTTTCTACAACCCCCTTGTGCAACCTATCGATAAACGTCGTCGTAGACAAATGACAACTCTTTTCGGGAGTAGTTGATCACTATTTTTCCGGTAGTGTCTTCGTCTGATGTAAAATTAACTTTCCGTAAAAAAAGAAAAAGCAGACCGCAACCGATAATCACCACTATGCTCACCGACTATCAAACCTGCATGCATCAACCATGCATAGACTTGGCAAACGAAAAATATGTTCCGAAGAATGAAAAAAACATTTTAAATAATATGAAGAGTTCTTATTATTAATAAAAAAAAAGATGATTATAATTTTGAGATATTCTTATTTAAAACGTTTTGTTCATTCTCTGGACAGATTTTCGTGTAAGCAACCCACAATTAATGGAGATATAGAGAGAGATGAAGAATACTGTATCATATGCAATATTCCGTGCGAGAGATGGAAAGCAGAAACAGGAGAAGAGAGGGGCATGCTCTCCTATTTATTTTTGTGAAGCAAGAGAGGGCATAGATAGTATTTATATAGAGCTTCTCTCTTCTTATTAAGAAACTGCACATATTAAGAAACTGTGGTTTGAAAACCGACTCAAGACTTCCTTTGAATACCGATTCTCATGCAGATTTAATTTGGGAAGTAGCTAAGGTTAACCGACTCAAGACTTCCTTTGTATAATACAGATCTGGTCCTAATCTCAATATGCCACATACTACAGGAGTTTCCCCCAACTAGCAAGCTTGATCCCCAAGTCTACGGAGACCACACCAGTTCAATAACCAAAGAGAATATTGGGAAGAATTTAAATGGACTAACTGTAACTGAGGTAGTACTACTTGAGAAATAATTCCTACTCAATAGTTCGCAGTATTAGACGTTCCAACATGGGCATTCTTACTACTATGTGAGCTTAACATTTTCAAATGGCAGGCCTTGGAGAAGAAAAACTTGTTCATACTAGATCACATTGATGAAACTATACCATACTTGAATCTCATAAATTCAACATCAACAAAATGCTATGCCACTAGAACAGTCCTCTTATTACAAGAGGATGGAACTTTAAAACCTTTGGCTATTGAGTTGAGTTTGGTTCACCCAGATGGGGAGATTCATGGTGCTGTCAATAAAGTTGTCACACCATCTCAAGAAGGTGTAGATGGTTCCATCTGGCAGCTGGCTAAAGCTTATGTTGCTGTTAATGATTCTTCTTGTCATCAACTTATCAGCCATTTGTATTTTCGAGTTCAATTAGTTTTTTTTTATTGTAAAATTTGGATAACTAACATTTTTTTAACTTTTTTGGTAATTTTTTTCATGTTGCAGGTTGTACACACACGCAGCAATTGAGCCATTCATAATTTCTACTAAGAGACAATTAAGTGTTGTCCATCCAATCTACAAGCTTTTGCATCCTCATTTTCGAGATACGATGAATATCAATGCTTTTGCTCGCCAACTTCTTGTTAGTGAAGGTGGTTTAGTAGAATTAGTTGTATTTCCATCAAAATATACTCTATGCAATTTTCTTCTTTGGCATACAAACAATGGGCTTTCACAGATAATGCACTCCCAGAAGAGCTAATTAAAAGGTAATCGACTTGCAAAAAATAATTTTCTCTAGATGCAAACATATCTGTGTATCTCTTAAACTTGTCAAGTATTTTGTTTCATTCAGAGGTATGGCAGTTAAAGACCCAAGCAAACCTCATGGTTTAAGCTTATTGATCGAGGACTATCCATATGCAGTGGATGGGTTAGAAGTCTGGTCAGCAATACATAATTGGGTTCATGAGTATTGTTCAATCTATTATCCCACTGATGAGTTGGTCCAAAGTGATACAGAGCTACAGACATGGTGGGAGGAGCTTAGAACCCAGGGTCACGGTGACTTGAAAGATGAGTCGTGGTAGCCAAAAATGCAAAGCCTATCAGAACTAACTCAATCATGCACCACAATCATATGGCTAGCTTCAGCATACCATGCAGGCGCAGCAGTGAATTTTGGACAATATCCATATGCAGGTTACCATCCGAACCGTCCAACCATGAGCCGGCGATTCATTCCCGAGCCAGGTACTCCTGAATATATGATGAGCTTGAGAAAAACCCAGATGCGGTTTACTTAAAAACAATTAGCAGTCAGTTCATAGCACTCCTCGGTTTATCCCTCATCGAGACTTTGTCTAGACATTCTGCTGATGAAATCTATCTTGGACAAAGTGAATACCCGGATTACTGGACAAGAGACGCAGCAGCGCTCAAAGCATTTAAGAAATTTGGTGACAAGTTAAAGGAGGTTGAAAATAAAATAATGGAGATGAACAATGACGAGAAATTGAAAAATAGAGCTGGGCCTGTAAAAGTTCCATACACTTTATTGTGTCCTTACAATTTACCTACATTTCCAATGGGACTCACGGGTAGAGGAATACCCAACAGTGTCTCCATATAGCTTGACCACCGGCATTTTATCGTTTGCGTGGTGATCAACTAGAAACAGTCTTTGTAGGCATGAAAATGCATCCGGTATTTGCTGTTATAGATCAAAACGGGAGAAAAGGTTTTCATCATGTGGGAGTGTTTTCTTTTGAAAGTTTGTATGTTTGAGACACATAATTGTATCCATAAGGAATCTTATGTATAATTGGATTGCTAATAAAAATAGTTCTCTGCACAACTGAGAGAGAAAACTCATATCTAGTTTGCAAATAATTTCTACAAGTTGAATTATGGTAGAATAATACCCAAAACGTGTCAAGAAACGTACAAAAAAAAACCTATAAAATTTATGTAGGGCAAGAGGCCCATGGAGGTGAATCCTAGTCGATTTCTATTTTGTGAATCCTTCCGTAATCAGAACTCCGTTCTTCTGTCATTAAACTCCTATATAAATATATGAGTAATCTACGTATTCTTTGTTTTTGACGTGAGATTTGTTTTATCATCGAAGCTTTTCTTTTTTTATTGGTAGTTGCGAGAGATTGTTAACCATGGATGCAGAGTATCGTCAAGTGTTTGAGTTTATACCATCTGACATTGATGAAGATGAATACGATGCTTGTATATCTGCAACAACAGATGTGCCGGATTTTGATGGGGATAAGACAAATCCAGATAGCTTCCTGGATTGGTTTGTCGAAGTTCAAAATACGTTCGATATAATGGATGCAAGAGATTCACTGCGAATTCAACTTGCAGTATCTAGTTTTAAGTATTCTGCATTAGAATGGTGGAATGATCTTCAGTTTCGTAGAGTACAAGAGGGATTGCAAGAAACTAGTACGTGGTCAGAGATGGTTGCCGAGATGCACAAGCAGTATGTGCCGATTACATATAAAAGAGATACATATATGAGGCTGCTTGCATGGAAGCAACAAGAAGGTATGAGTGTTGAAACATATACTGAGATTTTTGGGAAACTTTGTTCAAGAGCGGAGATACAATACAGCGAAGAAGAAAAGGCGTGTCGTTATATTAACGGGCTTTGTGATGTGATTAAGAAGAAAATTCTTGGTAGAGATTTTAGCGACATGTATGAAGCTAAACACTTTGCTTTGCGAGCTGAGGAAGAAGATATAATTGAGTAATAATTTACATCTTTTGATTAGGTTTTAGCGGGTTTTTATTTTGTTTTTGTTGAATTTTGATCGATCAAGAGAATAGATTCAAAAGCACATTGTACAAGAAGAAGAGAGCAAAAAAGCTCTAAAAAAAGCAACAGATCAAAGGAAAAGCTAAAAAAAAAAGAAATTCAAAGTACACAAAGAGTAACTTCGACTACTATTATTAAGCACTTGTAGTATGTAAAAGTTTGATTCCCTATAGTACTGCAACCTATTTTTGTTTTTGCATGATTTTCCATGCCAACCAATTTCTGTCTGTGTCTATATTTCACCAAATTAAAGAGATTGTGGAAGAGAAACGTGGATGTAACAACTCAACCAATATTGTCACCCCACGAACTACTGGTGCATATTTAAATTCACTTGGTACCTCATATAAGAGAACTGAGGAGCAGAAAGTTCAATTTTTTGATTAAGTTTTGCGAGATTTCGTTTAACTTTCTTCATACAAGAAAAAGCCTTCACAGTTCACACTTATAACAGCTTTGGTAACAGCTTAATTTAATGTCTTTCTATGTATGAAAAGAAGCTTTCACCTTGATTAACTTCTTTTTCTTTTTTCTTTTTTGACTTAAAAAGTTTAGATTTTATTGAGAAAAAGAAAAATGCACCTGCGTGCTACAACTGGCGATGACCAGAACTAAGAGAAAAAACAAAGCACTTACAGTGCTGCCAATAGAGACCAGCCAGTTCTCCAAGAGAACAAACAAAAGAAAAGACTAATATAAACTAGTATTTCTTCTTAGCAGGGGTATAAGATCTTTTCCCACTCCCCAAATGCTCGTTGTTTGACACTCCATCCCAAGATAGTTTAGCAGCTTTGAAAAATCACCATGTTGAACAGTAAATTTGAAAAATCTACCTTGTCGCGCTTGTATTCTTTAGCTTCTTAATTTTCTCATGTTCTCCTCTTCGTCTGATCTAGAATTAACTTTCAATCAAAGAATAATGCTGTAGTAAAAAAAAAGCAGACCGCAACCGATAATCACCACTTTGCTCACCGACTATCAAACCTGCATGCATCAACCATGGTGGTGGGAGGCATAGACTTGGCCAACGAAAAAGATGTTCCAAAGAATGAAAAAATAGCTTTAAACAATATGAAGAGTTCAAGTTTAATATGTTCTTGTTTAAAACGTTTTGTTCATTCTCAGGACAGATTTTCGTTTAATACTCCGTGCGAGAGATGGAAAGCAGAAACAGGAGAAGAGAGGGGGATGTAGTAGTATTTATATAGAACTTCTCTCTCAAACCGACTCAAGACTTAACTTCTTAATTAAGAAACTGTAGGATGCAAACCGACTATCAAGACTTCCTTTTAACGATGCAGATTTAATTTGGGAAGTAGCTAAGGTTAACGGATCGAGCCTCGGATCCACCCATGACCTGATCCAAGCCAAGTCTTCTTTACACCCCAGATATTCAAACACACCCAACTGGCCGGACAGCAAATTTTCGAAAGAGAAGGTTATATTAAAAAAAAAAAAAAGCCAAGGTTTAAAACCAAGGGCAATATAAAGGAAGTTACATACACATTAGAGTTTCCCAATTACTCCAAATTAAGCTAGGATCTACAAACTTGAAGGTATCCTTATCACAAGACCATAAGACTATCAAATGCTTAATCAAATCAATAACTTCTTGCACACACTTATACCTACCTCCAAAGACTCTTCCATTCCTTTCATTCCACAAGACCCAGCAAATCGCATAATGAAGTAATTTCCAAACTTCTCTTCCTTTACCACGCAACACATTGGAAGACCAAGCTTCAAATAAATGAAGTAAAGTGCTTGGCAAAGGCCAAGCAATTCTGAAGGCATTAAGAAAATTATTCCAAATCTCAGAAGAATACGAACAATGAATAAACAAATGGTCTGCAGATTCCCTAACTTCATTCCATAAAACACACTGCTCACTAGCTATGGTAACACCACGATGATGCAACATATCCCTAGTAGGAAGAGAATCATGAAAAGTAGCCCATAAAATAAAACTAACCTTGTTGGGAATATGAGCTTTCCAAAGAAATTTGTTCAAACCGCACTCATCCAAATTTCCTGTGAGCTTTTCATAACATTTTGAGGTGCTAAAGTTTTCCATAATCTCCACTTTGTCATCCTCGTCCACCAAAACAGGCACATAATGTAAATCACGGCTTAATAAATCCCATTCTAATTGCTCATTCATATTTAAATCCCTCTTGAAATCCCAAACCCATTCTCCATTCACAATCATATCCGAGATTGTTGCATTCTTTAGTCTCACTTCCTTGAAAACAACCGGAAAAAGATCCTTCAAAATGCCTCTATCAAGCCAATGATCCTTCCAAAACCGAATACCTTTCCCATTCCTTACCATGAAACTTGCCAAGGTTTGAACTGTTGAGACCATATTAGTGACATTCTTCCAAAGGCTCCTACATTGAGAAATATTATCCACGTCAGGAATAAAGAGAGAAGCATTATGAGAAAAAATTTCATTCACTATTTTCCTCCAAAAGCTATTTTTGTTCCTAGAAAACCTCCAAATCCACTTGATTAATAAGGATTGATTTATTTTCCTCAAATTATTCACACCTAAACCGCCATTTTCTTTTGGAACACAAGACTTCTTCCAAGAGACCCACACCATTTTCCTCCTTCCTTCCACCGAACCCCAAAGAAAGTTACGCATAATTTTGATCATTCTCTTTTCTACACTCACTGGAAGATGAAAAAGTGAAAGATAATAAATTGGTAAACTCGCCATTCAACTTTTGATAAGAATTAACCTACCAGCTTTATTAAGTTACCTTTTCTTCCACGACGCCAGCCTTTGTTCCATTCTGATCAAAACATGGTCCCAAACAGAAGTGCTACGCAAGTGTGCTCCAATTGGCATACCAAGGTAAGTGAAAGGAAGCTTCTCTGTCTTACAGTCTAGTTCTCGAGCAAGATCACCAATTACCCCATCCCCACCCACAATGATCATGGTACTCTTATCTAGATTCAACTTCAGCCCCGTAATGGTTTAAAAAACAGCCAGAATAATGAATTAACGTCTAACTTCCTCCACCGTCGCATCAATAAATATCAAAGTATCATCCGCAAATTGAGGGTGAGAAATAATAGAACCATGTTCCGCCACTTGAAAACCAGATAACTGACCTCTCGCCACCGAATCATTTATTAGTTTTGAGAGGATTTCTACCACCAAAAGAAACCAGAGGTTTTGAACAACAAATTTTCAGTTTCTTGTTGATCTTATTCTAGTATAAAAACTTGTATGATAGATATGCTTCCCTAATCTCTTGGCTTGTACTCTTTGCATCTAACTTGGCCAATTGCAATGGGTGAAACAACTTGATTATTAAGATATAAATGATTTTTTGTAAAGCCCTATAGTGGGGTGTCCTCATGATCTCTATTTGTCATTATTTATAATCCGACAATCTACTAAGTCGATGATTTTTTGTTGTTGAAGGAGTACTGAACATTTCGTGTCTTGTTATCTAATTTGTCCGTAACAAGCTCCTATATAAGTACTTGACTGTATTGTTGGTTCTTTGGTGTTTCTGATGCAGCAAGCTACCTCATCTCTGTCCAAGTCCTAGACTGACCTAGCTAGCACGACAAAGACAACAAGAGTTTTTGAAAGACTAATTTTCCAATCACACGGGTCTTTTAGTAGTTCAGAAAATGATGCATGTATTTCAATCATACTTCAATATTTGATTTGTCTTTCATCCTTCTTTTTTTTTTGGAAAAGAAAGGGGGTTAAGGGACCCCAACCTTACAAAGGAAAAAAGAAGAAAAAGGGAAAAAAAACAAAACCAGAAAACGCAAAGAACAAGCAAGAACCTAGCAACTACCAAAAAAGGAGGACAAATAGTACTTATAACAAGCTAAATTCTTATGTAAAGCTTCCCAGAAGCATCTTCTTCAATGATCCTTTTCAGCTGCTCATCAAAATTGCTAGGATCAATTATTATATAAACTCCAGGAGGTTTTAGGTGTGCCAGATCATCTGCCGCTCTGTTTGTTTCCCTGCAGGGCTAGCAAGGCTCTATATCGCTGGATAGACTCCCATACATGATGACAGTTCCATGGGAGTTTGGGGTTAGGGCTCAGAAGATAAGTGGCCACTGTCATGGAATCAGTTCTGAGAGAGACTCTAGAGTGATTTTTAGTGACGGCAAGTTTGAAACCTGCTTCCACACCCTGAAGTTCATGATGAGTGATGGATAGTGGGTTAGAGCTACTTGCAACAACATCCAAAGTGTCTCCATTATGGTCTCTGATGATATCCCCATACCCTGCATCTGAGTCTGTCAGAGATCCATCAGTGTTGACTGCCACTTCTCCTTCAGCAATTTTCAGCCAAGAGATTTCAATTTGAGCAGCAGTAATGAATCTTGTATCACATCTCCAATTGGCAGACAAAGCCCTGCTTTCTGGGTTGTCAGGCATGGTGATAGCAGAGGCAAACATTTTTAGCTTCACATCTTCAATGATTTTATCATATATCAGCTCATGAGGGAGACATTTGTGAGTGAAGATTCTCCTATTTCTTTCCCCCCAAATGTGGTAAATGAAAGCATTAAAGGTAAGTTTCCTAATGATGCCAACATCCTTTTCCCCTTTAAGATTCTGCACACACCAGTTTATTTGTTGATCCTAGTCTATGTGCCTTAATCTTCTCAGCCTCAATCTTCTAAGTAACCTGTTCCATACAGTGGTGGAGTAGCTGCACTTGAAGAAAAGGTGGTAGTCATCCTCCATCATCAGATTGCAGAGGGCACAGGCAGGATCCACATTCATACCCTAATCCAGTAGCTTATATCTGGTCTTTAAGGCCCTGTGCATAGCCATCCAGACAATAAAACAATGTCTAGGAATACATTTATTGAACCAAACAAGAGAATTCCAGGCTAGGGTAGCTTGCTGATTTCTGAGGCCATTATAGGTATCCTTTAGAGTATACTCCCCACTTTTGCTGGCAGTCCAAACCACTCTGTCTGCCAACAAAGGATCAGTCTTCACTACATGAATATCTTCAGTGAAATTAGTAAGTGCATTTGAAAGATTGGGAGATAGAGTCCACTGGCCATTTGTTAAACAACTGCTCACAGTAGCATCAATATGATGATGAGTCATAAGTAAGTTGTGGGGGGAAGTAATTATAGAGAGTACCATGAGGTAGCCACCTGTCCTTCCAAAGCTTGGTTCCTTCCCCATTGCCAATTAAGTGAAGAACAAATTTGTTGGCAGCCTCTCTATGATCTAAATTCCTTCTCCAGCACCAAGAAAAGTCAGAAGGAATCTTGAGAAGCCAAAAGTCCCTGTTCTTGATGAGATTATTATAAACCCACTTAACCCATATAGTGTCCTTCTTGCTGGCAATGTCCCAGATGTGTCTGAGGTTGGCAGCAGTGTTGGTAGTAGCAATGCACCTGATGCCTAGACCACCCTCTTTGACTGGGAGATAGATAATAGTCCACTTAACAGATGGATGCTTGTAGATGAGATCAATTCCTGCCCATAGAAAATTCCTGAAGATAGTGTTAAGGTATTTTATAGTTTTCTTGGGGAGGACAAAACAAGTTGTCCAGAAAACAAGCATGCTGCTTAGAACTACCTTGATAAGTAAAATCCTCCCAGCATAAGATATCACTCTGGATTTCCATGACTGGATTCTTGCTATAACATGGTCCAGCAAAGGGGCACAGTCATCATAAGAAAGTCTAGTGGAGAGCAGGGGTAATCCAAGGTATCTTACTGGGAGGGAACCAGCTTCAAAATCAAGCACCATCTTAATGGAAAACTCAGTAACACTGTCCACTGAGGAGAAAAAAATACTACTCTTGTTGTTGTTAACAACAAGCCCAGTTCTAGCATAGAAGGTAGATATGACAGTAGCCAAGGCTCTAGCAGACTGGAGATCACCATTCATAAACACTAGAAGGTCATCTGCAAAGCAAAGGTGAGTGATAATAGGGTCTTTGCACTTTGGATGGAGGGTGTAGAAGCCTGAGTGAACTTGCTGCAACATTAAGGAGTTGAAAAATTCCATGAGCATGACAAATAGGTAAGGAGATAGGGGACAACCTTGCCTAATCCCTCTTTTACCTTGGATATAGCCAAAAGCAGTTCCATTTACCATGATGGATAACCTGGGGGTGGTGATGCACATTTTCACCCATATGATGAACTTAGGAGGGAACTGAAATTTCTGGAGTACCATAAGCAAGGCATCCCATCTGATACAATCATATGCCTTCTTTAAATCTATCTTCAGAGTGCACCTTGGAGTGCCATTATCTCTGTAGTAGTTCCTTAATAATTCATGAGCAAGCATGACGTTGTCTTGAATGGATCTTCCTGAAATGAAGGCAGGCTGGCAGGGGCTAACCAAATACTTCACAATATGCTTGATTATGACAGTCAGTATCTTAGTAATACATTTGTACATAACATTACAGCAAGCAATTGGTCTAAAGTCATTTAGGGAGGAGGCATGTGGAGTTTTAGGAACAAGAGTAATTAAAGTAGCATTCACCTCTCCCAGCAACTTCGCACTAGAAAAGCAACTTTTGATAGCCTTGATGAAATCTGCTCCTAGGATTCTCCAGCAGCTCTTGAAGAAATGGGAAGAGAAGCCATCTGTCCTTGGGGCTTTGTCTGAGTCAATGGTAGACAGGTCATAAACAATCTCATCAACAGTGATACCTTGTTCTAAATTACCAGCATCCTCCTCAGTGACAGTTTGATGAAGGTCCACCTGGTCCCAAGCAGTGGTATCAAAGGGGGTAGCTGATTGTTTCCCAAACAATGTTGTGTAATAGGACACACATTCGTTGGCTATGTCTGCATCAGTGGAGAGTCTGTTGCCATTGTCATCATGAAGGACTAGAATTCTGTTCCTTGCCCTTCTCTCCAATATGTATTTGTGGAAAAAAGGGGTGTTACTGTCTCCAAGTTTAAGCCATTGAACTCGAGACTGTTCAGCCTTACCGGTATGTTTATAATGTTTCCACTTTCAATGAACTTATATTTCCATTTTCCATGGTTTTCAATGATGGTTGATAATGTTAACTAGAATGCGATAAAATTGTACATTAACTAGATTGATTACTTAAACAAACGCAAACGCAACTGCACTGCACATATACAGATATTGGAAGTACGGAACCATATGAAAAATGAAGTTTCATTAATACCCATTTGATTCTTTCGAGTGCTTTGGACTAATTAATAAAATCTTCCTTTATTTTGGTACTTAAGGTTAACTGGAACGCAATAAAATCTTCCTTTATTTTGCAGTTCAAGAGCTATTTCATTTCACCATTCAACATGGCATGCAACACAGGCCTGAAATTATTAGCTGCTGCTACTTCTGTGGACTCTACTTTATCCAAAGCGACCCCATCTGATTAAACTGTCCTGGTCCAGCGATAGGGTCATGTCCTGAAGAACAAATGTTAGTTCCTCCGTACCACTATTTTGTGGTGTATTATCTTAACAGATACTCCCTCCGTTTCACAAAAATAGTCCGCTTTGACTTTCTCAAAATATTAAGGAGACCATACTATTTTACTTGACTACCCTTAGTTACTTATCTATTTTATTTTAATAAAAATGCTAGCAATGAAGACTATCCAAAATTGGTTTGAAAATTATAAATGCGAAATATAAAAGGAAAATTTAAAAGATATTGAATTTAAGAAGTATAAACTTTATAAGGAATCTAATTTTTAGAGTTAAATGTATATTTCCTTAAATGGAATGAAGGATATATTTGTTTCCCCAATTATACTAATTTATTTAATATTTTAGATTGAGTCATGTTAAAAATAGATTTATGAATATAAATAATTCAAGGGTATATTAGAGAGTTCATTGAAAAAGTATGTCTATAAACAAAAGCTGGACACAATTTTGAAACTGACGAAAAAAGAATAGAGGACGGTCTTTCAGAAACAGAGGGAGTATGTTCAGTGAGAGAATAAATGTACAACAATTATCTGTATGGTTTTTTGCATAATTATTTCTAAATTTTTCGCTCTGACCCCTCATTTAAGTAGAGGTTAACATTCCATTTGGGAATACTTTCACTTGGAATGGAGTTTTGCAGCGAAACTTTCCCTTGGATTGGTGTTTTGCAGCAAAAAATTTGTTCTTACATAAACATGCCCTCTCGGTCGAAAAATATTGCCCAGTATTTCTCTACTGAGAAACCTCTCTAATATAGAGAGACCTGTTACTCAAAATTCAATCTTCTTGTTTTTTTTTAATGCAATTCAAAATTCATCTTTTACAAGAGATGACATTAAGCTTTTAAGTACTAATTCGTTAATTTATGCTATTCTCTAGTAACTTAGAAGAAAGGAAATAAACAAAAGAACCCTGAATCTGAATTTATGTCTCTTAACATAAAATTAAACATAGTTAATCAAAGAGAGTTAATGAAGAAAATAACCCTAATTACCGATCACTGATCATCAAGAAAAAGAAATTAATTTCTCTGAACATAAAATAAACATATTTAATCATCTGTAATCAATGAAGAAAATAACCTAATTTAACCTAATTACCGACCGAATTGAACATCCCAATTGCTGATCATCAAGAAAAAGAAATTCAACATCCCAATAGCGCTGATCATCAAGAACAAGATCCTGTGTTATTTTGACTTGAAGGTGAAGACTTGAATAAAATCTTCGATCTTTATAAACCCATCTCCATCTTTATCTAAGAACTTCATCAACATTTCAAACTCTGATGCTCAGATTTGAACATTTTTTTATTATTCAATATTTAATTCACTATGCTCCGAGGTTTACATTTTACAGTTTTTTATTATTCAATATTTAATTCACTAAACATTAAATCTTGGTCGACTTTCTACGGTGATTTTCATTAGGGGAAATTATCGTATGATCTTTTCTTAAATAGTCTCAAGACTTTTTGTTCTAGCGGGAAAAGACGTTTCCTATTTAGTCCATAATTATTTGAAAATATAAAATGGATAAAAATATCCTTCCGTACTATTTTAGTATTAATTTCCGTAATTTTTATATTTTCATAATTATTTGAGTTATGTTCTCTCATGAACTCTGAACTTCCTATTTATTTTCTTGTAGGAGTTCATTCTGTTTGATGAAATATCAGGTGTTTTGTAATGCTATTTATGGATTCGAGTTCATTCTTAAAATGAACACACAACAAATAATTCATTATTATTAACAAAAAACAGAATTCATTCGTCAAAATGAACACCCAATAATTCATTTGTTATTGTCATGAACTAGAAAATCAGATTCCATTCGTCAAAATAAACATTTATCAAAAACAAACTAATTCCAACCCAGAACATAGTTCATTCTTTAAAATGAACACAAAAAAAAAAAAACAAAGTTCATTCTTTCGAATGAACACCTAATAATTCGAGATCTAAAACATAGTTCATTCTTTAATATGAACACGCAACAAAAATCCATAAAAAACGGAGTTCATGAAAACTTATTGGAAAAATTGATGAGTTGAATAAATTGGAAAAGGTGATATATATTGAATGTAGATGAGTTTGTGGAAAGAGTTGAACTCAAGAATGTCCGTCAAACACACCAGGTTGAGTGAGCACATAAAGTGTATTTCCTGAGTTAAAATTAAATATCTGAAGGAAGCAGATTGCAACACCAAATATCTCCACCAAATGGCCAATGGGAGAGTAAGAAGGAATACCATACATAAACTGGTGATCAACAGTAAATATAATTTTAATCGTAAAGACATAGTTCGTTGATTATTTCCCTAATTTGTTTAAAGAGACACACAAATGGAGACCTCAACTGGATGTTGTTGATTTCATTAAGATATCAAGTAAGAAGAGAATGTGGATGGAGAGGATTGTATAATAGGAGGAGGTATGGAAAAAAAATAAAATAGTTAGCAGGCACAAATGGGTGCTCAATGGACTTCTTTAAAGTTGCTTGGCTAATAATAATAAAGCAAGACTTCATGGAAGTGGTAACATATCAATTCTATGAAAATTAGGGCTGGGAGACTGAATTGCATATTTATCATCCTCATTCCAAGAAGTGAAGAAGCAAGTGATCCCAAGCACTTTAGACTAACAAGTCTGGTGGGTAGTATGCACAAAGTTATATCTGAGATAATTTCTAACAGATTCAAGTCAGTGCTTCTGAAATCTATTTCATAATATTTTGGAGTATTTTCCAAAGGAAAAAATTCAAGATATAATACTACTTGTTAGGGAGCTGTTGAACTCAAAATTGAAGTTAATATTCTTTGTAAATTGGATTTATAAAAGGTATTTGATAATGTAAGTTAGTAATCGTCTGGATAGTCTACTAGAAGTATAAGATTTGGAGAAAAATAAAGAAAGTGGGTAAAATGGTGTCTCCCCACTGCACAATCTTGTTTACTAGTAAATGGTAGCTCCTAAACAAAATTTCAACATCATAAAGGGTCGACATAAAGAGACTTTATGTCTCCGTTTCTCTTTACCTTGGTGGCAGAAGTACTAACAAAGTTTTTATTGAAGGCAGAACAACTTGACACCCAAATATACCTCAATCTAAAACTTTTCCACCTATAAGTCCTTTCTCCGAAAGTGATTGTCTATGGACTGCATCGAGACAATACAACTAATCGGTTCACACTTCTTGTGATCGTCTATGGATACGAGATCGAGACAATACAACAACAAAGTATGTTTACTTGATAATAGGTCCGGACTTAACCAAACACTATAGGATTGCTATCAAGTAAATATGAATTAATTTTTGTGTATTTTACTTCCAATTATAATAAAACAATTATAATTGCGGAAATAGAAAAGTAAAAGACACAGCAAGATTTTGTTAACGAGGAAACCGCAAATGCAGAAAAACCCCGGGACATAGTCTAGAATTAAATACTCTCAGAATTAAGCCGCTATACAAAATCAAACCAACTTCGTGTAGTTGAGACCAAGCAACTAAACCAATAGTTCACCTAGTTCCCTCAGTATTCCCGCGCCTCCAACTTGTAATAAGTCACGTACTTGGAACAATTCATTTTGGTTCGTATTCCAAACAGTAAAGGAATAACAAATTTGTTCGGTAACAACTCTTTTCAAACAACGTGACATGAGTTTGACAAAAGGCTCTTCTGTTTATCCCAATAAACTCCTTTGTCAGGTTTTTAGATCTATCCAATAACAACTACCAAAGTAATTGTTTAGATTTTGCAATCAATACTTTGAATCACAAAGAATTGTATTGATGCCGATCTACTCAACTAATCAATCCAATCTATCACAAAGATAAACCGATTATAGTTGGATCCCTTTCCAGCCGAAGCAAGTTTTGTGCACACCAAAGATTATGAACCCAAATCAGAAATCTTCTTCGTCTTCAAATCTTCTTTAATAAACACATGCACACAAACAAGTTGAATCTTTTGTGATCAATCACACACAAAACGGAGTCTGTTAACAATAGATTATGACAAGACGTCTTTAGATCTATAAACAATCTAAAGATATCTCGTCGAAACTTCAATCTAGTTTGAGTGAATCTTATATTAGAAGAGAAGATTCTCAAGCATAAACAAACTAGGTGCAATCAATCAAAAACTAATAATAAACTACAATTATCTAGTTTCCCATCAATGGTACTAATAGAGCTTATCAATCCCAAATAATTCTTTAAACCGAGCTGTTGAAAGATATTTCTCATAATTAGGTTACTTTCCTCTCCGAATAGGCGGCTCCACCCGTAACAACATAACTAGGTAGTTTTGCTGGATCTGAGGATTAGTTTGCTAGAAATGCAAACTTCAGTATTTATAGACAAGGAAGTTTAGACACCAAGGAATTTCCAAAACCGAAAATATTCTCAGGATATGCAATATATTTCCAAATTCGGCTTCCATAATTCCTGGAAATGCTCTGTCCAAATATTGACAGAAATCTCAGTAGAAAATCTCCAACTAGTAAATGCACATTAATAATTTTATTTTCTAAAGATATGCATTTTAATTGCTAGAAATTAAAAGCATATAAAACTAAAAACCTTAATTAAAAGATTATCAATTTATTTCGATCCTAGATTCTCCTTTAACTATTAAGGAATATCTTTGAACAATAAAAGATAAGAGTTATTGCACATGTTCAAAGTATGTCGACATCTTTACTTTGTAAATCTTTTTTCATATTTACAATCTTGGAACCGATTTTCCATACTTCCAAACAAGTTTAGAATTGGTTCATCTGACTTCCAAGAACTATGTGATTGATTATCCTATCAAATCACCGTTAATGGGTTTCACTGTTCTACCTCAATATAAAGTTTTGGTTCTACCTCCAATTGGGTACTAGGATCGATTACACTAGTTACTATAAAATGGCTAACTAAGTACTAGGATCGGTTACCACTTCTTATGGTAAAACTTTTGATCGGTTACACCAACTTACTAAAACTTTTTAAACCTCTTACAAGGATCGATTACCCTCTCTTGTGAACGGTCACACCTCTTACTAGGATCGGTTACCCAATTCTAGTATTTAGTCACACCAATTTCAAGATATCAATCTTACCATCTCAAGTGATTACTTAAGATCGGTTTCACTAATAAAAGTTATACCAATAGAATAATGAAAGAACTGAGATTCCATTATTGACAAGAAAAAAAAAATTAGCTGGGTAGCCTGGGATAAGATGAGTAAACCAAAGATATTGGGTGGAGTTGGCTTAAGAATTTTGGAGTTGCTAACACAACATTACTGGCTAAATAAAGTTGAAGATATACTAACGCGCATGATTGAATGTGGGGAAAAGTGATACAACTGAAAACCAAATCTGAAGAAGGTGATTTATGGCCCATAAAATATCGTCTACAATATGGAGATGCATACAAAATGAAAGAATTTTGATTCGATTGATGTTCTATATTATCATTTACTCTGGTAGATAAGTGAGGTTTTGGAAAGACAAATGAAAATGTGTTGTTCCATTTTTTATGCGTTATCAGAAAGCTTTCGAAGTAGCATGTAAGAAAGAGGTAAAAGTAGATGATATTGTACAACAAGGGAGATGAACTATTCCTTTAAAACACCAACCTACAATAAAAGCCAACCATGCTCTCAGTTTGATAAGAGATCCCATAGTTCTGAACAATGAGAAGACTCAATTTCATTCTGCAATAACCATAAGTACTTAACAAGGGAATGGTTATGATTGGATAATAAACCATAATCCAGAATTAATGATGGAAGCAATTTCATCTATGTATGAAAAAAGAAGGTGCCAAGGATTGTCCAACTCTTTGCTTGCCTCAGAAAAAAGAAGACTCAACTTCACAATGCATTTCCAACTATATATAACCTCGTTAAGAGGGTTTGTGATATAAATATTGTATTATGCAGTCTGTGCAATATGAGTGAAGAGATATCCAATCTGTAACACCCCGAGCTCCTGACCAGGGTCAAACCCATGTGGAGATCCGAACTCGAAGCTTTACGGGCAGGGAAGAGACTTATGCATACATATTTTGATAATTTACTTTTGCATAAAACATAGTTGAAACAATTTATATAACATAAAAAGTAGCATATAAATCCGCTTATTATCTTAACAACGATTTCAAGCAAACATATTATTTCAAATTACATTTCAAGCAACACACTTAAGCAATTCAATCACTAAGCTAGTCATTCACAGTTTTACTGCGCCACTCTAATAAATCTGCAAGGATGTCATTTGGGGTGAGATGGGGTGAGATGACAGCTCATTAGAATGCAATCCAAATCTCAAAACATGCATAAGAATGTCAATGAGTCAAATAACATACACCATGAGCATACGACATAATTTCGAGAAAATCACTAATATAGATACTCAACCAACATGATCACCACACAAGTACATTTGTTTAATAATGAATTCACAATACAAATATTATTTCTAACAAATCATCTTAAGATTTCAAAACAAGACTTCACAATATTAATATTATTTCAACAAATCATCCTTCAATCATGAGTTCATAATACCAATAATACTTTCAATAATTCATCCAATTAGATTTCACAATTGAGTTCATAACACCAATAATAATTTCGACAAATCAACCAATTTAGTCTTAACAATTGAGTTCATGGTAAGAATGTCCTTGGTTTGTACACCCACCTATCGTTTATCGGCACAGACAACCTTTAACGATGGTCATGAACAAATGTTCCTATGGGGATCATACCTATCTTCTATCGGGGATCATTACCCGTTTCATTCACGGTACAGAAACCTTGGTTCGTATTTCCACCTATCGTTTACCGGCACAGACAGCCACCATCAATGATGGGAAAACACAAGTACCCATGGAGATCATTACCCATTTAACTCTAGGGGATCATTACTCGCCATTAGCATGAAATCATATTTCATCTAACGGTAAAACATGAAATCATTTCAATTTTTGAAATCATTTTTTCAAACAATACAAGCAACCATGGCTTAATAGCATACTACAAACATTATACATTTATCTCAGGCATTTTATCAAACACACTAACTGCATACATTTTACATTATGTGTTTCAAGTGATAACTTTCTCCGATCACTTTCATATTTTACAGGAAAATTTTTAACACATTCTTATACACTACGGGAAAATTAGTAATCTACAACTGTAGATTTACAACTCGTAAATTAAAAGTTGTAAAAGATGGCATGTTTTACAACCTTTTCCAAACAAAAGTTGTCAAAGTAAAATATGTCCAACTCTTAGGACCAACGAGTTCCTAAGAGTAGTGACGAGAATCAGAACCACAACTTGTTATGTGAAAAGGGTTGCAGAGAGAAGTGACCACCTTTAGAATTTACAACTCATATCTTAAAGGTAGTGAATAACTGTATAACAACACGCATAAGAGTTGTTGAAGATAAAAAAAAATTGATTTTGAAAAATGTTCTTTGAGAGATTCGAACCCAAACCTAATGTGTGTTAGCATAAGTCATCAACCATCCTTCCAGATTATCAATATTGTTAGATTTGTGCTTTTTTTTCTGATCAATATTCACAACCTTTACAAGGGTTGTAAAATGAAAAATTGACTTTGAAAAAAAATGAGGCTAAGGTGAATCGAACCTAAACCTCCTCTGTCTACGACTTGGATTCCAACCACCCTTCCACATTTACATGTCTGCAAAAAACTTCTCACTTATGCTAAAAATATTTGTCATCACTATTGACAACCTTTATAAGAGTTGTCGTAGAGGTATAAACACTTATGCTAAATTCTTCTCACTTCTGCTAAATTTTATTCATATTCCGAAGGAATCTTACCTGTAAATGGATGGATTCATCGTTCTTACGAAGTTTCCGACTTAAAGTAGTCCACTCACGGCCAGGTTTCGATCTTGGAGCCAGGGTTCGCATACAATATGCCAGAATATGGTTTGTTTAATGTTTCGGGGAATATTCCGAAGGAATATTACCTGTAAATGGATGGATTCATCGTTCTTACGAAGTTTCCGACTTATAGTAGTCCATTCACGTCCAAGTTTCGATCTCGGACCAAGGGTTCGCATACAATATCCCAGAATATGGTTTGTTTAATATTTCGGGGAATATTCCGAAGGAATCTTACCTGTAAATGGATGGATTCATCGTTCTTACGAATTTTCCGACTTATAGTAGTCCATTCACGTCCAGGTTTCGATCTCGGAGCCAGGGTTCGCATACAATATGCCAGAATATGGTTTGTTTAATGTTTCGGGGAATATTCCGAAGGAATCTTACCTGTAAATGGATGGATTCATCGTTCTTACGAAGTTTCCGACCTATAGTAGTCCACTCACGGTCAGGTTTCGATCTCGGAGCCAGGGTTCGCATACAATATCCCAGAATATGGTTTGTTTAATATTTCGGGGAATATTCCGAAGGAATATTAACTGTCAATGGATGGATTCATCGTTCTATCGAAGTTTCCGACCTATAGTAGTCCACTCACGTCCAAGTTTCGATCTCGGAGCCAGAGTTCGCATACAATATGCCAGAATATGGTTTGTTTAATGTTTCGGGGAATATTCCGAAGGAATCTTACCTGTAAATATATGGATTCATCATTCTTACGAAGTTTCCGACCTATAGTAGTCCACTCACGGCCAGGTTTGAATCTCGGAGCCAGAGTTCGCATACAATATGCCAGAATATGGTTTGTTTAATGTTTCGGGGAATATTCCGAAGGAATCTTACCTGTAAATGGATGGATTCATCGTTCTTACGGAATTTCCGACTTATAGTAGTCCACTCACGGTCAAGTTTCGATCTCGGAGCCAGGGTTCGCATACAATGTGCCATAATATGGTTTGTTTAATATTTCGGGGAATATTCCGAAGGAATCTTACCTGTAAATAGATGGATTCATCGTTCTTCCGAAGTTGCCGACTTATAGTAGTCCACTCACGGCCAGGTTTCGATCTCGGAGCCAGGGTTCGCATACAATATGCCAGAATATGGTTTGTTTAATGTTTCGGGGAATATTCCAAAGGAATCTTACCTGTAAATGGATGGATTCATCGTTCTTACGAAGTTTCCGACTTATAGTAGTCCACTCACGCTCAGGTTTCGATCTCGGAGCCAGGGTTCGCATAAAATATGCTAGAATATGGTTTGTTTAATGTTTCGGGGAATATTCCGAAGGAATCTTACCTGTCAATGGATGGATTCATCGTTCTTGCGACTCACATCCAAGTTTCGATCTCGGAGCCAAAGTTCGCATACAATATGTCAGAATATGATTTGTTTAATGTTTCGGGGAATATTCCGAAGGAATCTTACCTGTAAATAGATGGATTCATCGTTATTACGAATTTTCCGACTTATATTAGTCCACTCACGGCCAGGTTTCGATCTCGGAGCCAGAGTTCGCATATAATATGCCAGAATATAGTTTGTTTAATGTTTCGGGGAATATTCCGAAGGAATCTTACCTGTAAATATATGCATTCATCGTTCTTACGAAGTTTCCGACCTATAGTAGTCCACTCACGGCCAGGTTTCGATCTCGGAGCCATAGTTCGCATACAATATGCCAGAATATGGTTTGTTTAATGTTTCGGGGAATATTCCGAAGGAATCTTACCTGTAAATGGATGGATTCATCGTTCTTACGAAGTTTCCGACCTATAGTAGTCCACTCACGGTCAGGTTTCGATCTCGGAGCCAGGGTTCGCATACAATGTGCCATAATATGGTTTGTTTAATATTTCGGGGAATATTCCGAAGGAATCTTACCTGTAAATAGATGGATTCATCGTTCTTACGAAGTTTCCGACCTATAGTAGTCCACTCACGGCCAGGTTTCGATCTCGGAGCCAGAGTTCGCATACAATATGCCAGAATATGGTTTGTTTAATGTTTCGGGGAATATTCCTAAGGAATCTTACCTGTAAATGGATGGATTCATCGTTCTTACGAAGTTGCTGACTTATAGTAGTCCATTGACGTCCAGGTTTCGATCTCGGAGCCAGGGTTCGCATACAATATGCCAGAATATGGTTTGTTTAATGTTTCGGGGAATATTCCGAAGGAATCTTACCTGTAAATGGATGGATTCATCGTTCTTACGAAGTTTCCGACCTATAGTAGTCCACTCACGGTCAGGTTTCGATCTCGGAGCCTGGGTTCGCATACAATATCCCATAATCTGGTTTGTTTAATGTTTCAGGGAATATTCCGAAGGAATCTTAACTGTCAATGGATGGATTCATCGTTCTATCGAAGTTTCCGACCTATAGTAGTCCACTCACGTCCAAGTTTCGATCTCGGAGCCAGAGTTCGCATACAATATGCCAGATAATGGTTTGTTTAATGTTTCGGGGAATATTCCGAAGGAATCTTACCTGTAAATATATGGATTCATCGTTCTTACGAAGTTTCCGACCTATAGTAGTCCACTCACGGCCAGGTTTCGATCTCGGAGCCAGAGTTCGCGTACAATATGCCAGAATATAGTTTGCTTAATGTTTCGGGGAATATTCCGAAGGAATCTTACCTGTAAATGGATGGATTCATCGTTCTTGCGAAGTTTCCGACTTATAGTAGTCCACTCACGGTCTGGTTTCGATCTCGGAGCCAGGTTTCGCATACAATGTGCCATAATATGGTTTGTTTAATATTTCGGGGAATATTCCGAAGGAATCTTACCTGTAAATAGATGGATTCATCGTTCTTACGAAGTTGCCGACTTATAGTAGTCCACTCACGGCCAGGTTTCGATCTCGGAGCCAGGGTTCGCATACAATATGCCAGAATATGGTTTGTATAATATTTCGGGGAATATTCCGAAGGAATCTTACCTGTAAATGGATGGATTCATCGTTCTTACGAAGTTTCCGACTTATAGTAGTCCACTCACGGTCAGGTTTCGATCTCGATGCCAGGGTTCGCATACAATATGCCAGAATATGGTTTGTTTAATGTTTCGGGGAATATTCCGAAGGAATCTTACCTGTCAATGGATGGATTCATCGTTCTTGCGAAGTTTCCGACTTATAGTAGTCCACTCACGTCCAAGTTTCGATCTCGGAGCCAAAGTTCGCATACAATATGCCAGAATATGGTTTGTTTAATGTTTCGGGGAATATTCCGAAGGAATCTTACCTGTAAATGGATGGATTCATCGTTCTTACGAAGTTTCCGACTTATAGTAGTCCACTCACGTCCAAGTTTCGATCTCGGAGCAAGGGTTCGCATACAATATCCCAGAATATGGTTTGTTTAATATTTCGGGGAATATTCCGAAGGAATCTTACCTGTAAATGGATGGATTCATCATTTTTAAGAAGTTGCCGACTTATAGTAGTCCACTCACGTCCAGGTTTCGATCTCGGAGCCAGGGTTCGCATACAATATGCCAGAATATGGTTTGTTTAATGTTTCGGGGAATATTCCGAAGGAATCTTACCTGTAAATGGATGGATTCATCGTTCTTACGAAGTTTCCGACCTATAGTAGTCCACTCACGGTCAGGTTTCGATCTCGGATCCAGGGTTCGCATACAATATCCCAGAATATGGTTTGTTTAATGTTTCGGGGAATATTCCGAAGGAATCTTAACTGTCAATGGATGGATTCATCGTTCTATCGAAGTTTCCGACCTATAGTAGTCCACTAACGTCCAAGTTTCGATCTCGGAGCCAGAGTTCGCATACAATATGCCAGAATATGGTTTGTTTAATGTTTCAGGGAATATTCCGAAGGAATCTTACCTGTAAATATATGGATTCATCGTTCTTACGAAGTTTCCGACTTATATTAGTCCACTCACGGCCAGGTTTCGATCTCGGAGCCAGAGTTCGCATACAATATGCCAGAATATGGTTTTTTTAATGTTTCGGGGAATATTCCGAAGGAATATTACCTGTAAATGGATGGATTCATCGTTCTTACGAAGTTTCCGACTTATAGTAGTCCACTCACGACCAAGTTTCGATCTCGGAGCCAGGGTTCGCATACAATATGCCAGAATATGGTTTCTTTAATATTTCGGGGAATATTCCGAAGGAATCTTACCTGTATATGGATGGATTCATCGTTCTGACGAAGTTTCCAACCTATAGTAGTCCACTCACGTCCAGGTTTTGATCTCGGAGCCAGGGTTCGCATACAATATGCCATAATATGGTTTGTTTAATTTTTCGGGGAATATTCCGAAGGAATCTTACCTGTAAATGGATGGATTCATCGTTCTTACGAAGTTTCCGACTTATAGTAGTCCACTCACGACCAAGTTTCGATCTCGGAGCCAGGGTTCGCATACAATATGCCAGAATATGGTTTCTTTAATATTTCGGGGAATATTCCGAAGGAATCTTACCTGTATATGGATGGATTCATCGTTCTGACGAAGTTTCCAACCTATAGTAGTCCACTCACGTCCAGGTTTTGATCTCGGAGCCAGGGTTCGCATACAATATGCCATAATATGGTTTGTTTAATTTTTCGGGGAATATTCCGAAGGAATCTTACCTGTAAATGGATGGATTCATCGTTCTTACGAAGTTTCCGACTTATAGTAGTCCACTCACGTCCAAGTTTCGATATCGGAGCAAGGGTTCACATACAATATCCCAGAATATGGTTTGTTTAATATTTCGGGGAATATTCCGAGGAATCTTACCTGTAAATGGATGGATTCATCATTTTTACGAAGTTGCCGACTTATAGTAGTCCACTCACGTCCAGGTTTCGATCTCGGAGCCAGGGTTCGCATACAATATGCCAGAATATGGTTTGTTTAATGTTTCGGGGAATATTCCGAAGGAATCTTACCTGTCAATGGATGGATTCATCGTTCTTACGAAGTTTCCGACCTATAGTAGTCCACTCACGGTCGGGTTTCGATCTCGGAGCCAGGGTTCGCATACAATATCCCAGAATATGGTTTGTTTAATGTTTCGGGGAATATTCCGAAGGAATCTTAACTGTCAATGGATGGATTCATCGTTCTATCGAAGTTTCCGACCTATAGTAGTCCCCTCACGTCCAAGTTTCGATCTCGGAGCCAGAGTTCGCATACAATATGCCAGAATATGGTTTGTTTAATGTTTCGGGGAATATTCCGAAGGAATCTTACCTGTAAATATATGGATTCATCGTTCTTACGAAGTTTCCGACCTATAGTAGTCCACTCACGGCCAGGTTTCGATCTCGGAGCCAGAGTTCGCATGCAATATGCCAGAATATGGTTTGTTTAATGTTTCGGGGAATATTCCGAAGGAATCTTACTGTAAATGGATGGATTCATCGTTCTTACTGAGTTTTCCACTTATAGTAGTCCACTCACGGTCGGTTTCGATCTCGGAGCCGGGGTTCGATACAATGTGCCATAATATGGTTTGTTTAATATTTCGGGGAATATTCCGAAGGAATCTTACCTGTAAATAGATGGATTCATCGTTCTTACGAAGTTGCCGACTTATAGTAGTCCACTCACGGCCAGGTTTCGATCTAGGAGCCAGGGTTCTCATACAATATGCCAGAATATGGTTTGTTTAATGTTTCGGGGAATATTCCGAAGGAATCTTACCTGTAAATGGATGGATTCATTGTTCTTACGAAGTCTCAAACTTATAGTTGTCCACTCACGGTCGGGTTTCGATCTCGGAGCCAGGGTTCACATACAATATGCCAGAATATGGTTTGTTTAATGTTTCGGGGAATATTCCGAAGGAATCTTACCTGTCAATGGATGGATTCATCGTTCTTGCGAAGTTTCCGACTTATAGTAGTCCACTCACGTCCAAGTTTCGATCTCGGAACCAAAGTTCGCATACAATATGCCAGAATATGATTTGTTTAATGTTTCGGGGAATATTCCGAAGGAATCTTACCTGTAAATAGATGGATTCATCGTTATTACGAATTTTCCGACTTATATTAGTCCACTCACGGCCAGGTTTCGATCTCGGAGCCAGAGTTCTCATACAATATGCCAGAATATGGTTTGTTTAATGTTTCGGGGAATATTACGAAGGAATCTTACCTGTAAATGGATGGATTCATCATTCTTACGAAGTTTCCGACTTATAGTAGTCCACTCACGTCCAAGTTTCGATCTCGGAGCCAGGGTTCACATACAATATGCCATAATATGGTTTGTTTAATGTTTCGGGGAATATTCCGAAGGAATCTTACCTGTATATGGATGGATTCATCGTTCTTACGAAGTTTCCGACTTATAGTAGTCCACTCAGGTCCAAGTTTCGATCTCGGAGCCAGGGTTCGCATATAATATGCCAGAATATGGTTTGTTTAATGTTTCGGGAAATATTCCGAAGGAATCTTACCTGTAAATGGATGGATTCATCGTTATGCATATAATATGCCAGAATATGCTAAGTTTGAAGTCACAACCCTCCTGGAGCTTCTTGGTTCACAGTTTGTATGCCTTTATGACACATTTGAAGTTCGAATCAACACTGAGCTTCATATTTATCGAGTTCAATGATGTATCATGCTAAGTTTGAAGTCACAACCCTCCCAGAGCTTCTTGGTTCACATTTTGTATGTCGTTATACTTCATGACCTGTATAACTTGTCAAAATTACTTCATGACATATGCGACTAGTCGAAATTCAAACCGGAAGCACAAAGAGAAAGCACAAAGAAACACACCAATTATCGAATTCATTTTTCATTTTCCTGATTCATTCTTATATATTTTTTGGATTTTTTTTCTTCAGAATGTCGATAACAATGTCCTAAATTTATTAATATTTTTTTTGAAATTTTTTTCATGTCGAAGGTTGATAATTAAACCAAAAATATGAGTTCGAGAAAGCACAAAACAAAACACACCTTCCTTGATCCGTATGATATTGTTAATGTTAAATCAAATCTTAACCGTCGATAAATTTTTCATAATCCGTATGAATGATTTTCATCAAATCCTTACCGTCCAATTCCCACGATCAATTTTTTTTCTTCTCTCGGTTCCCTTAGTTTTTTCTTATCTGTTTCTCTCATCTTTTCCTCCTGAGAGTACAAAAAAAAAACACCTTCAGAAATCAAAATTCAACCTCATACATGAAAACATCATCAATTTTTCCATCACATAGCATCTCCATCTTGTCTTGGTTGCTTACCCAAAATCCACAACAGCAACAACATCTTCTTTAACCCATTTTCGGCAGCAATCACCACTACAACAACACCAACAGCAACAGCAACATCAACATCAACACCAACATCATCTCTATTTCTTCATCTGATTTTATAGAGACATCAAACGCTAACTCTCGATCTGATTCAATCTTTATTTTCAACCACAGATTCAATTCACGTAACCCAGCTTCTAATAATTCATAAATCAACCATCAAACCACTTTTAATCCCCATCTGATGCTATTGATGGTGATTCTAACCCATTTGGAGGTACTCTACATCCTATCTTTTTCCTAAGTTTCATTCTGGATCATTCAATTTGCTTAATTGTTTTGGTTGATTCATTTTTTATTAAGATTTAAACTCATAACCCTTTGATTTATGGTGCAGTAGCAGCCAAATAGTTCTCTATGAAGAACGAGAAGATCCAGGTATCCATAATATAGTCATTTGACTCATTTCTATATTACTGAAACGTGTAGTTACTGATTTTGTTGGATTTGGTGATTTGTGTAGGAAGGTAGGGCTAGTGAGGATGAAGAAGAATGGGAAGATTTGTATGATTTTGGCCTTTTCATGATGAGGCAAGTCTGATATGGTTAGTCTTGATGTTGAATATGATATGGTTAAGAATTCAATGATTTCTCTATTGAAATTTCTGATTTTTGCATGAGGATATCATGTTTGATAAAATATCTTAGAGTACCTATATCGGTGCGTATTTATGGGGATTTAGCTTGAACATAGGTAGTTGAATGCATATTACTGGGGTGAATCCACTCTTGTCCTATGATTTATGATTTTTTGTATTTGAGTTTCAATGTTGGAACTACATAAACTGCAGGTTTTTTTTTTGTGACATATCGAACATAGGTATTGTTGGAATCATTAAGTAAACTCTAACCCTTATAATTCAGTGAATTTTGCATATGTTATGCTACGTTATGTCAGGAACACTTGGTTAAAATTTCAGGATAATCAGGTTAGTAGAAGTGCCAAAAACTGTTGTAGTACAGAGAACTGTATCTACAGAATTTGTACAACGTCGCAGAGTTCTTTAAATCAAAATGGGGCACTTAAACTGCATGGATTTGTTTGATTTTTGTATGAGTGACCTATTTTGGTAATGATTCAGCTATAAATGTTTTTAAACAAATGGATCATAGGAAGTACCCCAACTAGCGGATATTCTGTAAATACGCCTGAAGAAAATCAGTGGTGGTACCCCAACTAGCTGTCTATTTATGGATCATAGGAAGTACCCCAACTAGCTGTCTATTTATGCTTGATCTTAGCTTTTGAAGTGGTGGTTGGTTCTGTCGGTAGTGTTAATGGTGGTATGCTTTGTTGGTGGTCAGTTTTGTTCATCCGATGATTGTGAAGTGAGCAAACTAGGTGAAATTATAAACCCATGTATTAGATTTCTTTGTTGTTGTGAAGTGCGCGCTCGACAAGGAGTAAGTGCTACTCTGGTTTAGTTACTCATATTGTAATGCATAAATAGACATCTACTGAAAGGAATGGTTGATGTTTAGTGTAAGATTTAATTAACGTGGATATACATTCTTGTTAATCACAGGTCAGGGCTATTTTGACTATCATTGTCGCATATCTCTCATGTTTCATGTAGCACATCCACCTGACTACATCTAGTGTTCTTTTTCCAATGTGTGCTGCTTATTGTTTATCCCTTGCACGCTTTCAAAAGGTATTATAAAGGTGTGATTCAATCCTACGACGCCAAAAAGAAGAAACATGAGGTCTCTTTAAGGTGTGATTCAATCCTACATCCAATTTCATGGTATGGGTTGTTAACATGCATCATTTCCTGTTTTACTTCCATGAACTTTGTTGTCTTTATTTAAGAGAGTGAATGTTGATGGCTTAGACACATGAGTTATTGTCTTAGAGGTTTATTCTTATACATTCTAAAGGATTTAATTTATAATGGATGTCTTTTTCATGCAAATATGAATATTTCAGCTGAAAACTTCGTTTTTCTGACAACCTGAACTGCAGCATGTTGTCATAATTTATGGCCTTTTCCCCATAAATACGCACCGATTTGTATGATTTTGGCCTTTTCCTGATGAGGCAAGTCTGATATGGTTAGTCTTGATGTTGAATATGATATGGTTAAGAATTCAATGATTTCTCTATTGAAATTTCTGATTTTTGCATGAGGATATCATGTTTGATAAAATATCTTAGAGTACCTATATCGGTGCGTATTTATGGGGATTTAGCTTGAACATAGGTAGTTGAATGCATATTACTGGGGTGAATCCACTCTTGTCCTATGATTTATGATTTTTTGTATTTGAGTTTCAATGTTGGAACTACATAAACTGCAGGGTTTTTTTTTGTGACATATCGAACATAGGTATTGTTGGAATCATTAAGTAAACTCTAACCCTTATAATTCAGTGAATTTTGCATATGTTATGCTACGTTATGTCAGGAACACTTGGTTAAAATTTCAGGATAATCAGGTTAGTAGAAGTGCCAAAAACTGTTGTAGTACAGAGAACTGTATCTACAGAATTTGTACAACGTCGCAGAGTTCTTTAAATCAAAATGGGGCACTTAAACTGCATGGATTTGTTTGATTTTTGTATGAGTGACCTATTTTGGTAATGATTCAGCTATAAATGTTTTTAAACAAATGGATCATAGGAAGTACCCCAACTAGCGGATATTCTGTAAATACGCCTGAAGAAAATCAGTGGTGGTACCCCAACTAGCTGTCTATTTATGGATCATAGGAAGTACCCCAACTAGCTGTCTATTTATGCTTGATCTTAGCTTTTGAAGTGGTGGTTGGTTCTGTCGGTAGTGTTAATGGTGGTATGCTTTGTTGGTGGTCAGTTTTGTTCATCCGATGATTGTGAAGTGAGCAAACTAGGTGAAATTATAAACCCATGTATTAGATTTCTTTGTTGTTGTGAAGTGCGCGCTCGACAAGGAGTAAGTGCTACTCTGGTTTAGTTACTCATATTGTAATGCATAAATAGACATCTACTGAAAGGAATGGTTGATGTTTAGTGTAAGATTTAATTAACGTGGATATACATTCTTGTTAATCACAGGTCAGGGCTATTTTGACTATCATTGTCGCATATCTCTCATGTTTCATGTAGCACATCCACCTGACTACATCTAGTGTTCTTTTTCCAATGTGTGCTGCTTATTGTTTATCCCTTGCACGCTTTCAAAAGGTATTATAAAGGTGTGATTCAATCCTACGACGCCAAAAAGAAGAAACATGAGGTCTCTTTAAGGTGTGATTCAATCCTACATCCAATTTCATGGTATGGGTTGTTAACATGCATCATTTCCTGTTTTACTTCCATGAACTTTGTTGTCTTTATTTAAGAGAGTGAATGTTGATGGCTTAGACACATGAGTTATTGTCTTAGAGGTTTATTCTTATACATTCTAAAGGATTTAATTTATAATGGATGTCTTTTTCATGCAAATATGAATATTTCAGCTGAAAACTTCGTTTTTCTGACAACCTGAACTGCAGCCTGTTGTCTGCGAAACTGTCGTCAATGAGCAGGGATTTAGAGGGTACTTCCTTGACAGGAATTGTTTATCTATGTCTCCTATTTAACATGTTAAAAGGGCTTAGTGTTTCGACTGATCGTTTAGGATTTTCGGCCTTCAACGTCCAGTATGTCAGAACTGAAAAATGTAGGTTCGCAGTTCTGTGACCATCTTAGCACACTCATTTCACAGACTAAATGAACTCCAAATCTGGATTTTACAGATGATTATGAAAGGTGATTCTTGCTAATTTCTAAATTGGGGTCAATCTCTAAATTCCTACTTCTAACGAATCCTATGGAGCCTCGCCAATGCAGCCTGTCTGGGACGTCAGTTTTGCGACGTTTCTGTCCAGTTTTTGCTGTGTAGTCTTTCGCATCCATTCCCTGTATTTTGGTTTCTTGTATGATCCTCAACTCTAAATACATAGTTATCACTCTTCGTGCATTCACCATTTTATTGCTAATGTTTCTTATTAAATGTATTATAGGTAAGAACTGAAGTGTTATTAGAATATTTTTCTTTAGTGTCGAAGTTCTGTAAAACTGATCTCCTGTAGTAACAAACAATACTGATTATAATTGGAAATGTTATCTTCTTTCATGGTAATATTAAAGTACTACATATTTAATTTTTTATTTAAATTCTCAAAATTTTATATTTTTTTTTCAAATCGAATATGTACCACAACTCGGAATTAGAGTTGTTAAAGAAATGACATGCAACTCTTCCCATAGTTGTCAAAGAAGTGACATACAATTCAAACTAATGTTGTCAAAGAAATAACTTGCAACTTAAACCAAAGTTGTGAAAGAAGTGACATACAACTCTAACCATAGTCGTCAAGGAAATTTCTACAACCCCAACAAGTGTAGTGTATGAGTTATTTTCACAACCCCGATAAGAGTTGTGCTAGGCATTAAGAAGAAATTTCAAAAGACATTCACAACTGAAAAAAATGTGGTATACAATGGAACGACAACCGTTTTTACGACTATTATTGACGAGTTGCAAAGAATTGAAGACTTTCTACAACCCCCCCCCCCTTGTGCAACCTATAGATAAACGTCGTCTTATATGGTACCACAACTGATTTCCGGGGTAGTTAATCGATGTTTTTCCCGTAGTGATATTAAATATCCAAAATGCACACAAAATCAACGGTTCAAACAAAATATATTTGGTTTATATGATCAATCTAAAAACTGGGCAGATAATATCATATTAGAAAAATATTCACAGTAAATTCATTTTATTCTCAAATCAAGAAATTCCAAAGCAAAATGAAATATAAGATGTTTATCTACAACTTTTGTTAAGATCTCAAATTATTTTAACATTATTAAAACTACCTAAGAATATCAAAACCACATCAACATGAAACTGTCCAGAAATTCAGAAACTATCACCCAAATTCAAACAACCTTTCAACGGTGAATATATGGTGGAATACTATCAAACTTTAACTAGTGATACCAATCATGTTATATACCTATAGTAGAAGTATGATCATCAATAATATGCATCAAATTAAATAGACAAATTTCAGAACCCTAATGATATAAGAATAAACAAAATTGAAATCAAAGTATAACAAAGAAACACAAAGAGAAAATGGATTAAACATTCTACCTCAATTCTATTAAGCCTCCACTGATTTTACATAGTCTTCCTCTCTAAATTAAACCCTAATTTTATCTCCTTCTTCTCCATAACTTTTAGTTTTCTCCTCCCTAAAACTCCTTTCCTAAACCTTTTTGTTATAAAAATCTTAATAATACTAATGTTTATATTTCTTTTAATTGTCTATTCATTTTCTGCTATTTTTATTTATTATTAATTACTCTATTTTCACCCTAACTTGTATCCTATCCTTGTTCAAGCAACCCACCTAGGCTAAGGAAAAGAAACAACCTAAACCACATGGTTATCTAAGTCGGGAAAACTCGAACCGAAACAGTGGATAAAAATACAGGGTATTACATTCTACCACCCTTAAAAGAAATTTCGTCCCGAAATTTAAAATATACTTATAATCTCAAAATCCTTAATAATATAAAATAAAATAATAAATAACAAAATAATTTAGTCTAGCACACAACTAGCTATGATGCGATTTTCGAAAAATAAAAAGAAAATTCAATACTGATAATTAAGCAGCATCACCAGCAATCATAACTAACAATCATGCAAATCAATTCATACGATTTTTTTTTAAAGGTCCAATGTAAGATCTAAAGCCTAGATCTCTGATACCAACTTGTAACACCCCGAGTTACAGAATAGGGTCAAACCCATGTGGAGATCCGAACTCGAAGCATTACGGGTCTGGAAGAGACTTATGCATACATATTTTTGCTAATTTACTTTTCCACAAAACATAGTTGAAACTTTTTATATAACATAAAAAGTAGCATATAAATCCGCTTATTATTTTAACAACGATTTCAAGCAAATATATTATTTCAAATTACATTTTAAGCAACACACTTAAGCAATTCAATCATTAAGCTACTCATTCCTATCTTTCGCCGCGCCACTCTGATAAATTTGTAAGGATGTCAGTTGGGGTGAGATGACAGCTCAATAGAATGCATTCAAAATCTCAAAACATGCATAACAATGTCAATGAGTCAAATAACATACAACATGAGCATACGACATAGTTTCGAGAAAATCACTAATATAGATACTCACCCAACATCATCACCACACAAGTACATTTTTTTAATCATGAATTCACAATAAAAATATTGTTTCTAACAAATCATCTTAAGATTTCAAAACAAGACTTCACAATATTAATATTATTTCAACAAATCATCCTTCAATCATGAGTTTATAATACCAATAATACTTTCAATAATTCATCTAATTAGATTTCACAATTAAGTTCATAACACCAATAATAATTTCGACAAATCAACCAATTTAGGTTTTAAAAATTGAGTTCACGGTACGAATGTCCTTGGTTCATACACCCACCTATCATTTATCGGCATAGACATCCTCCATCGATGGTCAGGAACAAAAGTTCTTATGGGGATCATAACCATATGCTCTCGGGGATCATTACCCGTTTCATTCATGGTACGAAAATCTTGGTTCGTACATCCACCTATCGTTTACCAGCACGGATAGCCGCCATTGATGATCGGGAAACACAAGTTCCCATGGGGATCACTACCCAACAAACTCTCAGGGATCATTACCCGCCGTTAACATGAAATCATATTTCATCTAACAGTAAAATATGAACTCATTTCAATTTTTGAAATTATTTTTACAAACAATACAAGCAACCATGGCTTAATAGCATACTACAAACATTATGCATTTATCTCAGGCATTTATCTCAGGCATTTTATCAAACACACTAACTGCATACATTTTACATTATGTGTTTCAGGTGATAACTTTTTCCGATCATCTTCATATTTTACATGAATATTCTTAACACATTCATATATTACATATCCAAATTCACACAATACCAACGGTTCATACAAAATATATTTGGTTTATATGATCAATCTAAAAATTGGGCAGATAACATCATATTAGAAAAATATTCACAGTAAAATCATTTTATTCTCAAATCAAGCAATTCCAAAGCAAACTGAAAGATAAGATGTTTATCTACAACTTTTGTTAAGACCTCAAGTTATTTTAACATCATTAATACTGCCTAAGAACATAAAAACCACATCAACACGAAACTGTCCAGAAATTCAAAAACTATCACCCAAATTCAAACAAACTTTCAACGGTGAATATATAGTGGAATACTCTCAAATTTTTACTAGTGATACCCAATCAAGTTATATACCTATAGTAGAAGTCTGATCATCAATAATATACATAAATTAAATAGACAAATTTCAGAACCCTAATGATATAAGAATAAACAAAAATAAAATCAAAGTATAACAAAGAAACACAAAGAGAAAAAGGATTAAACATTCTACCTCAATTCTATTAAGTCTCCACTGAGTTTCCATAGTCTTCCTCTCTAAAATAAAACCTAATTTTATCTCCTTCTTCTCCATAACTTTTAGTTTTCTCCTCCCTAAAACTCCTTTCCTAAACTTTTTTGTTATAAAAATCTTAATAATACTAATGTTTATTTCTTTTAATTGTCTATTCATTTTCTCCTAATTTTATTTATTATTAATTACTCTATTTTCACCCTAACCTGTAGCCTTTCCTTGTTCAAGCAACTGACCTAGGCTAAGAAAAGAAACAACCTAAACCATATGGTTAGCTAAGTCGGGAAAACCCGAACCGAAATAGTGGATAAAAATGCATGGTATTACACAATTACTTACTTCATCCTTCAATGTAACTTTGTAGAAGGAATTTGAGACTATTTTAGTTCAAAAATGAAGCCAGATTGGGTTCGTAAGTAAACTATCAACATGCAATTGGAAGAATATTGTCCAGCTGTAACACCCCGTGTTTTTAACATGGCGCATGCTCAAAGATGCGCCTTGGCATGAGACGAAGCTTCATCCAAAGCTTTCGTTGCGTATTAAAAGGAACATTGGTGAAAAGTGGGGCTCTAATAACCACACCCAATATTTTGTTAGGCAATCTGTATGGACTATCTATAATATAATTCCAAGAAAATCAACTAGACAATCAGACTCAACCAAGGAAAATATATCCAAGAGTTGTATTTATGTTTCCCAATGTAATCAGCAAATCAAACAGATGGAAATCCGCGATGATTATTATGAGAAACAACTTAAACGATACAAAATACCAATGTTCAAGTGTCAATTAATTTTAATCAACAACCGAAGGTTGGATTTACCAATTGATTGAACTACGCACAACTTGTGATATTTCAATTATATAAACAAATATATTCTGGAAAAGAAATAACAGAGACACCAGAAGTTTTGTTAACGAGGAAACCGCAAATAAAGAAAAACCCCAGGACCTAGTTCAGATTTGAACACCACATTGTATTAAGCCGCTACAGACTCTAGCATACTACAAGTTAACTTCAGACTGGAATGTAGCCCTAACCAATCTCACAGCGATTAAGGTATAGTCGCATTCCTTACGTCTCCGAATCATAGCAGGACTCCATGCACTTGATTCCCTTAGTTGATCTCACCCACAACTACTTAAGAGTTGCTACGACCCAAAGTCGAAGACTTTATAAACAAATCTGTCTCCCACAGAAAAGTCTATTCTGATAGATAAATATGTCTCCCACATAAATACCTATGAAGTTTTTGTTCTGTCTTTTGATAAATCAAGGTGAACAAGAACCAATTGATAATCCGGTCTTATATTCCTGAAGAACAGCCTAGAAATATCAATCATCTCACTGTAACTTAAGTATATGATAATATAACAAGTTATTGTGGAATCACAAATAATGAAACGAAGATCTTTGTGATTACTTTTTATATCTTACCTATCGGAGATAAATCTCGAGAAAATCTTAGAGATGATAGTACTCAATACGATATAATAAGGAAGATCAGAACACGTAACTACAGAGAAAATAGTTGGGTCTGGCTTCAGAATCCCAATTAAGTCTTTAAGTCGTTAACCTATAATGATTTTAGGAAAAACCTAGGTTAAAGGAGAATCGACTCTAGTCGCAACTAGTATCACACAAGAGGTGTGGGGATTAGGTTTCCCAGTTTCTAGAGTTCTCCCTTATATAGTCTTCAAGTCAGGGTTTGATAACTTTGTGACAAAGTAATCAATATTCACCATTAAATGAAAAACCTGATTAAAGATTCAAACTAAGTTTCCACCGTTCGAAGGTCTTATCTTGTTACAAACAAATGAAATACACATTAATTTAGATATGGACCACCGTACCTAAAGGTGTATATTGAGTTGGCTCAATAATAGTAAACTGGAGTTAGCCATACGAACGCTTTTGTGTTAATTAACCATGTTCATCTTAACACTTGTATATCAAATGATACTCAAATGAATATGATTGTGTTACTCATAGAGTTTCTCAATTGTTTATATTCTCATAGAAGTATACAAGACACAATTGAAGCGAAACCGGATTGATTCAAAAGAATCATTTCATGAACATTTTAGCCACCATTTGCAAAGATTTCATTCCTTAATATGTAAATGTATTTGTTCATGAGTATGAAATCATACTTAACCAATTTTATAACTTAACCAAATAAGTTTGTGAACGGGTATGCAAACTTAAGTTCTGGACTTGATCCTTTCCGACAGTTCACAAACAGGTATGCATACTGTCATTCCAGACCGAACTCAGGTGAATAAGTTTGCAAACGGGTACGCAAACTTAGTTCCCGGACTTTGACAATCAAAACTGTTTGCCTAAGGGTATGTGTACTTGGTTCCCGGACCTAAATCATTCTTACAATAGTTTGCATACGGGTATGCATACTGTGTTATATCCATATAATGATTAATTGTTCTAAACTCTCATTTCAATCATTTAAACATTCTTAGATGACGACAGTAGCTATCTCACACAAATTATTAGCTTATAAGCAATTTTCAAGTGATATAATGATCAATACGAAACATTCTGAACCTATATCAAATGACTGTCTCACACAAATCATGTAAGATGTTACCAGGTGATTTTCACATGATCATATTTTGACTTTCATCAAGAATAATGATAAACACAGTTAAAGCAAAAATCTTTTCATCACATAGTTCGAGAACGATATGAGCGAGTTAAACTCATCTCGAAATATCAAGCGTGTATAATGTGAAGTCTATATAGCTATACGACTGAGTCTCAATAGGAGATAGAATATAATATACTTCTGAGTGGTATATGAGTTCAAGTCTCTACATACCTTTTGTTGATGAAGTTCCTCCAAGCTCCCCTTAGTAGATATTTGTCTTCAATCGATGAACACCGTGAAGTCTAAACCTCGACTACATATTCAATCCTAATCCGAGACATATGTATTGGTGGACTAAAAATAAAGACTTATAGTTTTGACAACTAAACTTGACAAACAAGCTTGAGATAGCAAGACTTGCGAGTTTGACTGAGCAGTGCTCTAACAATTGGCCTAGGCCAATACACTGCCCAAAATGGCATATTGCATGAGCATATTGGTCAAGTCCAATATGGCACAAATAGAGTGTAAGCTGTAAGTTATATTGACAAAAGACCAATCTCGCATCAAAGGATGCATTAAGCCAGTTGGGTAGATTCCAGCCTCGAGGAAAGTTAGTGCTAACATAGCACACCACAATGGTGCAACAGGCCAGAGCAGTCCAGCCTTGGAAATGTTCAGCCATCATGGCTGGATATTGTAATTGTCTTGTGAGCCAGAATTGAATGTACAAACATCACGGCTATACATTGCATATGTCCAGGGTATTCACGTACGACCATCACAGCCTTGGGAGTTGATGAATGATTTTCGCTCCCCTAATCTGAGTTATAAAAATGTCAAGTTAACATATATAGGGAGGGGTATTTGGTTGAAGGTGCATATGCATACCATGCACCAAGTAACCTTCATAGCTTATCCGGAAGAGTGTAAATGATGTTTAGGCCTTATTTATATCTGTGTAGCCTTGAACTATACCAAATTATGGATTTAGCAACCTAGATTAGCAACAACGATAGAGCAGTTGCTAATTCACAACTAAAAAAGCAGTTGCTAAAATTTAGCAACTGCTATTTTATGTTGCGAGACTCGCAACTTCTCATCTTCTGTTGCTACTAGCAACTGTCTCAAATTCACCAATGCCACTCGTCTGCGTGCCAAGTAACACCTATTGTTATTTTTCTACCTAGTCAACTTAAACTATTTTGAATCAGATAGATATCATTCCACCCTGACACCCATAATTTCTCTAACCATAGACTTTAGAAATCTTATCCCTTCTCTATTTTATTTTTTATTTTCGTTCATTCTCTCTATTCAGAAGTAAGAAGACGAAAAAGAAAAGGACGAAGAGATATGAGAAGTAGATAGTGGTGAAGAAAAATATATTGGTGCACAGATCGCACCAATTGGTAAACTTGAAGAAGTTTACAATTGGTAAAGAAGCTCTTATCTAAATATCAGTGATTTAGTTTTCTAATTCGAATTGGATTTGATTTTTTGCTGTTGATTGTGTGTAGAAAAGGGAAACTGTACCGATTTTATAAAGATAAAAATCAATAGAAAGCAGAGTTGAAACTTTGAAGCTTCTTAAACATGAACAGACTGAGAAAGTTGGGTTGGTTATGAGACAATCTAAGCCATTCAAGATCTATGTTAATCATCTAGGCTTGTTATTTTTTGTTTTCGAATTGATTTTGGTTATATTTGAGGTGTTGATTTGATTTAGGCTTTTTTTTGTTGTTGAGATTTTTTGCAATAGGGTTATCATTCAAGTTCAGAAAAATAATAAGAATTAAAGGATTTTGTGAAATCTGAACCCTAACTTCCCAATTTTAGGGTTTACTTTTTATATGAAGCTCCAAATGATTAGATCTTGATATCTTAATATGAAGGTGTTAATCTGAGTTTCAATTTTGATTCATTCATGAGTATTGAAATGGGTTTTTTAGGACAAATTTCATTATTGAAGAAGTTGAAACCTAAGCTAATATTAGGGTTTGTTTTATTTGTGGATCAAATGGAGGATTTGAGATAACCTAAGTTTATATTAGGGTTTGTTTTATATGTGGATCAAATGGAGGTTTTGAGATAGATTTGAAATTCACTGATTTTGATGATTCATTTTGAGCAATGAGGATGATTTTGGAAAGATTCTTTTGAGATTTTTTTTAAACTTAAGAGTGAAGTTAGTATCAGATTTGTGATTGATTGGTTGGTATTTTGAGATTTTGGGGTTTTTCAAAATGCTTCTTCTTAGTAGAAGTGACTGTGTATAATCGATCTTTGAAGTGTTTTCCTTATCATATTGTCATGTTCAATGAACTTCAAGATGAAATTGGACAAGCAAGTGCTGAGGAGTATTTCTCTCGTTCTCTTTGATCTTATGTAAGTGTTTCCTAACTCTATGTGAATTCATTTACTCATTCAAAGATAATTACACAAATAAAATGTCTTATTTGTTGAAGATTTTTACTTGTGGAACAAATTATCTTCTGGTTTTGTAGTGTTGTTGGATGTGTTGTTGCAAGACAAATATAGTTGGTGCCATTATGATAACTGCATTCCTTCCATAAGGTGTAGTTGTAATGCAAAATCTTTGCTGTGGTCCGAGGTAATTATTTAAGACTTTTAACTTTAACTGTTGACAATGCAATGTAGTATGCATGCCCATACTATGCAACAAGACAATAACAAAGCATGTGCACCTCAATCATTCTATATTGTTCTTTGTCTTTCTTGTAACAGATTGGAGAAAGATATGAACTTTAACTACTATTGGATGAGGTGTGCAAAGGTTGTCTGTATGAGTGTCTTACCGAAAAATCAAATACTTTGATGGAAAAAATTTGAGGCTCTTCAATTTTTCCTACTGTTAATAGCTATCTTACCCGGGTTGGTACCTTTTCTAGGTGGCTATATTTGCAGTTCACTGTGCTGCGTGTTTCTATTATACTATAGCCGTATGTCATTGCCACCCCGAGCAAACGTGGCTTGGTGCATCCTCTAGTAACTTTCATGAGCAAAGTCTAGGAATCCAGTACGTTACATCGATTTATTGGTCCATTATAACTCTTACAACTGTTGGGTATGGTGATTTGCATCCTGTGACTACGGTGTAGATGGTCTTAGACATATTTTACATGCTCTTCAACCTCGGATTGACATCATATATGATCGGAAATATGACCAATTTGGTCTTCCATGGGACTAGTCGTACTAGAAAAATTGTAAGTAAAATTTTCTACTTCATCTGTTACATATATCCAATATTTGTTTTGAGATCTGAAACAAGTATCGCATTTGAATAATATGTCAACACTTGGTTTTGAATGCTCGTTGCTTACACTTTATTTGTATTAGAAGATAACTATTATTTATCTGAAATTCTAAAACCGATATATTTTATATGAAAATCTAGATTAGAGAAGTTTGTGTATTTTTATTTTGTGAATTTAGAAATGTGATCTAGGAGTATTATTGTTTGGGGCTGTATGATCTCTTATTCAGTTGTATAATGTTTTTTTTTTAATGTTGGAATTCATAGAGGGATGCAATTCAAGATGCCTCAAGTTTTGCAAATAAGAACCATCTCCCAGAACGTTTACAAGATCAGATGCTTTCCCATTTGTATTTGAAGTTCAGAACTAACTCCAAAGGGTTGCAGCAGCAACAGACTCTTGAACCCCTCCCTAAAGCCATCCATTCTAGAATTTCACATTTTCTCTTCTATAATCTTGTTGATAAGGCGTACTTGTTCCGCGGGGTATCAAATGACCTTCTATTCCAGCTAGTTAAGTGACCAAGAACTTTGTGAACTTTCTATTCTGCTTCTTGGATAATTCTGTTTACCCTATCATCTAAGACTATCATTTGAATGTCTCAGAAATGAAAGTAGGGTATTTCCCTCCGAAAGAAGATGTTATATTGCAGAATGAAGCACCCATAGACTTCTATATATTAGTTTCAAGGACTGTGGTAACCACTGAACTCATGTTGCGAAATCCGCTCTATAATTACTTACAAAATAGAAAATTTTCCATTTACTCTTCAACATCGGATCCGTTTTTTATCGAGTACCATCAGTTCTGTTATCATTCTGGAGCCAAGGATTGTGTTAATTTTGTTACAAGTCTTCCGGATAATATGCTCAAAAGAAAAAGTGATCTTGGAATATTAATGGTGGAGATAAAGGTGAGCACACGATCACTTTTTCTTTCTAAGAATAGTTTTCTTTCTAATAATTAAGCCGCCAGAATTCTCCCTGTAAGAAAGTAGCAATTACGTTGTTAGGCACAAGATTTTACAGCGAGCAAGCCGAAGTTATGGTGGTGAGGAATCAAATCACCGTTAGCTACAAGTTTAACAATTGTAGTGAATCATAGTCATAGTTAGCAAACCATACCAGAGTGCTCTGTAAACAAGCACTAATTTGGTGGTATCTAGTGAATATTTAATGTTATATGTCTCTATGATTCCCCGGTGGTATGGGTTAAAGGACTAATTCAAGGGTTTTGATGTGTTATCATTTTGCAGGATCTAACTGAAGGTGAGCACAAAACCTGACCAAATGTACATCATCAATCTAAAAGTTGATTCTCTTTTAGTTCTTATTTGTCTCTAAATTCTTATTATCATTGACATCGTATTATTCTTTGGCTAATATCAACACAAACCAAACTAACTCAGAAACACAATCCGAAAATCGTCGCGAAGGAAAAGATGGGATGAAAGAACTAAAATTTGATTGGTTCAGCATGGGCAGGTACTTCATGTATTTGTATTTCAGTTTTTTTGTTTTTGCCTTAGAGACATCAGAGACATCCAACAATGTAAAGTTCATTTTCCTTTAAAACATTTTGTAAGATTTTTTATTTTTTTTTGAAAGCATTGTCCGTGATATTAAGTTAATATATGTATATATATTCAAATGATAATTATTCTTGTGTCATGAATTTTGTGTTGTATTTCATAGTTCAATTATGATTTCATGTTGAATGTGAGAGTTATTTGATTGAATTATTAGAATATATAGAATCAGGGTAATGAGAACTGGGTGTTGCAGGATGGGTTGGGGGTATCGATTCTGCCTAGACTTTTTTTCTTGTTGCGAAAATATAACAACGGCAAAAATATGTTGCTAAATCTGAACTAGAACAACTGTATCCTGTTCTAATAAAAAAATATCATTGAATAAACTCTAAAGTTAGCAACAAAATAGCAACAGATAATTTCTGTTTCTATATTTTAATTTCGCAACATCTTGCTGTTGTTACTACTTCCGTTGCTGACCGAAATTAGCAACAGAGCTAGAGCTATTGCGAAAAACTACGACAGGGTGTTTAGCAACTGCAAAAATATGTTGCAAGCCCAGTTAGCAACAGATTTGAGATGTTGCTAAATGTTAAATTTGGTGTAGTGTTGCCAATGGAGCGTATTAAGCATGGACATAACCATGCCATGCCGAGGACCAAATATGCATCACTTGGATGCATTTTGACGGAACGACCTATATTGACTAGGATATTACCATTATTGCTTGGCAGTGGTCTTGCAAATGAGTTTGGCTTAAGCTTCCATCACTTTGTGGATGAACTACAGACTGTGCTTGATCCATTTAGAGTAGAGAAGGGTACGTAGGCACTCGAAATGAGTTGCAACATTGTCAGTCCAGCACTTTGTCGCTCATATCATCTAATTGTGAGATGATTGCGGCATACTGGCCTCTCATATCATCTGGATCGGTAGCTCGATGCAAGAGATAATTGTGTCCAAACTTGATGAGGCAAGTTTCATACCTTCTTGGATGCTCATACTTCCTATCAGGGTGTTCGACTTAGGCATGTGCCAATGACGCATTGGGCATAGCCTCGAAAGTAAGCTACATTGGTATGCAAGTTAGCAGAGCTTGGTTTGGATTAGTTATACAGTAAAAATTCATAAATCATAGAAACTTTACTAGCTCATACATGTTGCTAAAATCACTTGGAAATTTTTTTAGCAACATAAAGGTATCGAAATCAATGGGCCTAACTCTTTTTGAAAACTTGCTTGAAGGTATCAAAGTTGAGCAGACTTATTAATGGTAAGGATCTAAAATTTCCCAAATAATTAATATGGGACTAATCTCAAAAATACACTCTTATTTATTTTTTTTGAAGCTAAAAGGAGAGGATATATTGAAAGTTTAACAAGTTACATGATGATCTTCCTCCTCTCAAAAATAAACTCTTATGAAACTGAAAAGTTGTGCGATATTTTACCCTGCTTAGTAGTTGCTGGTACCGCGTATTAGAGAACCTAGGAGCAGGAAGCTCAATCTTTTAAACTATTAGTAATAAACTTTTTAGGAAGCTTATTTGCAACTATTTTATGTGTAGTTTGCTAGTCTCTTCTTATTATAAGAAAAAGCCCACACTGCAACAACTTCTATGTGTAATTGTAGGGGCGAGAATTTGGCCCGTAATCCGCGGATTTAACCGGGACCAACCGTATTTTTGCGGATGGATGTACGGGCCATTTTCTAATGGGTTGGATGCGTATGGGAATTTTGAAATCCAACGTATAATGGATCGGACCCGGATGCAACCTTGAAAATCCGTTGGACATCCATACCCGTTAGATTAAGCGCATATATATATATATATATATAGTTTTTAGAAAATACATAGATAGTTTAGGAATTCTTAAGGTGTTTGTTTAGAGTGTTATCCACGAAACTTTTATATCTATATACATATATAGAATGTGTAGGTTTTATAAGAAGTCATATATGTTTGTTTTATTTTTTCATTATAAATATTAATTAAAACAAATCCATTGGATTATCCGTACCCAATCCGTGCATCCATTGAATGCAAATCCGTTGGATGTTGGATTGGTTGCGGATGCCAAATTTGAAATCCGTAATGAATTGGATTGGATCCGGATGAGGTAAAAACTGGTCCATACCGGTTGGGTTTGTGTGATTTGATCTCAAAATAGTACCAAAATAACTGAAATCTAAGCACCTTTTTAATTATTGGGTTGGATTAGTTATACAGTAAAAATTCATAAATCAGAGAAAGACTGAGATTTGATTTATTTGAGACGTTGTATTCCAATAAGCCTAGCTAGCCCAAGGCCGTACAAGGTATAGAGGTGTAAAATATGCCGTCCCGGTACATCCCAACCCACGAAGTTACGTGCTTAGCGTGCTACGTGCTGTGCTGGACTGTGTCATACACTCATACGTGCTGGATGTGCCTTGCTAAACGGCGTACTGTGCTGATCCAGAAAAATAATCGTGTTGTGCCGTGCTATGCTGTGCTAGCCCATTCCAAAATAAATATTTTTTATATATTTTGGTTAGTATATGCATTATTATATAAATTAATCAGCATAACAAAAATAAAATGTCAAAAACTAGGTAAAATAACAGCAGTGCTATTCAACTCCCTACAATCTAATCCCCATATTAGGCGAATGGTGAACCCCACCTGAACTTGAATGCGGATCTCGATACAGATGTGAGGCTTAGATTATAGGGAGGTGGAGAATAGGGAGCCAAATAGCATTTTTGCTAAAATAAAGATTTTTTTGTGAAATATGCATGAAATGTAATGTATTGTTGTTGTATTTTAGCGTGGTTTCTTCGTGTACCGTGTTGTGCCGCATGCTAACACATTCCATGTGTTGTGCGTTGCGACATGCCTATTTGTCTGGCACAACACATGACACTAAGCTAACGTATTGTGCCCGTGTTGTGCCGTGTTTTGCTCGAATTTAACCGTGTTGTGCTGTGCCATAAACGTGGTGGCTCGGCCCAATTTACCCCTCTAGGTATGACCGTAAATAAAAAAAAAATAATAAAAAAAAAGAAGATAAATTGTAGAAAGAAATTCGTTGACTTAAAAAGGATGCAATGATTGTGCGACTTATTCGTTCATTCAGCTCGTTGGCTAAAAGAGGATGAAATTCGTTCATCTCATTCAGAGATACAGTAAAAACTCCATATATTAATAGTCTTAGGACTTCACAAAATTATTAATATATAGAGGTATACCAAAAAAAATATTGCTCGACAAAAATCTTTAAACATGCTCGATAAGTTGGAAATATTTTGGATTTAACAAGAAGGTGAACATAGTAACGAGGTCTTACGCATATGCAAATCAAAAGATGTGATAAAAATCCAAAAAATTATATCATTTTCTCAAACGACTATAGATACATATTTTTCTTTATCTTGAATTTTGACGTAAGAAGATCTATAATTTTCCGATTATGATAATTTTATTAATATATGGAGGTAAATTTCTTATGGTGGGACTAGAAAAATCTATTAATATTAAAATGTGGAGTTTATTACTATTTACAACTGGCCCATGTTGGGACCATGATTTTTTTATTAATATATAGAGTTTATTAATATATGGAGTATCAATATATGGAGTTTTTACTGTAACTAAAAAAAGAGTCGATCAGCAATCCTCTCATTAAAGTTAAAGGGTGTGGTATTTATAACTCAAACGAATATCAAATTTTATTTATTTGCATCAGAAAAAATAAATAAAAAATAAATCAAATTTATTGCAGAGGGCGCAGTTATAGGTGTAAATTGGGCTGTGGAAGCACGAGCACAACCCAGCCCAGCACGCTAAAATTTGAGCACAGCCCAGCCCAGCCCAGCCCAACACGTGACTTAGCCCAGCACGGCACATCACGTTAGTTAAATGGGACGTGCTGGGTTTGACTAATTGGCACAGGAGCACAACACAACACGTGGCACGGATAAGCACGTGGCCCAGCACAGCACGGCACGTTAAGAAAACACGGCATAACATGAACAAATATACCATATAACAAGGCATAATACATCACATTTTTTGTATATTTCACAAAAGAGTCACTATTCTAGCTAGTTTTTAACATTTTATGCTGGCTTATTTATAAGAACACATATAATACCTTAATATTTGGAAAATATATTTCAATATCGTTGTTATAATATCGTCACCTATATTTAACTAGAACATTAATTTACATGACAATAATCCAATTTTATATTTAACATGCTATTTCTTTTTATTGAATAAACTTGTTAGTTTTAATTGAAATAATTTCAAATGATATGTTGTCTAATTAAATTCTTGTGATAATGTCCGACTTAATGTATACATTAAGTGATTTCAAATTGTTTATAGCACGTGTGCCAGCACGGCACGTTTATTCGTGTGATGTGCCCGTGGGCTGTGTTGTGCCTATCTTTTGACTAGTAAAGCACAGCACGGCACAACACGTTTAAATCGTTGGCACAACACAGTACGACACATGGCACGTGACTTCGTGTGCCGGGCCGGCACGTTTTACACCTCTAGGCGCAGTAACCATTAGGTAATTGGTATGTCGCCCAAAGATTTTACCATCGGCTGAACCACAAGACTTTAAACTTTAATTGAAGCAACCCAAAACAACAAGCAAAAAATTCTAGAAATCAAGAAGGAAGATACGAGAAAGAACAAAATAAAACAGAAACGGAACCAAACGCAAAAAAACGAGCGGAGACACACACCCAAGGATGAAAGATTGCAACGTCCCGATTAGAATCAAACAAAAATTAAAGACATGTGTGGAAATATGTAAACTGTTACAGAGAACTACAAAATCACACGCAGGTTTAGCAGCAGGATTGAAAAATCTACCTTATCGCGCTTGCCTTCTCAAGCTTCTTAATCGCTGGTTCTCCTCATATGATCTAAAATTACCGTTCGATAAAAGAATAAAATAACCAGACAGCAACCAATAGGGCAATAAACACCACTTTGCTCTAGCAAAGTTGCATGCAGCATGGAAGCATAGAATTGGCGTCACCTGGCCGATGCAACGAAAAAAATGTTCCAAAGAATGAAGATGAGGCTTTAGATAATTATTATGTTCAAGTTGCTAATCAAAAAAGACGATTAACTTTAACAAAATTATTTAAAACCTTTTTTTTTTTTGAAGCATATATTTAAAACCTTATGTTCATTCTCCGGACAGATTTTCGTGTAAGTAATCCATAATGGAGAGAGAGAGAGAGATGAATAATATCATATGCAATATTATATGCGAGAGATGGAAAGCAGAAACACGAGAAGATGGGGGCATGTAGTAGTATTTATATGGAACTTGTTTCTCAAACCGACTCAAGTTCTTTATTAGGAAACTGTAAAGATTTGGAAACCGACTCTAGACTTCCTTTTTTATACCGGTTCTCTAAGGTAACGGATCGAGCCTAGGATCCACCGATTCAACCCATGACCTGATCCAAGGAAGTCATCTTTACACCCCAGATATTCAAACACACCCAGCTCACAGAACAGACTCAGATGACTCGGCATTAAAATTTAAGGACTTCATATATACTCATGGTTGAGCCGTTGAGGTCCATTAAAATTTTACAAGAGTCGAGTACCTTATTAGCATTGTATTAGTGATCTGGGAATAAGATTCATGTTGATCGAGTTGAATATTTTATACATAAGCTGTTTATTCTTCGAAAAATTGGGATGCAATACGTGGTAGAAAATAAGAACCTAAAAATCTGTATATACAAAAAGTTATCTGTAAACCCCCAAGACCACTATACTTATCGGTGTACTGCTATCCTAGTTTTCATTCCCATCTCTTTAACCTCATCATCTTCGTCTTGTCCTCGTCATTTTCGTCTTAGTCATGGCTTTCTTTACTGTTCTTTTCATCGTTGTCATCAGCATCATTCAGTTCGTAAGTAAGCACTTCGTCGCTAGCCCATGGCAATTTAGAGCTGGTCTATTTCTTGTTGATATGAAATTATCTCCTATGAAGAGGATAGAGTTTTTTAGAATTTTATCTTAAAACGAATGATAATGACAGACTAACTCTTATTTTTCTTTTCTTTTGATTCATCTAAGTTATCCTATTTTGGTGATGTTGTTCATTGAGTCCGGTTGGTATTGCTGGCTTGCTGCGATCTTTGAAACGTGGAGTTTGTGTTAGATGTTTTTTTTGATGGACTTGTGCTTGTGGGACTCAGTTGGAAATTATCGAGCCACTATTCATGTTAGTATAACGTTAGGAGTCTTCAAATTGATATTTAACTCAATAGTCAGTGTAGGAATTTCCTATGTTTCATCTGTTAATGAGGTTACCTGAGCAAGCTCTAAAGAGAAGGGAAGGAATATATGTGTACATAGCAATAGCATAAGGGAATCAGAGAACCTTTTGGATTGTGGATGTCCTGCACTATGAGTTTCCCTTTTATTTCATGTTTCATATGCAAATATTTTCAGTTTCTTGCGTGAACTTATTTTAGTATAAAAACTGTATGATAGATATGCTTCCCTATGCATCTCTTGGCTTGTACTCTTTGCATCTAACTTGGCCAATTGCAACGGGTGAAACAACTTGATTATTAAGCTAGCTAGAAATGATTTTTTGTAAAGCCCTATAGTGGGGTGTCCTCTCTATTTGCCATATTAACAATCCGACAAGCTACAAAGTCGATGAGTTTTTTGTTGAAGGAGTACTTAACATTTATATTTGCCATATTAACAATCCGACAAGCTACAAAGTCGATGATTTTTTTGTTGAAGGAGTAATTAACATTTCGTGTCTTGTTATCTAATTTGACCGTAACAAGATCCTATAAGTACTTGACTGCATAGTTGGTTCTTCGGTGTTTCTGATGCAGAACCATTAATGAAGGGCAAGCTACCTCATGTCTGTCGAAGTCCTAGACTGACAGAGCTAGCACGAAAAAGACAACAAGAGTTTTTGAAAGACTAATTTTCCAAGTTCTCAAAAACTGACATCTCAAGGACACGAGTCTTTTAGTAGTTCAGAAAATGATGCATGTCTTTCAATCGTACTTCAATATTTCATTTGTCTTTCAGCCTTACAGGTATGTTTAAAATGTTACCACTTTCACTGAACTTATGTTTCCATTTTCCATGGTTTTCAATGATGGTTGATAATGTGATAAAATTGTACATTAACTAGATTGATTGATTTCGGAGGGGTGCACAAATTTGGACTCCCCCTTCTTTCTTTGTCTTAATAATTATGCAAACTACAAATAACTCAATTAATTTGGGACTGAGGGAGTATCTAAAAATCCTTGCCTTGAAATTTTACAAATTTTATCTCGTTGGAATGGTAATAAAAAAAATCTACGCAATGAATACAAACAATAATACCAAATTTAGAGTTTTTACGAAAAATTCGGAGGCGTTTATCATTTTAAACATAATTTTCGAAGATTAAATGTATATCCATTATGCAAACCACCATAAAGGATACATAATACTTTATGTAGCCATATTTTGGTTTATGCATCAACTTATTTTCCATTACAACTAATAAAACCATATACTCCCTCTATTACAAGAAAAATGATACTTTCACTTTATGCACAATTTTCGAAAATTGAATGCATAGCCATTATCCAACCCACCATAAATGATGCATAACACATCATGCAGCCATATTTTGGTTTATGCATCGACTAATTTTCCGTTTCAAGAAAAGTGATATTTTTATCCAGTATCAGGAAACTGATACTTTCTCCGTGTCATGAAAAATGATACTTTCACGCCGCTTTCTTCAGTCAGCCGTCCCACCATAGCTGCGGTCATCTAGTTGGGTCGACCGGCCGGAGGGCCCGTAGGGAGGGAGTCCCTCTTATGGCCACTTTTTTATTAAATGAAGAGTAACGTAAATGTTCAATTTCATAAAAAGATTGCGAAAGAATATTCCTTGCAGATTCCCGTCACATTTTCACTAGACAAGATTATTCCCTTCTCTTTTCACTAGACAAGTTAATTACTATAACTCTTTGTATATCCTACTTTTCAGGGGTATAATTAGAAAGCCAACTTTAATATAACATATATAAAAATCCGTGCCTTAGAATTTTACAAATTTTATCTCGTTGGAAAAGTTGTAAAAAAATCTACGCAACGAGCACAAACAACAATATCAAATTTAAACTCCATTTTCAGATTCTTTTTCGGTCGGCCCTTCTACCGTGGCAACGGTTATACTAGTGATTTATATTCCCCGATATTTTTCTATATTTTTTTTTCCATGTGGCCTGTTACAGATGACATTTTGTTCCGGACCCAAGCCAAATGAGCACCCTGATTTCATCTCAGATGGATGCCACTTTTTAAATAACGCATATCTGCTCTATCCCATTTTATTCATGATCCGAATAGACCTAAATCCCCACCGACTAGCTTGATTTAGAGCGTAACCGGATTTCAAGGGTTAATCGACCAAAACCAATTCATATGATCGTCTCGATAATTCTTCTCATGATCCTAAGATACATTGTCAGTCAATACGCGAATCTCTAATATTAGCCTAAACAATTTAACTTGACGATTCACAAGTACCAACCGGTACGTTGTGCTTGTAAAATACATTTAACTAAAAAACAATTTAGTTTGACGATTAGGATGATGTATGAGGTTGTACACTTTGTAGCTGGGTTGCACAGACGCTCCGTTTTTGGAGTCGTGTCCGCGTCCGATTCACGTCGGATGCAGGACGAGCGTTTGACGCTGACACGACGCGTGTCCGATACACCAATATACGCGTCCCACGCGCGTCTTGTTTGGACGCACCGATGACTCGGGTTTGAAGCATTTTTTTTCCCAATTTCATTTAAACTTCTTCCTTTATTTTTACGATTATTAATTAAATGAAGAAAGAGAAACATTTAGATCAATCATTTAAGTCTTTGTTAGGGTTTTAATTGAACATGCAATTGGGGGATATTTTACTGTTCATTCCGGCATGGTTTTTCAATGCCGGAAATCCACCAACCATGCCGGAATCAATGAATAACCATGTCGGAATGAACAGTAAAAATATCCCCAACTTAGTTTTAGTATCCCTCAATTAATTGTTCTTTTGTAATTGGAAATACATCACATATACCCTTTATTTTCTAATTTTTAGGTTGACTTTGGCATATACATTGTTCTAATAAATAAAATATGAATGTCAATTTGATTGTGCCATGTGTTTAATGGTGATTGATTGGTTTTAATGACCTTAATAAAAATTAAATAAAGGCACCAAAAGAATACAAAAAAATAAACAACGATCTTTACTTTTTTTTTGAAAATTATACACATGTAACATTATTTTCTAATTTTTAGGATCGAAACACTTGACTTTGTTGTATAAATACATAATTGTACATATAAACAATATATAAATAAAATATGTATATATATGTCCGCGTCCTAGTTTTTTGAGAATTTTGTAGTGTTCGCATCCGCATCTCAATGCCGTGTCGATCTTTTTTCATTCGTCGCCGCATAGGTATTTAAGCAAAATACTATGCTGTCACCGCATAGGTATTTAAGCAAAATACTATGCTTACTTTGTAGAAAGGAGAGAGAATCTGCAAATTGGTTTTAATGATTATTATTTTTTTGCTCGATAATAAAAATTAAATAAAGGCACCAAAAGAATACAAAAAAAAACATCCCCATATGGTGCACTAAAAACAAAAAACAAAGTAAGTTGTAATTTTTAGACGACCAATGCAACGAAAAGAAAAAAAAAATTGAATCTATAGATTGGATGGTTCTATACTTCCATAAAGGTTGTGAAATCATAAATCGTGGAGCGAAACGTTTTTTATTTTTATGAATCGAATCGCATATTAAAGCGTGAATCGGTCGATTATTAAATTGTATATTTTCTTATAAATAATAAAATTGCAAAGCTTTGGTGTTTTATCTAATATATACAAATAATCTTCGTTAGAAATCAAAAAAATTGAAGTGGAACACTGGTTAGAGGTTGCAGTTATGACTTGGGTGGTCATGAGTTCGACTATCCATCCCCTCTTTTTACCTTCATTTTTGAAATTAATTTTTGACTTTAGGATTTAGTCAAGAATCATAGTCAATGATGGTTGACTACACGATTCATTGGAAGAAAGATTCCACCATACGATTTGAATCGATTTGCTTCAAAATGAATCGAATCGTACAATTCAAATCGTGAATCGTACGATTTTTAAAACCATGTTCCATACTCTTATAAAAGGAGGTCTCTGATCAAATATCAGACATTCACACCTTACCAATGTTACTCTTAATTTCGCAAGAATATCAGCGAAAAAATTAATTTCTCTGAAACTGTGAATAAAAATCCAAGTTCTCACCCTGGCATAAATTTTCCTCCACCTTGTTATAGAAAACCGGGGAACTTGCAGTGTTGTAAAAACTTTTATTATTGCTTTAGAATCTGACCTGAATAGTAGATGTAGAAAACCATGTTTGACAGCCCATACTCCTTCACATAATACAATAATGATTTCCGCAAAATAATTTGTAGCTACTCCCGGTCCCCCTACAACTATTACAATACATTCGTTGTTGTTGATTCTACCAATGAACCCATATCCTGCATCACCTGGATTCCCTCTTGAACCCCCATCACAACAAAGCAGTAGTTGGGTGTCATTAGGTAGAGAAAATAAAATTTCTCGGATCTTTATAGTTGTTATCTTCCCACAACATAATCAAAAATATTTAAGAATTTGTAAGTCATAAGATGAGTTCCACATATCTTCCTTCATTCTTACATCAAATTCAGCAGTAACTTCAATATTCTTGACTTGGTAGTGCTCCCATTGAATGATTCATTTTCATAAAAACATATGTTTCTTTTGAACCACAATTCTTTCATTATAGCGAAGGATGTAGTCCTCCATACCTCCTTCGCTGCTTGACTCTTAATCTTTGCAGAGTTAAGAACTAAATACTGAATTGTCAAAAGATCTTGGACAAATAAAAAAGAACATATCAACCACTGCCAAATCAGTTCACTGTAGTTACAGTTCCATAGTATGTGGTCCAAACTCTCTTCTGAATTCGTACAGAAAGGGCACCTAAAAGCCAACTGATTTTTTTTTGTTCATCAGTAGGACGAATATCTCTCATCAGTAGGACAAATATCTCTCATCATTTTCCACACATTATTAGAGATGTTTGGGTGAATTGAAGAGTTCCATATATGCTTTATCTATTTGAGCTTTGTTTTTTTTTTCCCTTATACATTCCACTATTGATGTTACAGTCAATGTTCTGGTTGTTGTACCACTCCAAACTCTTTTATCTCCATCCTCAGATAAAACTGGCAATTCATTTTAAGCATCTCATTTGGAACCACCTATTCTCCATTATGAAGTAATTCAGCAACTTTCATATCTAGAAATTGATTCAAAAAATTATTTTAGGATATAATTTTATAAGAGTCTCATCTTTTATCCATTTATCTTTCCAGACTGAAATGCTTGATCCATATCCTACCAACCATCTTGAATGCTCATTTACTTCTTCTATTATCCATTTTAAACCTGGCCATACAAAGGATTTCTTGTAATAATCTATCATCTCCCCCTTTTTGTTCTGAAATTTTGCTTGAAAAAACCTTGCCATTTCATTTGTGCCATTCTGAATTTTCCAGGGTAATTTCATGAGCAATGCTTTGTTAATAACTTCAAGTCTTCTCAATCCCAGATCACATTCTTTTATTGGTGAACAAACCTTATCCCATTTTAATGTTACCATCTTTCTTGCAGAAGGGTCACCAGACCATACAAAGTTCCCAATGATACCTTCACATTCCTTAAGAATTTTTTTAGGCCATTTGTACACATACATATTTTATATGATAGTGTTATATAAAACAAACTTCACCAAAATTAACATTTCTTGAAAAGATAATAGCTTACCAATCCATCCAATTAGCTTTTCCTGCATCATCTCCACAAAACTTCAAATATGATACGTCTTAATACGTCCTGGATTTAAGATAACACCCAAATATTTATCTAGGAAGGAGGAAAAAGACATATTGCATTCTTTTTCTAGTTGAGTTTTCCTTAATTCATTTGTACCACCTATGAAGCATTTACTTTTCTCAAGACTGATAATTTCACCAGAAGAATATTGATATTCTTTAAGGACCTTCAATAGTTTTCTGACATTCCTCTTATTACCATTACAAAATAAAAATATATGGGAAGGATGAACTTCATTTCTTATATTCACTGGAATTATCTTTTTATCTTGTACTCTGTTTTTTAACATAAAAGATCTTCTTCTATCACAAAGAGTAAAGGAGACAAAGGATCACCTTGTCTTAAACCTCTCCCTACTTGAAAGTATCCAATAGGACCACCGTTTAGAAACACTGGAATTTTAGTAGATTTTAGAAGCACTCACTACACCATTTTTAGCAATTCGCAACCCAGGTTTGCAACGGCATAAGATACGTTGCGAAATTTTTGTTGCGAATTGCAACGTCCATCTTTTTCGCAACGGAGATTTGTCGTTTCTAATTTTGCAACCTCACAGGCGAGGTTGCGAATAGAAACCGATATGAGTTCAAGCGTGCGAAGCACGTGTGTGTTCGGGAACACTAGGACTGATAATTATGCCCAAGTCAAACTTCGGTCAAGTAAGCTTCTCTTTGCTTCCACCCTTCGAACAAAGTTAACCTATATCCTGCCCCTTACTCGTTTTATCTTCATTTTTTCTCCACCACAGACACAGACTCACTCTTTCCTCTCCTCTCCATCTTCATCTTCATTTTCATCTCCATCTCCATCTCGATCTTCTCAGTTGAGCTCTTTATATTATCTTCTCAATCTCTGAACTCTATCATCGTGTAGAAGTGTATCATCAGGTATAATGTTTAACAATTTTTTTAGGGTTTATAGATTTTGATATCTAGGTTTTCAGTTGCGATTTTTAGGGTTCAAGACTTTGCTTTCTAGGATTTAAAAATTTGATTTAATTTTATACAATTCCCAGGGTTTCGTTTTTCGTTTAAGTTTTTCGGTTTTAGGGTTTGATCTTTGATTTCAGTTTTTCAACTTCACTTGTGAATCTGATTCTTTCAATTTCAGTTTTTCTATTTCTTTTTTTTTCTTTCCATTTTATGGCTTGTTGTTTATCTGAATCTAATACCCTTTTTTTCCATGTTAGGGTTTGTCAAGATTAAAGAACTGAAGTTCAGTTCATCTTTTTTGGGTAAAAACTCTATCTTTTCATCTTTGTTGTCGGGTAAAAACTCTATCTTTTCATCTGTGTTGTCTGAAAAAGTATCTAAAAGGGTGCAAATAAGTATTACTTATTATGTTGTGTAGAAGTATGTGATTAAGGATGGTTGTATGTGTATTTGAATTGCTTGGGTACAGGGTAGTGAGATAAAGAATTTTACCGGATCTTGGTTTTAGCAGGAATTCCCTTTCTGAAGGTATATATGTCCCTTGATAGATTTATTCTCTAATTCATATATAGTCTGGTTTGCATATGTGGGTTTTTAATTTTGTTCTTCTTGATAATGATGATTTAAAGGTCTGGTGGTGAGTACATGTCTTGGTGGTGCATTTATTGGGTCTATTTTAAGTGGTTCAATAGAAGATGATGTACGGTGTTGTAGGGGTTTTCAGTTGAGTGCTTTACCAATGATTATTAGGGCATTTCTTAGGTTAAATCCTTGCGTTGTTTTGAACAATTTCATTTCTTTGTTTATTAAGTTCAAATGTAGCTTATTAGAAAAGATTTCTTTGACCATATGCTTGCAGCGCGAGAACAAAAATCCTGGAAGGTATGCTTCTTGGGAGGTGTCTTGTTGGAACATGCATGGGTGTAGGTCCGTCTGTTGCTTTTTTCTATGTAACTGAGGTATGTTATTCATTTGTTCAGTACTCTTGAAATTGGCTATTGAGTCTTTGCTTACTGTTAACATTTTCTGATATGAAGTGGCTTTTATTATATGTAAGCAGGTTTCACGTTCTTTTGTAAGAGGTACTTATGGGAGCTTTATCAAGATAGCAACATGTGTTGGACTTATGTCATCCCTGTTAATTGGAATCCCGGCCAAGGAAATTGTTGGATGGTAAGAAACTTCATGTCGTATTGGTGCTGATGGCATTTCTCAAGTCGTTAATATCTCTATCGATTATGCTCATCTTGTTATTCAGACACTTACTTCTGTGGTCCCTTCATCTGATTTTGATACCATCCTTACTCAATCAAATGCTCTTACTGCTGATGTTTATCATCTCATTTTATTTCTCTACATTCAATCTTACAAAAAGCTTCTTCTTAGAACTCATAAAGACTCCGCTTCCATAACTGATGTTTGGTATTCAACGTCGTATTTACAGAAGCACCTGGATAACATACTTTCTCTATTGGTAGACTCAGTGGATGGGGAAGATGAGGAATCCTGGTTAGTGTTGTAGTGATCACAAATTTGATGCGGAACTTTTAATTAGTCAATATTGTTTTAATTGAGTTAATGGTATTTACTAAATTAGATTATTTGGTATGGGCTTTGCTAATTTTTTTGTCTTGATAGTTTAGTGGGCATTAACAGCTTAGTTTCGTTAGGACAAGTGTGGAAGTCTTAAGACCACAGCTAGGCGCTAGCATGGCTAGAGTTAGGTTGTTCCATATTCTTCTTTTTGATAAGTTAGAAAATGAATGAGCTTTATTCTATCTACCTAGATCAAGTGATAGCAAATACATGAGTAAAGAGCTTATAGAATCGTGTCAGTTATAGATAGAGAGAGAAGTCATGGGAAGGAAAATAACAACAAATTAGAACGAAGAAGTGAGTTACTGTTGGAGAAGAAGGGAAAGTAGGAGTTAGTTTAATTTGGGATCTGTCAAGGTAAACGTCGTTTTCATTTTGTTTCTTAACTTCTTTTGTTTTTGTTACTTTAATTTCTTTTGTTTCTTATTCTTTTAATTAGTCATTAAGGTTTGTTTCCATTTGGTACCTATCTGCGCACAATTGGTTCAGTTAGATAGTGGAGATGATTTTAATTTGTTGATTAAACGTTGAGATTAGGTATCTTTGATAGTTAGGACAAAAAAAGAAATTATATATGCGAAATCAATAAAATAGGGTACTGTTTAGTGACCAGGAAGATATAATCAATTGAGTCAACGCTAATGATTTTGAGATAGATTTGTAAAATGAATTAATTTTGTTTTATCTTTAGTATAGCTTCTTAATGACAACTTCTTACCGCCAAGTGAACCAGAGAGCGTAAGGTTTCCGTAGCAGATTTAAGGTGGGAATTTATGAAGTCTCTTCTGCAACTACGACTGTTTTATTTTACCAAACCGCACTTTGATTTTATTAAGTTTAATTTTCAGATTGTTTCATCATTACTTATCTCCATTTACTGAAAATAAGTAGATATGTTATGTTGCTCAATGTTGTGTGTTGGGAAAAGTATTCCCAGTTGTTGCTATATGGTGTGTATTGAGAAGAGTATTCTCAATTGTTTGAGTGTTTATTGGTACTTCCTCGATATTACGGGTGTGCACGACCTGATATATAGGCCTATATGCTATGGGGACTTCCCCATGTTTGCCGATATGGAATGGCACCGAGGCCCGGCCTTTGCTGGTAATATTTATAACTTTTATAGTTTTATTATGTTAGAAGAGGTCACGATATATACATGTTTGTTATCTGTTGTTATTTTTCTTTTATTGAGCATACTCATTTTAGTTCTATTTCTTTAAATTTGAATTAAAGTTCATATAAATATTATACATGTTTGTTATTTGTTGTTATTTTTATTTTATTGAGCATACTCATTTTAGTTCTATTTCTTTAAATTTGAAGTAAAGTTCATATAAATATTAATTATGGGTGATTGATTGAGATTTATAAGTAACCACTGAGCGTGTTTGCTCACTATAATTTCCATTTTAGTGCCAGGTGATACCACTATAGCTGGAGAAGAAGCGAACGGAGGAGAATATTTTATGTGGGTCGAGTGAAGTGACTTAGTAAGTTGCAAGTAGGAGAACTCTTTTTGGAAACTGTTTACTTTTAGGTGTTTGTACATATTTCTTAGTCACAGAATAGATTTGTCAATGTAAATTTATCCACCATTTGCCATCTGAACCATATGTTTCAATAGGATTATAGACAATGTAAACTTATCCAGTTCCCCATATTCATCATTTTCCACAGATATTGCCTACTTATACTTGCACATCCATATTATTTCTTTATTATATTTTGACTACAATTGATTTATAAGCATACTGGTTATATGATTGGAAGAATTTGTGATGCTTTGTTTGCGGGTTAATTGAATGATGCTTTGTTGTGAGATCCGAAAGGTTGGAGAACAAAGCAACAAAGCAGCAACCATTAGGTCCCTTAGCAGCTGCAAGATTTGTAAGTTATAATGCAGTATCTCCTTATAGAGATTTAAGTTAATAGAACTTGGGAATTTCAGTACTTTATACAAACTGAAACTTAGAAACTAAGTAATTTATGTGTATGTTGACATAGTTTGTATCAAAAACTCATACCTTCAATTGAAGAATTCTTTTTTCATGGAATAAATGTGGAATGAATGTGTAAAAGTTTGTGGAATATTGAATATTGGGAACTGGGTAACTGCAGGGGGAAAATGGATTTTGACCAGGTCAATGAAGACTTGACCTTTTTTTTTAGGTTGCAAAATATTCGCAACGTCTTATTTTGGTTGCTAAATTAGAACCAGAACCAATAAGATTTTAGTTCCGGGTAAGGGTATTCCTGGAATTCGCAACAGATTAGCAACGGAGGACCTTAGTTGCGAATAAATAACGTCGCAACGTCATTGCCGTTGCGAATCCCCGTTGCTGACCGAGAATTGCAACGTAGATTATGCCGTTGCAAAAAATGCAACGTCGTGTTTTGCAACGCTGATATTCCGTTGCAACCCCAGTCAGCAACATCCAGATTCCGTTGCGAATCCCTAAAAATGGTGTAGTGACTGGTAGCTAATGAATTCCTTTTTCATACAAATTTCTCATGACTTGAAATAAGAATTCCCAACTTAGAGATCCATAAGCTTGTGTAATGTCAATTTTTTAGCCCATATTACCCCCTCTTCTTGGAATCTCTAATTCATTCACCAATTCAGATCCATTACTTACTATATTTTCTTGAATATTTCTACCTTTTATGAATTCACTCTGTTGAGGAGAAACTATTTTTTGTATTGTACTTCCAAGTCTTGTAGTCAATTTTTTTGTAAAGACTTTAAAGCTAAAGTTCATCAAACCGATTGGTCTGAACTGGTTAGACGTTTTTTGCATTATTCACCTTTGGCAGTAATAATTAAAAAAAAATGAAATTTAGCCCATTTGGTATAAAACTAATGCTCCAACAAAACTATATTTCTTTTGTAAAATCCACTTCAATGGTTTCCCATGCCACTCTATAAAACCATTTGGACTAGGGGCACTATCAGGATCAAGATCAAAAACAATATTTCTCACTTCTTCTGTAGATGGAATAGATCCATCATCTAGTTTTCATCCTCTGTCACTAGCTTTGGGATATCCTTGAAGATATTAATTAGGAGCATAATTCACTTCTTGATATTTAATTTTTTCTTAAAAATAAGAAACCAATAAATCTGCAATCTCTGCTTGATCATACACTATACCTCCTCTAGATTTTTCCAACTACACTATGGCATTTTTGGTTTCTCTAATTTTCATGTTAACTTGAAAAAATCTATAGTTTGATGCACCTTCCTTTATCCATTTCACTTGAAAAAATCTAGAGTTTGAAGTTGAAGGCAGTAAATTTTGAAACTGACTCTATGATCGTGGTTGAATCTATAACTAAAGGCCAATTCAACATCAACCGACAGTTTCACAATTTTATTAGAGATATCATTTTATGCTTTAAGAAATTCAGAAAATGAAATTGTTATTATTTTCTAAACAAACAAAATAAAGTGGCAGACATTCTCTTAAGAGTAGCTCGTACTGAGAAACTAATGAAAGAACTTAGTTGTATCTCAAGTCAAATTCTCCTTGAAATGGAAGGTTTATGTGTTTAATCAATGGAATTTTTCATATAAAAAAATAAAGGAAAAGGGACCCACTCTGCCCACCCCTAATCCCTTTTTAATCTCTTCAGTCAATTCCCCTTTTGGGATAAATTTCGGTGGAAATTTGTGGTGTGTCAAGCATGACTGAAAATAATAATAAGAAGAATTTAATTTATCTTTCTTCGTATCTTTGTTCAGGTCACGTCTTTCTTTCTTAGTTTTCTTTTATTTCATATGCCTTCATGATTAGAGAGAGGGAGGCGAGATGAGAAAAGGGAAGGAGGGGTGACCAAGTAAAAATCCTTATCCTATGTTGACTGCTCTTTTTGTTTTTATTTTATTTTTTTGCTTAAAAAGACAGATTATGAAGTTATTATTCTATTCTAAATCATGGCACAAATAGGACACGGAGCATGTAATAAACAAAGAAAAGATTGTGTGTCAAGTGCGAAATATTCGATTGACACGTTCTTTGTTCTACGTCCATATATGAATTTTGATACAGTAAAAACTCCATATATTAATAACCTTGGGACTTTAAAAAATTATTAATATATGGAGTTTATTAATATAGGGAGGTATAACAAAAAAAAAGATGAATAATATATTGAAAATATATTTTATTGAATAATACTATATCCTTTATGTGAAGGATATATATCATTTATGAATAATATATTGAAAATATATCATATTGAATAATATATCCTTTATTATATATTGAATAATATATCCTATTAAGAATTTTTAAGTTTTTTTTACACTATAAATAATACTAGATATATTAGAAGGTAATTCATTATTTTCTCTTCTTCTCAACCAAATCAACATGTCATCCGATGTTAGTAAAGAACTCATATGAGTGATAAAATTCGTATAGAATTGTGTGAAAAGAAAAAATCGCATCCAAATTGGGCACAAAAAGATCTTGCGAAATGGTTAAAAGATACTTATGAGATTATATTGAACAGTTGCACTACACTAATCGAATGGATATGGACATCTTCCTTAATCATCCCAATGAGTAACAAGTCGTATATGCTTCAACAGAAGAAGAAATAATCGATGAAATTAGATAAGAAGCGGATGCAGATAATCTCGATGATGATAGTACAAAGATACCAAAAGTTTTATGCCAATAAGCTTTAAACATGCTCGACAAGTTGGAAATGTTTTGGCTTAAACAAGATGGTGCACATACCAACGAGGTCTTGCGCATACGCAAATCAAAAGATGCCATAATAATAAAAAAAAAAACTACATTATTTTCTCAACCAATAGATAAATATTTTCCTTCATCTTAAATTTTGATGTAACAAGTTCTATAATTTTCCTATTATGTTGATTTTATTAATATATGGAGGTAAATTCATTAAGGTGGGACTAGAAAAATATATTAATATTAAAATGTGGAGTTTATTATTATTTGTAACTGGCCCAAGTTGGGACCATGATTTTTTATTAATATATAGAGTTTATTTATATATGGAGTATCAATATATGGAGTTTTTACTGAATATACTGAACAATGATACTGTTTTTTTTTTCATGTCCATTGAAGCCTAATAGGTATACAATGTGAAACTTAATTAGTAAACATGCATTATAGCATAAATTCTTAAATAAAATAACATGTCTTATTATCCTGGCACATTTAGGGGCGACCCCGACGCAATTAGGGGCGACATAAAAGACAAAATAGGTTAAAAATACTTATATTCCCCTTTATAATCGGGAGGCTAATCCATAATCGGTAGTTTGGGGCAACTCTATATTCGGTAGTTATATGAACTATTTTGACTACCGATTATGGTAGATTTCGCCAAAGATTATACTGTATAATCGGAAGTCATGGTAACTTCATTTACTACCGATTATAGGCTCAACCAAATTCGAAAAATAGAGGATTTTGGCATAATCTGATTTTGGGGCAACTCTATATTCGGTAGTCATATGAACTATCTTGACTACCGAATATGGTAGGATATTTGCAAAGAGATCCACTGTATAATCGGAAGTCATGATAACAATTCATTTATAACCGATTATAGGCTCAACCAAAATTCAGAAAAAAGAGAAATTTTGCAAAATCTGATTTTGGGACTACTCTATATTCGGTAGCTATATGTGTTGGATATTTTCAATAATGTTTGCCGCTACTAAGGGGGGTCCTGGGGGGCTACATATTCGGTTTTCCAGAAATTTTCACAAAACGTGTTTGTTCCCATAGGGTTTCTTCATTATCGGAAGTCATGATAACTATGATTTTGGGGCTACTCTATATTCGGTAGTTATACGAAGTATATTGACTACCGATTATGGTAGGATATGTGCAAAGAGAGCCACTTTATAATCGTAAGTCATGATAACTCTTCCTTTACTACCGATTATAGGCTCAACCCAAATTCAGAAAAAAAGAGGATTTTTGCAAAATCTGAATTTGAGACTACTCTATATTCGGTAGTTATATAAACTATCTTGACTACCAATTATGGTTGGATATTTGCAAAGAGAGCCAGAATAATCGGAAGTCATGATAACTCTTCATATCTTACCGATTATAGGCTCAACCAAAATTCCAAAAAAAAAAAGGATTTTGCAAAATCTGAATTTGGGACTACTCTATATTCGGTAGTTATATGAACTTTCTTGACTACCGATTATGGTAGGATATTTGCAAAGAGAATCACTGTATAATCGGAAGTTATGATAACACTTCATTTACTACCGATTATAGGCTCAACCAAATTTCAGAAAAAAGAGGATTTTTGCAAACTCTGAATTTGGGGCAACTCTATATTCGGAAGTTAAATAACCTAAATTCCCTACCGATTATGGTAACATTTTTGCCAAAGGTCTACTGTATAATCGGTAGTCAATATAACTTTATTTACTACCGATTATAGGATAATCAAAATTCAAAAGATTTAGGATTTTATTTTGGGGATACCGTATAATCGGAAGTCATACAAAATAAATTTACTCCCGATTGTTGATTACCTACCGATTGTATAGTTATCTACCGATTGTAAAGGGTAGTTTGGCCATTAAAAAAACGCCTCGAAATAACCTTCCGATTGTGAAATAACCTACCGATTATTTGCTATTTTGTTTTTTTTGTGTCGCCCCTAATTATAAATTGGTCGCCCCTAAAAGTGTCAGGCTTATTATGTATAAATTGGAACCGATATTTCAACGAAAATCTTCCCTAAAAACCAAAATCCGAGATTGACTACTTGCCTGAAGATTTTACCACCACAAGCAAAAAAGACCTAGAAATCAAAGGTAGATAAGAGAAAGAACAAAATAAAAAATAAAGTCGGAACGGAACATAACAGAACGCAAAAAACAAGCAAAGACATCACAATTAAATCAAACCCAAAACCAATGGTAATGAGAGTCGATGCAAGAACAAAATTTATTGGCCGACTTACTTTTTGGAGGGATTGGGAAGAATGATATGCGTGAAAAAATTGCAACATTCCAGTGGCAATTAGAGTCAAACAAAGTTAAAGACATACGTATGGGAAATATGCAAACCGTAACACAGAACTAAAAAAATCACATGCAGATTTAGCAGCAGGATTGAAAAATCTACCTTGTCAATGCTTGCCTTCTTTAGCTTCTTAATCGCTGGTTCTTCTCTGATCTAAAATTAACTTTCGATAAAAGAATAAAATAATCAGACTGCAACCAATATTGGCGATAAACACTACTTTGCTCTAGACTGCTATCTCTTCACCAGACTGCAGCATGGAAGCATAGAATTGGCGTCACCTGGCCGATACTAATGATGCAACGAAAAAGATGTTCCAAAGAATGAAGATGAGGCTTTAGATAATTATGATGTTCAAGTTGCTAATAAGAAAAGATGATTAACTTAAACAAAATTATTTAAAGCCTTATGTTCATTCTCCGGACAGATTTTCGTGTAAGTAATCCATAATGGAGACAGAGAGAGATGCATAATATCATCTGCAATATTATGTGTGAGATGGAAAGCAGAAACACGAGAAGGGAGGGGCATGTAGTAGTATTTATATGGAACTTGTTTCTCAAACCGACATAAGACTTCCTTAGGAAATTGTGAAGATTTGGAAACCGACTCAAGACTTCCTTTTATACCGATTCTCAAACAGGGAGTAGCTAAGGTTAACGGATCGGGCCTCGGATCCACCGACTCCATCTATGACCAGAACCAAGCAAATCTACACGGTGATTGCAGCCCAGGTATTCAAACCTACCCAACTCGCCGAACCGACTTAGCTGACTCAGCACTCAGCTGAACCGCGTTAGAATTTGGAGTATTCAATATTCATGCTAACTCATGGTTGAGGTCCATATTGGTATAATACAAGGAATTGGTGGTCTGGGAATAAGATTTGTGATTAAGATTCCAAAATTGAATGTCTCTAGATTGCCTAGGAAGTGGGGTTTGAAGATTTTCATTTTCTTTAAAACTTCCAGTACGTCCACCTCTTTTTACAGATGAACCATCATTTAGTTGTGCTAATTCAACCGAAATATTCTGCATAGGGGTGGGACTTGGGTTGGTTGGGCGGGTTCGAAGGCTTGGCCAAGGCAAACCCGAGTTAGGAATTCTTTGCCCAGATTGCCCATTGAACCCATGGAACCCATTGAGGTGTTGCCCAAGTCCGCCCAAACTATGTTCCTCGGGTTCCCCGGGTTCCTCGGGTTGACCCAAGTTTCACTAGACATACAAGTTTGTTAATGTGATAATAATAAATTTGGTAATAATAAAATTTAATTGCTCCAATTATTTTAAATTTCTAAATAAATGAAGATTATTTACAATAATATAAACTCTTTTCATATTGAATGATTAATGACATAGATATAATTTATATTTTCATTAATAGATTTGAAGATAATATCTAAAATTTCTTTAAATGGATGATAATACCAATTATAAAAAATATTTTATATATAGTTCTTCGGGTTGGGCGGGTTGTTTGGGTTAGAAATATTTGTGCCCATGCTTGCCCAAATTTAACTCGGGTTCATAAAATTTATGTCCAAGCTTACCCAAAATTTTGAAATACGTTGCCCATGTCCGCCCAACGTTCGGGTTGGGCATGGGTTGGGTGGGTTGACCCAACCCAAGTCCCACCCCTAATTCTGCATTTATCTTTGTTCATTCGGAGGTCTTAGTTGTCTTAAAATGTTGCATCAATTTGAACGAACAGTAACCAAGATGGACAAGGAGTGGGTATGAACAAAACCAGTGATCAAATTATAGGGACCGTTGGACCAACAGCCTATTTTTATTTATTTATTTTGAAACTTATTTTGAGGCATACTCAAAATGATTTGAGGCATATTCGGCTATAAAGTTATTAGCCGAACCTAGGCAAAAATCATAGGTTCGGCTGATAACTTGGCATGCCTCAAATATTTTGAGTATGCCTCAAAATAGGTTTCTTTATTTCTGCTCAGCATATCAGGAAAGATATATTGAAAGAATGAAAGAATACAACACTAGATAAACAAGCAAGAAAAGCAGACCAAAATCCAACAGAAAAACAGACAGATCCCGAAAACAACCCAAAACAAGAGAGCCCATTCTAAGCTGGTTGAAAGAATCTCAACAGCCTATATAATTAAGCTGGTTGAGATAAAGAGAGCGAGTGGGTATGTCTCCATTCTAAAAATCACATTTTTATTGCATTCCCTTCTTGCTCGTTATAGGGCAGAAGCCATTCGACAATCAAAGACTCCCTATTAAACGATCACAAGGAAAAAAAAAAAAAAAAAAAAAAATAGTAACTCAAAGTTCTCTTGATGCTCAAAATGAACAGGAAAACCAGAGTTTGGTTGCCAACAAGAACAAGTAGAGCTAAAAAGTTGCCAGTTGGTTTCACATTACATAAAAATAAGAGAAATTTATTCTTATGACCCTGGAAATTATGGGTCTTATACTTTTGGCCCTAGGGTTATTTAATAAATTTGAAAATTATTCCAGTGGCCCTAGAATATTATAGGAAGTAGGATTAATAAAATAACCCGTGTGCATATTACCTGCACATAAAATCAGTGTGCATATTGCCTGCACACTATAAAATATGAAGAAAATTTTATTTTATTTTTACAAAAATCAGTGTGCATATACCTGCACACTATAAAATATGAACAAAATTTAAAAAATTATGTACATAAATCAGTATGTATATTTTCTACACATAAAATCAGTGTGCATATTATCTGCACACTATAAAATATGAAGAAAATTTTAAAAATTATTTAGAGAATAAAAAATTTCGTGAAATGAAAATTTGATAGTTGTATTTACGCTCGTTGTGTAGGTCTTTTAAAAAGCTTTCCAAATATATAAAATTTGTCGAATTCTTATGTATGATTTGTGAGACATGTTATGTTTAAGTTGGCATGACGATTATACCCTTAAATAATATAGTTTATCATTTGATAACATCATGTAACATCTTTATCCAAATGGCCCTCCTTCTTTTTTAAGGGTCATTTCAATAAAATAAATTAATACTTTTAAAATTGAGTTTTAAGTCGAAGGCCATTTGAGTAAGAGAGAGTGAGGAGAGGGCCAAACACTTAATTCTCACTAAAAATAAAACCTAACCCTTATAAGTAACTAATTCTTCACTCCATGCACTTACCATTTGCAGGGGCGGAACTATGTGTAGATTTGGGCTTAAGCCAGCCCAAAGTCCAGCAAGGTTTTAAGTTTGAAGAAAAATATTTATGCCTAAGTCATAGGCTTAAGCCACCCCTACCAATCTAATTAATTTTCAAGCCACCCCAATGTCTATTTTCCAGCTCCGCCACTGACCATTTGTCTATGAATATGCCTGTTTTACACTCCCTTAACGCTATGGCTTCCTGCAAAGAAAGTTATTCCCTCCGTTCCATTTTAGATGAGTGTTTAGAGTTATTTTTTTGTTCCACATTAATTGATAGTTTCATATTTTCACCTCAAAATTACCCATAATACCCTAATATTTTGTCTTAAAACTATAAGTTTATTTTTAAATACACTAATAACAATTAATGTTTAAAGATTTTCTCAAGGGCATAGATAGAATTTTTTTATATCTCTCTCTATTTCTTAACCTGCGTGAAAACTCCAAAATATCATCAAAAGTGGAACGGATGGAGTATTAGTACAGTTCGGCCTTTATATTAGGATGCTCTTTTCTTAAAACTGAATTTTATGACTCGGAAAATCCTTGAAGCAAACACGAAGTATAATAAACACCCAAAAGTATCCTTTCAAAATAGACACTAAAAGTGCGAGCAAGTACCTGTAACCATCTGCCAACGGATACTACATTTGCATTTAATCCATGGAATGCATATCCAGTTTCAATAGGCCTATGGCGTGTTCCATAATAATATCTTTTATCTGACAGGCATGCTAATTCCAACTGCATTTTCTATTACCAATAGTTGCATATATTAATGCATAAATCAGTTAAAGAAAGATTCAAGAAAAACACCGAATAACACTGTTCAAATATATACCTTGTAATTCTCTATTTTTGCACAGATCACTCCATAGGTCATGTCCATAGTGTCCTGTGGATATTCGGGCAAATCAACTCTCATTGATTGCAACATACCTTCAGCTGCACGTTCATCTTGTTTCAAAGTCATTAGCCAAACGCTTCACGTGGCGTATTTTGATTCTGTGCACCTGCATCTCGTTCATCCAATTTCTATCTTCTTCTCGGATATGCTCAGATGATTTTAAAACATCCGACAAATAACCTAGAATCTGTTTAACGAAAGTTGAGAGATAAACCCTAGAAAGGAAAAATATAACAGAAAAAAAAGACCTCACCTCGACTGATCTTCTCTGCAATGAATAACTTTTGATATCGATTCCAAAATGGGCTATGCTCACTTGGCTATTTGTTTTTTACTATGCTCACTTGGCTATTTGTTTTTTACTATGCTCACTTGGCTTTGATATCGATTCCAACTTCTTTTTCTTTTTTTTGCTACGATCACTTGGCTATTTGTTCTTTGCTTATTTCTTTGAGTGATCGATTCCAAACTCGGTTTCATTTTTTTTATGTCGGTTGTATTTATTGGGTTGATGTACCCCTTAAATACCTCTTTTTCAATGGAATTTTTCTAATTGACAGATCAAAATAAATAACTTTTGATATCGTCTATATATCTATTAACGTTTTCATGTTCCACTTCCTCGTGGAATTTTGGATAAGCAATCTAAAAACAGAAGAAAAAAAGAAAAGAAAACCAAACAAATAATAAACTAATCAAATCATTTCCAGATAATAATGTCGTAAACCGATAAGAATAAGGCATACACATTACTTACCTTGCACAGCTCCAGATCTTTGGATATATCTTCTTTTGTGGGATAGCCGTTTGTACGTAATTTATTTTCCACATCTTCTAAAAATCGACCTAAGGTACGTGCTTTCCACATCTTTGGATATATCTCCAAGAACCAGTTATCTAGGAGCAAAGGCATTGTCATTCTTATTAAAAGAAAACCTGTAAAATAACCTAAAATAATTAGAATTGGTTTTCTTACAAAGTGGGCAAAGAGCCAAAGACCCAAAAGACCACCTGCCTAAATTAAGCATTCTAAATTAAATCCAAACACTTATTTCTTTTTTTTGGTAATGTCCAAACACCTATTTCCCCAAAAGTTAACAAGGGTTACCATAACCAACCACCAAAACAAAATAAATATAAGGCGTCCTATAGCAAAAATTGGTCCAAAAAAATAAAAAATAAAAAATGGTCCAGTTATAGCAACCATCAAGGGTGGGCCAGTGGCGGTGGCGCTGTTGTGCAAGCCTAAAAAATTTTAAGAAAACAAGACCTATAGTTGCAAAAGAATTCAAACTCCTAATGGGATTCTTTGTTTCGTTTTAGGAAAAGTTTCCAACTTTGTGAATTCCACTTGTCTTTAAGTAATTAGGATTTATTGAACATCCATATATAAGCAGCAGCATGGAGTACAACAACTCAGAAAGATTTTTCAAAACATGGACGAGCATGATGAGTTTGTGGATGCGCCTGCGTCTTTGGAACCTGATGTGCAAGATGCAGTTTATGATCCGCCAATAACCGAGGTGACGTCCGAATACCTGCAGGAGTTTAACGAGGATTGGTCGGATCCTGATACGTTCTTGGATTGGCTTGATGATTTTGAAAACTTATTTGATTTTACGGGGTCAAAAGATCCAACGCGAGTTAGAGTAGCAGCTTCTAGTTTCAAGCCCTTTGCACAAATATGGTGGGATAATCTTCAATGGTGCCGAGAACAAGAAGGAATGCAGAAAATCACTAACTGGTCAGATATGTGTCGCGAGATGTATTACAGGTTTGTACCGGGTTCATATAAGAGTAGGGCACACGAGAAGCTGCGCATAGGCGATTGTAGGCAACCACACAAGGAGCTAGGCGTAGACGAGTGTAGGCAAACAGTCGGTATGAGTGTGCATGATTATACACAGATATTCTTGAAGCTGTGGTATCGAGCTGAGATAAAAGCTACCGAACAACAGAAAGTATGTCGTTACATTCGCGGACTTCAATGGGTGATTCAGTATGATTTACTTATTCGAACCGTTACATATATGAATGAAGCCATAGAGATTGCCTACAGATCTGAGAAGCTGTGGAAGCTTACCCTTGAAGCTGGAATTGATTTATGGGAACTGAGGAGGAAACAATGGGAACTGATCAGGAGAAAAGAACTGGGAACTGAAGAGAAACAATGCAGATGTTAATGATCTTTCTAACAGATTCTTTATCGTGGACTGAAATTTGTGCTTTTCTTCTCATGTTTGGATTTTTATTCTCTTTAAATATTCGACATTTGATAATTTACCAATTGTTTCTGATTTTCTTCTATTTTCACGAAGTTAAATTATTGCCATACCAAGAAAAAAAAAAGTACTGCAGTAACAATTTGATGCAACAGTAAGACCAAAATACCCCAACAAGAAGAGTACAATCGCTTGTTCATTCTTTTGGCACAATAATTTTTGGTTGCCCCAACAAGAAGTGTACAATCACTTGTTCATTCTTTTGGCACAATAATTTTTGGTTGCTGGAGGAAAATTCTTGGAGTAGATCCTAGGGTTGAAGGTTAAATTACGGAGTTTATAATTTCATAGCTTTCAAGTGAGATTAAAATTACTTACTCAAAAAAAAAAAAATTACAAAATTTCTTTTAGGATATTGATGCAATAACTTAAAATTAGCTTGGTGACATAATTTTATTATATAACCAAAAATCTACTTGTTCATCCAAAATGACAAAAGAAAATTTACTCCATCCCTGAAAATCTGACACACATCCAAATTCAGTAAATGCCTCAAATTTAATTTCAATAAATTGATTCAAGTAGCTTTGTTATAGGAAAGAAGCCAATGAGTTGGCTCACATTTAAACAGCTTATGTTAATTCTAACCATATGTCTGATACTATTCCTCCCTCCCTTCTTGTATTGCTCATCTTTTAGATGAGTGTTTTCATTTCATGTACTTGTTTATTTTCTTTTTGTTGGTTTTTTTTTCCTCTTTTTACCTTCAGAAATACAAAATTAGTGACAAAACCCCTAGGTGAACAAACTAGTGATAAGAAAAAACCGGTCATATTATTTTTAACAAATAAAAACCGTTTCAAAAGAAAGTGGCACAAAAACCCCAGATCAAATAATAATGAGTAAATTTAGTTTTTGTTATTTTTAAAAAAGCCAAACATACCCTTTTACCTTATCTTCTTCTTCTTCTCTGATTTCTTTTTGTTTTTTCTTCTTTGTTCGTCTCCTTCTCCGCACCACCATCACCGCCAGCAGCAACACCTCCGTCATAACCCGCGCGCCGTCTAATCAAATCAAATCTCTGTTCTCCTCATCGTTGAAGTTAAACCCAATCAAACTTGGACCACATCAAGATTAAATCATTTGAAGATCCAGTTTCATCGGTTCTAAGCCTAAATCCCAGGAAACATTCTGTGTGAAATTCATTGGTTATGGCGGCTTCGAATCTTCTTAGGTCACCTCCATATACACTAAAGTCTCTCCACCAGATGTGTAAGTAATTGTTCTCTAATAATTCTATCATTATTAGCTCTTCTGATTGTGTTGATTTTTTATTTTTTTTCCAATTGGTTTTTTTTTTGGTTATCAAAACAAGAAAAAGAAATTCTCATTTCTCACTCAAACAGCAAAGGCATTTGGGGACTTTCCATGAATTGAAATTGGGTTGAGTTCAATCTTTAATCTGGAGAGGGTAATTGCTTGAGATGGTGGCCAAATTGGTGTTGGTGAAAGGCTGAATCGGTTCTGATACAAGAGTTAATCAGCAACAACAAAACAGATCTGTGAGGTGGAGATAAGAAAGAGATGCTGATGTTGAAGCTGAATTCGAAGTGGGGTTTTTGGTTTAATGATGCGGTGAACATGTTCAGCTCGATCGATGGTGCTTTGGGGTTGTGATTCAAGTCAAAAAGTGTGTCCAAATTCTCACAACAACAGCTTTTAAATTTGAGGTACGAGATGGGTTTCAACCTAACTTTCTGGTTGGTTAATGGCGGTTGTATAGAAGTATTTCAGGAGTATATGGAGAAGAAATGGGTTATTGTCCATTTGGAAAATCTCATCTACCCAACATTAGGCTGCGAAGTCAGTCCACCTACAACATACACTTACTTACACATATGCATCATGCAGGGAGGTGGGGCAAATCATATGATGGGTTCCACATAGGGGGTGAGTATCGTCCATTCTCTAGGCGTCTCTTAAAAACTGTTCTCCTGTTTGGTTGTTTTTTTTATTCTCTTTTCCAGTGGTCCATAAAACAGTGTTCTTGTTTGTTACTTTTTCACATTTTTTTATCCGGCTTAGTTCTTATTTCTCTGAAGCTACAAAAGAATGTGTTAGTGTTGATTAGTTATTCCCCACCCCCTCATTTAGTTTTCATTATCATTGGCAACTTCCAAGTTCCATCTCAAACCAACTCATTTGTTGGAATTTGGAAGAAGACCGGTAATATGATAGTGGTGTTGAACTAGGGTAATTTTGAAACAGCTTATGGATTAGTTGGAATGATTTTTTCTTAGTTTATTTTGGTTTGGTTTCATCATTGAAGTTGTGCTGGTGAAATGACAATACGTAGAAAAATGATGAAACCTAATTAGGTTTCATCTAGTTTTGGTGGTTTCATCATTTTTTCCTGTTTGGTTTCATCATTTTTTTCTTATTTTGCCTTGTTTATTTTGGTTTGGTTTCATCATTGAAGCTGTGTTGGTGAAATGACAATATGTGGAAAAATGATAAAACCTAATTAGGTTTCATCTAGTTTTGGTGAAACCAATTTTGGTTTCATCATTTTTTTATGTTTGGTTTCATCATTTTGTTTTGTTTGGTTTCATCATTTTGGTTTTCATCATTTTTTTTCCTGTTTGGTTTCATCATTTTTTTCTTATTTTGTTGAATATTGATCAATGAAATTCATTTTTTGTGGCGGTGACGCAGTGGTGGTGCGGTTGCGGCGGTGGTGGTGGTGCGGTGGCGATGGTGTTGGTGCGGTGGCGGTGCAGTGGCGGCGGCGGCGGTGGTGCGGTAGCGGCACAGTGGCGGTGGTGGTGCGGTGGTGGTGGCGGTGGCGCGACGGAGGTGGTGGTGGTGCAGTGCAGTGGTGGCGGTGGTGGTGGGGTTGATTTTTATTTTTGTTGGGGTGATTTAAAATTAAATGTGAGGTTGTTTTTATTTTTGTTGGGGTGATTTAAACTAGAAGGTTAATATAGACAGTTTATGTTAAATAGGGTTTTTGTGAACAATTTGTTTTGTTGGGGTTTTTGTACATGGATAGTGACACCTTTGGGGTTATAACCCGCGCGCCGTCAGAAATATATATAAAGAAAAAATATACATAATAAATAAATAAAGAAGGAAGGATCCCCTCACATGTTTATTATCACACTATCTCACACTTTCGACATGTTTTTGGTGAATAAAAACCAAACGATAATGGATTTAAAGCTAATATTTTGGCGACATGTTTCTCTTGCAAAGATCTACGTTACTACCAAAAATGAGCGTATTCCGAAATACTAAACTTCACCATCCGTTGATCTTAAATTCAATGGGTTAAAATCCGTTGATTTTCAACGGCTCATCGTCAAAGTAGTATATGGTGGTTTATACGTCTCAGAATGAATTCAATTTTGGTATATATGTAAGTCTTTGCAAGAAGACCATTTTTCCAAAATATTAGTTTCGAATCCGATATTATTTGTTCTTTTTTTTTTATGAAAAAAGAAGTCTAAAGTGTAAAATAGTGTGAGAAAGAACATGTGAAGGGATCCTTCCTCATAAATAAATTGAAGTAATCCCTGCTAAACAAATCATAGTTTCCCTTTCCTAGAATACTATGACAAGGGATTTTTTTTTTGTCCTAAAACAATTCCAGGATAGGCCAAAGATGAACATCTCACGAAAATAAGGCATGTTTTACGCAGGCGTTCCTGCCTCGACACAACCTGCACTAGGCAGGAGGGACCCTATAAACTGGTATCATCACTTAGTTTATTTTACCAACGCACCATAGTGGAGTCCAAATTTGTTCACACTTCTCTAACGAGTGTATATTTCACATAATCTTCTGATTGGTTGATTATTTAACTGATGGCCCTATTACCCTCCATGTTTAGAATCACGACCCTCGTTGCATAACTCCCTAAATTAAATCAAAGGTAGAGATTGAAATGTTACGTGCACACTCGTTAAGGAGTGTGCACAAATTCAGGCTTACCATAGTGACATCGGCTGAAGTCCACGTCATCATACATTCCCGTTGCAATACCGGTCATATCCCGAAAATGTTAGATGACCCCCACTCCTTTCCATCACTCTCTTCCCCCACCTATGTGTCATGTGGCTATTGGCCAAAGCCAATATTAATGGGACCCTCTGTTTCTCCATAGGGATCAAAGATGGTGAAATCAAAGGTCTAGATGGTGCCACCCCTAGTTAGTAATTCTCCGAATCATTCCCGAATGATTTGCGAACGTATCCGAACTGACCGAATCCGAATGATACTTTCGAACTATTTGAACTCCGAACCTAGTTCCCGAATTATATGGACCTCATGAATGATTCGCGAACGTATCCGAACTGAACGTATCCAAATGATTTTCGAACGAGAACTCCCATAGGTAACTCTCTCACCAGAGTTCTGTTGATTGGTTTTTGTTTGATTTTGTATATACTTTATATTTAAATACAATTGTTCAATTAAATTTTTCTATTGGTAGTTGTTTAACCAGTGTTTTATGTGTTGATTTTTGTTTAAAAGTCTATAAGTTTTATAATACATTTATGCGATTAAATTGTTTACTTGTTGTTAAATAATCACGCTAAAATGTTTTTTTTCCATCTTATAAATCATATACAAATCAAATTAGTCTCGTAATAAGGTCATATTACTTATCAATTTATCATATATGTTAGCCGAATTTTAAGTGCCAAACTCACATTTATAAAACGAATATGCACATACGTATGTCGTTCCGAACTACTGTCCGAACAACGAACCGTTGACCAGATTTTTGACCGAATCCGATCTATCCGAATCCGTATAATTCCCGTACATATGCCGTCCCGAACTATTACCCGTATCCCAAATTGCTAACTAGGGTGTCACCTAGTGGTGGAAAGGAATGGGGGCCTCTGAATGTTAAAGATGATCTTATTCACGAACCCTATCTAATACCATACATCATAAATCACCAGAACATTAAGCTATAAATTTTCCCGCCATTACTCGCTGAGTCGCTGTATATGGCGGTAAGAATGAGTTCCTCAATATCCTTTCTCTTTCGAAATTTCTCTGCAATTTCTTCACCTCCATTAATGTCTTCTTCCAAATCCATAACTGATTTTTTCAGTCCTCCTCCTAAACGAATCAAGATTTCTGAAACCCTAACTTCAAAACCCACCATCATCTCTGCTCACTCCAAATCAGGCCCTGATAATGTTGAAGATGGTTCAAGTCTTTCTGTTGAGCAGAAAGCCAAGATAGAATTCAACAAATCTCTTGCTAGAGCTAAAAGAAATCTCAAAATCTGCACTGACAGAGTCTCCAAATCCAAAGGTATGTGCATTTCTAGGGTTTTCCAATTTAGGGATTTGAAAGGGTCTTCGTCTAATTAAATTAGATTTTTTATTTTTTTTTCAGATGAAGGGAAGTTTGTGAAGCTGGAGGAGCTATTGGTGGAGGAGACATGGATAGAAGCACTTTCTGGGGAGTTTGAGAAAGCTTATGTTAAGACATTGTCTACTTTTGTTGAGAAAGAAATTTCTGGAAATGTACCTATTTATCCACCTACTCAATTGATTTTTAATGCGATGAATTCGACTCCGTTCGATAGAGTAAAGGCGGTTATCATTGGTCAGGTATATCAAGTGTTTGGTTTTATTCCCATGTTTGTTTAATGTTCACATTGTGGGTATTTTGACAATTTTTACTTATAGTAGATATGGATGCTTTAATTTGTATGATTTCCTCAATCGTTTAAAATACAAGCTTATACCGAGCGCAGTTTATGTCAACCTGTTAGTATATCTGGCAATTGCATAATAGGTTCTAAAATGGTTATTGAGTTTGAAAATGAATTTCCTATCTTGAGGCATACTCGAGAGTTCTTACATCTCGAGGGGGGGAAATTTGAACCTGCAATACAGTGCACCTTGAGTAACTTCCATATCATAAGTTTATGGAGCATTATTGTTTTACCCCTCATTTCCCCTTCAATTTCATTATTGTTTAATGCTTATGTCGGTTGGACTAGTACTACTTATTCTAAGGGAGTAATTGTAGGGATTCTCTTCTTCGTGTGTGTGTCTGTGGGGTCTGATTATATGTTTTCTCAGGATCCTTATCATGGTCCTGGTCAAGCAATGGGTCTTTCTTTCTCAGTGCCAGAGGGAATTAAGATTCCTTCAAGTTTGGGGAACATATTCAAGGAACTTAAGCAAGACTTGGGTTGTGCTATTCCTACCCATGGGAACTTGGAACGGTGGGCATTACAGGTAAGTTATGATATTAATCATGTATCGTCGAATAGTTGATTTTATTGGAAAGAACTGTTACTCACTTGAACTATCTCTTCACTGCAGGGTGTTTTACTGCTCAACACTGTACTTACTGGTACGCTACTTATGCTAATTGGCTTATGGCTTACATGTTGAGTTTTTAAAAGAATCATGATTTTTGTTTGACCACACACTTTATTTTGGGTTTTCCAGCTGAATCCTATGTTATCACGTTGAAAGGATAGGGAAGATTTTACTTCTACTTAGACCAAATATTTAAAACCTCACACTCTTACAATGGAAATCTTTAGTATGTTCAAGGGAAACCATATCTTGAATCCAGATATGCCTCACAAGGTTGTTGTTTATTCCAAATTTTGGTATATTAACCTTTTATGGTCGGTATAATTAGCAGTACAAGCATATGTTACTTTCCAAGACCTTCGTATCTGTAAAATAAATTGCTCTTCTGAAAAGCTTGCTTGTCGCTGAGCCAGCTAATTTGTCATTGTAATATGAGCGGGAAGTACTTGATGTTGACCCGTGAGTTCTATGAAGGTGCTGGCCCATACCTGGTGCTTGGAATTTGGTGTTTTACTGTATTAGAAAGATGTAATATGTTAAAGAAGATCGATTTGCCTCTTAAAATTAAATAAAGTAATATGCATTTTCTAATTATCCTTTTACAACCAATCACCGGTGCTGTTCTTATGACACTGTAGTTTTGTTTTCTTTGGCAGTTAGAAACCATCAGGCAAATTCTCATGCTAAAAAAGGTTGGGAACCTTTCACAGATGCAGTAATCCGAACAATTTCGCTAAGAAAAAGTGGAGTTATTTTCCTCCTCTGGGGAAATTCTGCCCAAGAAAAGTCTAAGTAAGTTCTATTTTAAAGCTATGAATAAGAGCAGGGTAGAGGCTGAATTTATTTTACTCTGGTTTGGATGCATGGCAACCAACTCCGCCTGTGTGGTTTCTTACTGCACAGCCTGTCCTAAGCCAGGATAAAGGAGGAAGTTAGCGATAGGTGCGGTGGATCAACGCAAAAATAGCCGACCTTTCATGAAATGAGACCCATCGATAAGTTTATGATTTTGGTTTTATTTCTAGCCTACCCCAACATGTTTGGGACTAAAGGCTTAGTTGTTGGATGCATTGCGAGTCTGCGACTGTGCTGTATTAACTGACTGGAAGTATGTAATGCAGACTAATTGATGGGTCGAAGCACCATATTCTGAAATGCGCCCACCCTTCTGGTTTATCTGCAAACAGAGGGTTCTTTGGTTGCAGGTTAGCTTCCCGTTTTAATTAGCTTAAAAATTGAATTCCTGATGTTAATATCTTCTCTGTAAGTGTTATTTGAGCACTTCCAGCTTCCATCTAGCCTATTTTGCTGTACGTTGTGTGTCTATAATATTCTCATAAACTTGTACGCCACATGCCATGATCTAATCTTGCTTGTGAACCCAATTTGTTTCTAATCACTTTAGTTTGGACAGATTGATATGAGATGGTCTCGCATATAATATTCTTTGAATGCTGTGGTCATTAAAGAACAAGGAATGATATATAAGTCTCTTTGGATTAAGTCGAAGTTTAACTGTATCCTTGCTGCTTATCCTAACGTACTTTTAAAGAGTTAAACTATCAGTGGAACTTTTTTTTCTGCGCTCTTTCTGACAAGATAAGTATATTTACTTTTTCGTTCAAATTTTATGGCAGGCATTTTTCGAAAACGAATCAGATCTTGGAGCAATTAGAAGTCCTCCCTATCAATTGGCAACTCTAAGTTATTTTCTGGGTAGTGGGTATCACATTTTGCTCCAATTTGGTTGTACCTTCTCTAAGCCTTATTAGGAAGCTCACCTCCAATGCTGGAACCGAAGACCTTGCAGAACTGAAGTTCCTTTGATCTTGCCAAGTATAATGCAGTTTTAGTGTAACACCTGTGCCGGCTGGAAGTACCTAATTCTAGTCCAGAAACAGGTAAGAACTTTTTGTAGACGGACGGAGCACGAGACATGTCAGTAACATTACGACATGAATTTTTCACAAAATCCTTGTAAATAACTTTGAAATGCTCAGGCATTTAAAACCAGGTTTCTGTTTTCCTATCTCAAAAGAGAACTTTTACTTTCTTTAAATCTCTGGACTACCCTGACAAGTGTTTTTTTTTATTATTATCACACTGCATTGCAAATGCAAAAGCCATGGGAAGGCAAATTTTGCTTATTTTTGTGTACTTTTACAAATACAGTTCAGAGTTTTGGGCCTAATTGTGGGCCGGACACAAGATTCTATTTTTGAACCATCTTTTGGGGACTACCCAAAAAAGTTGGGGGACTACCCATCAGTTTCTGTAGAGGATATTAGAAGTAATATTTGGTCACCCCTTATAATTATTTTTTCTAATACCCACTTTACACTTGATGATAAACTTAGTTAGTGATTAATGATTAGTTAAAAACTGATTAGTGATTAGTTAAGAACTGATTAGTGATTAGTTAAAAACTGATTAGTGATTAGGGATTAGTGATTAGTGATTAGTGAATTGTTTTGTTTTTAACTTTTTTTTGAGTGAGATAAGAAGAAGAAGGAAATAGGAAAACAAGAGTATGATGTTTTGGGTACTCATGGATACTTCAAATTTAGTTAATGGTTTTTGAATTGGCCAAAACATTCCTAAAAATGAACAATTTACAAATTCATTTCCGTTTGGTTTACAAAGTTCGGCTACAACATTTGAAGAACAGGTTACCGAACTCATCTGCAAGTGTAGTTCGGTTAATGTTTCTAAAAACACAGGTAGCCGAACTCAGATTTAATGGAATTTTTTGTTTCAGAGAACAGTTCGGTTAGGAAATTTTTTTTACGACGTAACCGAACTAAAAGTTCGGCTGGGAAAAAAAATGAAAAAACTTGCGACGTAACCGAACTAAAGTTCGGTTAGGTAAAAAAATTTGCTACCTAACCGAACTAAAGTTCGGTTAGGAAAAAAAAAAATTATACCTAACCGAACAATGTCACAAAGTGACTGTAGGAACATATTTCTGTTGCTCACGTAATACCATTGCTGATGTTTGATATAGATGACTGTAACTTGGACAAGTGACTATGACATAAACGAGGCTGTCCCTTTTCGTTCAATGGGGGCTCCAGGGTGAAGAACAAGTTCGGTCTCCAGCAGGAACATTGACACTCACCCAAACCAGCATGTGTGGTACGATGTATTCACCTAGTGACTCACTGAACGATATTTTGCTATGTGGCTTTATGCAGATACTGGTGCACATTTGCATACACTGATCTAGATAAACTTCATACATGTAAGACAACATTTTTTTGAATCAGGTCCACCTGCAAGAACTGTTGGTTGGAGAGAACCAGGCTTCTTTCACACGAGTTTCTTAAAGAACTTGTGAATGACTATCCCATGCATACAAACGCTATAAGATAGAGTTGCTAATGTCTCCCAATAGGGTTAAGCCGGTTGATCAATACAAGTTGGATTACTCAACTTACAATGACATTTTTCCCTCATATTTTGTAATCAACTAAAGTTCGGTTAGGAAAAAAAATTGCGACATAACCGAACTGAAGTTCGGTTAGGAAAAAAAAAATTGCGACGTAACCGAACTTTTATCTGAAAGAAAAAACTCCATTAAAAGTTGAGTTCGGCTAGTTCGACAAAGTTTTTCACATAATTCCTAACCGAACTTCTCTCTGCAACTTACATTTTCAAATGATTTTAATGATTACTTCTCATTTTTGTAACCAAAAACGAATGACAAGTAATTGTTTTGTTATAATTTTGATTTTGATTTTTTTTTGTTAATGATTTAAATTAAGCTATATATAGAGGCGGCTGTGGTGGTGGTTCAAGGTGGTCGGTGGTGGTGAGCGATGGGGGTGATGGGAGGAGGTGGTTATATATATAGGTGGTGATGAGAGGAGGTGGTAATATATATATAGGTTAAGGGTAGGTTAGTCATTTCCACATTTTAGGACATCCCATATCATTTTAGGGTGGACATTTGTATCACTGAGTAGTCCCCACATTTTTTGGGTAGTCCCCAAAAGATGGTTCCTATTTTTGGTAGTCTCACTTTGGAGTCGTGAGGCTGGCAAAACCTCTGTATTAGAACGAGAAACACTCCCCACCATTATTACCCCATCCCATGTAGAAAAATCAAAACCATGCAAACAAAACAAAAATAATCTCTTCCTCCCCCTCTCTCTCTCTGTTTCTCTGTGTCTGTCTCTAAGTTTCAGCACGCAGTATGATCAAACGAAGATTTGTTAGTCGAAGAATCAACAAGGATAGTCATATACGATCAACATCTATACGATTATTGTTGCATGATATCATTGGTTTTATTACTCAAAAGTTGTAAATTTGTGGAAGGTTATCAGAAGGTTAGAGTTTGAAACTTATACATATTGTATGATCTAGAGCATCATGGATTTTGCCAAGAAACCTATTCCCATGGAGGCAGTGGATGCGTTTAAGGGACCCCTTCAGGATATTGTGAACAATACAAATGCGTTCCTTTTTGGCAATCCATCAAAATGCTTATTGGCTACAAGTAGTACGTTAATTGTATGCTGTTTCGGAATCATGCTGTCTTTCTTCCTGTTATACCAAATTTTACGTCCGATCGCCCGGTACACCCTACAGCCTCGTATCGTCGTCGAAATTGTGGTATGTCTTGTTCTTTCTCATTTTTATTTGTTTTTATATATGACTCACGCACAAACCGAATTCTTTTGACATTTATATTTACCAGGACCATCACAAACAGTAAGCATAGTTTTTCCTTAGCTATTATGTTTTCCTGTCATTTTAGTGATAAAGGGTTTCATTTCAGTCTCTATGTTTATAGAAATCATGGTAAATTGGTAATCCAGAATACTTCTACGGATCTCATTCTATGTTCGTGTGTTTTTTGCTAATAGTACTGGGAATGTTGGTGCAGGTAGGACTTATTATAGGAAACATCACCTTCGTGAGTAAGTTTCTGGATATGGTTTCGAGTAGAAGCTTAGCTTCGCTCACAGAAACAGGAGTTAATTGTTATGCATTGCTCCTAGGGCTAAGTTTTGATCCATCTATACTTGCGCATTTTCCGCGTGAAGCCATATTAGCTTACACTACTATATTCTCAACCTTCCTTGTGGCTGTTACAGCTGCACCACTTTTACATTTACAAACTGAAACAACAATGATGAATAGCGAATTCAGTTTCATACTTGCAATATCTCTAACCTTAGCGGGTACCTCTTCGCCAGTATTAACACGGCTACTCATTGAAGCAAAGTTCGCAAAGTCAGACGTTGGACAGCTAGTTATTGGTGCAGCATCGTATACTGACTTGGTCACTATGATTCTTATCTGTGTTGCTTTGATATTCCAGCCTAACTTGGCAGTCAAACATCCCAAGGCCGTAACGGATTCAGTGGCGCAGTTTAGTTTTATATTGGTAATGGCGTGTTGCCTTTATTCAGTGATGCCATCGCTTGTAAACTGGCTGCAGAAAAGAAATCCACATGGAAAACCAATGAGACCACAAGATCTGACACTATTTGTATTTTACATATGGTTATTGATTGTCTTTGTAGCTGGAGTTACAGGCTACAGTCAAACCATGATGTCTTTCATGATTGGAATATGTTTTCCTAAAAATGGAAGACTGATGAGTATCATAGTCCGTAGGTTCCATGAGTTTATGAGAATGATTGTGTTTCCATTATACTTCTGCTGGGTAGGTACAAATGCTAGTTTTACAAAATTGAAAGAAGACAAGGATAATAAGGACATATTCGTCAAATTCTTCTTCCTTCATACAACAATGTTGATCGCCAAAGTTTTAGGAGCTTTGGCTTATGGTATTTTCTTCAAGTTTCATTGGCATATCTCAATTGCCATAGGATTGTTTCTAACCGTTAAGGGTCACCTTCATATCTTCATTGCCACTTTTGCCGTCAGTGTAAGTTGAATTTCATTTTCCTTACAATTTTTTTACCCTCCCCGTTTTTGTAAATGCGTTACTGTTACTCACTTTTTCATTTTAGCGTAATTTTTAGGCTAAAATCGAAAATAAAATTGACTGTTACACTTTTTCAAAAACAAATGTAGTATTATATTCATTTTTGGGCGAGATGTCTAACTTTTATTGCATATGTTAATTCACAGCTGTGTTTTTTTTTTTTTGTTTTTTTTTATGTGCATGCAGAACCAATATATGGGTACTAGTAGCTTCGTGGTGGTATTATTACATTGTGTACTATCCATTTCAGTGGTTCCTTACTTGGCGAAATTCATTATCCAAAGGGCAAAGATGGAAACTACATACCCTTTAATGGCACTTCAGTGGTTCGACCCTAACACTGAACTACGTATACTGGTTGGCATCCATGGACATCAGAATGTACAAACAATGATAAACCTCATGGAGATTTCTCGAGGTAATGGTTTCACAAGTGTCTCAGCATACGTAACCGATATGATCGAGATGAACGACAACAATACTGCCATGTTTATTCCTGATGATCCAGAAGATGATGATCATCGAGGTGATGATGATCATCCCTCGTCTTTGCCAGAAACAGATGCTAATACCACAATGGCCGATGAATCAGTTGTTAGCATGCGAGACCAGATTACAAATATGATTTTATCGTACATAGAACAGAGCGGCGGGGGTATTAAGGTTCACAGGTTACTTGCAATCTCAACATTTTTTAACATGCACCATGACATCTACAACCTCTCCAAGGCTGTTCAGGCTTCTTTGATCATCTTGCCATACCATAAGAACCAGAGGAAAGACGGAAAGATGGGCAACACTCACCACGGTTTCAGATACGTAAATCGCAAGGTGTTTAGACATGCACCATGCTCAGTAGGTGTGCTAGTTGATCGTGGCTTGGGGAAAACCATCGAGAGAGGGTCATCCGCAAGTGTGGCCCTTCAAGTGGCAGTTCTTTTCATTGGAGGAAAAGACGATAGAGAAGCTTTAGCTTATGCTTCTCAAATCACACAACATCCTGGAGTTAATCTCACGGCTGTCCGGTTCTTGCAAGACGAAGAAAAAGCATTGAGTAAGGAGAAAAAGAAGACGGCTTATGCCAAGGCAATGGACGAAAAGGAATTGAATCTCGATAATGAATACTTTGCGAACTTTTATGAGAAACAAGTTGCTTTAAGAAAGGTTGGGTACTCAGAAAAACATGTTGATAGTGGCAAAGAAATGGTTTCTATACTAAAGTCATTGGAAATCCAGCATTCCTTTTTCATTGTAGGGCGAGGAGGACGCGGAGGCAGGGTAACTTCTTTTCTGGAGTCTGGGGTTAGTGATTCAGAAGAATCTCCAGATTTAGGACCCATTGGAGAAATCCTTGCTGATTCTGATTTTTCTACCACAGCCTCTGTGTTAATCATTCAACAACATTTTCGCGAAGAACTCGAAAAGGATGAATTCAAAATCATTCCTATGTAGTTGTTATCATTTGCAAACTTTAAAAGTCTGTAACTAACACACTTAAAAATAGAAAAAATCAGAGTAGGTTTGATAGGATACTTTGCCATAAGCTTTTCAACTTTCTTTACTTCTGTTATTTTGATTCCCACTTCAAAAGACCGCTGCTCAAACCGGCAGATTTAGTTTACAGTATCCCTGAAATGCAGAGTTTGCCTACCCAGGTGCACAAAAGAACTAAAAGTGTAAAACAGTCGAACAATAACAGATTTTTCTGCAAAGAACTTGTCATATTTCTGTTTCTGTTCTTTTTCCTAAGATGATGTAATTGTAAATGATCGAACACATCAAGTGCCGATGAATCAATGGAATCAGACACCAATCAACAGAATGTTGACATACAAGTGCAGCTCACAAGAAGCATGATGAACTCTAATGATGGTGGTGCAGTTTCATGCTCTAGAAGTCCCTCCATGATCTTTCTCGACATGATTCACCAACGCTACTGGATCTCGGAAGCCTCTACTGCACTTGGGGCAGACATCAATTGTCACCTTATTAGCACCACCGCCTCGATTTCCACGTTCGTGGATTTTTTGTACATGCTCCACCAGAGCTGTAACAGAGGAGAACTTTGCCCGACACTGAGGGCATTCTTCTGTTTGTCCACTGCTGCTCTGCCCTATCCCCAATTTTGACATTCCCGCTTCAGTGGATGCCCTAACTGAAGAAGCTGCATTCATTAAGCCAGTGACCCATGTGGGTGAAGATGACGAAGAGGATGAATTTCGGCTTAGTCTTGTACCATCCTTGTGGCTCCTATTCAGGAGATTTACGAAAGGGAACCCAGAAGCAGGTTTTTTAGGTCCTGGACACTGGTGGTCAGGCCCAAACCGATGCTTCAGACAGTGCTCAACGGTGCAGTCTCTGCATTTAATTGTGTTCGAAAATGTTAGATTCTCTTTGCATCTGGGAACAGGGCACTTTTTCTTCTTTGTTGCTTTTTCATAATTTGATGGGTCACATTCAGTGTTAACATGCGTCTCCCAAGTGATATTAGGGTCTTCATCAGGGATTAAACGAACTCCTTTGGCACATAATGGGCAAATAACGACGGTAACATCCTGTTTGTTCGCATTCGGACACTGGTGTTTAATAAAACTTCTATGTTCTAAGCAATATACCTGTTGCAAATATGGTAGAATAGAGGATAAAAATCGAGGAAATGAAAAACACTTTCAATTGAAAAGTACAAAGCTGTAGAGATGACAAAGCTACTATATTAGTACGCAAAACTTGCCAAGGGGAAATAACCCGAAGTTCAAAACAACAGATCAATGATGGTATGCAAAATAAGAACAAAATAAACAGTAATATGACAGAATCAGCTCGAGATGGAAGACGGTTTTGATTTCCAAATTAAAACAGGAAGTCCCACCCAGAATCAATTTAACTTCTGGATTACAATTTACGTATTGCATTGCAGTGAACCTAATACCTCAACTTAATCAGAGACATTAACAGGGAAAACCAAAGTACAGAAAAAAATGGTCCATTTTGCATAATCCTCTCCTAAACAAGTTCCACTGGTAGCGCATACTACATTCGAAAGGCAAGACATACAAAATGTTTTCAACAAATCAATACAGGTAATAGATAACCTAAACAATGCACCAGTTTGAATGCATACAACTATGTTGAAGGGTTTACAAACTCCAATAATGTTATCCCTGGCCAACAGCATTTTATACCCTGATTTTTCCTCACTGATTCCTTGAAAACTCAATCTCAACTTAAAACCCCTAAAGATTTCATCGTTCAATTGTAGGATTTACTGGTTTAAATCAGACAAATTGGGTCTTCAACACCAAAATTCCTAAACAAAGAAAACTAATCGCATCCTATGAAAACCCCAAATTTCATCATGTTATAAGAAGGCATCAAATTTACAAACATCTTGATAAAGAATCAATTGAATCAACAAAAAAGTGTTCAGCAGAATCCTAAAATTAAGAGAAAAGACCCAAGAAATTGGGAAAAGGGAGAGGAAGAAACGAACCTGATTACATCTGTCGCAGGTAAAAGGGAGGAAATCGATTAATTTACAATCTTCAACAGTGCAATGTTTACCTAGATCAGGAAATTCAGGGGTTCCCATGATTCTAGGTAAACAGATGGAAGATAATCAGGAGTCTATTGAGGATTAAGAAGAAGACTGATTCAGAATTTTTTATGAATTTTTAGAAAGAAGAAGAGAATTATATTTCCGCGTTGAGAGAAAGTTCAAAGAAAGCGGTTGGTGCATTACGGGCTTTTCTTACTTGGGATATGGCCCAGTTTGAGTTGGCTTTTCTTATCACAGGAATCAATACTAATCATGGCAATTCCTATGGGATGGTTTTGCTCCCACTATGAAATGGGAAAAAATTTTGAACTCGCAGCGCGAGTTCAAAATTGAATTCGCACATTGTTAGCCGTCAGATGATGAAGATATGAGATCATCAAACCATGAACTTAACCACGGTTATACACCAAGTTTTTAAGACAGACGCTGAATCTTTCTTGAGCGTTCCATGTATCTCAAATCTTTCTTGAGCGTTTCATGTATCACATATAGTATTTCGCACCCAATTCTTCATTTCGGCGCTAGAGGGATATTACATAATCTCGTATAGATTTCTCTAGATCTATCACGGTAGAGCGAGCTATTGCTAAACACTAAAACTTGTAACACCTGTATAGTGCAGTATTGGAGTGTATGAATTTTTTCGCATATTTGTTGAAGTAATGAAGGGGTGGATAAGATAGGTAGAAGTAGGGTCATCGTCAAACATAGGGACCGGCTTATAGCAGATCTCTTATCAGACTGATCCACAACATTACTTTCCGAAGAGGACAGTTTCCAAATCCACAATTGCCACTGTAAAACTCCATGGAAGCACTAAACCATGACTGAAAAATGTTGCATATTCAAACGCAACCACAAATTCTTTTCAACTGGACCACGGCTGAAATTTTTTGTTTCGATATTGAATTCAGCCTCATGTGATGTTTCCTTGTTTCTTATTTTTACGACTAGGACAAGTTTCAGAAGTTGATAATCATACGAGTATTTTCAAGTGAGCAATTGAATTAATAAACGTTCTATTTAGATTTTTTTTTTTTTTTTGCGATCGAAGAAATAATGAATTAACATCAAGACAAAACATGTAAATAAATAAATAAGACACGAATCTTGTAAATTGAGGTAGATGATCTTCATCAAAGAAAATTTTAGTATAGCTGGAGAATTCAACACCAAAAGACATGAACAACAGAGTAGAAGTACTGAAAATCCATTCAGGTAACCATAATCATAATCATCCCAGAGTCAAGCTTGCACTCGTTTTCAGTGACCTTAGATAAGTAGGTAACAGTCATCCATGGTGCTGTGATCGCCTCTAAGAAAAGCTATTCCGGCATATATTTCATAAACTTGGGTGTATAACCGTGGTTAAGTTTACGGTTTGATGATGGCATATCTTGATCATCTGACGGCTATTAATGCATGAATTCAATTTTGAACTCGCACTGCGAGTTCAAAATCTTTTTCTATGAAATGTGCAAACATGAAAAATGGATGTACATACCAATAAATTGAGAATTTACCCATTGCATATTAACAAGAGACGTGCGTTTTTCGTTTCACCGCACTGCTGAACAAGTCCATAGTGCGTAATCCTCTCTTAAACAAGCTCCATTGGTGGCTCACACTCCATTCAAAAGGAAAGACATACAAAATGTTTTCAACTAAGCTACAAAGGTAATGATTAACCTAAACGATGCACCACCGGTGGCGTATACTTTATGTTATCCCTGCCGCTATCATGCCCTATTAGTTCCTCGCTGATTTCTTAAAAACTCAATCTCAACTTAATACCCCAAAGATTTTAGCTATGAATTGTAGGATTTACTGTTTAAATCAGACAAATTGGGGTTTTAAACACCAAATTTTCTAAACGAAAAAATTAATCCATTTCTAAGAAAAACCCAAATTTCATGTTATAACCAAAGGCGTCAAATTTACTAACATCTTGATAAGAATCAATTGAATCAATAAAATGGGATTCAGCTGAATCCTAAAATTTTGGAGAAAAACCCGAATTATAAATTGGGGAAAAAAAAGAAACGAACTTGATTACATTTGTCGCAGGTAAAAGGGATAAAATCGATTAATTTATATTCTTTAGCGGTGCAATATTTACCTGAAATGACGAGGGTATCAAGTACACCACAATATTTTCGTATCAACAAATAAGTCTAATACCCCGTGTGACCGTCTATGGACAAAGTGGAGACAATACAACAACAAGGTAATCACTTGGTAATAGTTACAGTAAATAACCGATACTATATGATCAATATCAAGTGCTTTGGATTAACGTATCTTGTATTTATATTTACTTATAATTACGGAAAGTAAAAGTAAAAACACGAAAAGATTTTATCAACGAGGAAACCGAAAATGCAGAAAAGACCAGGGATCTAGTTTAGTTTTGAATACTCTCAGAATTAAGACGTTATACAAAGACACTACCTAACTTCGTATAGTTCAGACCAAGTAAACTACCCATAGTTACATAGTTTTCTCAGAATCCATGCACCTACAACCAATTCATCCAACGCACGTGAATCTTAAGATAGAGTTCACCATCTTAAGTTGCTTCAGTCCCTCTTGAAAATGCGGGGGTCTAACAACATCACTAAATATTTCGATTAGCAATCTGTATGGACAACTCCGAGTTGTTTTCTAGAGAATCAACAAGACTCAATCAATAGAAAACATCTCAAGGAGTTATTATCTTAATCTCCCAATTTGATTTACTCAAGCAAATATGATTCGCGAGCCTAATCAAAGAGAGATAACTTGGATGGTACCAAGGACCAATATCCAAGTGTCAATCAATTTAAATTAACAAACAAAATGTCGGATATTCTAATTGATTGAACCAAAATTAACAACCAAAATGTCGGATATTCTAATTGAGAGGACCAATATCTCTCAACCGTCAGATCGAAAACTTAGCTTGTCATACACACATGTACTTAACTTTTTGAGTTCGTGTAACCGTACCCAAACGTGTACAATGGTTGGTTCAATATTAGTCAACCAAATGGTTAGCCAAATGATAACTTTCATATCAACCATATTCTTCTTCACCATAACTAGTCCAAATGACTCAAATGAACTAGTTAGAGAGTTGTTCAATTTCTATGAGATCCCAAGTATTACAAGAGACACAATTGAATCAAAATCGATGTGATTCACTCGAATCATTTCATGAACTATAAAGCCACGGTTTGCAAAAGCATTCCTTAGTAATTTAAGATTAGTTCACGAACAACGTTTTCAGACATAACCTCTTGAGTTTGCGGACTCAAGCTAATCGGTTGAAGTTAATAAACTCCAGCAGAATTTCTCGGGATGAAAACTTCCGTCAGTTCGCGGACTGGGTTCACGGACTGCACCCGAGCTTCAAATTCAACAGATATTCTCGGATTCGAGAACTTATGCCAGTTCGAGGACTGAGTTGCTGCTCACGTTCCGGTTCCATTTGGGCAAAAATGTTCGCAAACTTCGGTTCAAGTGTTAAGGACTTATACATATATGTGTTGCCACAACAATGTTTATATCCCAAAATGGTTATATAGTCTAAACTCTTATTTGAATCATTGAAACATTCTCAGAGGGAGTTTTATAGTTGTTATTCACAAACTATTTTTCGTCAGAGTGATTTCCAAAGTGATTGAAACATAACATGACTTTCGTCACTAGGAAAAGATGAACTTGGCTAAAGCGAAAGCTTTCACAAAACCCATTTCGAGAAATAGATAAGCGAGATATACTCAGCTTGAAATGTCACATGTGCATATTCTTAGTCTATATAGTAAAACTACTTTTGTCTCAAGATAGGAGATAGAGTAGATAGAATTTTGAGTGATAGATAAGTTCAAGTCTCCACATACCTTTTAGTCGATGAAGATCCACTGGTTCCTTGAGTAGTCCTTCGTCTTGTATGATGATCGCCGTGGAGTTCTTGATCTCAACTACACTTTCTATCCTAGTTCGAGACCTTAGCTATAGTAAACTAGAAATTAAGACTTTATAGTTTTGATCACTAAGATTGACAAACATGCTTGAGATAACAACGCATGCGAGTTTGACCGAGCAGTTCTCTAACAATCTCCCCCTTTGTCAATTTTAGTGGCAAAACTATTAATATATATGGAATACAAAAATTATATAAATAAACTTTGTAGCTCCTATTCCACATGTCTAATCTTCAACAATACTCGAAATCTTCGTCACTTCCAAGTAGTCCAGTGATCCCAAAGGTTGTAAGTTTAGTATCATCGTTGTTGAAAATCCGTAGCTATAATAATGAGAAAAGCATTGGTTCTCAATCATTGTTATACAGTGTCATAGTATTATTACACAGCGTCAAAGTCCAATTGTATCACAACTTCAACAACAATACTATGGTGATACTTCACTCCCCCTTAGTCAATACTCCATATCACATGGAAACCACTTTCCCTTACATAATGATCCGAAAACCATATGTATTTGTAGTATGAACTACAATTAATTCTCCCTCTTTTTGTCAATAAAATTGGCAAAGGTACAAGAACGAGATCCTAATGAAATTTCCGTAAGAGACATTTCATGACCAAAGGTAAATGTTCTATCATCTTGTTTAGATGCAATCATAAATCCGAAGCTAAATGCATTCATCAAGGAGTTTATAAAGATACAAGATAACCCCTAAAAATTCCAAAGTCGCACTCCCCACAAAGATTTGGAAATTAAGCGCAAGTTCAAAAGAACTCTCCCCCATAAGATATCTTTCCCAAAGGAACAACAAGAGCGTCCTTAATTTCAAGAGAAAATAAGGATTTCTTTTGAATCAACAAACGGCATACAAGTATGAATTTGGAATCCAAAAAGTAATATTCAATCATATTAACCAAAGAGAACCAAGATTAATTTGACTAAATATGCTCAATACAAGTAAACTTATGGAGACTTAACACATCGATTAGATTATTTACAAGCGAACCCATAAATGCTCTAACCGGATTACACAATTAAACTATCACAAAGTGATCAATTCAATTGTCCACACTTGACATGAGAAAAATCTATAGAGTGCTAACTAAATAATCACACAAGATGATTTATTTAGTTCATTTGGGCTCAACATAAGATATTATGGAACCCCGACTAAGATTATCATAGGAAATGACAACCTTAACCGTACATGTACTCAGCATGAGAGAACTCATGGAATACAAACTAAATAACCACACAGGTTGATTAATTTAGTTTTAATGCTCAACATATAGCATTTCATGGAACAACCAACCATGCCAATAAGAAATCGACTTAGTTGTATCGTGCTCAACATGAGATACACAAAGGAACCTTCACGGTAATAATATGGAATAATTAATCTCTATTCCGTGGATTACAAAACAAGGACCTATTCTATTTTTCCATCACAAAGTGACATAATAGACTTTATCCTTGAATCACAAAAGATTTTAACCTATTTTACATCAAAGATTGACAATATAGGCTTAACTTTTTTGTTTTCCCGAAAGTCCATTCATTATATCAATATTTACATACCAATACGTGAACGACTTTACTTTTGACAAAATATGGGACGATCAAGTTCACGGACGTAAACACAGATATCCCATCAAAATATTGCAATATATAAAACCAAAACGATTAATACTGCAACCATCATCTTCCAAACAAACTTAGAATTTTTAAACCAAAAAATCTAAAAACAAGAAGATGAAATCATTGGATATAGATATGTGTAATCACAATCATGGCTATTCCAAAACACTAGTTATTCTTCTAAATAAAAACAGAAAACAATAGAAGATTTCTCAGAAGACTTACTAGTCTTCGTAGATCTTTCTCAGAGCATCTATTGAGAATTCCTTTTTATTATTGAAAAACCCATTGATTATGGGATCGTTCAATTCTTCCAAATCTTCAAAAATATCAGTTAAATCACTGAGTTCTCTTTTCAAATCACGTAGAGCGTTCTTGGATTGAGACAACAAATGTTCATAGTGAGTTATCTTTTCCAGAGAGAAAATGATTTAAGATTTTAAACCATTTCTCTTTTTGATGAACTCTTTCACCATGCCTCTAAATCAAAGGGGCAACTAGAAAAGAGATAGTTAGAGGAAGAACCTTCTCCATTACATGCAGACTTCACTTTATTCACCCTTGAGGAAGAAAACCCTTTACACAGATATATGTTAGCTTCTTCAACTTCATCCTTGCTAGTGATGCTTATGGTTACAGGTGCCATAATGTTGTATCTTTTCAAGGAAGGAAGAATTCTACCAAGATTTAAATAGACACATGCACAAGAAACCTTAGAAGAATAAGTCTTTTGTAGATTAATGAACCATTGTCTATATTGTTAGGAGAATATTTACTTTACAAAAATAGACATAGGACTTGAGTCACACAGAAAAACACATAGAGCCTCACTTTCTCAAGTTAAAGTGGAGGATGTGAACTCCTTTGATGTTAGATAGGGAGTAGGGACGTTATGAGCCAAACGCTCTCCTTGTTTATCACATAATGATTTTTCAAGGTTTTTTGTGTAAGCAAGTTTCCTACCTTTTCTGATTATGGAAGCAGTATTTTTAGGAGGGCTGCGCAGATTATCCAGATCCATCTTTTGCATGTTCTTCTGTAGCTTAGCAATTATTTCAATGTTCCTATTGAATCTCCAACACGTACTTTGAACATGCCTTATATTTCCACCGAACAAACAACCAAAGGCTTCTCTGTTTTGTTGAGGTATCTTCTGCTTATCATGGCTTCCAGTATTTAGTTTTCCCTAATCAATAGAAGCAACCGGATTATCAACGTCTGCACACTTGCTTTTGTATCCTAAACTACTAGTATTTCCAAAGGACTTCTGACCAAATAACATTGCCAAAATTTTGTCAGAGCTACCAGACAATCTTTGAAGATCATCCTTAAGAGTATTGATCTCTTTTTCCTTTAGAACAATGGTTCTGGTGAATTTATCATTTAGACAATCTATCTCAATATTTTTCACCTGGATTAATGATTATAGTTTCTTCAAGGAAGCTTTTAATTGAAGATTTTCTTGAAGGATCTCTTTATTCAAGAAATTTAAAAAATTTGTGTCTGTCTCATATTCTGAATCAGAACTTGAGAATGTAGATGCTTCTGCTATAAAAGCTGAGAGCTCTTCACATTTATTAAACGTATTTAACCCGTTGACACTTAAAGTTTTTTCTTTCATATAATCATTAGCAGACAGAGGACGTTTATCACGTCTAATGCTTCTCTTTATAAATTCTTTGATCTTTTCTGTAATCAATGGTCTTTTGAACCAGACTTCATCCTTACAACATTCATCACCCCATGAAATAGAGTGTTCACTTGTGTCTGACACACCATTGAATGCAATGTTCTGAACAGAATTTTGATCAGGAATTCTTATCTTTCCGAATAATAAATTTTCAGAAAGAGTATTGAGGTTATTTCCTCCGTCGATGGTACATTTCTTAGAAACATATTTGTTGGATTCATAAATAGTTTCTAAGATATTCCAAGCATCTTTAGACTTAGTGCAAGAAGACACATAATGCTGAAGATCTGAGGTAATGGCCTGTCTGATATCATCTAACCCTTCAGAATTTCGATTTGCAGCAACAATTTCTTCTGGATCATAACTGTCAACATCCTTGAGGGTAAATACATCGTCTTCTATATTACCAAGAGGATCATAGCCAATAATAACATGTACCCATAATTGAAAATCACGAGCTTGAAGATACGTTCTCCTAGAAATTTTCCACCATGGGTAGTTTGAACCATTGAAGACTAGTGGTACGTTAGTTGAGATAGCACCTCTAGCTGTCCATAGATTCAGGTCGATACAAACATAGACTTGTAAGGTCTTTAACGTGTTTGCCTGCTCTGATACCAATTGAAAATTCGGGGGTATAACAACACCACCCAATATTTCGATTAGAAATCTATATGGACAACTCCGAGTTGTTTTCTAGAGAATCAACAAGACTAAATCAATAGAAAACATCTCAAGGAGTTATTATCTCAATCTCTCAATTTTATTTACTCAAGCAAATATGATTCGCGAGCCTAATCAAAGAGACATAACTTGGACGGTACCAAAAACCAATATCCAAGTGTCAATCAATTTAAATTAACAACCAAAATGGTCGGATATTCTAATTGATTGAACAACGCACATCCTGTATTATTTTAATTATATAAAAATATAATGCGGAAAAGAAATAACACAGACACCAAAAATTTTGTTAACGAGGAAACTGCAAATGCAGAAAAACCCCGGGACCTAGTCCATATTAAACATACATTGTATTAAGCCGCTAAAGACACTAGCCTACTCCAAATTAACTTCGGTATGGACTGATAGACGCATTTATGTATCTAATTTGTCCTCAATGTTTCGTATTGTTAGTACTCATTTTTGTCCTTATTAGGGTGTTTTGTGTGTTTGTAGGTATTTTTTTGGAAATAAAAATTGTTGGAAAATTCGTCTCGAAAAGTTGCTCAGAACACCCCCGGAGGACATTTGCTATTCGGACTCCCACTTTGGATAAGGGGTAACCTAATTGCTAAGGGGCACCTTAGTTGGCCACCTACTATCTGCACCCCCGGTTTGGTTAGGGGGATACCTTTCTTCTTCATTTAAATTGAGTTTTGGAGGGAAAAGAGATCATCCCAGCTGCGTATCTTTTGTTCAAGATTTTGGCGACATTTTTGGAGATTTTTGTCACGACAATTGATTGGTTATGATCTATAATGATAAAACAGGATTGGTATGCAAGTTATCATCGAAGAAGAAAAAATAAACTTCTATTCAACAGAGCACGAGAACATCTCGGCTTTTCTTCACACTATCCCGAGTTTACATGAATTATAAACGTGTACTAGATGTGTTTGGATGTATCAAGCCATCAGTTAGAGCGTGGAGGAGATAAATAAGGATGTTTAACCGCTGCAAAACGCGTGGAAACATAAAAAGAAGAAAGAAAATGTTCTCGGGTTAATATATTGATGTGAGAAGATTTGGGAGTATTATTTGCATTTACTGCGAGATATTTTGATCCTATTGAGTATATATAGTGTGCTGGGGACTCAGAGAAGGAGGACGGAGAGTTTGGGAGATTACAGAGCTGAGAAAATCGAGTTGGAGAAATTTTATGGTGATGCCATTGAAGAAAGCTCGAAGAACAAAAGACCAAGAAAGACAATCGTTTATCAACAAAGACAACGACATAGAGAAGAGGGTTGAATATCTACAGTGTCATCGACAGTTTATTTGTAGCGTTTTCTGTAATAGCTCGGTTTGTAACAGATTTAATCTGTTACAAACCCGGTTTTAATTTATTTTCTCCCATTTTTCATCATTTGTCAACACTTTGAGAAATAAAATGAATTTTGAGTGTGTTTCCAACATGATGAGCGGCTAATTCTCTCACATAATCAAGTCAATGGATGAAGCTATGTACACATGAATAATGGGTAACTATTTCATATTCTCTAATATTTAATTACAATTCACTCAATCACTGCTTTTGCAGAGTTTTTAATTGTTTGCATAATTTTCTTCATTAGTTGTGATTCAATTAGATAAGTTATTCTTTGTGTTAAGATAATCTATGCTTAGGGGATACAATTAATTTTTGAGAATTTGCCCGATTATTTGTAAATTAAGAATTAAAGGATTTAAAGGCTAATTAGAGTTATGAAATATTCAATATCATTCATTCATATGTAATAGTGGATTCTAGTGTCTTGGTTATTCCTAATATCTTGAAATCAATCTTGAATCAAGTTTTCTTTATTTTGAAGTTTTGTTAAGTCTAAAATATTTTGCTTTCACAAGTCTCACGAACCTTTTTACTACAACATTATTGATTCACATCAATTTTTGGCGCCGCTGCCGGGGAGTGAACATGCTGTAGTTCACCCTTCTGAACCATAAACCGAGGAGACTGATAGAGTCTCTAAAGAGACCAATGAAGGTTATGTTGAGCCAGACTTTGTTCCCAGATTCCTTTTTCCCCAGCTGCTAGTTCCAACTAAGAGAGAGTCTAACTTTAAAGATATTTTGGAAGTTTTTAAGCAGGTAACTATCAACCTACCATTGTTGGATGCGATTAAGCCAATTCCCGCTTATGCCAAGTTTCTCAAGGACTTGTGTACACGAAAGCGTAAGCTTAGTGTTAAAAAGAAAGCCTTCCTAGCTAGTCATGTGAGTTATATTATTCAGAATACCACTAATCCTAAGTACAAAGACCCGGGGTCCCCTACCATTGCTTGCACAATAGGTAAATATCGTGTTGAGAAAGCGTTGCTTGACTTAGGAGCCAGTGTGAACTTATTTCCATACCATGTGTACCTTAAGCTAGGACTTGGTGAGATGAAACCTACCCAAATGACTCTTCAGTTAGCTGATAGATCCGTTAAAATTCCTCGTGGTGTGATCGAGGATGTTCTTATAGAGGTCGAAAAGTTTATTTATCCAGTGGATTTTGTTATCCTAGATACCCAACTTGTCCCTGACCTAGAGAACCAAATACCTGTAATTTTAGGTCGCCCGTTTTTAGATACATCCAATGCGATCATTAACTGTCGAACTGGTATTATGAATTTGTCTTTTGGTAATATGACTATTGAGATGAAAGTATTTAATATTAGTAAGCTACCCGCTGAACTAGATGACTCGAGCATAGAAAAGGTGAACATGATAGGAACATTAGTCGAGGAGTCATTACCAAACACTTTGATTGAAGATCCATTAGAGAAATGCCTAGCTCGCTTTGGGATTGATTTTGATGATGATGATATGATTAATGAGGTGAATTCTTTGTTAGATTCAACCCCTTTGATAGACACTAGTAATGGATGGAAACCAAAGTTCGAACCTCTACCCGTTTCTGAGTCTACCCCAGTTCATTCGTTGGAAAAGCCTCATAAATTGGACCTTAAACCATTACCAGACACCTTGAAGTATGTGTTTTTAGGCCCATCTGAAACTTTACCTGTGATTATAGCATCCGACTTGGATAGTGATCAGGAAAATTGGATAGTAACCGTCATTCAGAATAACAAGGAAGCTTTAGGGTGTACCAAAGCATCCATTAAGGGTATAAGTCCTACTGTTTGTATGCATCAGATCTATTTAGAGGAAGATACCAAACCTTCTAGAGAGATGCAACGTCGAATGAACCCTAATATGAAAGAAGTAGTTCGAACCGAGGTTCTTAAGTTGTTACATGCAGGCATTATCTACCCTATTTCAGACAGTAAGTGGGTCAGCCCCGTTCAGGTTGTTCCCAAGAAATCCGGTATTACTCAAGTCCAGAATGATGACAATGAGTTAATCCCAACCCGAATGACCACGGGTTGACGTGTATGTATTGACTATAGAAAATTGAACAAGGTCACTAGGAAGGACCACTTTCCCCTTCCCTTCATCGACCAAATGCTAGAAAGATTAGATGGCCGTAGCCATTTTTGCTTTTTAGATCGATTTTGCGGCTATAATCAGGTTCCTATTTCCTCAGAAGACCAAGAGAAAACCACTTTTACCTATCCCTTTGGTACCTTTGCGTATAGATGCATGCCTTTCGGGCTATGTAATGCCCCTTCGACCTTTCAGCGTTGTATGTTGAGCATATTTTCTGACATGGTAGAACGGTTCTTAGAGGTCTTTATGGATGATTTTTCAGTGTTTGGTTCGTCTTTCGATGAGTTCTTGCATCATTTGTCATTAGTTTTGACTAGGTGTAAGGAAAAGAATTTAGTGCTTAATTGGGAGAAATGTCATTTCATGGTTCGTTCAGGAATCGTTCTAGGGCATATCGTGTCTTCGAAGGGTATAGAGGTAGATAGAGCCAAAGTTGACCTTATTAAAACTTTGCCGGTCCCAAAAACCGTAAGAGATATTAGGTCATTCTTAGGGCATGCTGGATTTTATCGTCGATTCATTAAGGATTTTAGCTTGATTTCTAGACCTCTTTGCAATTGCTTGCAAAAGATGCTAAGTTTGTTTTGATGATGCTTGTTTAGAGGCTTTTGAGAATCTTAAGACTTTACTCACTACCGCCCCATAGTCCAGGCACCCAACTGGAACCTACCCTTTGAGATAATGTGCGATGCTTCAGATTATGATATTGGTGTTGTGCTAGGTCAGCGAGAAAACAAATTACATCATGTGATTTACTATGCTAGCAAAAATCTGAATGAGGCCTAGATGAACTATACCACTACCGAGAAGGAACTATTGTCCATTGTGTTTGCCTTAGACAAGTTTAGATCCTACCTCTTAGGTTCTAAAATCGTAATCTATACTAATCATGCTGCTTTGAAATACCTTTTTTCTAAGAAGGATACCAAACCTAGATTGATTAGGTGGATCCTTTTATTACAAAAATTTTGTCCAGACATTAGAGACAAAAAGGGTGCAGAAAATGTATTAGCAGACCACTTATCTAGGCTAATTGTTAGTTCCCCTGATGATTCCCTTCATATAAGGGATAAATTTCCTGATGAACAATTATTCTCTGTTTCCCAATCACCTTGGTATGAAAATATACCGAATTATCTTGTTACTGGTCGAATGCCCCAACATTGGGGTAAACAAGATTGTTCTAGGTTTTTAGCTGAGGTTAAGCACTTATTTTGGGATGATCCTTATTTATTTAAGTATTGTCCAGACCAGATTATTAGTAGATGTATACCTGAGAGTGACCAGTCCAGTATTATTTCCTTTTGTCATGATCATGCTTGTGGGGGTCACTTTAGTGCTAAGAAGACTACTGCTAAGATATTACAGTGTGGATTCTATTGGCCTTCGTTGTTTAAAGACTCCCATAGTTACTGTGTTACTTGTGAATGTTGCCAGAAATTAGGAACCATTTCCCGTAGGAATATGATACCCTTGAACCCGATTTTAATTGTTGAGGTCTTTGATGTGTGGGGTATTGACTTTATGGGTCCATTTCCTAATTATTTTGGTAACCTATACATCCTTGTCGCCGTAGACTATATCTCTAAGTGGATTGAGGTGGTTGCATGTAAAACCAACGACCATAGGGTGGTGATTGAGTTTTTGAAAAATAATATACTTACACGTTTTGGTACACCGCGAGCTATAATTAGTGATGGAGGGTCGCACTTTTGTAATGGACCTTTTAAGCTTTTGATAAAGAAATATGGTATTACACATAAGGTAGCCACCCCGTATCATCCACATACTAGTGGTCAGGTAGAGGTTTCCAATAGGGAGATAAAACGTATATTATAGAAAACGGTTAATCCAAATCGGAAAGACTGGTCGTCTAAGCTTATTGATGCCTTATGGGCTTATCGTACTGCGTTTAAGACCCCCATTGGAATGTCTCCTTATCGGCTTGTTTATGTCAAGGCATGTCATTTACCTGTTGAGTTAGAACATAGAGCTTATTGGGCTGTTAAGCAGCTAAATTTTTCACTTGACAAGGCAGGATCCCATAGGAAACTCCATCTCAATGAGTTGGACGAGATTCGTATAGATGCTTACGATAGTGCGAAGGAGTATAAGAACAAATGAAACTTGTGCATGATAGAAATATTTTATGGAAGTCATTTTCTCCAGGTCAAAAAGTTCTTCTGTTGATACCCGTTTGCATCTTTTCCCTGGGAAGTTATGTTCTCGGTGGACGGGTCCTTTTATTGTTCGCACTGTTTTTCCTCATGGAGCTATTGATATCGAGACACCGGATGGTAGTAGTTCTTCGTAGGTTAACGGTCAGATATTGAAACCATTTTTAGAGCCATTTCCTACAGGTGATATTGAGGAGGTCCCTCTGGAGGACCTTGTTTACCCTTGATTGACCATCGAGGCAGTTGTATGTTGTGTATTAGTTTTGTTTTTCTCTCTCTTCACCCAGGTACTATCTCTCCAACTTCTCCTCGTGTTATTTTACTTTTGGTATTGATCTTTCATTAGAAACATTGAGGATAATGTTAGATTTAAGTTTTTGGGTGGGGAAGAACTTTTTAGTTGCACTTTTGAAACTTCTAGCGTCACATGGTATCCGGTTAGCTAAGTTTACATACTGTTTCTCACCGAAAAGATAGAAATTGGACTGCTAGGGATAACAACCTATTGAGACATTAGAGAAAAAGACATTGAGATCCTTGAAATTCAGGAGAGAACTTGTTCCTTTCAGAGGGTAACCGTGATGGACCTAACTATCCATGATGGAAAGGCAATTAGGTCAGGAAATGCCAGAAAGACAAAGAAATCTCACAATGTAGTCTTAGTTATTGGATTACAACTCTCTCTCAGTAGAAACATATCATCATCAACAAACGGAGCGACATCAAAATCTATGAAGAAATTTGAAGACGTTTAAGGTTTAGAAGCAACAATAGAAAAGAATAATTCAAAAATCAAAGTTAAAGACTGTTACAAGAAGTTATAAGAGCAAATGATATAAGTTGTTGAAGCTCATGATACTAAGACATTACAAGTTGCGAAGATCCAAGTGTTAAGTTCCTTGTGGCCATGTAATTTTTTGTCTTGTGATTACTAAAAAAAAAAAAAAATGAAAAATGAAAAAAAAGAAAAAAAGATTATATATAAAGTTTAAATTTTAAATTTTGTTCAATAAGGCCTTAGGGAAGTAGAAATTTTTAAGTCAAGCAAGAAATCGAAGAGAAGAGTTAACTATCAAGGTTCTATGAGGTTCGAGAGTTTATCATCAACAGTTGAAGACCGAAGAAGACGTTGTTTCTACTGAGCACTATGAGAGAGTCGAAGAAAGATACATTTGGTTGTTTTGTTAGTCCGCTTTCAATCTGACACAAGATCTTTCCAGCACTGGTTGAACAGTTCAACTAATCACACGTAATTAGTCCAGCTGTGTAGCAGATGTCCCTCTCATTTTTATCTCTCTCCTAATCTTATCTAGCTGTAAATCAGCGGACGCATCTTATAATGTTTATCTAGCTGTGTAGCGGATATCTCTTTATCTAGCAGTGTTACGGATGTATCTCCACTTTTTTTCAGTCAGCTTTAAAGCTGGCACCTTTAATTTTTCTGGCATTCTAGTCACTTGGAGATAGGTTGAGAATATGTATGTCCTCATAGCTCTTTGGATACTTGTGACCAATTAGAAGTCATGGTTTTGTGGGTACACCTCTGGTAAACCCTCCCGAGATTAACTCGGTTTTATTTTATTAGTTTTGATCGAGGAATAGCAAATAATAAGTTTGAGGTTAGTTGATAGACGCATTTATGTGTCTAATTTGTCCTCAATGTTTCGTATTGTTAGTACTCATTTTTGTCCTTATTAGGGTGTTTAGTGTGTTTGTAGGTATTTTTTTGGAAATAAAGATTGTTGGAAAATTCGGCTCGAAAGTTGCTCGGAACACCCCCAGAGGATATTTTCTATTTGGACCCCCACTTTGGATAAGGGGTAACCCAATTGCTAAGGGGCACCTCAGTTGTGCACCTACTAGCTGCACCCCCGGTTTGGTTAGGGGGACACATTTCTTCTTCGTTTAAATTGAGTTTTGGCGGGAAATGAGATCAGCCCAGCTGCGTATCTTTTGTTCAAGATTTTGGCGACATTTTTGGAGATTTTTGTCACGACAATTGATTGGTTATGAGCTGTAATGATGAAACAGGATTGGTATGCAAGTTATCATCGAAGAAAAAAAGGAAAATTCTATTCAACAGAGCACGAGAACATCTCGGCTTTTCTTCACACTATCCCGAGTTTACATGAATTATAAACATGTACTACATGTGTTTGGATGGATCAAGCCATCAGTTAGAGCGTGGAGGAGATAAATAAGGATGTTTAACAGCTGCAAAACGCGTGGAAACATAAAAAGAACAAAGAAATGTTCTCGGGTTAATATATTAATGTGAGAAGATTTAGGAGTATTATTTGCATTTACTGCGAGATATTTTGATCCTATTGAGTATATATAGTGTGTTGGGGACTCATAAAAGGAGAACGGAGAGTTTTGGAGATTACAGAGCTGACAAAATCGAGTTGGAGAAATTTTCTGCTACTACCATTGAAGAAAGCTCGAAGAAAAAAAGACCAAGAAAGACAGTCGTTTATCAACAAAGACAACGACACAGAGAAGAGGGTCGAATAGCTATAGTGTTATCGACAGTTTATTTGTAGTGTTTTCTGTAATAGATTTAACTGTTACAAACCCGGTTTTATTTATTTTCTCCCATTTTTCATCATTTGTCAACACTTTGAGCAATAAAATGAATTTTGAGTGTGTTTCCAACATGATGAGCGGCTAATTCTCTCACGTAATCAAGGCAATGGATGAAGCTATCTACACATGAATAATGGGTAGCTATTTCATTTTCTCTAATATTTAATTACAATTCACTCAATCACTGCTTTTGCAGAGTTTTTAATTGTTTGCATAATTTTGTTCATTAGTTGTGATTCAATTAGATAGGTTATGCTTTGTATTAAGATAATCTATGCTTAGGGGATACAATTAATTTTTGAGAATTTGCCTGATTATTTGTGAATTAAGAATTAAAGGATTTAAAGGCTAATTAGAGTTATGAAATATTCAATATCATTCATTCATGTGTAATAGTGGATTCTAGTGTCTTGGTTATTCCTAATATCTTGAAATCAATCTTGAATCAAGTTTTCTTTATTTTGAAGTTTTGTTAAGTCTAAAATCTTTTGCTTTCAAAAGTCTCACGAACCTTTTTACTACAACATTATCGATTCACATCATGGACTCTAGTTGAACCCCAACCAATCTCACACTGATCCAAGGTCCAATTATGCTCCTACGCCTCTGATCCCAGCAGGGTACTGCGCACTTGATTCCCTTAGCTGATCTCACCCACAACCAAGAGTTGCTACGATCCAAATTCGAAGACTTTAATAAACAAGTCTGTCTCACACAGAAAAGTCTACAGGTAATAGATAAATTCGTCTCCCACGAATAAACCTACAAGTTTTGTTCAATTTTTTGATAAATCAAGGTTAACAGGAACCAATCAATAAAACCATAGTTATACTCCCGAAGAATAGCTCAGTTTCATCAATAAACTTAATCGACGCAGCGAAGAAGATTATTGAGGAATCACAAACAATGAGACGAAGCTGTTTGTGTCTACTTTTATCTTGCCTATCGGAGATAGAAATCTCAAGCCAATTATTACAATTGTACTCATTTAGATAGAAACAAAGAAGATCAGATCACACAACTACAAGAAAAGTAGTATCGGTCTGGCTTCACAATCCCAATGAAGTCTTTAAGTCGTTAACCTGGTGTTAGAGAAGAAAACCAAAGGTTAAAGGAGAATTGACTCTAGCTTTAACAAACTAGTATCACACAAAATGTGTGGGGATTAGGTTTCCCAATTGCTAGAGTTCTCCCTTATATAGTCTTTCAAATCAGGGTTTGCAATCAATGTTAGCTTACTAACAAAGCATTCAATATTCACCGTTAGATGAAAACCTGATTAGATACAAGCTAATATATCTCAACCGTTAGATCAAAAATTTAGCTAGTCATACACACATGTACTTGAATTTTTAAGTTCGTGTAACCGTACCCAAATGTGTACAATGGTTGGTTCAATATTAGTCAACCAAATGGTTAGCCAAATGATAACTTTCATATCAACCATATTCTTCTTCACCATAACTAGACCAAATGACTCAAATAAACTAGTTAGAGAGTTATTCAATTTCTATGAGATCCCAAGTATTACAAGAGACACAATTGAATAAAAAACGATGTGATTCACTGGAATCACTCATGAACTATAAAGCCACGGTTTGCAAAAGAATTCCTTAGTAATTTAATATTAGTTCACGAACAACGTTTTCAGGCATAACCTCTTGAGTTCGCGGACTCAAGCTAACCGGTTCAAGTTAATAAACTCCAGCAGAATTTCTTGGGATGAGAACTTCCGTCAGTTCGCGGACTGCACGTGAGCTTCAACTTCGACAGATATTCTCGGGTTCGAGAACTTACGCCAGTTCGCGGACTGAGTTGCTGCTCACGTTCCGGTTCTACTTGATCAACAAAGTCCGTAAACTTCGGTTCAAGTGTTAAGGACTTATACATATATGTGTTTCCATAACAATGTTTATATCCCACAATGGTTATATAGTATAAACTCTCATTTCAATCATTGAAACATTCTCATAGGGCGTTATATAGTTGTTATTCACAAACTATTTTTTGTCAAAGCGATTTCCAAAGTGATTGAAACATAACATGACTTTCGTCACTAGGCAAAGATGAACTTGGCTAAAGCGAAAGCTTTACCAACACCCATTTCAAGAAATAGATAAGCAAGATATACTCAACTCGAAATGTCACATGTGTATATTCTTAGTCTATATAGTAAACCGACTTTTGTCTCAAGATACGAGATAGAGTAGATAGAATTTTGAGTGATAGATAAGTTCAAGTCTCCACATACCTTTTAGTCAATGAAGATCCATTGGTTCCTTGAGTAAGCATTCGTCTTGTATGATGATCGCTATGGAGTTCTTGAGCTCAACTATAATTTCTATCCTAGTCCGAGACCTTAGCTATAGTAGAATAGAAATCAAGACTTTATATTTTTGATCACTAAGATTGACAAACATGCTTGAGATAGAAATGCATGCGAGTTTGACCGAGCAGTGCTCTAACACCTTTGAAGACTTTCAAACAGTAAATAACTAATCTGTTTGGAAACCACTCTTCCGTCTCAAGAAGTGAATCAGAGATATATGGTGTTTAGTGTGACAAAATCTTTTCTTGTTTTGAATGAATTAAACATCCTTTGTCGGGTTAGATATTCCAAGATCTGGACTAAACAAGTAAACCAGATCAAGTCAGACAGAATTAACATATTCAAATACTAAAGAGTACCACCAAACAATAGCTTGTCGATCTAATTATGACTAGTCAATAATAAGTCTACAAAAGATAAACCAGGTCTAGTCGGATCCCAGACGATCAAGTTTTTATACGAAGATACAAAACCATTAAGAAAAAATCTTCTTGTCTTCAATCTTCAATAGTCTTTGTACCTGCACAATAACAAACTTGATTCCTGACTTATGATCGATCATGCACAGGATGAAGTCAATTAAAAATGGATGATTAAAACTCAATGTTATACTGTTGATTTAGTTTGAGTGGCCTTATATTAGAAGAGAAGGTTCTCAAGAATAAAAAAACTAGGTGCATTCCAGAGATAACTACCATTAGTCAATCAAATAGATAATAGAAAACTAAAATAACAATGCAATTCTAGTTTCCCGCCAATGGTACTAATAGATGTTTCTTGATCCTAAAGAAGTCTTTAAACGGACGTAAGAGATTTCACCTAATTAGGTTACTCTCTTTTCTATGATAGTATTATGGAAATACTATTAGTCGGCTACGCCAGTCACAAGAAACATCAAAGATGAAGTCTTCCTGGCTCAGGATGAGTTTGTAAGAAGAACAAACTTCACTATTTATAGACCAAGGTAGTTTGGACACCAAGGAATTTCCATAACCGAAGATATTCAAAAGATATGCAATAAAGCACCTAAATTCAGTTTTATGACTTCCAACTAATATCCCGACTGTACAACCGAAATTTCAATGAAAAACTCAATATTAGCTAGCAATTAACTAATATATATTTCTAGAGATATGTTTTGATTACTGTTTAAACAAAACATATTAATTTCGAAAATATCAAAAACATTTTATGCTAAGTTTGGTTTGGGAACTCACCTTGAGTATCAAGGAATATCTTTGAACAATTAAGAAGTAAAATTTTAACAGACATCACATGTTCAAATTATGCACTATGTCGAAATCTTGAAATTTCCTATTTTGCAAAATGAATTTTCAAATCACACAATCCCTAAAGTGTACGTGACTTCAGAAATTGGTTTTTCCTATCGGTACCGGTTCTACCATGATACTTAAACTTGACTACCAATATAGGTAGGGATCGATTCTACCTTGACTCCAAATATAATCTAGGATCAATTCTACGTTATTCCCTATATATGTTAAGATCGGTCATACATATATAAGATATTCAATGAAAACCGAGACCATAATCCTTTTGATTTCCTTTTGACTAGAAAACAAGTTCATACGTCTACTTCCTTAAACTTATTTAATTAAACATAGTTTCTCTAGGTATGAAATCAAACCTATGCTCACTACACAATCTAGTAACGAGTTACAAAGGTCATGTTGATGTCACAATTGTGAAGTTATAAAAGATAAGCATTATACTTCGTAAATCAATATACCAATACAAAGTGGTTATTATTACTTATTGATATATTGTTCCTTGACAATTTGATCACAATATGATGATAAAGTCTTATTATGCTAGAGTTTCACATATATAACTTTGCATGTTATTTTTTCAATCAGAAACGACTTGAAAGAAAATGATATAAAATAGAAACAAGTCAAGTCATGTATTAATAACCTCAAGTGGAAGTATGATGTGATCGTCGTTGTCGAAAGTTTTCGGAACCTTCAGGTCTTCAGAATAATACTTTGTATGTCTCAACATTTCTAGACTTTCTAGGCTAACTTAAAAAGTTGACTATAGTAATCTAATCAAGCGATTTATTAGTTTTGATACTAAAGTATGACAACTAACCTTGACATGAAAACGCTAGCTTTGTGGGTTCAACATAGAAGTTCTTTAACAATCTCCCCATTTGTCATTTTTGGTGACAAAACTCTATTACATATATGGACAATACACGAATTAAAAGATACAAATATTACCTTACATAACATTTTCTTAACTCATTCTTCATACACTTGAGTAAGCACATATTCAAAAAAAATGTTGTTGGTGACGCATTTGAATAACAAAAGATGTACTCCCCCGAAAGGAAAGCTAGGTAGATATTTAATCCGAACCTATTTGTTATTCCACTTTTGTAATAATAAATATTATAGAGCAATATAATATGTTTCTCCCCCTTAGTCTGTGCTATATTATCTCATTAGATATATACTTTTCAGCACATATATCATTTCTCAGTAATTAAAAATCATCCATATACTCCATATATCCCCCCCCCCCCCCAAGACATGAAAGAATAAAAGAGAAAACTAGAAGGATCTCACAAGTTCATAAGAACTCATACAACCTATTAGAGTCATCCACGAAGGTCTAACATATCATTTTATATAAGAAATACTAAAATGGAAACTACCTAAATTTTCTTTAGCACCTTATCAAGGAAAAATTTCCCAAAGCAATTTTCCCTTTGATTTGATATGTAAGAAAAGAATAGGAATTAACCATGTTGCTTAATTATCAGGATCCAATTATTAAAAAATAATTGAACCTCATTTGGACAAGACAAAATTAGAATACTAGTTTTATTGTCAAGGATCCGAGTGGACTTGAACATTCATACCTCATTTCGATAAGCCTAAACTAATATCCAAATTGACTCATTTTTTTTATCAGGAATCAATTAGACTAAACAATTGAACCTCCTATTTCGTTAAGAAAAAGAAAGAATAGGCAATTTAAATCAGATTTTAACATGAAAATGATTCACACACATGAATAAATTGTTACCTCACTCTTTGATATGTCAAATTAGGATCCAAATCGATCAAGTTTTCATATCAGAAAATATTATCAAAATAATTCTTCCCTCGGTTTCCACAACCCCCCCCATCACAAAGATATGACGTTTAAGCACCAGTTCAATATAAAACTCTCCCCCCCGTGAGTTGTTATTCCCTACAAGAAAAAAGAATTACAAACAAAACAACATGTACGTTGCCAATGCAAAAAACTAAACACGAAAACTCAAATGTATACTATATAACACAATTTATGAAACATAAATCGATAATGGTATAATCGGGACTACATACATGAGTTTAATCATATCTACTTATGATTTTTTGATAAAAGAACCCCACATGGTTAGATCCGAAACCTACTTATATCAAAGAGTTACAACATCATATATAAGAGATATACAAATATGAGATCGGAAATATTAGGGCTTGACCAAAACCGAAATTAATATCTCATAAACCGAAAGTAAAGAGACATGAAAGAATCAAAAGATGCACAAACTATCAATCATAACATAAGATTTATTAAATAATTTTTTTATTGATAGTTGTCAATAGATCTTATACAAGAATTGAAATATATTAACTGTTGATAGTCTATTACAAGATTAAGCATAACATCATTTATCTAAATCTTTATCGGTTCCTTGGTTATTGACTAGGGTTTTTAATATGTTCAAACTCTTAAGATTCCTCTTTTCAGCTGATTGAAGCGAGTCTTCGGAAGATTAAGATCCACGATCATCTTTAAAAGTTTGGATTCAAGTCATTCCTTATTATTTGCAGAAGCTTCCAGTTGCTCATGAGCGATTTGTGAATCTCGCATAAGCATAACATAAGTTCAAGAGATAATATGTCTCTCTTATGTTCTCTTGAGAAATAACACTTAATCTCAGTTGCGAAGTACGTCTCAAGCTTATGTACTTGAGAATTGATATCAATATTATCTTCACACATCTTGAAAAACTATCTTACTATGGAGAAAGAAACTTTGTTCAAGAGATTTTATATCAAGTGAAAAACTTGAGTTCCAAAGTTTTTCGAAATACCAAAATAAATCAACATTTACTTGATACCTAAATCGGGTGAAGTGAAGTTAACTTCGGTAATAAAATCGGTGAAGATTTTCCGAAACTTGTATTCCCAGAAAGTCTGAAGATAATCATGAACTTTTCCATATATTTTCTTAAAAATTGGATCGTTAATATCAAGAAGTTTCTTTGACTAGTAGAGGAAACAAAAATTAAGAAATCAGGAAATAACTGAGAATATTCATGATAAAATATGATCCTTAAAAGATTTCAACAGAAAATCTTAATACATTCCTTTATGTGCTCTTTGAAGTCTTCTTCACTTATTTAAGATTGAGCACCAGATGAGGAAGTTTCACTCAACAATTCTAGTTGTTAGGATGAGCTTTTAATCTCTCAACATTATAAAAGAATAGGATCTTATGTAGTTATCACCAGAATTTGCAAGAGTTGTTTGATGTTTTAGAACATATTTCTTTCTAGATCGACTTGTTGTTGTTGTTTCCAAATATTGCAAGTCATGACTTAATAAAGGATCTATTTTAACTGACAAGTCTATTCGGAAAGGAACAAAGTCGTTAGTGCGATTTGTAAACCATTTATCATTAAGTAGAGTACGACCCTATGGTGGACCTTACATTCTCTTAGATTTTGAAGACAACATCTGAGGAAGTTTTTTCAAAAGACCGGTCGAATTTGATACGCCATCAATGACAAAACTATATAAAATGAAATCATTAGTTTGTTTTTCTTTACACTGTATCTTTGGGTGGATAACTGACATGATATTGTATCAAATAATATATTTTTTTCCAGAAAGGCTATATAGGACCCATGTAACTTTTGGGTTTATATGAGTATATGAGAATTAAATTTTAGAAGAACTAATTCACCTTGGAAATGATAGTTATATCGATTTTGGACGCGATAAAAACCACAAGATTATAAAAATGATACGGAATATTGGACATGTACGACGTTGAAACCACCCTTGATTCGGAATCCACTTCGTGCTTTCCGTGGAACCTTGGAATTAAATAATATAGAAAAATGGATAATGAAACATCATCGGGTTTCGACGCAAATTTAGGAATGACCCAAAATCGGTTTCGTAAACTCCAGGGGCCATAAAAAACGGGAAAAGATAGGTTATTTTTTCTGCTAGTTTTCCAGAAAAAAATAAAATGTAGGACGAGATAGTAATCGAAAGTGCGTTACTGATTTTGGACACGACATTCCACCCATGATTTAGAATGAGCTACGTGTTGAGAACTGGTGATTTTTTTTGTCTTCTGAAACCTTAAAAGAACATTAAATGAACCGTTATCGAGTTTTCACACAACATAAACGAGATCGGAATCGACCAATGACCCAAGACCGGATTCGCGTTATAGAACGAGGAATGAAGCGTTATCGATTTTCAATGAGAATCGAGTCATAACCCAGAATTGGTTGCACATATTCTGGGGAATGTAAAGAATGTGAAAAAAAAGAGCACTTAAGAAATATCTATAACTTATCTTTTCTCGCTAGTTTTCAAGAAATAAATAAATGTTATCTAGTTTGGACTAGATAAAAATCAAAAGAGAATAAATGTGTTATTAATTTTCTACACGACACTGAATCCACCCATGATTGAGAATTAACTTCTTGTTGAGAACTAGTGTTATTTTTCTTCTGAAACTTTAGGAGTAAAGAGTATAAAAGAATGTAAACTAAACCGTTATCGAGTGACATTTAAGTTTCTATAAGCTGATTAAGAAGACATCTGATTGATTGATTGATCAGCTCATAACATCTTAAACCCACCCCATATCCCAATTATTATTTTTAACACCCCACAAAATTATAAGATGATGAAACCTTCGGCTCCGATCATCACTGCCTTAACATATTGCATTTCAACTCATTACGCTTCCAATCGTTTTTCTAGGGGTTCCTATCCATCTTTCTCTCCGTATCACAGAGAATTCCCAATTCGTTCTGCTACTAAAAATGACGAACAAGACTAGAAACAATCACCAATCAAGCAACAATGTATCAAATAAATGTATTCCTAGTGTCAATTCTGAACTTACCAATGAAACAGATTCAAGTGCGCGCTCTCATAATCAATCTTTGGGGATAAACAGATAAATGTCGTGGAAACAAAAGATGTTGGGATTCTAATTTCATGGATTAAACAAGTCGTATTGAAAAGACCTAGATCTTTAGTGTTCTCAGTTCATCCAGGGGGTAAATCCCAAGTTATTTTATCAATTAGCATTCTCCGTGATTCAAATTTTCTTATCTTCAAGGGTCTGCAACTTTTGATTTCTCTTCTCGATGCTCTTCATCATTTATTCCAAAATCTAGAAATGAAATTCTTTGGATGTCAGATAGTGAGTAAAGAAACCAATAATAGGTTTTCAACTTATTTAGGGTATCAAATGGGATCCAACTATGGGAAATCCACCATGGCAAAGAGAGGAGTGAGAGAGAGAGAGAGATTGAACATAAAGTAAAAATTAGAACTACATTGATAAAACTTTCTTTATATTTTACAATATAAAACTAACCTTTATATAGGTTGTAATTCATAACCTTAGAATACTCTCACTATCCCACTACTAACAAAATCCTAATTTGTAGGAATTAAGTCGCACATTTAAATAACAATATCCTAATTTGTAGGAATTAAGTCGCACATTTAAATGTGTTTAATATTTTCCTAACGACTAGGACACTTAACAAACAATTATTCAAATTTCAAATATTCAAAGATCAAATAGAATTATCCTAAATCTAATATTTGAACTATAATTCCAACACCCTCCCATAATTCAAATATTCTACTTAAAATTTTATTATCTATCACAATTACCATGAATTGGAAAATATCAAGCATCACCATCATTAACATCATCATTATCAGCAATATCTTTGATCGTTTTCCATCTTCATTGGTATCATCATTGTTAGCAGATCAACCTCAACATCATTTCAACCAACCCAACATATTATGCAAATCAATAATATGCATCTTCATTATCATAGCTTAACATTTTTCTTCGTCACAATAATCTTTTTTTTTCCTCTCAAAATCAATATTTGCACTCACAATAAACAAAAATGAGAACTCCTTCTGAAAATCACTCTTTCTTCACTAGATTAATCAAATCATTGTTTTTTAGTTTAAAAAAAATAATATTCTTGTAACTCTCCCTCAACTCAACTCTCTACCCCGGATCTGGTACCATGTGGTAAATCAATCATTGCACATAGAGGAGTGAGAGAGAGAGAGATTGAACATAAAGTAAAAATTAGAACTACATTGATAAAACTTTTTTTTTATTTTACAATAGAAAACTAACCTTTATATAGGTTGTAATTCAAAACCTTAGATTACTCTCACTATCCCACCACAAACAAAATCCTAATTTGTAGGAATAAGTCACACATTTTAATGTGTTTAGTATTTTCCTAAAGACTAGGACACTTAACAAACGATTATTCAAATTTCAAAATATTCAAAGATCAAACAGAATTATCCTAAATCAAACATTTGAATTACAATTCCAACACTAACTTTAGTTTCTTTACCATCAACGATAAGTAATTTAACATGAAATTCCCAAGAATTGAATCTTTTACAAAGTTGGGTGATAGGAAAAAGAATACAAGTGAGAAACATTGTTCAACTTGGAGCAATATCTACTTAAGTGCTTATGAAGACTACTCAGTATTAACACTTCTTCTCTGCCAAGAGGATGGAGGGCTTAATCAGTGTAAGTGTTATCATTCATTCTTATCTGATCTATGATTTCAAAAAGCTGTGTTTCTCTTAATCTTGAATTTTTCTAACTTTGTTGATTTCTGAAAATTTCTTTATCTGTTCTGTGTATATTAATTGATAAACAAATGTTGTATTTGGTTTAAAGGGATAGCTTAGTTTTAATGAATTTTGGTAACACCAATATTTCCTTTACATATAGGTTTTGTTTTGACTTGGTTATAAATATAGGTTTTCTTTTTACATGATTATACATAATAGTACCCTAAGACCATCCATATGTTGGAAATACATGATAGTTCCTTTACACAAATGGCCTTATTTACATATGAAATGAGATTGTTCCAATAGAACTGAAAATATAGAAGGACATTGAAATTCCTAATTTGATGTAGAATAAAATTGCCATTTTGTCATACTTGTAATATTAGATGATACACCATTGTGTCATATAGAGGACTCCCTTGTATCATCATTTTGGTAATATTCATACCGTTCCCATAGAAATGGCACACTGTGCCTCTCATTCCGTTGAAAAAATGCATTTGTTTTTTACTTTTTAATGCTTTGAAAGTTGCGTTCAGAAAAATCCATTTGTATTGGAATTGAAAGGTAGTGGGGGTTTGGATGGATGTGTGATTTCTTGACAACTGAGGGCATAGTTTGGTTCTGGGTAAATGTCAGAAGAATGTGCTGGGCCTGGGAGTGATGCAGTAGCAAAACGGGTGGTCTTAGAGTGGAAGGTGTGTTCGGAGTTTACATAACATACTGATGTGTAGTACCCTTTATCGCTGCTTGTCAACCAAGTTTGTATATAAAAAACATTCAAGAGCGAATAAAACACTAGGGTTGGGGAAACTATTGTGATTGTGAGTTATTGATTTACAATATAATGATTGTGGGTAAATGAAAAAAGAATATGCAGTAGTGGATGGTGTATCTGGAATTTACAAAACGTAGTAACGTATAGTTCCCTTTATCTCTCTTGGTTTGATTATACATATAGTTATTTGTTTAACTTGATTATACATAATAATACCTAAGGGCATAACATTGTTTTCCTAGTGAAACAGAACCCCTAAAATGTGTCAGAAAAACAGCTTTAGGGCTTATATCAATCAGGGTAGCCCAGGAAAGAATGATGGAACAAATATTATTGGACCCATGTTACTACATAATGTGTTGTTGATGAAGTAAAATAATACTTTCAACACATTCTTAGGTTATCCTCCCAAGTCCCAAGAGTTGTAGCAGATTGGGAATTTTTCTAAACAATTATTCTTTTTTGGTTTATGCCTTTTAGAAATAATGTGATAGTATCATGTGTTTTTCCTCTCCATTTCTTGTTTATTGTTTGTATAACTTAATAAGGACCATGTAGTATAAATGCATAAGGGAAATTCCTATGAAAATGTACAAACTAAAAAAATTGTTGTGCCAGGTGGATGGCCAAACAAGTTTCTCCACTATGGGAAGAAAAGCGGGCGGTTGACCATCAAGCGCTAGGATTGGGGACATGTACAAAACAGAGGGACAAACAAGTTTCTCAACAATCCTAATTACTCAAAAACTGTAAACACTCCTTAATTTACCAAAAAGAACAACCGCCGCTAAGTTGAAGAAAATAACAACCCAGCAATCCTTCGTATTGTAGAGATTAGAAAAATATTTTCTTAATTTAAACATAAAATCTAGGGGTCTAAAACCCTTTAGTGTGTTTTCTGTATCAAATTAAAACGCAAATTGGTTTAGTTGAATCAACACAAGCGCTTTAGAAAACAATTGACAATTCGTTTTTTCGTTTTTTTTTTTTTTTGGATGAAATCAAGGAAAAAAATCATATAACTCGATGAAAGAATACAAATTGACATGAAATTGGAGTAAACTTGTTTATAAATAAGAAGAATCTAGAGAAAAAAAATTGACGAAAATTAATTGAAATTTGAAGAATTTTGAGGAAATTAAAGATGAGAAATTTTTGAAAAAAAAAGGACCATTTCTGTGTGACTGACCAGATCTAAAAAACTTTAAGCAAAACCAGGCCTGAAACAAAGAAACAAAAATTAAAAGTAATAAAAAAAAAGGGGAAAATCAACTTCGATTGACTCCTTTAGATCCTGCAAAACAAAGAAACAAGTAATTAAAAGTGATATGAAGCAAAAGAAAAAAGAACCCATTAATGGATGAGAGTAAGCTCAAGAGCAGTGATCGTGAAGAGCTAGAGATAAGGTAAGAGAAGCAAACCTCTCAGCAAAGTTCTTCAATGGAGAATAACAGAAGGTAAGAGGAGGAAAACCAGATCTATCTAAATGTTTTTTGAGAAGATAAGAGAAAGAAATAAAGAAAGTTTCTTCTGTCGGAATCATAAAACTGATGAAGTTTATTGTGTCGGAAAATTAAAACTGACATAATTTTTTTGGACTTTGACTAATTTTAAGTATTTGTGGCTGTTCATATAAAAACCCTCAAAAATTAATTTGTTGGACCCTTGAAACTGGCCGAATCGACTTTGACTTTGACTAACCTAAGTATTTGTGGCGGTTGGTCATAAACCCTCACGAATAACCATTATTTGTGACGCCCCTCTTTAAAAACCCTCACAAATAAGACCTGTTTTTGTAGTGACATCCGCCCGCATGTGTACCCTAAACACGGTATGTGAAAGTTAGACTCGGTGTTTGTAGGACAAACGCGAGGGTATGTCAAATAAACGCGGCGAGTTAGACACAAACGCGAATGTGAGAAACTACAACGCCAACTGTCAAATGTCCAACGTCCATATTCCCAACTGCTATTATTTTTAAAACCTATAAATTCCTTCAAATTGAATTCATTTTCACTCATACTACTCTTCTTCTAAAATTCTTATTTTTCTATAATTTTCAAAACCCATAATTCCTTCTTCTAAAACAATTTTTTTTTGATACAGTATGAGCTACTTCATAAAAAAAGCGGTCAAGAGTATAAAGCAGAAAAGAGAACGAAAAAATGAACCGATACCGCGGCCTGCCATAGATGTAGATTATTCTCAAAATCGGGAAGCAGAGTTTTCTTTGCCGAGTATCATTACTAATCCATCATTAGTCCAAGGTCATGTGTCGGGAAATCAAGATCGATCTGATGGTTATTATAGAATGAGAGGTGGATTTTCATACTTAAAGGCTGTTTATGAAGATGTACCCCCGGAAGTCTGAGAAAGGGTTGACAGATATCCCTGGCGTGCACTTTATAATGTGAAGCCTAAAATACACAACAACATAATTACGACAGTATTGATAGAAATGTGGTGGCCGACGACGCACACGTTCCATTTTATGGATTTTGAAATTGGTAAGCTTGTTTAACTTAACTTAAATTTTATTTTTTAAATAATCATAAGAATTAATCATAGTTGATATTATTCATGTAATAAGAATTACGCCCCTTGATTTGTATTTCATTTGTGGGATCCCAAATGGAGTGGGAGATCCAGCACCATACAACCAAAATGAATGGAAATCAAATAATAAATAGCACACGCTTCTTCCCTAGTTTATAGAATCAAATATATGTCAAGATCATAAATATTTGAAAGGAGGTGGGTATTATGTTCAGCGTTGAAGCTTTTCCTTAACCAAAAGAAAAACTCAGAAAATGTAGATGAATATCCTGAACTTGAAAGGGTGTTTATCTTATGGATAGTGGGTCAGACGTTCTTTTCAAACTCAACTTTTGTTTCTCATGTTGGTTGGATTGAAGCGCTAGAAGATCTTGAAAAAACACCAGATTATGACTGGGACTCTTCAATTTTAGCAGAAATATATTGTGGGCTGGATCGAGCGTCCATGGGTATATCTAACTTCACTAGTTTTTGGGTCATCATAGAGGTAAATATCAAAATTATTATTTTTAAATTTAAATAATTTTATAAACAAATGTAGATTAAGTAAAAATACTAAAATTATGGAGTCATTTGCAGTATTGGTGGTATACCTACTTCCGTGTTGGTAAACCAATCCTTAAAGACGATACCCATAGATTTCCAATCTTAGACATGTATGTCTCGACCAACTGGGAGAATAACATTGGCAGGGACGTCTCGGGTTCCAGTTTTGTTTGAAGGTTTCAATAGATGACTCGGAGCCACAAGAATGTTGTATTTCACCCTTACATTGATTTTCCTGAGTATGGTGGTAATGATAGAGAAAGTATTCTTGATTATTCTCTCCGTAGAGTTGTTTTTTACACTCCAGATTTGGATGAAGGGGTTTGGTACCTAGGAGAAAGACCGCAGTACCAAATACAAGGTATATATGAAATTGTAATTAACCCGCCACTACAGATACAAACCTCTGCATCAGATTTTGATCGGCTGAGAAGAATCAATTAGGAGAGGTATGAACTAATACAAAGAGGAATATTGATGAAGCGCAGTATGTCACCTGGTACATGTCAATTGCGAAGAATGTAATTTGGACACACAACATGCACATCTATGAGTTTGATTTCCCAGGGTTATCACGCCTGACTCATGATGCAAATATTGTTCCTGGCAAGTCACCTCCAAAAGAGGCATGCTTTATGACTTACACCACCACGGGTGCATGTTCTTCACCATCTTCGTCAAATATGCCCGATTGTTTTTTGGAGATGCCAAGTATTACTTCACAGGCTGAGCCAACCACGACCCCAATTGTTTCCAAAGCTATATAACGCGATTATCCTTACTACAATGTGACTTCCAGTAACAAAGAGTTGATGAGCCAATTGAAAGATATGTACTGGCTGAATCGGAAAATAGAGGCTATACACTTCGGTGTGTGTTGGAAATAGCATGAGGACACAATGTTTGGATTGAGTCCAAGGGTAAATGATGATGGGCGTTCACAGACTACCGATTCCACCGGGAGCAACAAATCATTACACGATAGTGATAATACAATGGTTCTAGAAACACAAGTACAACAGAGTTCTTCACCACAAGTACGGAACAATATTTCACCATAAACTATGCATGTATCTCAACCTCAAATAATTCATCCAGATTCTAGGCGCATTTCATCATCATTCTCTCCTTATAACCCAAATGATTGCTACATTGTTATGCCACCACCACAACAACAACAAACATCTTATGTGTTTGGAGGACCGAGTGCTTTCCAATCTCCTAATGTTGTTCAACCAGTTTTTTCCCATTATGGAAATTTAGTTAATATGTTGGCAATTGGAGATATCCCAGGTCTTGGAGAATTCTTGACTCTATAATATAACAATGAGGGAGTTAGGGATGAGCGACGTTAGAGAGATTGTAATTTTTAATTTTTCTACGTTTGTAATTCTAGTTTTAAAAGTACGACGGTTTGACTTAAATGAAATTACATATGTTTAAAATTAAACGTTTTACATTAGCTTCACTGGATCAAATTTGTTTAAAATTAAGCATTTTTTATTAGCTTGACTAGTGAGAAGTACTAGATGGAACAACAACTACAAAGAAGGGGTTGAAATTGTTCAATACCTAAAGGATTTCGAAATCAAAAGCCGCATTTTTCCATCTTCACCATTCATCCAAAGATCTTCTTACCATCTCAGCATCAGTTTTACCTCTCATTCTATATCAATTAACTTGCATAGTTAAATCTACAAAATCATTTACTTCTTTCTTAATTATACCAAAATGATTTTCTATTTCGCATATAGCACGACGACTCGGATTACGGGTGTCATCGCAGAACCTGTCGTGAATAACTACCCAGAAATTTACCCATGGATAATTTGCTGAAGCAAGTTGAGTAAATAAAAAAACATAGTTTTTGCATATAGATTCATCTTCTTATTCAGTATACGGAACTCTCCGAACTAACAAGGGCCGAGATATCTTCTTTCAACAAATTATTGAATTGAAGAATTTTGTTAATCTCAGATAAGAAGAGTAAAGAAAACTAGATGGGTGAATTTGGAGTATTTATAGAACTCAAAATTATAATCGTTGGATCATAAGAGTTTCCAGCCATCCAGATTTCTCCATTGGCGATTTTGGGAAAAACACGGGAGGCTTCACCAAAGACGATGGCATGTGATTTAAAAACTGGAGATTTTGATACAAACGCCAGCGTTTCTGGCTCACACGCCAGCGAGTTTGAATAAACCGCACGACGTTTTATCAAGCGTGCGCTTGTTCCTCCCTCTCACTCAACAAACCAAAAAATTTGTTGGTTTGTTTATCCGTTTTTCATGTTTGTTAAGTCCATAGTGGGATCAAAATGAACAAACTTCATGTTTGTTGAGTCCATAGGAATTGCTCTAAAGGTTACCTCTTTTGTCCATAGGGAGGTGCATTGAAGGTTCTTGTGCCTAATTAATTGGTCTTATCTATTTTTTTTTGTTTGGTTTCAGTGAGGCCAATCTTGCATTTAGTGGCATTTGTAGAATTATAAGTAACTTTCCCAATATAACAAAAAATCTTCACCTTCCAAATCTAGTTTAAATTATATCCCAGTTAGATATTTCCTGAGTTCTTATGGAAACTGGACCAAAAGCGCCACTCAAAACTCATATATCCCACTGCCAGATATCACATCCAAAAAGTACACATTTTATGATTCAGTGAAGCTTTTTGATTCCCACTTTAGGTTAGAACTCCGGCATCCGAAACTTGTACCACCATCTAGCCATTTTCGCTGCCTTTTGCACAGTTTCTGTAGATCTGGTTCTGGTATTTTGTCAACCAGCTTGTGTGCATTTTGCTGTTAACTGAGACATGATGTTGCCGCTGAAATACCAACCTTTTCTACCTCCTTCCAATCTGAAATCCCAGGCTTCCAAAATATAAATTTGTGTATAATGTATAATCAAAAAAGTATGGCTAAAGAATTTACAGATAAAGAAGAACTTTTCAGTAGTTAATGAATGAACATCAACTTTTAACTTTAATTTTTAGGTAGCAATGTTCTACTGTCCTTTGCAACAAGTTGCTTATCATTTGGTATTTCAAAGATACTATACTTTTTGTGTCATGTACCGAAGTACAATGACAAGGTTGGGTAGAGTTATTATGCTTTTGTGTCATGTTCTACTGTCCTTTGCAACTAGTTCCTTATAAAATCTTACTCAGAATGACCTAGAATCTACGACTAGTATTCCCCCAGCTGGTTACATCTAAACCACTCATTGGAAATGATAAACACAACCATCAATAAGATAATTACTACCAATAAGCCTGCTACCAAATACAGACACCTAATGGGATAAGAGACACCCTTTTATAAATAGCCAGGTACATGACAATACCTTCCCCTCCAAAACATCCTTGTCCTCAAGGATGAGAATTGAGTTGTCAAGCCCGCTTCTCATTAAACTGGATAAAGCATGGTACCTAGACGTGGTTGCATCTCCAAAAGGTGCAATGGATGACAAAGTATAGCTTCTTGTCAATGAAAACTCCCTTCGACAGTGTTAAAGCTGCAGCAGTAGTAGTTCTACAATGGACCAATAGTCGTAATGACAACTAATGTCCTTGTAAGGTCCTTAAATACTATATTAATCCCCACAATCCTCTGACCATCTATAGGAGATGTGGAAAGTGCACAGCTGGTCTTAACTGCTGCCTTAAAATCAAGCAGTAGACTAGACATCCTGGTATTAGAAGAATAAATGAGTTAAAAATTTAACCATCTTGTGCTTATCTTCCAAAAGTAAGCATGCACACTATCGCCAGAGTTCACGGCTTGGTAAGCCCTAATACAAGCACCACTTGAAACAATGCTCTTGGTTGCTGTACGAACTGGAATTTGCATGTCTTCATCGGTGTAAATAATTCCAGAAGTAATATGAAGTTAATATAAGGACTGAATAGTAGCAATGTTGTTGTAAAACCAACTAGCATACCTAGTAACAAAGATGATGGACAATATCCAAAGGTGTTTCCCTAACCACCAACGTTGCCATTGTCTACCAAATTTGTATAACATCTCAAATGACGCCATGGCCTGAACTCCTGCATAGTTGCAAAAGCAGTCCTGGACCTAGATATAATGATATAAACTAACTTTCTCGAAGACTTTTCCAACATAATTGTTAATGGAAAGTTCACTGCATTGGTCTTCAGATGGATATGAGCTGCTCTTACCAAGATGAGGTTTCTCCAGTGACAGTCCTATGCTAACACAACATGCATGATAGCAAACATATCAGCTGTCGCATCAGTGAGATTTAATTTTCCTCTATCAAACTAAAACCGACTACAACTCGTAGTCCCAGTACTAGTACCTATACTCATGTTTATAGGTGAAAATAGTTTATGCTGATTTCAGTAATTGCGGGTGTGAAGGTGAGAAACATTTTAAACCCTAAACAATGTACTGCAAGGGAGTACTTTAGATCCGAGAGATCAATCTGTACAAGTCCGGCCTAAACCAAGAAATGGACGTTCCAGACTTGCTTCGGTCTCAAAGTGGAGGAGAATGGGTTTGTTTTGGGGAGGGAAGCAAGGAAAGTGGTGAGACCAGAATAGTTGATTCTGGTGGAGTAATTTGGTTACTACGACTTGTTATAAAAAAAGTAAGAGAGCTCACGAGGAGAGCTAGCAAGTAAGTATTTCTAAGTGTTGTCTTGTCCGAATGAACTTGTTGTTCAGGAAATAGGTAAGACCTATTTATAAAAGTTGAAGTAGAAAAGTACCCTGGTCTCATTAAGGAGTGGGGAAGTAAATGGAAGGATGTGGTAACCGTATGCATGTACTTGATGTTCCATAAAGTGGTTAACGCATGAAACTGGTTTTCATGAAACTGTTAACGTTATGGAATTTATGTTCCATAAAGTTGTTAACGCACGGATTTATGTCCCATGAACGTTTACCACATAACTTCCAGTATTTACTAGACGCCTCACCCTTATGAAGGGCGTAGTGTACGCCGCACGCTGTAAACCGCCAAACCAATACCCAAAAAAGGATCCCCCAGTTTGTGTTGATGTCTCGAATGTTTTTGGAAAACATGTAGCATGTTGTTGTGGCTTGGCAAGTCAGGCTCGGGAAACTTGCTAGCTTGGTGACCTTCGACGGTCGAGATTTTGCATCTTGAGAGGAGGGGCAACCGTTGATCGTTGCATGCCTTCGTTTTGGTCGTGAGGGCCAATGTGGTGGCGCGACTAGGTTGGCATGACGTTGGCATGGCATGGCATGGCGTGGCCAAACTTAGGTTTTCGGGCCAAAAGTCGTGAGGTGACTTTAGATGGCCAGGATTTGCTTTTGGGATTTAAGGGTAGCCGTTAATGGCCATACGCCTTTGTTTCAGAAACCCTAATTAGCGACCTTTACTAGAATCATTGTAGAATTCTAGTACGGACTCAGATTTTGACGGTCCTCCCATCACATCAACCGAAAAAGAATTTCCTATCTCCCTACGTGGGGATATTTAGGTTTTGAACTCGTTCGGGAGGAGAAAACATCCCGAAAGGAAAACTCAAGAAGAATTCAGGAGAGATGGCGGTATGGCCAGGCTAACATGGCATGCCTTGGCATAATTAGGTTGACATGGCATGCCTTGGCGTGTTTTGGGAATGCGGGGCCAAGGATTTGCCATGGGTGAATGGTATGGCTAGGGACAAGGCAAGGGCGTCTGTCTTGGCATGGTGTGACTAGCATAGCTAGGGCCAAGGCAGGGTGTGTTTGGCATGATGCGGCTAGCTTGGGCCAAGGCAGGGTGCGTTTGGCATGACGCGGCTATCTTGGGCTAGGTTTGGTTTGGCATGGCGTGTGGGGCCAAGGGTTTTCCATGAGTGTATGGTGTGGCTAGCTTGGGCTAGGTGCGTGACCAAGCTAGGGTTTTGAGCCAAAGTCGTGAGGGGATCCACTAGTGGAAATCAGCAGTTTCGCGACCGACAAAGCAAGTCATTTAACTCGTATCTATGACTTGCTTTGTCAGTCAAACAAAGGGTCGCTGTTTGAGCGTCTTTTTCAACTATGACGTGTCTATGGGGTCGTTGAAAATCTTATATCAACGACCGATTTTAACGGTCAATATTTTATGAATGTCTTCAATCAGTCATATATATAAATCTTAATATAAAAAAAAGATTCAGATTGGTTGTCTGGCCTGACTGAATCTGACTAAATCTGAAATCAAACAGAAATGAAAACCAAATTCAAATTAAAATCAAATTAGAATTCAAATTAGAATTAAATGAAACTCAAATTAGAATTCAAATGAGAACCAAATCAAACTTAAATGAGAATCTAATCAAAATGAGAACCAAATCAATCTCAAAACAATAACCAAAGAAACTCAAATAATTTTTCCATTCAACATTCATTAGGTTCAAATTACATAAAAAAGGTTTAAATTCTGAGTTCATACTAATTTAAGTTTAAGTTCTAACTAACAATAAATTTGGAAGACAAGTGCAGTTAACCAACAAAATTATTTACTCCATAGAAATTCCATAAACATCATTCTCCTAGAATTCTGCATCATCAACCCGGGTTTCAAGAAAACCGAGTACAACCTTGTTTCCATCTATTACAACCTGCTTGAGCTGATGGATGAGCACACCTTCAACAATTTTGCAGTCATAGGAAACAACAACTTTCTGAAAAGCTGTTTTCAAGAGAACAAGTTTCAATACCTTGATGTTCATAGTTATGAGATTATTTGTATGATATGTTGTAATGAATATGAAAACAAGTATTCAAGAGATACACTTCTAGAGATTTGAATTCTTATGAAAAAACTATATGATATTAAGTTGCAGTGAAAAATGCAATGGATAGAATTTTGATAGAACATGCAAGCATGAGCCGTCATATTTGATTGGTTTAATGACAAAATGCTAAGGAGGAAATAATAGGAGACAGTGAAAAGAACCCATTGCTAGAACCACGTGAATCTAAACCTAAATATATGGGACTTGTTTAATTCAGAAATTTACAATGCATGATAAGTCCAGGGACACGTCTCTTTAGCATCATGAAGTATGTTTAATTCTGAAAAATAAAACAAACCTGAGATCTCCATTGTACTGCATTTACATCCATTTTATGAGTTCTCCTTCCTTAGTTTATCAACCTGTAATGCGTCACATATAAAAACAAAAAATAGGATATCCATAACCTTCATCAGATGTACTGAAGTAATTGGTCGAGAGAATCAGATGACTAACAACATAAATCGAATGTATCACCAAGCAAAAAACAAGTAAAACCATAACTAGAGGTCAAAATCAATAGAAGGATCTGAAATAGGAGCTCCACTAGCAATTATCGCCTCCCTGTATACACAAAAAATTTCCCAATTTAATATCTTAAATAAAAACTGAAAGCAACTGACAAATAAACAATTGTGATACTTGTACAACTAAATGTAATCCGTTTCTAGTAGGGAAAAATGCTAACTAGAAATAATAATCCTCTCCTGTCAGAATTGAAGCAAGGTAAAGTCCTTAATAATTCGAATATATCACTCATATTCACCGTTCAAGAGCAATAGCAAAATTCAAACCCACATCAAACACAACATCACCAGCAAAGGATAAAACCAATAGAATATGCTTAATCGAATTGGATGAACAAAAATTCACGCATATAAAGTAGCATCAGTAACCTCATGATGATTACCAAAGTTAAAGTTGCATAGTTGCTATTAGATGTTGATATGATGTTGACAGCAAGATAATGAAACAAGGATCAGATTTGTGAAGTTATGAAAAAACAAATATAAGGTGGATATAAGTACAACTAGACTTATATGTGTACTGAGTAGTTAACGTAAAATGTGCATTTAAGGATTAGAAAGCTTACAACAAGGGGGGTGAAAGTTATCCAGAAAAATGTATGACTTGCACATGAAAAGAAACTCAGGTTTTCAGCCTTCCGATCTTGGACTAGCTTTCCAGGGTAATAATAAGAAGTCTACGACATTACTTGAAACATATGAATGAATTTTCAAATTGATGCCCAACACCTCCTTTCTTTCCACCAGCACCGGCAAACAATTCGATTTCAGAAATGCGCAACTCGATGCCTAATTCAGATAGAATACAAAATCAGTAGGGGATAGATGTTGGCATCAGCCAAAGCTTTTGCAGTTGGCATTGATGTTGTACCATTTTATCTCCTCTGCAACTTGGTACGCCTCCCTATAAGGAGAAAGCAACTTCCACCAAAATAAAAGAAAGAAGATGCCAAATTTTAGCATTTCGCTTCGAGAAACCGACACATGATATATTATTCAAATGATATTTTTCAGAAGGTTAAATGATGGCATAGTACAAAAGATAAATGTCATCTAATAACAGAAAGATGTTATAACATATAATAATAAGAAGACATAAGATAAAAAGGCCAGTTAGATTGAAACCTTGTCTTTCCCATTGTCATCAGCCTTAACTAGCTTTGAGTAGTCTATACGAACTCTCCCTCCTTAAGAGTTTTAACAACATCAATAGAAGCAACTCTAAGAGCCTCGTGTCTCTTAGCAAAATCAATCATCAATATTTAAGAAACAAATAAAAATAGTTGATAAAGCATCCATAGAGCCTTCTAAACTAACATAGAAATATCAAGAAATAAGAGACCTAGTGAAAAGTTTTAAGAAATTACCAATCCTAGCGCGATAAGAATCCCAAAACCTAAGCTCCAGGATATTGCTAGGATTTTCAAAAAATTCAGCGTCTAAAGTATTCTCGTCCTGTTTTGGCTTCTTGATTAGAGTATTATCCTACAACAAACCAATACTGGTCAGGCCATAAAGCTACCTTTATCCTGAATTATCGACATGATGAGTTATCTAGAGTGGTACCATTTTCTCCGTTTTAAAAACCTCTAATTTAACTTTCACCCCATTTTGCAAAATCCTATTCCGGCAAATATTGTCACAGCCGCACATTGAGTTGCACTCATAGACTGGGTATATCTCCTGTATAATTTAATGAAAAATCAAAATCTCGCCCTTACAAAAACAAGTGAAGCTCATAAATTTACCCTACGAAAAAAAAAGAAAATAGACTATCAACGGACATAAAGATACCTTTAAAATAATTCGACCATCTTCATGATATGGAAATTCTGTGAACTCTACGAAGAAAAAAAAGTACCCTGTGTCAAATTGACCAATGTATAAACAATGTTATGCAAGGTGAGAAACTGAAACATAGACATATCAATCGAATAAAAACTAAGAAAACCCAGTACTCAAAAACTTAAACCCACCTCACAAACAAGAACAACATCAAACATAAACATATCACCTTGCGAAAATATCCATGCCTACTCTCAGAGGATTCCTCCTTCCAGCTAAAATGTACTACCTGTAGCAGTTAAACAAATTCATGAATAACATCATGAACAAAATTTTCACTTTAAATGTGCATTACTAAAAGTAGATGAAACATGTGGTCCACAAAGACAACTAAGAAAATAAACAAAATATGACAATACTTGCAATATGATTTGGTGATCAATAAGTAATATTACAGCAATGTGGAGCCTAGAACAAATATAGTGTAACACATAGTTAATCAAAAAATCATATTTATTGCCTCTACTACACAAACAGTTTAACATACTGCATAGAAAAAATAAGGACAAGTGTACCTGTTTTTTCTCTACTTGACAAGCTCTCTTGGCTACATACTTCCAGCATTTTGATTTACAACATAATATAATAAAAGATGAGTACTGCAGCCTTAGCTATCTTCGCCGCAGCCGCCTCAAAAACCACAGATCGACGTGTCTCACTACTTGCTTCAAATCTTAATTACCTGAAAAGTAAACAACAGCGACAATGAGTCGGTCTATTTTTCCCTTACATAAACACACACACAAGGAACTACTTAGAAAAAATTTGAGTCCAAACCAAGTACCTTCAAAATGAATAGTATGGTTTGACAATGCAGAGCTACAGAACAAAAGAAAACCAAGAGTTTGGAATGTTAGATTTCATTCGTCAAGTATACAGAACAAAAGAAGAACACGATACAATTTTGAATCATAATAGACAACACAGGACAATATTGGAGAATGGATGATCATGTTCTCAATTTAGAAGTAGTTGGTGGTGTAGAAATTTTTAAGGAAGTCAGAGACACCTTGATCTTTGGTACCAACATCCTGCACAAGTCCTTCGTTCCCCACCACATACTGCCCAATGATATGATGCCGTTGTTTCGCATATTCAACAATGTAGTTCAGTTCTTCCATCCCCTTGATCATAAGCATGCATGTCCATGACCTACACATATAAGTGAACAATAAAAACAAAATAGAAACATGTTAAATTAGAAATATAATTATTTATTTTTGTAAAATTATATTCTATGTCAACTTATTAAGAGTTGTAGGCAACAAAGTAAACACAAAACAATTCTTCGTACTAAGTTTGATTGACATCCCTTGTTTCCTAATCTGTCCTGACTTTAAGGGAAGGTCAGAACTTATCGAAAACTAACACATAAACATTTATTTTATTTTGTCACTGCTTAAAACAACTAACGGATGTCAAGAAGGTCGAGAAACGAGAAAGATGGGGAAACGAACCAGAGCTGAGCTAACAAATAAATATTGTGAAGAAAATAAAGTGCTCTCCACAAACTTTAGAATGCATAAGGAGGTAACAACTGTATCAGCACCTATGATTCAGCAACAACCTTATCTATTCTCTGAAAAAGAATTTTGTTTTAGTCGAGCTGTTCCTTTGAGATTTTAACATGTTCAGCCTAGAAAGCAATAATTTATCAGATAACCACACCATTCAATTGCATCAGTAAGCACGAATCTTATATTTCTAAGCTTAAGAAGTACATATTTTTTTCATACCATGTAATTGTTATGAGACAACCACCTGTTAAGAGACAACCACCACCACCTTGTAGCAGCAACAACACCTCCAAACACCACCACTAACAGCACCAGCATACTTCACCACCAACAATAAATCCATCAGCAATAATTCAAGCCATGAAAATAGTATAAAATACAATACATTAGAATCCAATCAAGAAGATGCAATAAACTGAAAATCTCAATGAAAAGAATGAAATCAAAATATGAACTCTACAATGGTACTAAACACTTCAAAATCAGATTCTATCGATTCGTATTCTATCACAACAACAATCATCCAAAAACAAAGCTGATCCCATAAAACTTAAAATCATAAAAATTTCTTAGTTACAAAATTACCCATTAATCAGCACCAAAAACACTACTAATGACATGAGTCAGATACCTCTACAACCCCCAATTTAAGAAACCCCAATTAAAAAAACCTAAGGTTTCATTTTCATGAAAACCCCAAATTTGATTTCTATCAGGAACAGATCGATCAAATTTAAAACACAATAAACTCGAAATTAGAAGTAATAAATCAATACCAATAAGAAAGGTGTTGGTTGACCGAGTAAACCAACTGCTCGTGATGTTGATTGTTGTTGGAGTTGTGCGTGAATCAACTGGTGATTATTTTTAGGGTTTCAGTTAACATAAGAAGAAGGTGTTGGTAGTGGTGGTAGAATTAGATCTCGATCGAGATAATTTTTTTATAGAACGACTGTTTTTAACGCTCTAATCTGTGCTCCGGAAATTTAATACATCAAGGACCGTTATGAATGGTCCACGGTCCATTGACCGCTATTGAGGGTCGGGGATGTGGGTCAATAAAACCCCATTCTCCACTAGTGACCTTAGGCGGCCAGGATTTGCTCCTGGGATTGAAGGGAAACCGTTTATTGTTGCACGCCTTCACTTTGGTAGTCTTGAGGGGAAGGCCATCATGGTGGCGCGACATGACGAGATGTGTTTGGCATGGCGCGGCTAGCTTGGCTAGATGCATGACCAAGATGGGGTTTTGGGCCAAAAGACATAAGGAGACCTTACGCGGCCCGGATTTACTCCTGGGATTGAAGGGAAACCGTTGATTGTTGCACATATTCACTTTGGTAGCCGCGAGGGGAAGGCCAGCATGGTGGCGCGGTATGAGGGGCCATGTCGAGATGTGTTTGGCATGGCGCGGCTAGCTTGGCTAGGTGGGTGACCAAGCTAGGGTTTTGGGCCAAAGGCCGTGAGGAGACCTTAGGCGTCCAGGATTTGCTCCTGGGATTGAAGGACAACCGTTGATTGTTGCACTCCTTCACTTTGGTATCTGCGAGGGGAAGTCTAGCATGGTGGCGCGGCATGAGGGGCCATGACGAGTTATATTTGGCATGGCGCGACTATCTTGGCTAGGTGCGTGACCAAGCTAGGGTCTTGAGCAAAAGTCATGAGGAGACCATATACGGCCAGGTTTGCTCCTGTGATTGAACGGAAACCGTTGATTGTTGCATGCCTTCACTTTGGTAGCCGCGAGGGGCCATGGCGAGTTATATTTGGCATGGCGCGGCTAGCTTGGCTAGATGCGTGACAAAGCTAGGGTTTAGGGACAAAGTCATGAGGAGACCTTAGGCGACCAGGATTTTCTCCTGGGATTGAAGGGCAACCATTTATTTTTGCACTCATTCACTTTGGTAGCCGCGATGGGAAGGCCAACATGGTGGCGCGGCATGGGGGGCCATGCATGGAGAGATATGTTTGGCATGGCGCGGTCGGTGTGGATGGCATCATTTGCCATTGGCACAGAGGTGCGGCTAGCATGGTTGGCATGCCTTAGCGCGTTTGGTGTGGCTGGCATGAGTTTCCATTGGCACAGAGGTGCGGCTAGCATGGTTGGCATGCTTTGGCGCGGTTGGTGTGGCAGGCATGATTTGCCATTGGCATAGAGGCGCGGCTAGCATGGTTGGCATGCCTTGGCGCGGTTGGTATGGCTGGCATGATTTGCCATTAGCACATAGGTGTGGCTAGCATGGTTGGCATGCCTTGGCGCGGTTGGTGTGGCTGAGATGATTTTCCATTGGCACAGAGGTGCGGGCTTTGGCGCGGTTGGTGTGGCTGGCATGATTTTCCATTGTCACAGAGGTGCGGCTAGCATGGTTGGTATGCTCTGGCTCGGTTGGTGTGGATGGCATGATTTTCCATTGGCACAGAGGGAATTAGGGTTTGGCTTGTCGTAACCCTAATTTGAAAAAGATACCCCGGTAATTATTTAGAGACACATTAAAGACTTTTCAATAAATGCGCCTAGTAAATGCTTTATCACTTAAATGTTGTGGCGTCATTGTCTGCTAGGGTTTAGTGTTTTACGATTTTAACCCTAAGCTAAAAACCACCATCAACAACTCCATAAAGCAGTTGAAACCAATTTGAATTTCCACCGCAAATACCCTACCCAGAGCAACATGTTTAGAATCTGAGACACCCCCAATATCAATACTTCTGAAACTTGAATATTTGGTCAGGTGTAATACTCATTTGCTTGAGATACCAAATCCCCCAAACAGCTGTAATAAGGAAGTAAATAACGAGTGGAATGAAACTCGTATGCACCCACTACTTGGTGGCGACATGACCAAAAATATTGAGAAGAGTAAGATGAGTACAAATAGCTTTAAGTGGAATAAGCAACTGCCATTATAACAGTTTCACGAAACAAAGGGGTCTCATAGACTTCATATGTAATATTTCACACAATTGTTGGACCTGAAAGAAGCATCAGAAGACACTCAAACTCCTTCCAAAATATTAGCAGCACATTTCCTTGCCCATGTTCACATGCACTAACCGTCCGCAGTGCGCCAAGTATGACTCATGTAGCATTAGGCCAACCATTTTGAGGTTGCAAAATAATATCAGCTTCACCACCATTCCATCTCCACACTATACTCCGAAGTAGTCTACTAAATAATTCTAATGTTTTATCAGTTTCAACTACCCTATCTAACAAAAAAAACAAAATTTGATAATTACTCTCAGACATATCCATAAAAAGCTGAAACCCATCACCGTCATCATTTTTAAGCAACATTATACGACGAGAATTCAAAAATAAGGCATCTAATAGAAACCCATGACTGAAAAATCAGCTCATAAGGTAAATTCTCATGGTACTGTCAACGAAAACAACCAAATAAGAATAGTCACACAAGAAGTATTTGTATCAACACTAACTTTATAAGTATCAACAAAATATAAACCCCCTTTAAAAGCATGCATCACTTTTCCACGATCATATATCCAGAGATCCAATAGCTCAAGAGCACCTCGAATTTTATTAGCATGACCACATACATCAACTGAGTGTATATCCCAAAATTTTGATTTATACCCGAAGCTATGAATTAACTGAATACGCAGTTTCCAGTACGAAAAAGAGAAGACAACAGTACATTTACCTCGATCGATAATGAGAAAGTATCATCAAAATAAAGATATAAATAAACAGCTGCATTCAAACTCCACATACATGCACAACAATAAGAGTCATGTTGAGCATAACACAATAAGAATGTGAACAAGCTTGGCAAAATTGAGGAATACCTTCTTTTCTTCTTCAAGTATGGCCTGGATTTGATAATTCTCATAAGTAGGTAATTTAAATTTCCACCTTAAGTAATCCGCCAACATGAGCACATCATAGTTCCCACAAAATAACAATATTTTATGGAAGAGACCGCCAAACTGCAGTTCCCAGATCTCAGCAACTGAAAAAAAAACTCATGGAAAGCTTTAAAACTTTCCAACTGAATTCACCACTGATTTAATTTGAGGACCGGAAGTATCAAGCAACCCATACTGCTCCTGCAACCAATTAGGACCTTTTTTCCATGTACCCAATACGTGATGAGACTCCTCAGTTGTGACCATGCTCACACACAGAAGTGTATAAGTACTTCTGGTATATTACCATCCTTGACTACCGCAAATACAATTGAACATATGAACTGAAATTCCATCTGATACCCGTGTTTATATAGCAGTTCTTGGACAAGTCTCCTATAGTACCTATTCAACAATTTCAACTACACAGAAAATTTAGAATTCTTTTGCAGAACTTCAGTTACTTTCCCACGGTCAAAAACTCTACCCATTTTGAGGAAATTAATTCCAACACCACTCAAACTCATAGCTAAATTGTCACACCTTTTACCAAACAACATCCACACAGTACTATTAACACCACCTTTAGCCAACATACCCACAATTGATTCACGAAACGGAAAAGATGATTGGTACCCATGCCTGTTAACCATCTCATGAACAAAATAACCCCTTGTAGTTGGCCATTAAAATCGAACAGACATATAGTGTGTGCGAACAAGAAGTAGTGACATCAAAACCAAATTCATAAATACCATCCAAATAACAAAACCTCTTAATGAGTTTAAAATATTTTCCTGGATCAAACATGCTACGAGAAGAATTGACAATAATGGAAAAATGCCTCACCCATTAGTGGTTTGTAAAAACTCAAACTCTGAGTCTTCCTCTCGAACTCATTCACGACCGTGATTGTAATTAATTTAACTGCAACAGTAGTTGAATCTTCGTTTTCTTCATCGAAAAAAGAAGGAAGGAACCAAAAATTCTTCTACATCAGTGGTTGAATCGCCTTTTTCATCGAAGAAAAACGAAGGAATCAATTCATTAAGGTAATCAAGAGAATCAACAATCAAATCTTCAGCCACAAACATCTCCCCAGGCTTCCACTGTTGGTTCTTCAGAGTTAAATTATTTCATAATTGACTCGAAGATAGACTCTAAGATTGAATCAATTACCACTTCCTCAGTGAAAATTTCTTCATGAATCTGCTGATATTCTCTAACCCCAAGGAGTGACTCTAACTGCTTCTCTTTCCTGCTAATGAGCTTCAACATCTGAAGAAGATTATACTCTCGAGTTGGAGAGTCATCTTCTCGTTTTTGAGTATCATACATCCACCGAAGATTAAGTAAATCATCCCTGAGTTTCTTCTCCTTCTTCATCGCAGCATCAAGCTCCATGGATCAAAACGACTCTGATACCAATTGTCATGTAACGAAGTACAATGACAAAGTTGGGAAGATAATTTGAGGATAAACCTCTCTTGATTCATGAGAATAAGCCTTCTAATTCCGAAGAACTAGCCTAATCGATTGAATTGACAATTTGATTAATAATTTCATATGTGTTCATTACAGACTTACCAGCTTATAAAGCCTTACTGACCTAGAATCTACGGCTAGTATTCCCCCAGTTAGTTACATCTAAACCACCCATTACAAATGATAAACACACCCATCAATAAGCTAATTACTACCAATAAGCCTACTGCTAAATACATACACCGAATGGGATAAGGGACACCCCTTCTCTAAATAGGTGGTACATGACAATTTGGTTTGGAATTTAACTCGAGTTTTATTAGCTAATTAAACTATGGTTGTACTAGCTAAATCTATGGGAGGGCAGAGGTATTTACCAATATGTGATAAATTAGCACGTGATCATTATCAATTAGATTTGCAGTGTGCACAGATTAGAAAACTAAGCACATGCTAAATAAGAGGACCACATGTCTACACAATCATAATCTGGATGATCTACAAGATACAGATGCCCTCCCAATTACATTGTAAGATAACAACTCTGTTGGATATTTTCAATAACTTAGAAAATAAAACTGTTTTCGTTTTTGGTTTGTCACTATGATGGGGAAGTGTTCTGTATTGGATAAACACAATGGATGTTAGTTGGAGATGAAGGGACACCTCTAATAGGTGTGATGGTTCATAAAGGACACAACCATTCCCAAATGGACACCTTATGTGTCTTTTGGAAGTGAAGAGGCATCTCCAATAGGCATGAATAACCCTATAAGTAGTGAAGGAATTCTCCCATTCTAGAGAATGAATTCAACCTGTTTTCTCTCCATCTAAAGCATCATCAGAAATCTCTCTCATGTGTTCTTGGTTGGGTCAAGGGGTGCAAACCTTGAATCCAACTTCCTGTTGTAGGGCTTTCATTGTATCCTGAAGGCATTATTTCGCATACCTGTTGCAATCGCCAATTTATATTGGGAGGGTAGAAATAATTGTCTAAAAGAAATCACCCGAGCCTTGAAAGATTTTGAGTACAACAACAATTTCTTTTAGTGTTATCATCCTCTGTTTTATACCCAAAATTTCCAACAGTTTTAGACGATTATATTTTCTCGACAACGGAGGGTGAATCGTTTAACAGTACTTCAATGGTTATTTTTTGCTGAAACAAAAAGATAATGGGATGATGTGAATCGTTGAAGAAACGCTTGCTGGCAACAAAGATATGCTTGAGTTTTTTTTTTTTTTTTTCGGAATTGATTGCATGAGCAGATGCAATTAATGTGGAGGAATGGCTTAGAACTTAATTTGTAGAGATCCCATTTTTGGAAGAAGCCATCTCAAGCGGTCTTGATTAATTGTGAATCAGGATATGATCTATAACGTCTTTAACAAAACTTATAATGAAAAGTCAAGAATACAAGTCTTAGACAAGGAACGGTAAGTCAATTACTCAAGAAAGGAGTAATTGCAGTTAACCATTGAAACGGAGAAAAGCTTGGTAGACCTACTTATGAAGAGTCTCCCAAAGGAATTAATTTCAATGAAGTATATAGAAATAGGACTAAGGTCTGTGAAGGAAGGTTGATCTCCCATAGCAGAAACCCAACCTATGTTTTGAAAAAGATAAACAAGGTTCAATGTGGTACCAACAAGTTATGGTCAGAGATTATGGAGCACTAACATAAAACTTCCCATTTCAAGTTAGTGCTGGTTTTTCTCTGCAAGAAAATAGGATGGATGTAAATCCTTAATGAGTCTGTGATTAGTAAAAGGTGTCTCGCAGAAACATCTTCGAGACTTACCTATATGAGTATGGAAATGTGGGCCGTTTCCTAAGAGAAGAAGACTGTTCTCTAAAGAAGACTCATGAATAAGGATATAAGCACAAGGCCTTTATAGTGCTTGGCTACAGAACACATGATTTATGGAATCAATATGTGTGGAGACTCCGGTTTTATCATAAGGGATACTTGGTTCAAGACTGGTTTCACCATAGAATCTCGATAATGCTTTGAGTTTCTTACACTAAGTGAAGGTTCAAACCCAGAAGGTACCTATCATTTATGTATTGATTTCAGCGATGATGCTTAGTCCAAATTGTGCTTGAACTACGTTGGCTTGATCCCACTCGGGTACGTAGGCAGTCACTTGAGTGATGCAGCCACTCCGGTTTTATAAGTTTTATTTTATTTTATGTTTTTTTGGTTTTTGAAAATAGGGGGAGATTGTTGGATATTTTCAATAACTTAGAAAATAAAACTGTTTTCGTTTTTGGTTTGTCACTATGATGGGGAAGTGTTCTGTGTTGGATAAACACAATGGATGTTAGTTGGAGATGAAGGGACACCTCTAATAGGTGTGATGGTTCATAAAGGACACAACCATTCCCAACAGACACCTTATGTGTCTTTTGGAAGTGAAGAGGCATCTCCAATAGGCATGAATAACCCTATAAGTAGTGAAGGAATTCTCCCATTCTAGAGAATGAATTCAACCTGTTTTCTCTCCATCTAAAGCATCATCAGAAATCTCCCTCATGTGTTCTTGGTTGGGTCAAGGGGTGCAAACCTTGAATCCAACTTCCTGTTGTAGGGCTTTCATTGTATCCTGAAGGCATTATTTCGCATACTTGTTGCAATCGCCAATTTATATTGGGAGGGTAGAAATAATCGTCTAAAAGAAATCACCCGAGCCTTGAAAGATTTTGAGTACAACAACAATTTCTTTTAGTGTTATCATCCTCTGTTTTATACCCAAAATTTCCAACAAACTCTTCTCTCATCATATGGATGATCGACAAGACACAGATGCCCTCCCAACATTGTAAGATAACAACTCTTCTCTCATCATATCTGGAAATTGAAAACATGGTGGTAGTGGTGGGAGTTCTCGAAAACTTTCATCTGCCAAACTAAAAGCTATCTTCTTGTTCTTATCGTCCTTCCAATAATGTGAGTCATTTGCAAGGATGCCCTCGTTAAGCAATGAATACTCGGTTTCTGTTATATTTCTCCAACCAGTACCACTACCTTTGCCAAGAGTGTACACTACTACACTTGGACCTGTCCCTTGGTAGTAGAGACCAGTTCCTTGGTAGTGGAACTTGGGTCACCGAACCGATCTTCAGGTCACAATGGAACCTGAGGAAGAATTTTGGATCGTGTATCTTCATGAAAATCTTCCATCTTTCTTCTTCAAAATAAGATTGAATTGGAAAAAGCAAAATCTCTGCTGTGCTTATGCTGCCTTACATAGCACAGATATATATATATACGTATGACCGACTTATCGCAATTAGGAAATTAGGAACACATAAGGGTTTCTTGTTTTGATTCTCTGATTTATAACTCCGTGTATGTTTAGGAAAGCTGCAACAAAGCTGTGTCCTAATCATGGTAATATATCGGCCACAAGTTGTGAGTTTCCAAATTTGGTTCTGTATTTTCCTACTTTAGAACATCTACAACGGGTTCCTATTTTTACGGCCCATATATGTGGTTATCTCAAACTGTTAGGACTTGGGATGACAACACCGACTTCAAAGAAAAGAAGAACAGTCGTCCAGATTCGGATAAACTTGATAGTTAGTAACCCGTGCTAACCAGGTGGTAATTCTTATCTCTTTTCATAAGTGAGTATGTCGTGTAATTATGGTTTTCAGAAGATTCCGTCATAGAAACCAGGTGGGGTGGGGGTCAGGGGTGCAAGTTTTCTTTCAATTTTTACGTATTAAGCAGTATGGTTAACAATAAAAAGACAATACTCTTTCCGTTTCAGGAAAAGTGTTACTGTCATTTTTGAAAATATAATGCCGAGTATACACAAGTAAGCTTGTGAAAACGAAATAACTAACAAATAGAGATACACAAGTAAAATTTGGGAGACATAATTGGGACTTGATTGTATATTGTATTTGGCTCCTCCCCTGGTTGTATAGAAGCTAGAGTGCCAGACTCAAAAGTAAGGGGAATCTGACACGGAATAAAGCTAAAGCTATGCACATCTCATTCTTATTTCTTACTTCTTCCTTTCTTTCTTTGTTCTTTTTTTTTTTCGTTATCTAAAACAATTTAAATATAATAAAAACACAAGATTTGATGCCTTATTTTTCTTCATATCCAAGCATACCTCAAAATTCTCCAAGCAGATCTTATAAACCTGTAATTTGGAACCATAGACAAACCCAAACATCTAACAAAAAGATTCTTGTGTCAGTGTTTGGCAAGGAGAAATGACACATGAAGCGAGTTCTAGCGTTGCAAAATGCTTGATTCCTCACAGGATTACAGATAACCTACATTTTTGCTCAGATGGTGCAACCCATTTACGTGTTATCACCGGTAAAGTTGTTGTCCTCCGGAATCATGGCCATTCCGGTCCTGGGAAATCTGGTTCTGCTCAACTCTATAGTAGTACTCAAATAGATACAGGTATGTAATCTTCGGCCATAACTCAAAATATCATGTTTTCCTATGCCTTCCTTTTTCTTGCCATAATTTCCTAAGGCAAATTTTGAGGTACTATTATAGGCACAGGAAGAGGAAAACTTAGCGAAAAAGCGAAATTTAAGAAAGGGAAGAATACGGAGCACAATGGTCTGAACACGAAAACTTATAAAGTGAAGTTCCACATTGAACACGATTTTGGAGTACCAGGTGCTTTGATCGTAAAGAACCGGAACAAAAATGAATTCTACCTGCAGTTTGTGATACTTGAAGAAACCGATAACCGGAATAATATTCGTTTCGAGTGCAATTCATGGGTTTATCCATTTAGTAAGACAAAATCTGACCGTTTATTCTTCTCCAACACGGTAAGTTAACTCCTCCATTACTTCGTCAATGCACCTATTGCTTTTCTTACATTATGATTTGAATACGATTCCTCTTCCTCTTCAGAGTTATCTTCCGGGGAAAACACCGGAAGCACTAGTAAAGCTTAGACAAGAAGAACTTGTTAAGATAAGAGGAGATGGGACGGGAGAAAGGAAGAAATGGGATCGAATTTATGACTATGATTATTACAATGATCTTGGAAATCCTGACAAAGACCAACAACTTGCAAGACCAGTCCTTGGCGGATCAAAATCGTATCCGTACCCACGTAGAGGAAGAACTGGCCGCCTCGCAACGAAACAAGGTGCTTACCTCACCTTCTCAGTAAGAGTCATTTTCATTTTGTTTAGTTGTGTTATGGTTGAAATACTAACAAGCTCTATATCTTTTTATTTAGACCCTTCAACGGAGAGTCGACCAGGAATTATCACCTTAGACATTTACATTCCGCCAGACGAACGGTTTAGCCCAGCGAAATTCTCAGAATTCATATCAAATACTGTTCGAGCAATTGTGCATTTTATCATACCAGAAGCAAAATCAATATTTCACCAAAGTTCTGGTAATTATGAATCGTTTGCTGAGATACGCGAAATGTTCACTAATAACCGGAACCAGAAGTTAGAAGGATGGATGATGGACAAATTGAAGTATTTAATCCCGGAAGATCTTTTTAAGGATATTCAAAAAGCATCTAAAGAAAAATCAACCAAATTTCCAATTCCTCAGATTATTGCAGGTACGAGTTAAAAGTTTTGGGATATGTATCTCATACAATTACATTGAGCTACACGTTTATTGATGATATTTTTCGTCGTATGTTTTGATGTTAGCAAATGAATTGGCATGGAAAGATGATGCGGAATTTGCAAGGGAAATGCTTGCTGGTCTTAATCCAGCAGTAATCCAATGTTTACAGGTAACAAAAAACATATTGCTTACTGTAAGAAATAAAGATACGTAACTTACGGTATTCAAAGATACTTAACGTACTCAACAAGTTTTGCTTGTACAGAAATTTCCACCTGAAAGCAAAACAGGAAAATTGAGCAAAATAAGAGCTTCACACATTGAGCACAACCTATATGGCCTTACTCTTGGGATGGTAATGGCGTAATGCAGTATTCCGATTGTAGACATTATTTTCGGAATTTAGTTTATGTTTTCCGTTACTCTCATATACAAGTTTTCTGTTTGAAATTTTTTTCGACAGGCAATGGAACAATGGAGGATATTCATATTAGACCACCATGACTATCTCATGCCATTTTTGAACAAAATTAACAAAGAGGGCGGTGTATGTGTTTACGCATCACGAACACTTCTCTTTCTACGAGATGATGGCACATTGAAACCGCTTGTTATAGAATTAAGCTTACCCGGGTTGAATGATGAAGATGAAAATGAAGAAATAAATCGTATTTTTCTTCCAGCAACTCAAGGCATTGAAGCTGCATTATGGCAAATCGCGAAAACTCATGTTGTTATTAATGACTCCGGTTACCATCAGCTAATAAGCCACTGGTATGCCGTATGTGCATAAAGAGCTAGTAGTAGTTTTCAAAAGTTCCGAGAACTTAAAAAATTCATATACTTTTACATGTTATTGACTAACTCTGTGATGCTATGCTATTTTTTGTCGCCGTCTGTGGCTAGGCTGAACACTCACGCAACTGTAGAACCATTTATCATTGCAACGAAACGACAGTTGAGTGAGATGCATCCAATACATCGCCTACTAAATCCGCATTTTAAAGATACGATGCACATTAATGGAATTGCTCGGAGTATAGTTCTAAATGCTGGAGGAGGTCTAGAGAAGTCGTTGTTCACAGGAAAGATTTCCATGGAGCTTTCATCTAATCTCTACAAGAATTGGAGATTTGATGAACAATCCCTTCCTAATGATCTTGTCAAAAGGTACATATTAAATTCTCCAATATTCATTCATTTCACTAATTTTTATACCATAGATATACTTCGATAGAGATGTTTTAAAGGATAATTCATAATTTCAGACGTTTAGCGATCAAAAGTGATAAGAATCCGTCCGGGGTTCAACTTCTTTTTGATGACTATCCGTATGGAGCCGATGGACTTGATATATGGAATGCTATCAACACATGGGTCAAAAATTACTGTGCAATCTTCTATACAAACGATGAAACCGTAAAAACCGATAAAGAAATTCAAGCATGGTGGTCTGAAATCCGAAATGTAGGTCATGGTGACAAGTGCAATGAAAAATGGTGGTACGACATGTCTTCAGTCTCTAACCTTATAGAGGCATTAACAACTCTAATCTGGATATCATCGGCTCTTCACGCCTCCGTAAACTTTGGTCAGTACGGATATGGTGGTTACCCTCCGAACCGTCCTGCACTATGCCGAAAATTCATTCCAAAAGAAGGTACATTTGAGTTTGCTGAGTTCCTTGGTGACCCGGATAAATATTTCCTGAAAATGTTGCCTGAAAAAATGGAAATGAGTCTTGGTGTGGCATTAGTAGAAATTCTTTCGCGGCATACATCAGATGAAGTGTACTTGGGGCAGAGACAGGCTGGGTGGACAGATAACGTAGAGGTTCGTCGAGGTTTCGAGAAATTTAGACAGAACTTGATCGAAGTGGAGAAGAAAATATTGGCCAGGAATAAAGATCATAAGCTTAAAAACAGATTAGGACCTGCAAAGATTCCTTACACTCTTTTGTTTCCAGATACTTCAAATGTGACTTCTAAAGGGGGTCTTACGGGAAAGGGTATCCCGAATAGTGTTTCGATATAGCCCGCCAGCAGCAACTTTTCGACTTACAAGAGTGCAATAATATAAAATAGTGATCATCACAGTCACAGATCACTTAATCATATATAAGCTTGATTCCATTTTGTGTGTTTCTTTTCCAGTTTGGACATGCATGTTCGTGTTATATACATACGAGCATATCGCTCAGTTAAACGCTTGATGCACACTTTGTTTTAGCCACAATGCCAATGGTTAGGTTTTAGACTTCCAATTGTGAGAAACCCATTAGAATTGGGAAACACGAAACTTTGAAATATTGAGTGTCAAGAGTTGGTTTTCCTATAATTAACGAAACCTTCTAGATGGTTTCGTTAATTAAATCACTTTCGATTGAATGGCGAGACTCTCTCTCTCCTCCTCTACCGTTCTCCTTCTCCATCTCCAACATTTCTTCAACCCAGATCCTAGTTCTCCACTACAGATTCCCAGCTCTCTTCCAGTATAGATCAATACTTCTCAACCAATTCCATCCCCCTTCTCCATTCTCTTCTCCATTGCCTTTTCATTCTCCATCCTTAGTTCTATTCCCTAGTCTAGTTTTCCCCAGGAACTTTTAGGTCCCCAAACCATGAATACTGAAAATCGATACGTAAAAATTGAAAAGAAATATCTTAGATTCTCTTGTAGCAAATCCATCCCATCTTCCTCGATCACTCTAACTGAGTTTCACAATCACGGATCAATCAGGGGTGTTTTCAACCATTCGTTGGCTAAAGATCTCCAATCAGTTTTCTTTGAAGCAGCTAAGAACGGTGACGCTGGGGGGAAAGTTTGGAAACATGAGCATAATCAGATTTGGTTTTGTGCTACCAAAAAATCAAATGAAAAAGGCTTGTTTCTGCACATCATCCTAGCTAAACATAATCCCAAATCTTACCCGGTGTCGTTTTTTATTCCCTCAGGTGAATGTTTCACAGGATGGTTCGCCGTTGCAGATGCTCTTGAGTCCATTATACAATTCACTTTGTCCATTTCAAAACCTATCCATTCAACCCATGCTAATCATGTCCCCTACTCCAATCCACAACCAATCCCTACAAAGTCCTACCTAAATCCTGAAACTTCGTATGCTCAGTCTCTCCGTGGTGGTCCATTCCCTTCCAAGCATATCCCACCAACCTTTCTCTGCAATAACTTTGCGACACCATCAACTGTTAAGATTCAGAAATCCAATTTTAGAAAAACCATCATCATCGAAAGTCCTCCGCACTCTCTTGGAAAATGGAATGATGCTTTTATTATTTCATCCCCATATGAGGTCCAAGATTGGAACCACATTGGTATTGCTTTATGTTTTGAGCTGAAAATCACTTCCAAATTCCAAATCTTCCTTATCAATTCTTTTCAAGCAATTTTCCATGTAGATAAGGAATTTTCGACCGCGGATTTGGAATTCAAATTCGTCTCTTGTAATGTGACTTATTCGGTGTTCAGATGGCATAACCAAATCTGGAGTATTGAAGAGAAAAATCAACAGGATTTCAATTTACAAATCTTTGGAGTACCTTATCAATTTTGGTCCTTAGAAGTCATGCATTCCATTGGTAAACTGTGCAGAGATCTTTTACTTATTGATCCGGCTACACTAAGACTAGAAGATTTACGTGCAATGAGAATGAAGATAAGAAACAAAAAGGGTATTAATGCAATTCCAAGGATGATCAAGATATTCTCAGGCAATCAGAAGTTCATAGCTCATATTACAGTCACCGGACAGTCATCAAAGGTGGATCAAAACTTTCTTATTTTGCCTCCTTCAAATGTGGATTTGTTTTCAAATTTCTCTACCGACAATACACATGTTAGGCCTGATTTCGTGGACAACAGTACAAGACAGGAAAAAACATTCCTTCCAGCGTACATCGCACCAACAAACTCGCGTGCGCCAGATAATTATCACGACAGTTTTGATCAAAGAAAAAGCAATGTTGTTTCCACAGCCGGTTTGAAGAATTTTTTTAAATCTTTACCTAAAAAGAAAGGACATCATGGGTCAAAGAAAACTTTAAGGAAAAAGAAATGGAGAAAAAAGAAAGAAGTAACACCTAAGCAAATTTGGCAAAGAATTCAAAAACTATCTTTAGCAGAAGATGTGGGTACCTCCACTATTCGAGAAGAAATGATGGGCTATGCAGCAGACATGGAAATTGATGGGAACAGTGACATAGATTCCTCTACCAAGGCGTCTTTTACACTCTCAGTCAAAGATTCAGATGTCTTAACCGATGAGACCGAACCAAATGCAACCCCGTCCACTGAATCTCCTACAAACCAACAATCCAATAACACTCCTACAAACCCACAAACCGACCCCTATCTTCCAAACCAACAAACAAACAGCTATCCTCTCCCATCCATTCCGAACACCCCCAACATCTTGTCCATCAGCCAAAAACAACCAATATCAATTCCAATACAACCACAAGAGACAAATAAAAAACCCACAACAGTTATAAAGTGGTCATCAAGATCAATAGACTTCAATCAGCCTCATAGGTTTATAATTCCTAATTGGATTATAAAAGAAGTAAACCGTCTTTTTCAACTTGGTCTACAATTAGAAATAGGCTTCAATTCAATACCAAACCACTCAAAAAAGTTTTTACTCACAACAATATCAACTTCAGGTCCTATTATGAAACCAACACCTATATTACCCATGAAAAAAATTCGTGAAGAAGACTTTGCGGTACAAACTACTATCCGTATGGAAGGATTGGAGGATATTCCGATCCATGAACCAAAGCAAAGAAACATTCCTATGTTAAGCTTGGTGGATACTTTCATGGTTTACATTGATGATGAAAATTCTTCTGCATCATCATCCACTAGCTATCCTCTATATCCATTAGGTTTTGAACCTGCTGCAAGAGTCATTGAAGACGATGCAACTTCAACCGGTCAAGATGATAAGGAATCCCAAATGGTGCCAAAGAAACTCAAAACAAAATGGAAAAGACTTGGTATCATTGTGGTTGATATCAACTCGCCATCAACAAAGAGATTAGCTAAGGCAAAGGGGAAATATTGTTCTCAATGAATCTCTCAATTCTATACTGGAATGTGAGAGGGCTCAATTCTTCCATGAGAAGAACCGTGGTCCACAAGATGATTCAGATGAGTAGAGCTCCAATCATCATGTTACAGGAAACAAAAATGTGTTACTACAGTCAACAGGATATCAAACAAATTTGTGGTTTCAAAAATGTGGGATGGACTTTTCAGCAAGCTGTTGGAAGTTCAGGAGGGATGTTAATTTTATTGGATAAAGATGTTGTTGAAATTGATGATTCGCTTGTGGGAGATTACACACTATCTATTTCTTGCACAAACAAGTCTGATAACTTTAAGTGGATGTTAACTAATGTCTATGGTCCCAATAATCCGGTGGACAGAAAAGATTTTTGGGTGGAGCTAGATAATGCTTGCAGACTTTGGGATCTTCCTTGGTGCATAGGGGGTGACTTCAACACAATCAAAAAGTGTGATGAAAAAAAGAACTGTTCTAAAATTACAAGGAGTATGACTCAGTTCAACAAGTTTATTGAGCAACATGATCTTATCGACCTTCCTCTGAAAGGAGCAAGATACAATTGGTCCAATGGGCAATCAAATCCAGTGATGTGCAGACTTGATAGATTCCTAATCTCCCCTTCATTTGAAATTCACTACCCATTCATAAACCAACTAGCCAAAGCAATACCTACCTCAGACCACATTCCAATCCTTCTTGACATCTCTGATCCTAGTTGGGTCCCCAGTCCTTTTAGGTTTGAAGCTATGTGGTTCTTGGAGAATGGTTTCTTACGATTACTTGAAAATTGGTAGAATTATTTTGATTTTGCAGGCTCACATAGTACTATTCTTTGGCTGAAGTTGAAAGCTCTAAAGGAAAAGCTAAAGATTTGGAATAAGGAGGTATTCAAGCACACAAATACAAGACTAAATGGCATCTTGGAAGAAATTTATTCTCTTGATAGCATTGCAGAAGACAACAACTTATCTGAAGAAGAACTGTATAATATGCTTTCACTCAAGTCGGAGTTCGAAAAAACTACACAGATGGAAGAAATTTCATGGAAGATAAAGTCAAAAACACAGTGGCTTAAAGAAGGCAACAGAAATACTTTTTTTTTCATGAGCAAAGCTTCAGCTAGAAGGAGGCACAACATAATTAGACAACTTTACATAAATGGTCTGTTGGTGGATGATAAAAGCACTCTCCAAGAACATATCGTGGACTACTACAAATCCTTGTTCACTGAAGAAGAGGTAATTAGACCTGAAACTGAAAACTTGGCTTTCGACAAGATAAATACCCAAGAGAATGAATTCTTAGAAGCAAATTTTACAGAGGATGAAATAATTCTTGCTATTAGGGATCTTGGCAGTGAGAAAGCACCGGGCCCGGATGGCTTCCCAATCATCTTTTTTAGCAATTGTTGGAGCTTTATTAAATCTGACTTCATGAATACTGTGCGTGAGTTTTGTTCAACGGGTCAAATCTACAGCAAGCACAACTTCACTTTCATCACTTTGGTCCCCAAAAGAGACTGCATTGAAACAATTAAAGATTGTAGACCAATTTGTCTCTTAACAAGTGTGTATAAAATCATCTCTAAAGTCCTCGCAACTAGAATGAAATTGGTGATGGATAAATTGATCTCTCCTGTGCAGTGTTCATATATCGAAGGTAGACAAATAATAGATGGTACCTTGATTGCCAACGAGCTGGTGGACTCAAGACTGAGATCCGGTAAGGCGGGGATTATTTGCGAAATAGACCTTGAAAAGCCTTTTGATAGGATTAATTGGAGATACTTGGAGTTTGTTCTTCACCAAATGGGTTTTGGCAGTAAGATGTGCAAATGGCTGAGGTTCTGTTATTCTACCTCAACTTTCTCAGTTTTAATTAATGGTTCTTCCTTTGGTTTTTTCAAAAGTTCAAGAGGGGTCAGACAAGGTTGCCCAGTCTCTCCTCTTCTTTTTAATATAGCTATGGAGGGTTTCTCAAGATATCTGGACAGAGCTTCTCATCTAAACCTTTTTAGTGGGTTTTTCGTAACTCCTTCTAGCATTACTGTCAATAACTTGCATTATGCGGATGATACTATATTCTTCATTGATCACAGTAAAGAAGAACTACTCAATTTATTCTCAGCTCTTAAGTGTTTCGAGTACGTTGCTGGCCTAAAGGTTAATACCTCAAAGACAAGACTCATAGCAATTGGTGATGTGCCAGAATTATCGGTGTGGGCTTCTGAGTTTAGTTGTACCACTGAAAACCTCCCTTTCATGTACCTGGGCATGCCTCTTGGAGCTAAATAAAATTCTAAGCGCATATGGGATCCAATCTATGAGAAGTTTGAGGAAAGACTTTCATTCTGGAGACAAATATCTCTTTCTAAGGGAGGTAAACTTGCTCTCCTAAAATGTATTCTCAGCTCTTTGCCAATTTATTACTTCTCTCTCTTTAAAGCACCGGCTTCAGTGATTAAAACTCTTGAGAAGAAAATGAGAAATTTTCTTTGGAATCATGGCGCTGGTTCAAAGGTTTCTCATCTCATAAACTGAGATTTCATTCATGCTGGAAAAAAAAGAGGCGGTCTAGGTGTTTGCAATTTGAAGTTAATGAATCAATCAATGCTTGCAAAATGGTGTTGGAGGTTTGGTCATGAGAAAAATAGGTTGTGGTACAAAATTATTGTTGATAAACATGGAGACGACTTCTCTTGCTGGGTTCTGGAACAGATTAAATCTTCTCATGGTGTGTCATGCTGGAAGACAATTGCTACTTCCGCTAATTTGATATATAAAAACTCGGTCTTAAAAATACACTCAGGAAGAGATATTGCATTCTGGAATGATGTTTGGAGTGAAAATACAACTCTTGACACTGATTTTCCATCTATCTATAAGTTAGCCTGTTCTAAGAATAAAAGGTTAGCTGACATGATTTCTACAGATGGGAACTGGCATTTTGACTTCAAAAGAAACTTTACAGATTTGGAAACAAATTCCTTTGCTCAACTCTTGCTTAGGATTGGTAACTTACCTCCGGTGTTAGACAGCCTCCACGACACTAGAAGATGGAAACTGAGCAGCTCGGGTACATTCAGCGTCAAAACCCTTTATGATAAATTAGTCGAAAATTGTGGTATTGAAGACTTCCCTCATTCGTTTGTTTGGAACAAATCAGTCCCTCCGAAGATCAACTTTATGATGTGGTGCGTAGTTCATGAGAAGTTAAATACAATTGACATGTTGCAAATCAAAGGTATTGATATCTACAACTCTTGTGTTCTTTGTGGTAATGACTCGGAATCGCAAGATCATATCTTCTTGCACTGCAAAATTGCACATAGGATTTGATCCTTGGTTTTACCCAGTACTTGTTGGTCTTGGTCTGTTCCGGGAAGTATGAAGATGCTAGCTGGTATTTGGTATCATAATATTTTTTCGAACTCAGGGAATTTCATTTGGGGACTCATCCCAGCGGCACTGGTATACACAATTTGGACGGAAAGAAACAACCGTATCTTTGAGCAAAAGTATTCTTACAAGACGGAAAAGGTTTTGGGTTTGGAAGTTAAAGGCTTAGTCTTAGCCTGGGCTGATGCTGCAGGAAGAAGGGTTCATCTTAACTCTGCCAGCACGGTGCATAGTATCTGGGAGGCTATTTTTGTTTCATTTTAGTGTTGTTGTAGGCTATTTTTGTTTCATTTTAGTGTTGTTGTAATTCTTGTTTTTGTCCCATTTAGGCTTACTATTTCCAAGATAAATATTTCCATGAATGTCCTTATTAATGGTGGAACCCATAAAAAACATAAAAAATTATGAATCATTCTTCCTTCTTCAATATATCTTCTTTTCTTATCAAAAAAAACTTTCTATATAGTATCTTCTTTTTGTTTCCTTTATATCTGAACCCAGAACCATTGATATTCTCTGTTTTCGTTTGTTTTCTTTGCTTCTTCCTCCTATTCTGTTTTATAATACTATCAATCAAAACTCCCGTAATCTCTGAAACCCACGAAAAAACTTCCCATAATCTAAAACAATGCATCCTTGTGGTGATGCATCAAATAAGTTTATCAACGATATAGATAAAGAATATGTTGATAATTCTTTGGCCGCGGTGGAGTACGTTGATGAGTTATACAGATCGGAAAATGGGTCATTTGTCCAAAAAAAATTAAAACACGGTTCAAATGGACGAGTAAAAAAAATTATGGGTGAAATAGCCAAAAGAAAAATAGCAAGGATGAAACTGGTTTCATCCTGGCTTAAACTTAAAAAATAGCAAGGATGAAACTGGATGCATCCTATGTAAAATAAAAATAAGAAAAAATATTTGAAAATGGGCAGGATGAAACTGGTTACATCCTGCCTATTTTTAATTTTTTGTCCATTTAAACAGTATCTAAATCTAACTTTCCATTTCACCCGGGAAATTTTGAATTTGGTCTTTTTAACTAATTTTGTGTATACAGACTCTATAAGCTTGCAGAGGGTTCAAGTCAAGTTCGGGATTATATGCACATGCAAAGCGAAATAGATGCGAGTATGAGGATGGAACTTGTGGATTTGTTGGCTGCTACACATCACGTGTTAAATCTTCCACCAGAAGCTTTATATCTTGCGGTGCATATTGTCGATCGATACCTTTCGATGAATTTAGTTTCAAGAATCGAGTTCCTGTTGGTAGGGTTTAGTGCTTTGGTTATAGCAGGAAAATATGAAGATGATTTTGTGCCACGAGTAGTAGAATATGTTGATCTTGCAGATGGGGGTTTTAGCAAAAGGCAAATATTGGCCATGGAGAACTCGATCTTGGAGAAGCTCGGATGGACCTTAACCGTCCCTACTGCATACCACTTTCTAGTTCGTTTTATCAAGGCTGCTGCAGCAGATAAAGAGTTAGAGAATATGGTGTTTTTCTTGGCGGAACTGGGTCTTATGCAATATGCAATATTACGGTACTCTCCATCAATGTTGGCAGCTTCTTGTGTCTATGCAGCAAAGTGCGCCCTAAAGAAAACTCCTTTTTGGAATGAAACGCTCAAGAACTATACGGGTTTCTGCGAAAGTCAGCTTATTGAATGCGCCAGACAACTGGAGAGTTTCCACTCAGAGGCCGCACAACATGAACTTCAAACTGTTTACACAAAATACTTCAGTTGTGAATTGTAGCGCTAGTACCACCAGCACAATCTCCTATTTGTTTTTAATTGATTGATACAGCAATCGTGCTTCTTATATATGTATTGCTTGATTTTAGCTTGCATTTTATAATAAATTTCTATCCAAAGCAATCTTAAGCGGATTCATTGCATGTCTGGTGCTGCAATTATAGTTTCTGTGCAACATGCCAAGAACTCAAAGCCATTAATGGGATTGTACATATTTGTAAATAATTTATATTTGTTCAATTATGAAATTTTTTATATATTTGTGTGGAAACTTGTACTCCTTTTTTATTGAATTTGCTTTATATTATTCCATCTGTTTCATTTTACTTGTTTTTTTTTGGATTTTTTTTATGTTCCAAAATAGATGAGTGTTTAAGTTTTTTTTTTCCAAATTCTCACTAATTTTCCCTTGTTTTGGAATCATACCATATCATTAATTTTCATTGAAATTAGTAGATGGATAATTATTCTAGTTTTTAAATCCAATCCATGGAGGATAAATACTCTATCCCAAGTAATTACAATGGGATTCGTAATTTACACCAAATATTGAAACTAAAAACTAGGTGATTTAAATTTTTATGAAGCTATTAATAAGGGCAGATTTGGGGAAAAAAATTACTCTCTACGTTGTTTCTTAATCTGCGTGAAAAACTCTACAACGTCAAGTAAAATGGAACGGAGGGAGTATAAGATATAGTATTTGTCAAGATTAAGCCAAACCGAAAAGATATCTGCACCAAAATTACAAGCTCAGGGTACGCGAATCTAAAGATGTCAGGGACGGAGCTAGAACTTTTGGTTAGGGGGACAAATTTATACATTGACATTCATAATTTAAATTCGACTAGGTGGCCGAAGGCCGCAATTTTTTTTCACCTTTCCTATACTTTATTTTGGGTTGTGAACACTTGTACTTGTTAAATTCTACCATGTTTTGCATTTAAAACTATAAATATAAGAATTTGCATATTTTGGGTTGTCTTTAAATTAGGTCCGATACTTGAATTTATCAATAATACACGGAGCTTCATCAGTAATGCCCCATTACTACTATACACTCATAACATAAAAGCAGAAGAAAAAATGCAGACCACCACACAAAGCTACCGGCAGTTAAGGTTAGAATGTGGAATCATATTTTGTTAACTATTTTTTTGAACCTTCCTCCTGAATTAGTTCTCGTGTGTACTAAAACTATAGCTAACTACCAAATTTATATAGCTAAAATCACAAAACCGAGTGGGACTACTGTCCCCACTAGACCCTTAATGGCTCTGTGGCTGAAAGATGTTAACCAATTTTTAAAAGATCTGTTGGACAGAATATTTACATTGGATCCTGACAGGAGGATGACAGTAGATAAAGCACATTAGAACTAAGTTAATTTTTGCCTAACACAACATTGACCACAAAGAATATACCAGTAAAGACGGACAACATTGATAACATATCGAGATATGGATCTTCCTTCGGCTGAACTACATTATTAGTAAAACAGTTACAACGTCTCCCTGCTGCCTCCCCACAGCCACAGCTGTAGCAAAATTTGTTTCCGCATCTGCAGGTGATAGTTGGACAACCAGAGGCACGCTCTACGTAACGTGAGCAAAAAGGACATCTAGTCCACCCTTGTCGTGCAACAGATTCTACGAAGAGAAGATCGTTTCTGTCAATCAATTTGACATCTTTGTTCCTCTGTCTACTACACACGTGAACCTGTTGGTTTTTCAATGGGATCACACAGTTAAAACAGAAAAAAATCTTGCAAGATGGGCACATTGTTTTCGTAATACCATTGTCATTGCGACACTCATTCAAAATCAGTTCAGAGCAACCAGGACAGTGAGCTCGCTTACTATGATTAGCAAAGTTTGTAAGAATTTCAGACTCACAAAGCAAGTCACACCATATAACGAAAACTTTAGATGAGGCGTCAATGAAACTACGACAGGAGTTAATGTGTAAGACCACGTTACAGTTGATACCTGGGCATTTAATTACCGGAGTACCGCCGTCGTAAATTTTTGCTTCTACATACTTGGCAATACAATCGTTGCAGAAGTGATGTTTTGAAGCACATTCTTTGTTTTGCTTTTTCTCTTTGTTGTTGCTGCCGGAGTAGATGATCTTGAATTTTGTATCGACCGGAAGAGATGATTCCATACAAATTTCACAAGTAAATTCTAGTTCTTCTTCTTCACAGCGTTTTTGTTGTATATTACCCATTGATAATAGCTTATTTACTATCAAGTGTTGATTCCGCTCTAGTTTCTCATTACAGCATTAACACTTTCCTAGGGACTATTATATCATTTTAATGTAGCTTGAACTTTTCCCAATGTACTCACCCAGCCTATGTATACATATGTATATTCCAAGTATACTTGAAGGTCAAGTATAATACTTGGTTACCAAGTTATACTATTTTCCACATGGTCCACGACCAATCTTTACTCTGACAAAAGGTCGTGTAGTGTGTACCGTACCAGCTGAGCTAAGGCGTATTTTGGAATTACCAAGAGTTTTGTGGTGTCTACTGTCTACTATTAAGTGGTTGCCAAGTCCGGGATACTCGGAGACCAAAGAAAACTTAAAGCTTGTGGCTTGAAGAGAAATTTTTTGAAGGGGCTGTTTTTTGAATGTGGTATGGGGACAAATGATATATTTACACATGTATTTGATATTAATGAATTTTGTTTCTAATAATACCAATATCAATTAAGAAAAATATGATTTGAAGATATGTAATTAAGAAAATAAAATTTCTTTTTAAAAATATATTTTTTTTATATTTTTGGAAACAAAATTCATTAATATCAAATACACATGTCAACATATCATTTGTCCCTCATATCCCTTACAAAAAGAAAAAAAAAACCATCAAATATTTATCGGTGGCTTACATCACCTTACTCTACACAAAATCTAATGATTTTCCATTACATCACATTAAAACTTAAAACTTGATGAGTTTCCATACAAATTTCACAAGTAAATTCTAGTTTTTCTTCTTCTTCACAATGTTTTTCTTCAGAATTATTGTGTTTTGGGTTAATTAGTATTTGGGTCGTAAGTTTTGGTATGTCTTTGAGTTTGGGTCGTAAGTTTGTCCGTTTTTGAGTTTGGGTCGTTGACCCCGTTAGTCAACGACGTCACTAGTCAAACTGTTAGTCAAAGTTAACTTGGTTAGCCAATGTATTTACCCAGTTTGTCGAGGCTCTCTAGACTTCGTTAGAAGTCGGAATTAATAGTTTGACCCCATCTTAGAAAGCCGAAATAACCACCTTCCAAACTCACTTTAAAAATCCAGATTCCGAGTTCAAATGGTCAATCAAAAGTATGCACAAACTAGGTCACAAAAAATGCGTAGCTACAGATTTCAGCTCGAGGCAGCTAGTTTCCGGGGAACAGATCTCTAAACGATAAATCCGATTGCTAAGGCCTTTTAACTCATTAAATACAAGACATAGAGGAACGTTTTTCGTTAAGAAAGTGTCGCCTATATCCCTACCTGTTGGTGCCAGTTTCATGAGACAACAAGGGCGTAAAATCGTCGCCTATATCACTTTCAATGATAATGTGTTTATTCTCTCGCTTTTTCCTTGTTGTCTCATCACATGAAAAATCTGGCACCAACAGGTAGGGATATAGGCGACACTTTCTTAACGAAAAACGTTCCTCTATGTCTTTTATTTAATGAGTTAAAAGGTCTTAGCAATCGGATTTATCGTTTAGGAGATCTGTTCCTAAACTAGCTGGCCTCGAGCTGAAATCAGTAGCTACGCAGTTTTGTGACCTAGTTTCCGCATACTTTTGATTGACCATTTGAACTCGGAATCTGGATTTTTAAAGTGAGTTTGGAAGGTGGTTATTTCGGCTTTCTAAGATGGGGTCAAACTTTAATTCCTCTACTTCTAACGAAGTCTAGAGAGCCTCGACAAACTGGGTAAATACATTGGCTAACTGAAGTTAACTTTGACTAACAGTTTGACTAGTGACGTCGTTGACTAACGGGGTCAACGACCCAAACTCAAAAACGGACAAACTTACGACCCAAACTCAAAGACATACCAAAACTTACGACCCAAATACTAATTAACCCTTGTGTTTTTGTTGTATATTACCCATTGATATAATAGCTTACTCTAATTACTCTCAAGTGTTAATTCTGCTTTAGTTTCTCAACACTTTCCGTAGGACTACTAAATCATTTTAATGGAGCTGGAACTTTTCCCAATGTACTCACCCAGCCTATGTATATTCCAAGTATACTTGAAGGTCAAGTATAATATATTAATACTTGGGTACCAACTACCAAGTTATACTCCGACAAAAGGTATCGTACCAGGCTACATAATAAGGCGTATTTTGGGATTACTTAAGAGTTTTGTGGTGTCTATTATTTCAAGTGGTTGCCAAGTCTAGGATACTTGGAGACCAAAGAAAACTTAAAACTTAAGAGTTTTCGTGTTGCTTCTTTGTAATAATCAGAGATGTTGATTTCATAAATCTGTTGTAGATTGGAAGATTATGTTTTGGGTTTTATAGGAAAAGTTGAATTTTCAATTTCGGTATTTCTGATTTGGTGCAATGGTATAACCACTGAACTTATATATGGTATGGGTAATTTTTTTTTTGATCGGTCAGATAAGGTATGGGTAATCAGAGATGAAAATCAAGATCTTTAATCTTTGTTTTTGGTTCCAAATCTGAATCCCAACAGATGATTATGATTTTGATGGACTTGTTCTAGATTTTAATTATTTTCTAAAAAAGTAAATAATGAGCAATAATATACAGATACTGAGATTAATCTTTTCGTACCATGCCAAACACTGAAATTCCATTACATGTGATTCCGATGTTGTGTGATTGCAACTACGTGCACTGGCAACTACATGTATTACAAAATGTTGTGTTCCAAACGGACTATATGACTCTACCATTTCCCTGCCGCCTCGGGCCTCTCACCAAGTGAAAACACTATACAGTACAAGCACTTTAGTTTAGGCCGATATTAGAAAATTTAGAAATATAATAGACGCCTTAAAACTCTAATAATCCGACATACTACCCCTTAATCCAGCTACTAGGGAGTGCCTGACTTTTTTTTGTTAAAGAGTATAGATTTGGTAATGGTCATATGGAAGAAATTGTTTCTTGAATCAAATTAATCACATGGTACCATTGCAAAAGTACCCTATGGAAAATTATTATAATCAAGTTTTTTTTTTCCTGAAGCATAGATAGATAAAGAGGAAGAAGAGTAGATAGATACAGAGATAGAGGAGAGTTGTTTAATTTTATATAGAGTTTAGAATCATCTTATCATCAGCATGGATAATGTTGGACTATAAATAACAGAAACCTTGTGTTTTCAGTCACAATGGTTGACTTCATGATGCAACCCCTTGCTCAACTTGCAGCCCCTACGGCTGTATTCCCGCTGTTTTTCAACAGATTGGACGAAAGATAAACAAAAGCTAGACAAAAGAAACAGAAATGCACCTTAACCACTACCAAGGGGGGTCTACATGATAATGATAATAATAACAATACGATTTTGCACACTAGCTATCATATGTGGAACGTAGCAGTTGGAAAGATTAGTTAGGTTAAGTAAACCCACCTCATTACTCTCATCCTTATTCATTTGGCTATTTTCTACCATCTCATTGCTTAAGTAGGCTTAACACATGACTAATTTCTCCCTCCATCACTAGGCTTTAACCCAAGAGACTAGCAAGTAGACAGATAGTTAGAGAGAAAAACAGAGGGATATATATATAGAGAGACTGGGTATAATGGCATCCAGTGAGTTGCAGCCTGAAATTTTCAACTCTACAGTATCTCATGTAGGCGATATGGATGACGGCGAAGAAGCTCAGCCGACCGTTGTTGGTCGTGCTCGAGGTGGATGGATTACCTTTCCGTTTATCACAGGTTTCTCTTTTTAAATGCTTATGCAATTGTTGTTTAACATTCGACTGCATGTATAAAAGCTAACTCTCATACATTGGCCATTGACAGTGGGTATACTGGGTCTCACAATTGCAGCTAGTGGTTGGTTGTCAAACCTAATTGTTTATTTGATCGAACAATTCAATATCAAGAGTATTGATGCAGCTCAAATCTCAAACATAGTCAATGGTTGTACTAATTTTTTGCCAATAGCTGGAGCCATTCTTGCTGATTCCTCTTTTGGAAATTTCGCTGTTGTCAACGTTTCCTCCATCATTTCCTTGCTGGTATGCAACAAATTCCTCCCTCTATATAAAAGAATTACACTACCTCTCAACTTCGGCCATTTATAAATCTAATAAATATTTTACGCTGTAAGAAATTATTTTTATTTTTTATATCCCGCCTTTAAAAACTTCATTTGGGTATGACAATCATAGATGAAAAAAAGGATATTTGCATGTTCTTAGGTACATACAATCGACGGTATATTCTATCCGAAAATAACCGCTCTGTAAAAACAATACTGTATCTAATCTCAAATAAACCACTGTTACATAGACGTTCTAGACTTGTAGGATAATTAGAAGATGATCTGAGGGATGAGGCTGTTGGAATATATGCCACTTATCACTATGGTGTTGTTAGGTGAATGAAGAAAATAGAGTCAATGTTAGACAATTAACATGTGTAAAATGAGTGTTCTAGTAGTTGGTTTGGTGGAAGCCTCCATGGTAGGTAAGCCTCCATATTAATAGTTGTTAGTTGTTAGCCTCCATAGGTATAGTTGTTAGCCTCCATAGGCATAGTTCTCTTCTTCTCTTTGTAAGCCTATAAATAGGCATTTGTAGTATCATTTGTAGTCACCCAAAATTAGTGAGATTGGGTCCTTAGTAAGTGAGAGTTGAGAGCTCTCTCCTTATGTGAGTTTATGTGTGTTGGGTTTTGTAAATCATCTCAGTGAAAACTGATGATCAATATCATTCACCTCTATGGGGTTTTCTCAGTGGACGTAGGCGTTAGTGCCGAACCACTTTAATCTCTTGTGTCTTCTCTATTTTCACCTGATCCTTACTCTTACCACAAATCTAAGATGCTATCAGAGCTCCGAAGTTTCATTTCAATTTCCAACATGGTATCAAGTCCGAAAATTTCAATTTCTATCATGGTATCAGAGCCAAGTTCGATCCAAATGGGCGTTTAAGTTTCCGCTACAAGATGAAGTTTAAGTTTCCACTCCTATCAGAGCCAGACCCCACTCAGAGCTATCCGTGTCCATCCATGTGTCGGTGGTTTCCGTAACACTCAATGTTAGTGTATCCGTGGTTTCCGTACCACTCAGCATCAATGTATATGTGGTTTCCGTACCACTCAATATCCCCGCCAGTGTGCGTCCATGGTTTCCGTACCACTCAGTATCAGAATGTCCGTGGTTTCCGTACCACTCAGATCGGCCAGTGTGCATCCGTGGCTTCTGTGCCACTCATTCAGTGTCTTGTTAAACGATTCCAGTCAGTATTTCCGTGGTTTCCGTACCACTCAGATCCTCTAGTGTGCATCCGTGGCTTCCGTGCCACTCATTTAGTGTAACCCTTTCTGCATGGGAAGCAATCCGTAGGCCACAATCCGCGTGCATCCACAGTTGGAGGGCCGCAATCCGTGTGCTACAATCCTCCTGCCATGATTCATGTCCAGGTGTATTCAAACTCGACCCTCTCGAGTTTGAGGGGGGGTTTTAGAGATAGTCCCAATTCTCCATCGTCCAACAATTCTCCTCCTCATCCATCCTGATCATACCCTCTCCATAATAACAATCTTCTTCACATCTAAAACATCAAAGGTTCCTCTCTGGAAACAAGTCAAGTCTTTGCTGCAATGAAGATGCTACTATGGTTTGGAGTTTATGTTTTGTCTATATGTATGAAAATGCTCCCTAATCCTCCAGCTACCGAGCCATCAAATATGTCAGCACATACTCTGCGAGCTGCTCTAATAATTGTACGATCCATTCCCCCTGTCCCTCCTATCTCAGTGCCTCACCAACATTACTGCTTAGTTGTTATCACGCCAAGTCCTCTTTTAATGATCGTTCAAGTTGTACACTACATTTCTCTCCGTGTTCAACTTGAGGGGGGGTGTTGGAATATATGCCACTTATCACTATGGTGTTGTTAGGTGAATGAAGAAAATAGAGTCAATGTTAGACAATTAACATGTGTAAAATGAGTGTTCTAGTAGTTGGTTTGGTGGAAGCCTCCATGGTAGGTAAGCCTCCATATTAATAGTTGTTAGTTGTTAGCCTCCATAGGTATAGTTGTTAGCCTCCATAGGCATAGTTCTCTTCTTCTCTTTGTAAGCCTATAAATAGGCATTTGTAGTATCATTTGTAGTCACCCAAAATTAGTGAGATTGGGTCCTTAGTAAGTGAGAGTTGAGAGCTCTCTCCTTATGTGAGTTTATGTGTGTTGGGTTTTGTAAATCATCTCAGTGATTACTGATGATCAATATCATTCACCTCTATGGGGTTTTCTCAGTGGACGTAGGCGTTAGTGCCGAACCACTTTAATCTCTTGTGTCTTCTCTATTTTCACCTGATCCTTACTCTTACCACAAATCTAAGATGCTATCAGAGCTCCGAAGTTTCATTTCAATTTCCAACATGGTATCAGAGTCCAGAAACATTTCAATTTCTATCAGAGGCATCGTTGAAACGAACACAAACAATCGTCAAACTGATGATGATGCCTGCCACATTGTTACACAACTATCAGTTTAGCTTTTGCATGTGAACTACGAAACTAGTAGACGGTCCTAGCCCATTACTCAGTTCAGTCTATAACCTTGTTTATATGTGCAGGGAATGGTTCTGTTATGCCTAACAGCGTCCATACGTTCTCTTAGGCCTGCACAGTGTATGAATGGATCACTGACTACATCAACTTGCGAAACACCATCCACCATTCAGTATGCAGTTTTGTACACAGCCATAACCTTAGCTTCACTAGGAATAGGAGGAACGCGCTTCACCATTGCCACTATGGGTGCTGATCAATTCGGCAAACAAAAACATCAAGCCAGTTTTTTTAACTGGTACTTCTTTACCTTGTACTTAGGGTATGTAGTTGGATCCACTGTTCTTGTATATATTCAGGACAATGTTGGCTGGAATTGGGGTCTGGTCCTGTCTTTGGCAGCCAATGCTATTGGATTTATCGTGTTTTTAGCTGGTAGTCGTTACTACCGTTGCGTAAAGCCTAGTGGAAGCCCATTTATGAGTATAGCACATGTTGTAGTAGCTGCTACCGGAAAGAGAAGAATTTCTTTGTCTTCAGAAGCCACAACATACTACAATGAAAACACAAAGGTGGCGCAGTCATCATCTTCATGTCCCACATTAAGCTTAAGGTGTGCATTTCAGTCATACAGTTATTCTCCCTCTCTTGCAATCACATTGACAACTAAATACTACTATGAATTGAGTATAAAATGGACACTTATTATTACTATGAATTGAGTATAAAGTAGACACTTATTTGTGGCTTGAGTGCAGATTTCTTAACCATGCTGCAATCAAATGCCAAGGCGATTTTGGTGAAGATGGAACCATTGCCAGACCGTGGAAACTGTGCACAGTACAAGAAGTTGAAGACCTAAAAGCGCTACTGAAGATCCTTCCACTTTGGTCGACTGGTGTTTTCCTAAGCATCCCTATAGGGATACAAAGCAGTCTAGTAGTTCTTCAAGCACTTACCATGGATCGTCACATTGGGTCTCATTTTAATGTCCCAGCAGGTTCCTTCCTTGTTTCCACCTTAATTACCACAGCCGTTTTTCTCACTTTCATGGACCGTTTTCTGTTGCCCACGTATCAAACACTAATGAATCGTACTCTAACACCACTCCAACGAGTGGGCATAGGACATGTCTTGAATATCATAGGAATGGCAGCATCAGCTATAGTCGAAGCCAAACGACTCAATGTGGCAAGATCTCAAAACATTGCAGGGACGTTACCTGGGAGTATGGTCGTGCCAATGTCAGCCATGTGGTTAGTGGGGCCATTAGCAATTGTGGGTATTGGTGAAGCATTCCATTTTCCAGGGCAGGTGTCATTATATTACCAAGAGTTTCCAAAATCTCTTCGTAGTACTTCTACTGCTATGATTTCAATGCTTGTGGCTCTAGGGTATTATTTGAGTACAGCTCTTATCGGCTTGGTTCGCAGGGTTACCAAATGGTTGCCGGATGATATCAACGAGGGGAGATTAGACAATGTATTCTGGTTGTTGGTTGTAATAGGAGTGATCAACTTTGGTTATTACCTAACTTGCTCAGTGATGTACAAGTACAAAAGTATTATGGACGATGATGAAAAGTGTGCAGAGGTTCATGATGAATATCAATTAAAATAGATGGATTAATATGTAAACTGTAACAGTGTTGTTATCAATAATAAAGAAAACATTATGTAGACAGACTCCGAGCAATACTAATCAAGGAAGATTAGACAATGTATACAATTTTTGGTATAGGCAAAATGTTGAGACAGTGCTGATCAATACCTATAAAAGGTTGATGATATATTATCATCAACCAAGAAGCGAACACAATCTAACTCCTTTAAAAGCCTAAGGTCCTTAGGCTCCACGTTGAACGGTGACCCTCACCCTCACGCAGAATTGCTCTGTTTCACTTTTCCTCAAAGAAGAGAAAAACAAGGCTTTTTCTTTGCTAAAAGAAGTAATTTTTATATTTATCATTCCACTTTTTTTCCTCCCTAAATTAACTAATTTACTTGCGAGAGAGAGAAAAAAAAAACTATTTTTTCTCATAGCCCTAATATTGTTGCCAACGACTCTATTCTCCACCATCTTCCTTCTCTTCCAAAAGTTAAACAGAAGATCGATCTTGCTCTTTCCGTTCAGGTTAACAACTGTACTTCTCCACCACCTTCCTTCTCTTCCAGAAGTTTAACAGAAGATCGATGATGCTCTTTCGGTTCAGGTTAACAACTGTACTCTCTTAGAAAAAAAATCTTTTTTGGATATAAATTTCGATTGTTTATAAGAATCCCGAAGTGGGTTTTTAATTAGATTGATTTCTTCTTTGTTCCCGTCAAGACTAATAATCTCAACTTATACTACAACGGCGGAAGTATCTCAAGCAGGAAGTCTGGGTTTTTTCTTTTTGATTTAAGAGGGTTTGGAAAGTGGCTTTTTCTTTCTCTCTGATTTGGGTTGTGGATTAGTTGTATACTTTAGTTAAAGTTATGATTTATTTTTTTAATGCTTGATTTTAAGTGGTAGATTATGATTAATTAGTGGATTTAAGATGAATTTTATCTGAGTATGCAAGATGGTGAAATTTTAGGCAATTGCATTTAAAGGTTCTATTATAGTTTTAAAACACAGCATAATTGAGTAGTATAAGATGACAGAAGCTATTACTGGCATGGGAGAAACCAAGCAACGGTAAGGGAGTTCATCCAAAGGTAATATTTGTCTCAGGCTCTCTATTCTCCGGTAAATACCAAGCACAGTGGAAATTCCATTTCCACACTATAATCTTACCATTTGAAGTATTTTATGTTTCATCTCTTCTGTACATAGTTTGGTTAAAAATTGCCATTGCATTTACTTATGAATACCTTTGAAAATGACCCCATTCTTGAAATCACCTTCATCTTGCTCTTTTCTCTAGAATGAACACACTGTACCCAATGCTGCCCATGTGTTTTCTCTCTTAAAGAAAGTCTATGAGTACATATCGGAGTATTGAGGATGGGTTATAATGTTAATGGTTTCTTTTACAGATTTTGGTGTGTCTCAGGGATTCGATGATTCAGAGCACTGAAATAAAAATCATTGGAACAATAATTAAGTAAACCCTAATTTTTTATAAGCATATGCCTACGCCCTAAAGAATGGTTCTGGAAGAGGGATTTATTTCAGTTGTAAGTTGTGGTTCACATCCAATCAATTAAAAATTGTCGCGAAGCTCCATGAACCAAGTAAGTTTATACTGGGTATTAAATTTGGGAATAGAACGCTGACCTCTTCCAATTGATCAGTATAGTTGGCTCGGTACATTTTCCACTTTATTTTTTCGTTTAAGTTTGTTGGATTACATATGCAGTTTTTGATTGTTCAACTTTACTCACTTGAGATTTTACAACGATGGTGATCTGTCTTATTGTTGCTACCATCTCTATCATCAGGATCATATAAGGTTATTTTTTATTATTTCAACGTTATTATGGGTTAGTTTTTTTTTTTTTTTCTGAATGCTAAATCAGAAAGATGTACCCCTTTTTGGGGTTTAGGGTTGTATGCCGCGAAACAGTTTAGGATAAACTTTTGATTAGGGTTTTTGCTACGGGATTATGCACAAATATATCAATCTTTGTTACAACTGAAGAATTAGAAGCGTAAATTGTTTCAACTGGAATATGATATATATGGTCTATAAATTGTTGCTCGGTCTGTAAAGCATTTTATATATCTTTATTAAGATACTTATGAGTCTACAAATTTACATGATTTTGCAGATCAGCATCAGGGTAAGCCAGCTTTATACTTTGAAGTAGTTGTTGGAGATTTTGGATTAGCAAAGCTCTTGGACCAACGTGAATTTCATGTAAGCACAGCTATTCGTGGAACTGTTGGGCACACAGACCCTGAGTACTTAGCAACTGGACAGTCATCAGATAAGACAGATGTGCTCTGTTTTGGTATCTTGCTGTTAGAGCGGTTCATAGATTTTGGACGAGCAGTGAACCACGAAGGTTTAATTCTTGATTGGGTACCCTCTCCCTTTCTCTATGCAAGTGTGCAAATAGGGCAAGCATTCTTCCTTGACATAATTAATCTTGAGTCTTTGATTCAATTATCTCAAGCACTGTTCTATTTTATCTATAACAATTTTATTAATTGTTGTATCTATTTTTTTATATCTCTCACAATCCGTTCTTTATTTCGCTATGTGTTTTATATTTTTTTTTTATTTTTTGTGAGGAGATCCATTGTTCTCCGAAGGAACATCAAGTGGCATACTTTGGAGGTGTACGACATTGTGTTCCAAATTCATACCAGCTAAAGGTAGTACTTGGTACACTATTTTTGATTGTATATTCATTCCACATTGTCTATTCTAACTCAATCCTTGACCATACCATAAGAGGAAATTCAAAGAGCAATTCAGCAGCTTATCAAATTGTTCTGTATAATCTTGCTGAATTTCTGTAACTTAGTATTTCCTTTTTATTATTACCTAAGGTGCATTTCGTTTCGGGGTACAGGTATCAGGAACTTACACATGCAATGTTATTCCAGCAGGCACCTACATAAGTAAGAATCCCAAGGTATAAATAAATATCATTCTGTTTTACAAATAATGTTCAATAGTTTTTAGGTGTTGTGAATATCTATATTGGAAATTCACTGAACCATAGGAATGTTTCCCATCTTTTAGTGCTTCGAAATTTTAGTATAGTGAATGAAGGAAACAACTTACCTCGTTGTGTGATAACGAAGAATATGTATCATATATAAGGCATGGATCTTTAAAATTATAGTATTGTTTTTAATCTTTTTAGATTTTTATTTGGGGTGAGTGAATATATATGCAAGGAAAATGGTAGACAAGGTTAAAATAGAGGGTGTGGATGATTTTGGGTGTTTACATTTTGTCAGGTTTACTAATTGAGTGCATCTTAGTAACTGAACCAATTTTTTTGTTTATCTATTCAGAAAATGTGCTTAGAAATAATTTATTGTGCAAATTAAGATTTACATTTTCATGATTTGGTTATTTTCTAAGAAACATTCACCACTGTTAGAAGCATCTTAAGAATATGCCTACAAAAGCCAATGATTTCTCCAAACCTTCTAACAATAATATGATGCCAGGAATTTCTTGGGCACTTCAAATGAGAAATTAAGCCTGCCAATTTTATTACCAGGGCTGCTGGGAGCGCAAATGTTCAGGTAGGTGTTGCTAGAGCTGGAGTTCCTAAAATGAAGCGTTAAAGGTTTCTGAAAAATGGTGGGTTTTGCAATACATGGTTTTCTTCAGTTTAAGATACTGGCTTTTTGGTTATTAAGTTTAGTTTTTTTATTTGTACATGAGGGACAATTTTATTGAGGCCTACAGTTGGTCGAAGGGTATGTGTTTGTTCAAAAACTCATACCAATCTACTATGTAGCATACTAATTTCTGACAACAGGTAGCATCACCGGCTTGATATCTAACTCCTTTAGTCCAAAAGATAATGTGGTAGGAAAAATGAGTATGAGTTTTGATTATTGAATATGCAAGATTGCTTTTAATTTTGAGCATATTAGCCATAAAGCTTTTGGTTTTAATTTCAATGGATGATGAGACATGAACGATTCATTAGGACTGCATGTAACAGTTCGGTTATATATAAGTAATTTGTGTTGCTGGCTGTAATTCTTATCAATCTAATGTACTGAATTGGTCAGTGCATGTAATTAAAGATGGATTCGCTCTTACATGTCAGTCCTTATTAATTTGGGACCTTCGAACCCCGTAAGCCCCTGGATGATATGTTGTTGAACATTACAGTTGGGAAATCGGTTGAAACCTCGATCTCACATAACACATTGAACAAGGAGATAATTATTATTACTTCACTTAACCAACCTGGTAACACTTATATGTGATTAAATCTTCTCAACTCATGATTAGTGATTGTTCTCAGGATTTAATTGATGAATATTGAAATACATGCAGGATGTTTTTGTAAGACATGGACATATGCTAATTGTGAAATTATAAGACTTCTATTTGTATTAATATTGATTTTCTTTTATAGGTACCGTCAATTGGCCCACTGGATTGAGTTTGTATGCTCTATGGTGATCACTCATTGTGTTGCGAGTCCCCTCATAATCAAGGTATATATACACAATTGAAATTTCAGTTCATTTCGAGTTCAATGAGTAATAACTAAAAAATTTACAAGGATACAACTTCGTCAAATTTAGTATGTTTAAATTTCTGGAGTGTTATTATAAGGAATCTATGTGCAATAGTAATTTCATAAATACTGCAAAAAATTTCTCTTATCGTTTGTATTTTATGTGTACCAAAGACTTTTTGCAGCATATTCTTATCAAACAATTTGTATAGTGCCTCCCTTCTTAGTATGGTCTTTTATTTGTTTTTGCGTGTTCTACTTTGTATTGCCTTTTCCTTTTTTTTTTTTGGATCCAATTAGGGCCGGTTCTGCTTCTTTTCTCATGTATGAAATAGTTGTATAATAGTGAATGAGATTTGGCAGCTTTTTTAGTATGGATTTTGTCTAAGAGATTGATCATGGGGGATGGGCATATATTAACTTTTAAATTTTAACTTCTCATTGATGATTTTCGAAACTATACTTCATTCTTTGCATGTACCTGTATAGTAATTTAACTCAGATTATTGCAGAAACCACCATGGAGACATGGATTGGTCAGGACCCTTAGACATGACTACAATAGCATAAGTGAGTTCAGATACAATATTAATATATTGGTTCTGTTAGGAATAATAGCCTCTCTGATTCATAGGTAAGCTCTTGCTGTATACAACCACCATTTTATATTAAGCAATGGGAGGAGAGTTAATGAAGATTCTATATTAACCTACGATACAGGATCAAATTGTGTGCTGCAAGTACATAATTTAGTACCAACATTCATCCATTATAGATTCTCAGGGGAGGAGAGTTAATGAAGATCATACACCACTAAGCTACATTTCTATTAGTTTCGTGAGACAAGATGCTAACATTTGAAACTCTATAACAACATTTGGTTTAAGTACCTCATCGTGTTCACTATTACAAGTACCGTAGAACCTCATCGATGATGAACAAAAATCATGGGACCTTAAACATGCTGCATAAAATCATGGAGAGACACATGTAAAAAACAAATAAACATGCATGTCTACGCTGCACACATCTTTGATCTATTCTGAATGGAAACAGTTTATGGCCTTTACTGATCTTCGTCATTGGGAAGAAATTATACTTATATAGAATGTCGTATCAATGTTCACTATGCAGTTATAGAATTCTAACCAGGACCGATATGTTGCAATACATTATACATGTGTACACTTTAGGGATATAAAACAATGAATACTTTTTGTTAATCTTGCTTATAGGTGTGTGAGGAGGTATGGCCCGTGCCTTGGTGCACGAGATTACCTCTGACGAAGATCAAATATATCATTGAAGTAATTCTATTATACCGATGCCATTTTTCTTTTTATTTTTCCGTAACTATAACACAATGGGACCTTACCCCTTCACGTAAAAAAAAGTTCGTTGAGTTGGAAGTATTTGATTATCATTGACGCTGTAGGTACTGAATATCGCAAGATAATAGTTCACGAGTATCGTAATAAATAAAGGAGAAAAGAGTTATAAAATGATACGATGATAGAAGTAGCGCGGAGAAATATGAAGTTTTGCGAGGATGAAATAATTTTGCGAGGATGAATTGCGATACTTCGCAATTCATATACAGCTGCATAAGTTTTACTATAAATAGGAGTTCAAATGTAAAATTCGAGAGGTTCTTTTAATGAGTGTAAGAAATTATCTTAGGAAATAGAATAGAAAAAGTTGTAACTATTCTAGTTCCATTTTGATAATTCTATGTAATCAACTAAGAGAATTAATAAGAAAATTATCATTCACCATCAAGAACTTCTTGAGTTTTTACTAATTCTATTGAGGGTGTAGTTGTAGATTATTCTGCAACTACATAATTGGCGCTAGAAGGAGGGGCTTGAGAATTGTGGTAGCCTAAATTTGAGGGAATTGTGGAAAATTTGAAGATCAAATGAAGTCAGTAGATGGAGATTGCAAAAAAGAAGAATGTAATATGATCACAAAGACAATGATTGATGAATTTCATAGTAATATGAAGGGAAAAATATACAAGCGAGATTGTAGAGGAAGAAAGATCATGGAGGAAGAAAAGATAACAACTTTAGAAGAATGGGAAAAGCGGAAAATCACATTTTCAGCAGCAGAAATTCCAAATGAAGACTTGAACCACACTTCACCATTGGTGATCACAATTCCGATCATGCTAGAAGATAAGAAAGTTGTAGAAAAATGGAAATTAAACCGAATTTTGGTTGATACAGGGAGTTCTGTTAATATCATATTCTATCATGCACTTAAGGGGATGGGAATTAAAGATGAAGAAATCACAAATTCAAAATGTCTTATTCATGGATTAGGAAAATCTACAACAAAATCTAAAGGGGAAATCGCGCTGCGAATATTACTAGGAGAAATCGAAACACATGTAATCTTGTGTGTGATAGATATGGAATCTCCATATAACATGCTGATAGGAAGGCCGTGGATTCATGCGATCAAAGCTGTTGCTTCAACATTACATCAGAGAATCAAATTTCCTACACCAAATGGAATACAAGAAATAAAAGGAGATCTTGATAGTGCAAAATTTTGTTATCAAATTGAAGTAACGCAATGCGGAGGAAGAGAAAGAAAGAAACAGCTTCGTAGGAAACTTGTGAAGGAAACAAAAAAGGAAGAAGAATTCCGAGTGTATACAATAAGAGCAAAGGAAGGGAGAGGTATACCAAATGAGATTCCAGAAAAAGAAGGGGAACCAGCAAAAATAATCAAAGAACCAACACCTATGGGGGAGCAAAGTCCAAGCTATGTTGCAGCTGAACCAACTAAAGAAATAAATATTGGAAGTAAAGAGGAGCCTTTATTCTTGCGAATTGGAACTAAGATGGATGAAGAAGAAGAAAAAAGAACTATTGATCTTTTGCGAGAATATAAAGATATCTTCGCAGGAAGTGTAGATGAGATACCAGGAATTGATCCATCAGTGGCGTGTCATAGATTGAACATAGATAAAAATGTAAGACCATTCAAACAAAGAATAAGGAAGATATCACAAAATTATCATGTACAGATAGAAGAAGAATTACAAAAGATGTTGGATGTAGGGATCATAAGGGAAGCAAAATATCCAGAATGGATTGCGAATATGGTCATTGTTCCGAAAAAGAATAAAGGAATAAGAATTTGCATAGATTTCACTGATCTAAACAAGGCATGTCCCAAAGACAGTTTTCCATTACCAGATATACCACAAATGGTGGAATCAGCTGCAGGTCATGATAGAGTCACTTCACTTGATGGATATAAAGGGTATAATCAAATATCACTCGCAGAAGAAGATCAAGAACATACTGCCTTTTTTGCTCCAAGAGGTTTGTATTGTTATGTGAAGATGCCATTTGGTTTGCGGAATGTGGGTGCTACATATCAACGTATGGTTGAAAAAGTGTTCGCGAAGTGGATACATAAAACTTTGGAGGTATATGTAGATGATATGTTGATAAAAATCAAGGAAGCTAAAGATCATGTGCAAGATTTGAAGGAAATATTTGAGCAAATGAGAAAGTTCAACATCAAATTAAATTCTGAAAAATGTATAATTGGGGTTTCGTCTGGAAAGTTCTTGGGATACATAGTATCAAAAGAGGGAATACAAGTTGATCCATAAAAGGTCCAAGCAGTTCGTGACATTCCAACACCTGCAACGGTAAAAGAAGTACAAAAGCTAAATGGACTCTTGGCTTCACTTGGAAGATTTATTTCGCGAATGTCAGATAAGTGCAAGCATTTTTTCAACATACTTAAGAAGGGAGCAAAATTCAAGTGGACTGATGAATGTGAAAAAGCTTTTCAAGGAATCAAAGAATACCTCGCAAATACATCTATACTACATAAACCAGAGAGAGACGAAGAATTATTGGTATACCTCGCAACAACTCCATATGCTCTAAGTGCAGTTCTGTTGCGAGCAGACGCAGAGTAGAAAGGCCCATTTACTACATTAGTAAAACCTTTAATGCAGCAGAGAAGAATTATTCTAAAATGGAGAAGTTAATCTTAGCCCTGGTTTATGCATCATTCAAGTTACGAATATACTTTCAATCACATGTGATAAAAGTGGTAACCAAAGTCCCAATTGAATCAATCATGAAGAACACAAAAAGGTCAGGAAGAATAGAAAGGTGGAATGCACAAGTAAACCATTACAAGATAAAATACGAAGTATTGTCATCGCAAAAATCACAAGTCGTCGCAGATTTTTTGGCAGAATTTCCTTTGGAAGAAGATGAAGCAGTAGAGGAAATGATGGATGTTGAAGAAGAATTTGGAAATCCAAAAGACTTGTTAACAGAACCAGATAGATGGGAAATTCTAGTGGACGGATCATCCAATAGTGAGGGAAATGGAATTGGAGTCGTGTTGATTTCACCAGAAGGAGAAAGAACAACATTCTCATTCAGACTAGAATTTGCATCCACGAACAATGAAACAGAGTACGAAGCTGTAGTGCATGCATTAAAGATCGCAATAGAAAAGAAGCTTGAAAGTATAAGGATAACAAGTGATTCGCAGTTAGTGATTTGTCAAATTAAAGGGAATATACCACAAATGAATCTTCTTTGAAGAAATACAAGAAACTCGTTGAGGAATTATCTGCGAAGATACCAAAATTAAAATGGAGACATATATCTAGAAAATATAACCGTCTCGCAGATGCTTTTGCATTTATTCCAAGCATGATGACAAATCCAAATACAAGAAATATCCAAATACAGACAATTCAACACCCATCGGTGGACAAAGAGAAAGAAATTGAGGAAGCTGTTGCGATGGAAGTAGAAAGAGAGTTATCAAACAACATCGCAGATTGGAGAAAAGAAATTCATGCATATCTCGCAACAGGAGAAATATCCAGGAACAGACTAGAAGCACATAAATTAAAGAGTCGTGCAACAAACTATGAGTTGCGAGAAGGAATTTTATATAGAAAATCTTTCAATGGACCACCTCTCAGGTGCTTAACTCGCGAAGAAGGAGAAAAAATATTGAAGATGTTACATGGAGGAGAAGCTGGCAATCATAGTGGGGGAAGATCTCTAGCATATAGAGCAAAGATACAAGGATATTACTGGCCTTATATGCATACAGACGCAAAATTGTTCGTACGAAGATGCAAGGAATGTCAACGACATGGTAAAAGAATTCATGCACCAGGGGCCACATTAACTTCTTCAACAAGCTGCTGGCCTTTTGGTAAATGGGGGTTGGATATTGTTGGACCATTTATACCTGGATCTGGACAAAGGCGATACTTGATAGTTGCAACAGATTATTTCACGAAGCTCGCAGAAGTAAAAGCAGTACAACATATTCGTGATAAAGATGTTTTTACATTCATATTTGAGAACCTCATTTGCAGGTACGGGGTTCCAGCACAACTAGTATCTGATAATGGAAAACAATTTGAGGGGCAGAACATAGAGATGTTACTCGGTGCTTTTAGGATAAAATGTGGGAAGTCAACCCCGTTATATCCACAAGCTAATGGACAGACAGAAGCAACAAATAAAACAATCGCAGATACAATCAAAAAGAAATTAGAAGGACATCTCAAAGGATGGTGCGAGCAAGTACCTAGCGCAGTTTGGGCATACAATACAACTAGAAGAGAAGCAACTGGAATGTCTCCTTATTGTCTAACATATGGAGTAGAAGCGTATTACCCACGAGAGGTTGTAATTCCGACAACAAAGAAAGAAGCTTGGGAAAGAAATTTAAGTGCGGGAGTAATATTAAGTGAATTGGATGATTTGGAAGAAAAAAGAGAAAAGGTGTTGCACCATATGAAGATTTATCAGGAACGATTAGCTCGAGAATACAACAAGAGAGTCATTGAACGTGAATATAAACCAGGTGATTTGGTCATGCGAGAAACACCTCGATATCAAAAAGAAAATGGAGGAAAATTAGCACCAAAATGGGATGGACCATATGTTATTAAAGAAGTTGTAGGAAGCGGAGCTTATCGGCTGATGGATCCGAAGGGAGAGACATGGGTTTGAGGCTTGGTAGACCTTGGAACAGACTATATTTGAAAAGGTATTATCCATAAAACTCATGAAATTTTTACGAATATTGTTTGCTCGCAGAAATTGGGAAAAGTTACGAGTTTCAAAATTTATATTGCGATTAAACTTTCATTAATTTGCGAATAAAAGACCGCAATCTGTGATCAGCCTCAAAAAAGAAAGAGAGCCGCAGAAAAATTTTATACATGCAAACCTTTGTGGCGTACACCCTAGTTCGCGAAGCTATATTTCGTAAGAGGCAAAGTCCTAAAGTACGTCATTTAAGGGGGTACCTATAAACGTGGCTAAGGGTAACCGGAACACCACCAAGGGCCCTTAGTACATGGTAAAATTTTAGGGGTACAACCCAATAATGGGGTACCTATCCGGGTTAGACACCTTGGATTCTCACCTAATCTAGCGACATTACGCAATATAAAATGCGGTGTAAGAGGATTTAGGTTGGGCGACTAAGGCATACTGTCTTTCCCAAGAAGTGCAGAAAACGATCAAGGCGCCGAGAGGTACACGGTTGAGTCAAGAGTGCCGGGTGAGGTTGAACCACATCTGCCATTTTTGACAAGTCTTGGCAAATGATGCACTTGGCCCAAAGATACCCCATAGGGTGCAACCTCGTAACTATAAGCCCTATAGGCAAAAAGGATAAGAGGTTGCGATCAAAAGATGGTTGTTGGCAGAACCGGATGGGAAGAGCTAACCTTGTATGGTCGATGTACGCTTCCTTGAAGGGGCAACCAGGGGGAAGATAAAGGGCAGCACCCTCCATTAGGGAGCTGATACGTGCTATAAGACGCAAATGTCACGAGGCTTCTTGTTTGCGAAAACATAAAGGCTTGTCATATTTGTGCAACAAATGAAGTTCTGCGAGCATTCTAAAAAAAAAAAAAAAAAAAAAGAGAAAGGAAAACATACAAAAAGAACTCGCAGAATGAAACAAAGAAGTTAAGATGAGATCAATGGGTTATTACATGAAAGTGTAAAAACGTCCTGCGATTTCATCGCAAGATGATAATGTCACGAGGTTGTATGTTCGCAAGAATGTTCAGGCTTGTCATATTATCGCAAATACAAAAATTTACTACAAAAGAGGTGGCAAAATAAGACCTTTACTTAGGAAGGCATGATAAGACCACAGAAATTAATGAAATTCATTACATCAAAATCATTGAAGAAATTATACAAGTATATACATTATGAAGATCTGAAAAGAAGACAGCTTCGTCGATATCATTGAAGAAATTTTACAAGAATATACATCATGAAGTTTTGAAGAGAAGACAGCTCTGTCAATATCATTGAAGAATTTTTACAAGAAGTCCTATCAAAGAAGACAACATCATTGAAGAATTTTAACGAAGACTTAACAAAAGATGCGATTTTGATAGCAATCAAATACAGATAAGTTCATATTCGTAAAAGTTTACGAGAATTACATACTTCTTATACTTCTCCATATATTGAATATTTCTCCAAAAGTTGAATACTTCTTATAATTCTTCAAGAATATCTCATATTTATTATACTTCTTCAACGGATATTTCATTTGGTGAAGGTTAAGTAATCATTATACTTCGTCATATGTTACGTAATTATTCACAGATTGAATACTTCTTATATCTCTTCATTTGGTGAATTGAGTACTTCTAATACTTCTTATATCTCTTCATTTGGTGGATCGAGTACTTCTAATACTTCTTATATCTCTTCATTTGACGGATTTAGTACTTCTAATACTTCTTCAAAGGTATTGTATATGTAGTATACTTATTAAGGATATTTCATATATTTTATTTCTTATACTTAAAAGGGAGGATTTCTTATTTAAAATCGTAACAAGTTGAAACTTCGTAAGATAAATTGAGGCAGATATTCTAATACTTCCAACAATGTTTAATCATTTAAAGAGAAATAATAGGGGGAAAAGGAGATACTAAGCTTTATCTGTGAGTTATATATTATTTCTCTTCATATGATCAAATGGGGCAAAATAAGGAAAACATTTAATTAAAGAAAGGTTAAATTATCTTCGCAAAATATCAGATATACTTCTTAAGAAAGGTTAAATCATCTTCGCAAAATATCAGATGTACTTCTTAAAAAACAGAATTGTTCGCAAAAAGAAAACCAACAGTAACTAAGGGAAGGAATTCAAAAGAAAGGAGGACAGGAGAGTCAATGATAAATTGAAAAAAGAATGTTATCATGCTTCATCAACACTCTGTACTGGATCTTTAAGATGAGTAGGGTCATTAGCAGCTTTCTACTTTTGCGAGATATCATCCTTTGAAGAATATGCAACAGGAACATCTCCTTGAGGAATAGATTCTTTCTCGTCATCAAGATCTTCATCATCACTCTCATAATCGAAATCACTATCAGGCTCACGAGCAACTTCATCGTCAGATATTTTCGGAGGAGTAATTTTCACAGGAGGCAAGGCTCTTGATAAGATAATGTTATTCGTAAAGACTTGAGCTTTCAGATGACTTTCACGAAGTATAGCTTTTTGATGGTTGGTATCTTCGATATCTTTGGAATAAGCAAGATAGTTGAATCTCCGAGTAGCACGGTCACGAGAGTTGATTAAGCGGGTAGAAAGCAAAGCATTTTTCTTACGAAGCTCGGAACAGGAGGCTTCTAATCCAACTTTCGCATTACGAAGGTTGTTCTCAGATTCTGCGAATAAAACAAAATTCAAAGGATAAAATTTGCGAGTATAACGAAATTTAAAGATATACCAGAGGCAGTCAAATTTTAATGACTACCTTCTCTTTGCGAAGTAAGAGATTGAGCTAAAGATAGACAACAGTTCTTCATCGATTCATCGCATTATCAAAACCATCACCAACTAATCCTTTAAGTCGAGATTGAAGCTTTTGATCTTTAGAAAGAAGAAAATTTTTATCCTTCGCAAGTTTGGCATTAAGACTTTTTAATGACGAATAATCTTCTTCAAGTTGATTCTTCTTAGTACTCAAGACTATATTCTTATTAATAAGGGAATTCTTCTCAATAACAAAAGAATTTCTTTCAGCATCTGAAGACTTCTTTAATTCCTCAAGTTCACCTTTCAACAAAGAAAGAAGATTTTCTTGATCGCAACATTTATTCTGAAGAGTTTTTAATTCTTGCGAAGAAACAATCATTGTATTCAAAAACGAACATTTCTCTTCTGATAAGGTTTTGTTCTCTTCTAATAAGGTTTCTATTCTCAAATTAGCTTTAGTTAAGGAAGAAAAAAGTTGAGATATGTCATCATTCAAAAAATTTCGATCATATATTAGTTGAGTATTCTCTTGAAAAAGAGCGTCAGAGTTGTCAAGAGCACACGAGTAAAGATTAGATAAATGGGAGAATTGGTTTGAGAGGCTTTCATGCTTGGTTCGATATTCTGTTGCATCGATTCATGGTGAAGTACCAATCTTCTACATTTCTGGATGGATTCTATAAAGGGGAATGGGTTTTAATGGATGTTTCAAGCATATGAAGAATATAAGTAAATAAAAGGGAAAATATGAAGATAGTAATCATACCTTTCAATTCATCATTTCTTTTGCGAAGAATCGCACAGTCGAGAGAATCATTTTGAAGATGATAATTTTCTTTACGGAGATCCTCGCATTCTTCTTGAGAAGATTTCAAAGATTGGCGAAGCAATTCAATTTATTTTTCCAAGGATTGACGTGAAGAAGAAATGTCTGGATTGACGAAATTATTTAGCACTTCGCAAAACTCATATTGCGAACGAACATTAGTAGACTTCGCAGTATTGGTCAAAACCTCAGATAACATTCGGAAAGTTGAATAAATTCCATCTCGAATTTCCTGAAGAAGAGGAGAAGAATTTGAAGGAATAAGAGCAAGCTGCAAATTGTTTGGAGAAATAGCACTCAAAGGATTTGGGGACAAGATAGGTTTTTCAAGAGAAGAAGTTGAAGAAATATTTTGCGAGGGTTGTTTTTCAAGAGAATAAGTTGAAGAAATATTTTGCGAGGGTTGATCTTGAAGAAGTGTTGATAAATTGACACTGATGGGAGATTGAAAGGTAGGTAATGGAGTAGAGGCAGGAGTGTGTGAAGAAGCATTTTCACGAGGAGGAGAGGAAAATTCCTTATCAACTTCAGGAAGGAAATCATCAATCGGAATTAATGGTGTGGGTTTAGTTACTCGAGATCTCTTACCGGGGTTTGGTTTTTCGCCAACTGCGAATCAAAATGTAGATTAAAAACTGAGGCAACAATATATTGTTCAGGAAAGAAGGCAAAGTATTTTAACTACCTTTTGATTCTCAGATTTTCTTCTTCGTGGATTAGGGCTTGAATTTTTTAGTTGAGGTTTCATCTGAGGAGTTATTTTGCTGTAATAAACCAAAATCAGATAACAAATTATACATAAATTAAAGAGGAGAAAAAATGAAATGCGAGGAGATAGAAGGAAATTACCTTGGAGAACTCATGAAGATATAATAGAAGAAAAAATTGCAGAGAAAACAGTAATGGAGAGTATGAACAGAAGATAAAATTGCAGAAGTAAGAAGAAGAAAAGGAAGAGAATATAAAGGAGTTATATAAGGGAATAACTAGAAAAGGACGGTTACAAAAGACATGTCCAAATTCTAAAAGACTAAGTAACGGTTATGTTCTCACGATCATTTCTTCTTCGTAGAATTGACATGAGAAGAGGCAAGATGTAGGTACTGAATATCGCAAGATAATAGTTCACGAGTATCGTAATAAATAAAGGAGAAAAGAGTTATAAAATGATACGATGATAGAAGTAGCGCGGAGAAATATGAAGTTTTGCGAGGATGAAATAATTTTGCGATACTTCGCAATTCATATACAGCTGCATAAGTTTTACTATAAATAGGAGTTCAAATGTAAAATTCGAGAGGTTCTTTTAATGAGTGTAAGAAATTATCTTAGGAAAGAGAATAGAAAAAGTTGTAACTATTGTAGTTCCATTTTGATAATTCTATGTAATCAACTAAGAGAATTAATAAGAAAATTATCATTCACCATCAAGAACTTCTTGAGTTTTTACTAATTCTATTGAGGGTGTAGTTGTAGATTATTCTGCAACTACAGACGCCATCTTTATGTTCGGAGCCACATATAGCGTGGATGTAATATTTGTAATTTTTATGTGATATTTTGTTTATACATAAATGTGAGCCACACCAAATCAAAAATTCATGACATGCCAACTTTGTTAAAAGAAAAAAAAAATGGTTTAATGTATCGGGATCAAATCAGAATGGGGCGAGGCGAAGCCGAGATTTACCAAATCAAATGGGGACTTGGGCGAGGCGAAGCCGAGCTTTACCAAATCAAATCGGGATTGGGCGAGGCGAAGCTGAGCTTTACCAATCGGGACGGAGCGAGGCAAAGCCGAAGCAGAGCTTTACCAAATCATATCGAGGCGGGGCAGGGCGAGGCAAATAAAAAATATGGTCCAAAGAAAGTGGCAGTTATGCAGTGTATTTGTAGTTTGTAGTTGTAGATTGAATTGGTGACCCAAGTTGGCGAAGCTGCCCGGGCGTAGCACGGGCACAAAATCTGGTTGATGTTAAGAGTTATTCGTATTTTCTTGAAACCTAATATAGGGCAGGTAATAGAGCGTGAAAAGGGGCAACATTGACTTTCCTAGTCTGGAGGTCTGCATTCTAATACTCCATCCATTTTTAAGAGTCCGCTTTGACTTTATCAAGATTAGATAGTAACCCGTGCTGCGCACGGGGTTGAACTTTTAATCCTATATAAGAAGACTAAAATAGCTAAAAAAAAATAATATACAGTTTGAAATTTGAATCACACTTAATATAATAAATGTTCAATAAAAAATATGATAAAGTTGTTAACAAAGTTAGGATGTATGCACTATGCATCTCGAACTAAGTGAAAGTGGGTTACTACATTGTAGTGGTTGCCAATCCAAAGCAATTTGCGACTGCATCTCCTCAGTTAATCCTATGAGTACTATTCTGTTAAGCCAATAACGATGTACAGTTGACTGCCTATTGAGTAGTATGGTATCCATCTGTAGTATATATGATCAAAAATTTGTTCACGTCCACTGGAACCCAACTTAATTGTATTCATTTGTTTACAACAATACAACATTACAGCGACAACACTATTGTCAATAATTTCTACCAGTACCTAATACTAACTTCCTTCATATTGTTGCTGAAGCCTGCATTTTTGTTTTCATCAAAAATTCATGTATGGAGTATTAGTAGGTGGAAGTTTATATGTCAAAAATTGTCTCATTTGAGAATCATAAATTAAAAGGAAAAATGCTCCTCATTCATCTTAGCAAACTGATAAGAAAAAAGTGTACCGGATACACGACGCCTACTGATTTGCTCCATTTGCTGCCGGATAAAGTCCTGATGGAAGACGGATTACCTGTAGTCAGAAGAGAATACCAAGAATAAAGTGTTGGTAGGTCGGTCAAGGACTAGATTAGGAAATCTAGTTGGTTAAGGAAACCAAGTACTTGTGTCCTAAGTATAGCAGCTTAAGAGGTTTGTCTCTTAGAGCTAAGTTAGGAAACCCTATACTTTTAGGAAAGTAATCCTTGTTAAGGAATGTGTCCAGTCCTATTGATGTGTATAAATAGCCATAGAGAGAATTAGAGAAAACACACCAGAACTAAGTAAGAGTTCTCTTCTTCTCGTCTATAGCTTTGTATATTCCAACCTATACGGTGATATATAAAATTGCTTATTCCTTCCCGAGGATTCAACCTCGTTAAATACTTGTTCTTCTTGTGTGTGTGATTGTGTTCTTGGAAATATTGGAGTACCATTGTAGTAGAGCAACCTAACGCTTCCGCAGGCTTTGGCGCAACAATTGGTATCAGAGCAAGGTTACGCTCTTGGATACGGGAACCCAGATTGCAGTTGAAGTAAAGGTATTTTTCTGAAGATTGCTTGAGGTAATACTAATCTCAAAGGTTCTGTTTTTTATCTATTTTTGGTTGTTTAAGAACAATGGTTGACGGGGGAAAACCAGTTGATCCGAACGATTCTGATGGAGAACATTCGGAGTCCACAAATAAAGATAAAGAAACAAAAGAAGAAATACTTCATTCACATAGATCACAACTCAAGGTAGAAAAGTTTACAGGAACCAATAACTTTGGTTTATGGAGAACGGACGTAATGGATGCTCTTGTTCATCTTGACCTAGAAGAAGCTCTAGAAGTTCAGCCAGTGGAGATGTCTGAAAAGATGTGGAACAAGATGAATAAATTATGTCTCGCTTCGATACGAGGGTGTTTAGCAACTGTAGTAAGAGTTAATTATCAGCACGAGACTTCAGCTAAGGATATCTGGGAAAAACTAGAGAAGGAATACCTTGTGAAGAACGTGGCAAATAGGATACATCTTAAAAGGAATTTGTATCGCTATAACATGAATAGAGGTGCAACCCTAACCGATCACCTAGATTCATATAATAAACTTCTTGCTGAGTTGGTTAACTACGATGAAAAGATCAACGACGAGGAACAAGAACAAGCTTTGTGTCTGATAAACTCTCTTCCTGAAAAGTATGAACCCGTGATTAAAGCATTAATGCACGGCAAGGACAAGATGACATACGCCGAGGTTACTACAGCGTTGCGTAGTGAGGAGTTCAGGAATATGGATCGTGAAGACCTTGCAAGTGAAGCTAATAATGACTTGCTTCTTGCAAGAGGTCGTTCAATAGACAGGAGAAATAAGAATGGTGATTATGGTAAAGGTAGAGGATGTTCTAAGAGTAGAACTCAACTGCATAAAGATGAGTGTGCTTGGTGCCATGACTTTGGTAATTGGGCTAAGGATTGTACCAAGCGTAAGGCAAGAGAAGGAGATAATAATATTGATGTGAACATTGCTAAAGGTAATGAAGAATTAGATGATGCTTCTGATTTCTCGTTAACTATGACACCATCAGCTTGTACTATTACAGATGGTACATGGGTATTAGATACTGGAGCAACGTATCATATATGTCCATATCGAGACTGGTTCTCAAGTTTTGAAGAGCTTGATGGAGAAGTACGTATGGGAAACAATCATACCTGCAGGGTGATTGGGATTGGTAGTGTTCGTATCAAGATGCATGATGGTATGGTTAGAGAGCTGAAGGAGGTAAGATTTGTACCTGCCATAAAGAAGAATCTGATTTCGCTCGGAACTTTGGAAGCTAAGGGCTATAAGTTAGTCGCTGAAAATGGTGTTCTAAAAGTAATCTCTGGATCCATGGTAATCATGAAGGGCATACGTCATCATAACTTGTATTACTTAATTGTGAGTACAAAAACAGGGGATGTGTCTATTTCTGAACACATCGAAAGTGCATCTACCGAGAAGACGAAGTTATGGCACATGAGACTTGCACATCCAGGTGAGAAGTCGTTGCATAGGTTGATTCAACAAGACTTGTTGAAAGGTGCTATCGCTTGCAAGTTAGCATTTTGTGAGCATTGTGTTAAGGGCAAGAAAACAAGAACAAGCTTTGGCACAGCTATCCACAATACTAGTGGAGTTCATGACTATGTTCACTTAGATATTTTGGGTCCTTCCAAGAATGCATCATTGGGAGGTAAACATTGGTTTGTGTCGTTCATTGATGATTATTCTAGGCTCATGTGGGTGTACACCATGAGGCATACGGATGAAGTCCTAGAAATATTTGTGAGGTGGAAAAGGCAACTGAGACTCAAACTGGCAGAAAGATCAAAGTACTACGTTCGGAAAATGGTGGAGAGTACAAGAGTGATCCGTTCTTGCAAGTATGTCAGGATGAGGGGATAAAGAAGCACTTCACAGTTAAGAAGACACCGCAACAAAATGGGGTAGCTGAACGCATGAATCATACTTTGATGGAGAAGGTACGATGTATGTTATCTAATGCTGTATTAGGTAAAGCGTTTTGGGCTGAGGCAGTTACATATGCGTGCTTCCTCATTAATAGGTTTCCATCAGCTGCATTAGAAGGTAAAACTCCTATGGATAAGTGTTTTGGTAAACCAGCTTATGATTATGACTCAATTCATATCTTTGGTTGTCCTGCATGGTATCATGTTAGTGAAAACAAGCTTGATAACCGTGGTGTTAAAGGAATCTTTGTGGGTATGAAGAATGGAGTAAAAGTGTTCAAGATTTGGAATCCAGTTGAGAAGAATATAGTCATGAGTAGAGATGTCATATTTGATGAGATGTCTATGGTAAAGTCTTGGGGTTCTCGACAGGTAGAGGACAGGAGCACCAGTACTAGTGAGCCTTTGCATCAGGTGGAGATTGATGCAACTCCACTAATTACAGCTAAGTATGTATCTGTTCAGAATACTTCCGAAGTAAGTATTGAAGTTCCAAATGATAGTGACATTGTTGAGGAAGAAGAAAAAGAGTCAGTAGAAGATACAGAAGCTACGGTCACGGAGACCATAGAAACCAGCAAACCAAGTAGATCAATCAGGAAGCCTGGTTGGATGAATGATTACATTGCTTATGCATTACCAGTTATAGAAGATGGTACTCCTACTTCCTATTTAGAAGATGTACGTAGTTCAGAGTGTAAAGAATGGGAAGGTGCAATGCATGACAATATGGAGTCTCTCTATAAGAATGGCACATGGATTCTTATAAAGCTTCCGAATGGTAATAAGGCCATTGGGTGCAAATGGGTATATGCTAAGAAAGAAGGATCTAAGGTGAATCAAGTACGCTACAAGGCAAGGTTAGTTGCAAAAGGTTATACCCAAAGAGAAGGGATTGACTACAATGAGGTGTTCTCTCCGGTGGTAAAACACTCATCAATCCGAATTTTGTTGTCCTTGGTAGCACAATATGATTTAGACCTAGTTCAGCTAGATGTCAAGACGGCGTTCTTACATGGTGATCTAGAAGAGGATATCTATATGACTCATCCGAGTGGATTCAAGGTTGCTGGAAAAGAAGATTATGTATGTAAACTAAAGAGATCGTTATACATGATGAATCAGTCTCCAAGACAATGGTACAAACGATTTGATCAGTTTATGATAGGACAAACATACACAAGAATTCATTATGACCATTGTGTATACTTTAAGAAGATACATATGGATCTTTCATATATTTTCTCTTGTATGTCGATGATATGCTGATTGCATCGAATAACAAGAAAGAGATCGATAATTTGAAGTGCAAGTTGTCATCTGAGTTTGAGATGAAAGATCTAGGAGAAGCTAAGAAGATTCTTGGTATGGAGATTCAACGTAACAGAGAGAAGGGTAAGGTTTGTTTGTCTCATAAGGCATATTTGAAGAAAGTGTTACAGAAGTTTGGTGTCTACGAAGGAACTAAATCTGTAAGTACTCCACTTGGTGCTCATTTTAAGTTAAATGCTCGTATGTCTCCCACTACTGAAGAAGAGCAAAAGTATATGGCTCAAGTCCCATATGCTGAGGATGTTGGTAACTTGATGTATATGATGGTATGTACAAGGCCGGACATTTCACATGCAGTTAGTATGGTTAGACGTTATATGCATTATCCTGGTAAGGGACATTGGCATGTTGTGAAATGGATTTTAAGGTATCTTTATGGTACAATTGATGTTGGCTTGGAGTTTGTGAAGGATAAAAGTAACAATCAGTTGTGTGTTGGGTATTTGGATTCTGACTATGCTGGTGATTGGACAAGAGACGTTCAACTACATGGTATGTATTTACCATAGCAGGAGCACCAGTAAGTTGGAGATCAATCTTGTAGTCTACTGTGGCGCTTTCAACTACGGAGGCGGAGTATATGGCAGTGACTGAGGCATTTAAGGAGGCTATATGGTTACAAGGTTTACTAGATGACTTAGGAGTTGTGCAAGACCAACTTCCTGTGCATTGTGATAGTCTAAGCGCAATTTATTTGGCTAAGAATCAAGTGCATCATGCTAGAACTAAACATATAGACGTACGATTTCACTTTGTGAGAGAAATTCTTGAAGAAGAAGATATTCTACTTGTGAAAATCGATACCAAAGACAATCCAGCTGATATGTTGACTAAAGAAGTTTCTGGGATCAAGTTTCGACATTGTTTGAAATTGATCCACATCCTTCCAGTTTGGTGAAAGGCCCTTTTTGGGGTAGAGGTTCTTAGGAACCTAATGGAGGTCTTCTAACAAGACCATTTGAGAGAACTAAGATCAGGTTTGATTCCTATTGAGGATACGTAGGCATCCAGTGATGGTTCAATCGTCGTTGGAAGATGGAGGTGATTTTATCTATTGATCGTCTCATGCATGAATGAATGATCCGAGGTGGAGAATTGTTGGTAGGTCGGTCAAGGACTAGATTAGGAAATCTAGTTGGTTAAGGAAACCAAGTACTTGTGTCCTAAGTATAGCATCTTAAGAGGTTTTTCTCTTAGAGCTAAGTTAGGAAACCCTATACTTTTAGGAAAGTAATCCTTTTTAAGGAATGTGTCCAGTCCTATTGATGTGTATAAATAGCCATAGAGAGAACTAGAGAAAACACACCAGAACTAAGTAAGAGTTCTCTTCTTCTCGTCTATAGATTTATATATTCCAACCTATATGGTGATATATAAAATTGCTTATTCCTTCCCGAGGATTCAACCTCGTTAAATACTTGTTCTTCTTGTGTGTGTGATTGTGTTCTTGGAAATATTGGAGTACCATTGTAGTAGTGCAACCTAACGCTTCCGCAGGCTTTGGCGCAACAGTCCGGATGGAATGCGGATTGGGTTATTGATGTGAGAAATAATTTGTGAACTTTCTGTACCTTAATTTTCCCATCGAGGAAGAAAATAGTAAAGAAGATGAAACGAAAGAGATTGGTTTAGTGGGGGTAATTTTGTTGATGGAATCATGGAAATAGAATGTAGGAAATACCATTAGGTCCTAGGAATAATATATTAGAGAGAGTCTAGTCCATTTGACCTAGTCAAATGTCTGTTTGGTCCTATTTAGTAATATAAATTATAGTTTGGTCCTAAAAATTATTGTTTGGTCCTACGCTGATGTCATGGATGATGTAAATGTCACCCTGTAGTGGCAAAAACACCCTTTTGGATAAGGACCATATATATAGTCAAAAAGTAGGAGAGAATAAATCATTCTCAGATTTTCTTTCTTTCTCCTCTATAATTCAATTTCAGATCTAGTTTTTTTCTCTCCCCATTTTTTTTTCTTTTTTTCTTTTCTCATTGTTTATGTTGCAGACAACGAATCTTGATGATGAAGAAGATGAAGAATTGTTGTTGCTACTGTTGTTGACGATGAAGATGATGGAGATAATGAAGATGTTGTTGAAGATGATGGAGATTTGATCTTCTTGTGTTGTTGATATTGAAGACGATCCATGAAATCAATGAAGACGATAGTGTTGCTGTTTAAGAAGATGATGGAGATGATATTGCTATTGTTGAAGATGATGTTTAACTTTTTCTTTTCTCTCTGCTGCTGTATTTTTTTTTTGATTTTCTTATTTTTCTTGATTTTCTCTGCTACTGTTGTTGAAGATGGTTTTTATATAGACTTCATTCCTGGAATGAAGTCTGTTTATTTTAGGTTTTTATATGGACTTCATTCCTGGAATAAAGTCTATTTTTTTAGGTTTTTATATGGACTTCATTCCTGGAATGAAGTCTGTTTTTTTAAGGTTTTATATGGACTTCATTCCTGGAATGAAGTCTCTTTTTTTAGGTTTTTATATGGACTTAATTCCTGGAATGAAGTCTGTTATTTTTAGGTTTTTATATGGACTTCATTCCTGGAATGATGTCTGGAATGAAGTCTGTTTTTTTAGGTTTTTATATGGACTTCATTCCTGGAATGAAGTCTATTTTTTTAGGTTTTTATATGGACTTCATTCCTGGAATGAAGTTTGTTTTTTTTTAGGTTTTTATATGGACTTCATTCCTGGAATGAAGTCTATTTTTTTAGGTTTTTATATGGACTTCATTCTTGGAATGAAGTCTGTTTTTTTTACATTTTTATATGGACTTTCATTTCTGTTTTTTATGGACTTCATTTCTGGAATGAACTGCTACAAAAAAAAGTACAAATTCACACTGAAGGGTACTTTTGTCAGTTTAATATTTTTAAATAATTATGGACCAAACAGTAAAAGGCGTTTGACCAAAGGACTAAACAGACATGGGCCCACCTAAAAAAAGGACCAAACGATATTTTTCCCGAATAGAAATGGGCACAGTTGGTCGAAACCGTCGAATAGAAGTGGGGAGAAGTTTGCTAATGGGCGGTGTAAGATCTTTATTTTCTTAATAATGTGGGACCAAATTCAATAAGAGAGCTCTGTTTTACAATTCTCACACCATAGTTGTCCACATCAATTTTTTGTGGGGCCAGAGTGAATGATTGGTTTCAATTATCATTTTTTTGGATATTAAGGAAATCTTATAAGATGTCATGACTATCCCTAGACTAGCCTATTTAATATTACGTTATTACCAAATCTACAAATGATATTTTCGAATATAAAGGTGAAGACGTCTTTATCGCGAATATGTTGTACTTCCTTTACTTCTGCCCACTTTGTGATATAATCTGTTGCGACAATTAAATATCTTCTTTTTCCAGATCCTGGTAAAAATGGTCCCACAATGTCTAAACCCCACTTTCCAAAGGTCCACACACTTGTTGAAGATGTTAAAGGTGCTCCAGGTGCATGTATCCTCTTACCGTGCCGATGACATTCTTCGCAACGTCTTGATACTTCTTTTGCGTCTTCATACATGTACGGCCAATAATATCCTTGCATTTTTGCCTTATATGCCAAAGATCTTCCTCCACTATGGTTACCAACATCCCCATAATGTAATGCTTTCAATATTTCTTGTCCTTCCTTTCGTGTCAAGCATCTAAGTGATGGTCTGTTAAATGATCTTCGATACAATACCCCATCTCTAAGTTCATAATTTGTCGCACGACTCTTTAATTTATGTGCCTCCAACCTATTTCTTGGTATTTCTCCTTTCTATAGGAATGCATGAAGTTTGATTCTCCAATCTGCGGCATTGTTCGCCTGCTCTTCTTCCCCATCTTCTATTATCATCACATATGCCTCTTCTTCTTATTCTTTGTTGATTGAAGGCGAAAGAAGTGTTTGTATCTTTATGCATATCGCAGTTAGATCTACCATCATACTTGGGATAAAAGAAAAGGCGTCTGCTAATCTGTTATCCTTCCTTGAAATGTGCCTCCATTTTATTTTTGGGATTTTCGTTAACAATTCCTCAACAAGCTTCTTGTATTTCTTCAATGAAGGTTCATTCGTAGTGTATTCTTCTTTTATTTGGCGAATGACAAGCTGTGAGTCACTGGTGATTCTTGCGTTTTTTAATGTCATTTCCATTGCAAGTCTTAAGGCATGTACCACTGCTTCATACTCCGTTTCATTATTAGTGGATGCAAACTCCAAGCTGAAGGAAGCCATTTTCATTCCTTCTGGCGAAATTAAGACAATTCCAACTCCATTAACTTCCCCATTTGATGATCCATCCACCAATATTTCCCATCTATTGGGATATGTCAGCAGGTCTTTTTGATTCCCGTGTTCTTCTTCTACATCCATAATCTCCTCCAAGCTTCATCGTTTTTTAATAGAAACTCTGCTAAGAAATTCGCAACAACTTGTGATTTCGGCGAAGATAATATTTCATACTTGATCTCAAAATGTCCCACTTGTGCATTCCATCTCTCAACCCTGCCTGATCTTTTTGAATTTTTCATTACTGACTCAATTGGAACCTCTGTTAATACCCTTACTTTGTGAGCCTGAAAATATATGCGAATCTTGAATATTGCGTAAACTAATGCCAGTATCAGTTTTTCAATCTTCGAATAGTTTTTCTCTATTCTGTTGAATGTCTTGCTAATGTAGTATATCGGTTTTTCTACCCCTGCGTCTATTTGAAACAACACAACACTTAATGCATCCGAAATTGTCGCAAGATAGATTACCAATTCTTCCCCTGGCTCTGCTTTTTGTAAAATAGATATATTCTTCAAATGATATTTTATTCCTTGTAGCGCTTTCTCGTATTCATCCGTCCATCTAAATTTTTCTCCCTTATTGAGTATGATGAAGAAATGCTTGCATTTTTCTGATGATCGCAAAATGAATCTTCCTAACGAAGACAAGAGCCCATTTAATTTATGTATGTGTTTCACCGTCGCTGGCGTTGACATGTCACGGATTGCTTGTACTTTCTCTGGATCAAAATGTATTCTTTTTTATAACACAATGTATCATAAAAAAATTACCGAAGCAATACCAAAAATACAGTTTTTGGTATTTACTTTGATGTTAAACTGCCGCATTTGTTCAAAAATTTCCTTCAAATCTTGTACATGATATTTTGGTTCCTTACTTTTTACCAGCATGTCGTCCACATACACTTCTAATGTCTAGTGTATCCACTTCGCAAATACCTTTTCTACCATCCTTTGATATGTCACTCCAGCATTTCGCAAACCAAATGGCATTTTCGTGTAATAATATAATCCTCTGGGTGCGAAAAAGGCAGTGTGTTCTTGGTCTTCTTCAGCGAGAGGGATTTGATTGTAACCTTTATATCCATCTGAAGAAGATATCCTATCATTCCCTTCCACCAATTCGACCATTTGTGGAATATCTGGTAATGGAAAACTTTCCTTTGGACAAGCTTTGTTTAGATCACTGAAATCTATGCATATGCTTATCCCTTTATTTTTCTTAAGCACCACTACCATGTTCGCTATCCATTCTGGAGATTTAGCTTGTCGTATAATTCCTGCATCAAGCATCATCTGCAGTTCTTCTTCTATTTGTGGATGATATGTTGTTGTTATTTTTCTTATTCTCTGCTTGAATAGTCTTGCACTTTTGTTAATTTCCAAATGATGACATGCGATAGAAGGATCTATTCTAGGAATCTCCTCCATGCTCCAAGCGAAAATGTCTTTATAATCTGGCAAATGATTGATTGTTATATTCTTTATTCCTCATCTGCATCCATTTTTGTTCCAATCCTTAGTATCTTTAGCTCTTCTTCAGATCCTATATTTACTTCTTTTGTTGGTTCTGCTGCAGTGTAGATCCCCGTTGGTTCTCCTATGGGTGTTGGCTCTTTTATTGTCTTCATCTACTTGTCTCCTTCTTCCGAGATTTCACTGGGTATTCCTTTTCCTTCCTTTGTTTTTATCATGTAAATTATGAATTCTTTTTCTTTCCTTACCTCCTTCGCCATTTTGCAGTGAATTTTTCGCCTCTTTGCACGTCCTTCATAATTCTCCAATTCTACCTGATATCACTTTTTCGCACCATTAACATCTCCTCTGATTTCACCTAATCCACTTGGCATAGGAAATTTGATACACTGACGGAATGTTGATGCTACGGCTTTAATTGCATGTATCCACGGCCTTCCCAGTAGCATGTTATAAGGCGACTCAATATCCACCACACATAATGTCATTTGTGTTTCAATTTCTCCTAGCAATATTTGCACAACTATTTCTCCTTTAGGTTTTGTTGTAGATTTGCCAAAGCCATGGATATATATGATATGTTGAACAAGTCATCTCTTAATCTTTGTATCCCATTCCTATGAATGCATGGTAGAACATTATATCAACCGAACTTCATGTATCTACTAATTAAATTTCTATTTATCGCCCATTCTTCTATAGATTTCACTGATTCATTAATCTTTTTTCGCGCTGCAGTTACTGTGATTACCAACGGAGCCGTGTGCCTTAAATTTTCTTTTGGTATCTCTGCTGATGTGAATGTAGTTTTCTGCTTTTCCCAATCCTTCAATGGTGACACCTTTTCCACTGTCATAATTTTCTTTCCTTCAAAATCTCGTTTATGTATCCTTCCTTTGATATTATCATGGAACTCATTAATTATTGTTTTTGTTATTAATCTACACTCCAATATCCCAATGTCTTCTCTGGCTTTGATTATCTTTTCCTTAATCGGTTTACTAACTAGTTTCATCATCTTTATGATTTCAATAATTCATTTAAAACTACTAAATCGTCCATGTTTCTAGCGCTAATATGTAGTTGCAGGATTTCCTACAATCACACCCTAATGATATTTCACAAGGATTCACTCAATCTTCAAGAATAATCACTGAATTTTTATTAACTTTTCTTATGAATCTTAAAAGAATGATAAAAATACAAGGAAATAAGAATTATTTTATGCTTTCTCTCTCCTATTTGCTTTCTCACCACTCTCAGAATAATCCACCTTCGCAAGTCTATTTGGCTCTTTATATAGGGTATTATATAGTGGATGACAGCTAAGTCAACCTTTATTTTCGAATTTGGCTTGCGTCATTTTCGCGAGCGTATAATGGTTTTCTTCGCAGTGCTCTTAAATCTCGCAGGATCTTCACACTTTCCTCGTGATTAAGATGATGTCACCTGCTACGTCATTCTTTAAGTAGTCTGCGATGGTATTCGCATACACTCGTTGGTTAAAACTTCGCTGAGATGTAGACCTTGCCAGATTCTGCTCTTATACTGCAACCAGTTGAACATGATCGAGTCAGCTAACCCACTTAGAACATCAAGCATAATACCCTGGAACCCATTACAGTTTCCAACCCATACATCTCCACTTTCTTGTCTTCTAAATATCATCATCAAGATCGGTGTTGTTGATGCAGGAACTCGAAATATTCACCACTGCCTATAATTGATATTTGACCCACTTATATTTAGAAATTAGTCCACTAAAATTTACATATTTATTAAAAAAAGAATTTAATGTCTGGCTCCACAAATTATAAATGAGATGGTTGATTTGTCAACATACTCTAAACCTTTTTTATTTTTCTTTTGTAACTTCGGTCGGAACTGCTCCGTCATAGTCGAAGTCACTGACCCTACTCCCCTTCATATACCCATTGCCCATTCCACGCAATAAAATTATAAGTATTTACATAGGAGGAATATTTCATGATATCTCCAAACTCTTGAACGGATACTCGGTCCGTTGACCTCCTAGTTGAGAGTCAGGCTCCTGGATGAATGGGTGAACCCCTGATATGGTTGTACTTTAAACCTTGCAGTAAGGTAGTCTCCCATATATATCTTCAAGTGGTGGTCAATAATCAATGTTCAAGAGATCTGACATTAGCCTGGTGGATTACTGATCTACAGTCAATGTTCAAGAGATCTGACATTATCCTGGTGGATTACAGATCTACATAAAGATTCAAACTCCTTGTCGGATTCTCTATCAAATGTAACTAACTTTTTTTTTTTGCTTCTTCTTTTGTAAAGAGGAAAATGTAACTAATTTTTTGGTGGATGTTCGTTTTTGTAAAACCGGGTAGGTAGCTTGGTCATCCCCATTCTTCAAAGATTTGATGTGCTTCTGAAGGTCCCTGATGGCGCAATATATATTGTAAAATGACTTGTACTTACGACATAATCATCCCCTCTATTCTCTTCAACTCTTTTGGATCTTTCCTCATGAGGCTCACTGGCAGGTTTGCACGACAACCTGTTCAACTAATGTAATAGTACGTTGTTGGAGCTTAGATTGTTAGGCTTCCAACTAGTTTCATGTAATAATACGTTTTATTCCAAATTAGAATGTTTCTAAATGTTCAAGTTTTCTGATTCAATTCTCGGTCTTTGTATTATTAATTTTTCAATCAAATTATTAATGCCCTTGTTTCTAAATAGTAGTAGTGTGTTGTATTTTGATCTGAACCCCTAATATATGAGTATATGATCAGCGACGGAGCCATAGCGAGACAAATGGGTCCCTAGACCCCACTTGTTTTCCGACACCAATGTAAATAAGTATAGTTTCTTTGTAAAAGTTTTGTTTTTGTGGGGTCAAAAAAGGTTAAACAATATATATTACTCCATGTCTTTTATTAACGGTCTTAATTGACAAAGTCATAATATTAAGGGAACCGTAGGAAATGTCATGACTAGCCCTTGGCGAACCTAATTTAATACTATGTAATTACTAATATAAAAATTAATACATTAAAAAATATAAATTGGGTAATATTAGAACACGCAATTGGGGGATACTTTTATTAATTGGGGGATATAGCTACGGGATAAAAATGGTGTCCCAATAGCAATTCTGGGTGACCCCCTATGTAATTTTTTTTTAATTCCTAATCTAGCCCCTACTAATCAGGATTAGTGATTAATTAAAATTAGTAAAATGTTAAGTATTTGGGGATAAATTAGTGTGTATTTATTTTTATTTGAATTTGAATTTGTGTGGGTTAGTTGAGAGTGAAGGAGGGAAAAATATTTTTGAGTGGAATTGTTTTTTGAAAATGGAAGATGATTGTGATGAGAGACTTGCAGCTGCAGAATCTTTAGCTCAACTACAACAACAATTGTATCTTCAATCTTCGGTTAATGATAACAACTCACAATTGGAGTTATATGATGAACCAACACCCATGGATGATGATTTTCGTGAGCATGAAGTGTTTTGTGAAGAACCAACCCAAGAAAGTAAACATGTCCAACATACAAGCAACCCCAACACACATGTAATGCTTCAAAGAGGTCGAAAATTTGATTTTACCTTTTCAAACCGCCATTTTTTTCTCTGAAAAAGCTTAGTACCGGCACACTCGTAGAATGAAAACTATGCCGGAACTAACGCCAACGGCGTGGTATTCATACTCTTTTCTATACCATTTCCTGATATCCCCCATTTTTAAAACTTTGCCGGCGTAGTATTCAAACCAACTATGGATGCCGGTATGTATTTATACTTTTTACCTACCACCGAATATTCCATGGAATATTCAAACCGGCATAGTTCACTCTTAACTAACTATGCCGGTACCACGAGAAAAACATCTAGGAGTTTAGTAATTTCGAACTTAAATACCGGTATCCTCTCTATTTTTTCGTGAATGCCGGCACTTCGTACTGGTTTAGTTTGTATATTATGGGGTAAGCCGGAAGTAGGTACCGGCTTGAAACCTTACATATTTACCATACCGGATTTACAAGGAAAAACATACAGGAGTTTAGTAATTTCGAACTTAAATACCGGCATCCCATTTATTTTTTCGTAAATGCCGGCACTTGGTACCAGATTCGTTTGTATATTATGGGACAAGATGGCAGTAAGTACCGGTTTGGAACCTTACATATTTACTATGCCGGATTTACAAATAAAAACATACAGGAGTTACTGATATTTTGAACTTAAGTATCGGCTTTGAATGTAAATTATCGTGCACGCCGTCACTAAATCCCGGCGCATATTTTAACTTCTCGACAATGCCGGCATTAGAAATCCCGGCATTGCAGTTCAATAACATACAATGCCGGAACACTAATTCAATTTTCTTTTCATTCATGCCTTAGGTTGTGACATACATCGATCCAAATTCCAAACCTCTCTTTCGGGATATGTCCGAATACTATAAAATGCCTTGGGTATGTTATCAAACAATGCTTTCACCTAGTTTTTACAATTTTATGTTGGGATTGCTTGTAACTAACCTTATAATCTTTCATTGTTTTCCTTATGTAGGGAATAAAATCTCCAGCCGAAGCAATTACTTGGGCAAAAGAGAAGGCTCTTAAGAACATGTGTGTCTTAGTGAGGAATAGCCATGGTTCAGATGATCGTTTTGAGATGGTTTGTGAACGACACAGAAAATACAAGGAGAAGAATAGCCATAAGAGAAAGGGTTATGTATATGAAAAGAAGACTAATAGGGTATACAAGACTAAAACGATGAAGGATGAGTGCCTCTTTAAGCTTGTATTCCATCTAAGAGACAAAGGAAAGGAAGAAGAAGAATGGGATTGTACGGTGTGTTTTGTCCGTCATAACCATCGAGATCCGAAAGATTTTGTTGGTCACTCCGTAGTTGCGAATCTAAAACCTCATCAATTCGAGGATGTAAAGATAATTACAAAATCATGTATCAAACCAAGAGTGATTCTCAGAGGCTTCAAGGAAAAGGATGAGACAAACGTTTCTTCCCTAAGTACAATTTATATCGCACAAGCAACCATTAGAAGGTTGGAATGGGAAGGGAGGACCGTTATGCAAGAATTTGAGAAGAGAGTTTGGGATCACAAATACACGCGTATCATTAAAAGAGGTCCGTACGAGAAGCCTCTTCAAATATTCATTTCGCATCCTTTGCTTTCACAATTGGCTCATACGTGTTGTGATGTTCTTATGATGGACTGCACCTACAAGACAAACAAATACAACATGTTGTTATTGAACATCGTGGGGAAAACATCGGACAAGGTAACATTCACATTGTCTTGGTGTTTAATGGAAAACGAGAGGGATTACAATTATCATTGGGCATTGTGATAATTGAAATTATTGTTCCCGAAATATCGATTTCCTAGGGTCATCATAACCGATCAATTTGATGCACTAATAAATGCCATATCTGACGTATATCCGGACGCACAAAATTTCTTATGTATGTATCATATAGGTGAAAATGTGAAAAAACATTGTCATGCTTTGTTTGAACCCTCTAAGGCGGATATTAAGAAAAGAATGGTTGCTTAACTAGATGAAGTTGTTCTCAAAGAGAAACTATCACCCGAAGAAGAAGAAAATGAAAGAGGAAAGATTAAAGAGTGAGTCAACAAAGAACACGATGAAAATCACAAAAGGTGGTTAGAATTTCTAAAGGATTGGGAGAAAGTTTATTGATCTCTTACCATGGATATGTATGAAAAGATATTGAACATGTTTATTTCCAAATATAACGAAGTGTATCCAAGTGTCGTATCATATTGTCGGGGTAATTGGTTGGATAAGTTCAAGGAAAAATTTGTGCGTGCGTGGACAAATCTTTATAGACATTAATGGAATGAAGAAACTAGTATAGCGGAGTCCTCTCATGGGAGATTTAAATATCTCATCCAGTCCGGGAAAGGAAATGTCGTTACGGTTACCGAGGCAATGAAGCAACAATTTAAGGCTGATATCGATAGGATCAAGAAGGCTTTTGAGAAAAGATCAATGGAAAGGATGACTCAATTTCTTAAATACACTAAGTTGCTCCAAGTGTCGGTTGTTTACTTATCCCACCAACTTCGCTTTGGCTTGCTAATTGACTTGGGTGAACCTCATCATCTTCCTCCTCACTTTCCCCTTCATCATGCTTATCGTCCTCAACTGTTCTAGTACCTTCACGGATTACAAGTGCACTACGGTCACCACCAGTCTCCCAAATTTCCCCTCTTGTTTCAAACCACAAACGCTTCTTGCGACCTTCATCTTTCCCTCGTGGAGGCAGAGACTGAGGAGTATCAAGACCGTCCTTCCTCTTTATCTTAGTGACATCATCTTTATTATTATTTTTGTTAGCTTCCTTGGCTTTTGACCTATAACATAAGCACACGAAAACAAAAATAAGACAAGTCATATTGGAAGTTTAAGTACCGGCATGGAGACTCTTAAACATACCAAGCCGGTTCAGTGCTACCGGCATTGAAACTTAGCTATCGAGAATGCCGGTAGTTAAATGGGTTTCTTATGGATACCAAAAGACAACTACTGGCACTTTCGAAGTAAATCAATTCCGTGCCGGTAACATTGTACCGGCATACAATGGAAGAGAAATAGAGTGTCGGTAATGATCAACAAATCATATATGTTCCTGTATGTTTAAAGGTTACTACCGGCGTACACGAATTCAATAAAATCTACGTCGTTTATCATATGTTGGCATACATTAAACCTACATTCAATGCCGGTACTGGTGAAAAAGTTCATAATGTTTCTGTGTGTTTTAAGTATACTACCGGCATACACGAATTACTATTAACTTATGCCGGTACCTAAAACCGGTATGGTATTCAACCCATTTTGTATGCCGGTACTAGAAATTCACTTTCAGGAATTGAAACCGGAATGGTATTCATCCCAGATGCCACGCCGGTACTTAAAACCGGCGTGGTATTCATCCCATATCGATTGCCGGTACTCTGTGTACCTCGACTGTTTCGATATGTTTGGCGATTCTAACCTAAACCCATTTCTATAAATTGATTAAAACAATCATAAATGAGTTCAAAATCACTAACCTTCTCACATAAGCCATTTTTGCTGCGAGTGGTTGATCGTCCGAGTTCGACAACTCGTCCTCTCCTTGTTCTTCAACAATCGAAGCAATTCTTTGTTCGTGTTTTTGTTGACCAATCGATTTGGTCTTCGGTTTGGCTTTTGTTTTCCTTCGTGGCGGCATGGTTATGATTCGGGTAGGTTAATCGACGAAGAAATTTTTGATTTAACGATTAATCGTCGATGAAGAACGACGAATAACGATGAAGAAGATGAAGAATTTTTTTTTACAAAACCCTAACTGTGCCGACACTCAAATGGAATTGGGGGATAAACTGATTTGATTTTTAGATTTTATTGTTTTAGGGGAAAGGGCATAACAGTCTTTTCATAAAGGTTTTTAATTACGGAAAGGGTATTTTGGTATTTTCATAATCAAAAGTTACCCCTTATCAGCCACCCCTGGTTGGGGGAAGTAATTCATATCCCCCAATTAATAAAAGTATCCCCCAATTGTGCGTTCTAATATTATTGTTTTAGGAAATGTTTTAAGAAAATAAAAACAAAATATACTAGATTTATTATGGAATCTAAATTTAGTTAGATTGCAAATATGAACTCGGTCCATTCATGATATTGTAAATATATCCTTGCTAGATAAACTAGATAGTCTAACTTATGTTCTTTCATGGTGTTTCATGGGAGTATATGCTTATATTTGTTTTGACCCCAGCACCAGTATATCTTCCCCCCATTACTGAAACCTGATATTACTGTTATGGTGGGTTTGAATGTAGAATTTTAAAGGTGGAATTTATGGGTACATGGGATTTGGTGGAGTTATGTTTCCTTCGGTATGTTTGGTTTCCAAAATCCCTGGAATCACGTTTCCCACAGGAAACAATTTTCCAGCAAATCCTCCATATGGAGTCCGACCCCTCCCTCCTAAGATTTGCAGGGAAACTTATCAAGGGATTCATGGACCCACTTTTTTTAACTTTAAATCTCATATAAATATACCATTTTGAGATTCTGAGAGTAATACCAAATAGTATATGGACTTTAAAACAAGATAATTCTATGAATCCTAGGGAATTTTAAATGAGTTACCAAACACATGAGGGATTTATGTGAATCCCAGAATTTATAATCCCATCGGATTATAAATCCTTGAAATCTTGAATTCTGCAAACAAACCCACCATTCGAATTTTTATATATTAGAAAGATTTGGAAATGTTCTTGGGCCTATTCTTATGCAGATTGTTAAACACCATCAAAGTGTCAAACTCATATGCCTAAGTGCGAGGAATAGCAGTTAGGCATACGAGATGTAGTTTCTGTTGGGGGATAGAGATTCCATCATTTACTTGAGCGATGAAGACTTTATCTCCAACGATTTTTTTCATCATCGCCCAGACATAATTTTATGGGTCTTGTTAACTTGTGCATCCATGCACAAGTTAAAGAGGGTTAAAATGTGTTTTTCCGTTATTGTTTCATAAATTTTTATGTAAATCATTAAAAAATAGAAACCAATTTCCGTATATACCCATGAGTTTATATTATATTCGGGAAATTCTTCTCTTCTTCTTTGTTTCGTTTTCACTTCTCATCTCAATTTTTCCCAAAAGTTCATGATCAAACAAAATTGAAACATTAATATCAAAGACCTTAACATTTTTTTTTATTTAAGTATACATAAGATTTTAAAGAATAAGTAGATCTTTGTATCTTGGGTTTTGTTTTTAGAAAATAAAAATTGAAATTATAATTTTCCGATCCAGACTATAAGATATTGTTTTTGTTGTTTTTGAAATCGTTGATTCTAATCAAACCCCTGAATATATTGTTTCAATCTTTTAGTTTAGAATGGTGTAACAATGATCAAAATATTGAATAGAATCATATACTAATAAAACCATATCATTATATTAATACTGGATGTGATTATGACGTATGAGAGTTGCTAACCACACGACATCAATTCTCTTAACATCTGAAATCTCATTGATTGCCATGATTAATCAATACCCAAAATTGGGTAGAACCCATCAGAACTTAAGTAGTACAACCACAAAAGAAGCCAACAACGTCATCTAATCCCGCTGATTCTAATCATCCAACAACATATACAGCCTATCTCTAAATTCTCATTGCATTCACTCCATTAGTAACCCTTGCGACTGATTCAAACCAACCCATCACAGAGAATCAATCTCCCAATTCCATGAGTTCAAAGGCACAACCATGACCAATAACATCAGTTCTTATTCAACTGAACAACAACCCCATACAAAACTCATTACTTGATACTGGCAGACAAAATCCATCCCGTCTGGAATCTGCACGAACTGATGCTGATAGATTCAAAATTAAGTAGGTGGAAACGAAGAGGAGTTGCAGCCATTAACGTCTTCATTCTCAATACTTCTCTGTAAAATTCAATCTCAAGCCAACGGACGTGACTAAAGAAGACGCAGCTGCTTAGAACTTTGATGAGAAAATGAGATATAAACACTTGATGTGATTATGACATACTCACTCCGTCCCATTATTAAGTGACCTAGTTTATAACTAAATTTAGTTATAAAGTAGGTCACTTATTAGTGGGACAGAGGTATTATGAGATAAGAAGATGAATATATTGTAGTTGGAGTGAACACAATGATGATTTCCTGCTAAGTAATTAAAAAAATCATTAAAAAAATCAAATCTAGCAGAATGGTAAAATATGATATTATGTTTTATTTAATTTTGAATTTACTTAACCAAGCAAAAATAATAGTATTATTTAATGGCTATTAACTTGTGCATGTGTGTACAAGTTAACAAAATCTTAATTTAAAATAAATTGGGTTAATGTTTCTCTGCCCTCTAGAAACCTCTCCCAAAACCTAAGAAACAACCCATCGCCGCCTCCTTTTCTTGCTCAGATTTGGTCAATCTTGAATCAGATTTGAACAAGGATCCTTTCATTAATGCCTTCTTCTTTAGTTTTATAGCTCTAATCTACCTTATTTGTTCCTTGTTTTGTAATTTTTTCCATAGATTTAGGCAAGTTGCATAAGTTTTTAGGGTTAGTTCTTAGTTTGTTTTATCTCCTGCCTCTTGGCATGTCTGTCTCTGTGCTATTTTTGCGTCCTTATCTCCGTTGTTATTAGAGGGTGAAAATGGTTTCTGTTGATTTCGTTAATTTTGGGTGTGTGGGTAAGAAACGAATTTAAACCCTAAACAATGTACTGCAAGGGAGTACTTTAGATTCGAGATATTAACCTGTACAAGTCAGGCCTAAACCAAAAAATGGTCGTTCCAGACTTGCCTCGGTCACAAAGTGAAGGAGAATAGGTTGGTTTTGGGGAGGGAAGCAAAGAAAGTGATGAAACCAGAATAGTTGATTTCTGGAAGAGTAGTTGTTTTCTACGACTTGTATCATAAGGTGGGAAGCTAACCAATGGAAAGCTAGCAAATGTTTTCTGAGTATTGTATGCTCCTGACTGAACTTGTTGTTCGATGGGAAATAGGTAAGACCTATTTATACAAGTCGAAGTAAAACGTACTCTGGTCTCATTAAGGAATGGAAAAACAGGTGAGTAAATGGTAGGAGGTGGTAAACCGTTAACGCATGGAACTGATGTTCCATAAAAAAGAGTGTTTCATCATCAACTCCCTGTATTTACTAACCACCTCATCCTTATGACACTTCCTAATGACGGGCGTAGTGTACGCCGCACGTGGTAAACCACCAAACCAATACCCAAAGAGGATCCCCCAGTTTGTGATATGTGTTGATGTCTCGAATGTTTTTGTGAAAAACATGTATCATATTGTTGTTTCCTGTAAAGTCGATCTTGGGAGACTTGCTAGCTTGGTGACCTTCGACGGTCGAGATTTTGCATCTTAAGAGGAAAGGTAGCCGTTGATTATCGCACGCTTTCGTTCTTTGGTGGCCGCATAGGGAAGGCCAGCATGGTGGTGCGGAAAGGTTGGTCTACCATAGGCATGCCTTGGCGTGGTTTGGCATGGCCAAACTATGGTTTCGGGCCAAAGGTTACCATGCATTGTCTGGTAACCTTGGATGGCTAGGATTTGCTCATGGGGGTGGAGGGCGACCGTTGATTTTCGCACGTCTTCGTTTTGGTAGCCGCATAGGGAAGGCCAGCATGGTGGCGTGGCTAGGTTGGCAGGCCATTGGCATGACATGCCTTAGCGCGGTTTGGCGTGGCCAAACTAGGGTTTCGGGCCAAAGGTTACCATGTGTTGTATGGTAACCATGGATGGCCAGGATTTTCTCCTGGGATTGAAGGCCGACGGTTGATTATTGCACGTCTTCGTCTTGGTAGCCTCATGGGGAAGGCCAGCATGGTGGCGCGACTAGTTTGGCATGGGTCCAAGGCAAGGTGCGTTTGGCATGGTGGGGACAAGGGCTTGGCATGTCGTTGGCACATGGTGCAGCTAGCATGGCTAGGGCCAAGGCAAGGTGTGTTTGGCATGGTGGGGCCAAGGGTTTGGCATGCCGTTTGGCACATGGTGCGGCTACCATGGCTAGGGCCAAGGCAAGATGTGTTTGGCTTGGTGGGGCCAAGGGTTTGACATGTCGTTTGTCACATGGTGCGGCTAGCATGGCTAGGGCCAAGGCAATGTACTTTGGCTTGGCATGGTGGGGCCAAGGGTTTGGCCTGCCGTTTGGCACATGGTGCGGCTAGCGTGGCTAGGGACAAGGCAAGGTACGGTTTGGCTTTGCATGGTGGGACCAAGGGTTTGACGTGACCAATCTAGGTTCGTGACCAAACTAGACTTTTGGGTCAAAGGTTACCATGTGTTTTCTGGTAACCTTGGATGGCTAGGATTTGATCCTGTGATTGAAGGGAGATCGTTGATTGTCGCATGCCTTCGTTTTGGTAGCCGCATAGGGAAGGCCAGCATGGTGCCGCGGCTAGCTTGGCATGGGGCCATGGAAAGGTGCGTTAACATGGTTTGGCATGCCTTGGCGCGGTAGGTGTGGCTTGCACGATTTTCCATTGGCACAGGGGTGCGGCTAGCATGGTTGGCATGCCTTGGCGCGGTAGGTGTGGCTGGCACGATTTTCTATTGGCACAGGGGTGCGGTTAGCATGGTTGGCATGCCTTGGCACTGTAGGTGTGGCTGGCACGATTTTCCATTGGCACAGGGGTGCGGCTAGCATGGTAGGCATGCCTTGGCGTGGTAGGTGTGGATGGCATGGTTTTCCATTGGCACATACGGCGTGGGAATTAGGGTTTTGTCCCATCGAAACCCTAATTAGTAATTAATTTAAAAAAAGGTACCTTGGTAATTTTCTCGCAGACATATTAAAGGGTTCAATAAATGCGTTTAAGTCATGTGATGTCACTGTCTGACTAGGGTTTTACGACTTTACCCCTAAGTTAAAAAACACCATCAACAGTTGTATAACGTTTCTTCTTTTCTATAACAACAATCGTTTGATGGATTACTCACGTAACAATTTCATCGGTGTTTTATCCGGCCGCCGGAAGCGCCGTATTTGTTTCAAAAACATCAAGATCTCGAGGAAATCATTCCTTTCGAAATGGAGCATATCTTCATGAAGAAGACAAACACATCAAAATGGTCGGAAATTGTTCCGTGGACCATTCCTTCTACCAATTATATCAGCTCTTTCTCAATACATGTAACTAGTTTTATTCCGATATTTCAACTCTTCAATCATCGGAATATTCGACACTGCATTGTTTACTGTATTTGGTTACTTATCCTTCTTGATGTACTGGTAACTTATATAATCCTTGATTGTTGTTAACGAAAAGTTGATCGCTTATATCAAAAAAAAAGAAAAAAACTTAATTTTGTATGCATATAATATCTTCTTCTCTCTTTTCGATTATTTTAATATATTTTTATATCTAAAGGGTTCCGCATAATATATTATAATATCTAAAAGTTTATAAATACCCCACCATCATACACACATAAATATTTTGTTTTATCATCAAGATCCCACCAAACATGACTAAATATATTTTTTAAATCAAATTTGCCACATTTATAATAGTGGAAAACTCATGTGGCATGAAATCAATTTTTTTAACATATGCAATAGGAATATCCTTGTGCAGTAGTAATAAGGTGCCTCCAGCTTCTTTGATTAAGGCATGTATATTTCTGTCTGTCTAATGCAATCGTAGAATGCTGTAATTGGTGCCCCATTAACAGCCATGGTCGACATTGTTGAGGAATGTGTATTTCAAGACTTAATATTCCTGTTAATGTGGCGAAATTGAATTTATTACAAATAACTAGGATTTTGTTACAGTGATGCTAATTAATTTTACTGCTCCTTGAGCATTACCATGTCTAACCCCTTGCATTTTTACTTGTAGTTGCAGGATTTCCTACAACTACACCCTAATGAGATTACACAATAATTCACTCAAATTTCAAGAACAATAATCTAAGTTTTATTAATTTCTCTCAAAAATCTTACAAGAATAATGGGAGTACAAGGAAATAAGAATTATCCTAGACTTTCTCTCTCCTCTTTGCTTTCTTACTCTCACCAAAAAGATCTCCCCCTTCTCAAATATTCTTGGCCCTTTATATAGGGTATTACATAGTGGATGACAGCTATGACAACCTTTATTTTCGGATCTGGCCTGCATAATTATCACAAGCTTATAAGGGCTTTATTCGCAAGTGCTCCTCAATTTCGCAAGATCTTCACACTTTCCTCGTGATTGGGCTGACGTCATTTTTCAAATAATCTGCGGTAATCTTTGCACACATTTACTGATTAAAACTTCGCTGGAGCATTACTGTTGTGAAATTCTGCTCCTACGTTACTTGAAAAAAAAATTGACCTATCAAAGACAAGTTTCAAAAAGTGCTGGTGGTACAAAACAGTTCAGTTTCCGAAACAATAATATTAATTCCTGGCGAGATTGAGGTATACCCAGATTAATTGGGGTATACCCAATAAGACAAAATAAGGTCATTATGAAGTTAAACCAAGCCACCCCTTAACCTTGTATTTTCTAAATGGCTAATATGCCCTTTGTTAATTAACACTAAAATTCTGATTAATTTAACTAATTGAGTTTAAATTAAAATTTTGAAAATCAGTAGATTAAACCTTTCATCTGTCTTATGATTTCGATTTCGATAAAAAAAAATTGATATTGAAAATGCACAATGCCGGAAAGGTAATGGTTTGAATAAGCTGCCGGTTGTTCTATAGACGGCAAGGTCTTCTTTGAATAGCCTTCCGACCAATGTTCAACGGGAAGATTCCACTTTGAATAAGCTGCCGACCTTACTACCGCCGGCATTGTCTCGGTTGAAGAACGCGCCGAGTATATTGGAACATAATTTTACGTTCGGCATGGTAAATCTTCCTACAATGCCGGCGGTCGTAAAGTCGGCAAGCAAATATTTTTTTTACATGCCTGCTGACATTTGGTCGGCAGGTTATGGATTTATAACATTGCCGACCTTTACTTATGCCAAACAAAAAACAGAAACTATGGAAGATGTAATTCACTTTATTCGTGCAATTTTGGTTACTACATTGATTGAAACAGAAAAACGAATGCACTTAGCATGTTCATCAAGCCTTTAAACCCCTAGGCGACCCTAGTGGACAAGTTATAGTCTCGTGAGGGCTTACATAGAGGTATTCCCACAAAACCTTTACAAAAACTTCTAAAGCCATCAATCTTCCTCTGACGAAGACGATATCGCATCCAAGTAGTCCGGGTTATCCAACGTTATTCTATCGGCCAAGAAGTGATAGCTTGCATCGAATGCGAATGCTTCCCCCTTTACTTCCATGTAGCGCGCTTTCACGGCTTCATGCTATAAAAACAAGCTTACATTTGTTAGTGGTGTTTTGTTAGAAGATAACACAACATGGGGTACGTAAAAAAAAAACACAAAATTACTTAAAAATTGTGCTATGGACAAGGTGAAGGGGCGAGTGTTAAAAATCCGAGGTTGGAGAGATAAAAAAGCAAGTATCGCATTTTCGATTACTAGGTGCCTAGCTTGGACTTGTTGAATACTTCTTGCATTAGGATTCCCAAACTCGCCGCTAAATTTTTTGTGTAACCTAGCACAAAATGTTTTGGAATCCTCCCTTTCGGAGGATTGATGTCTAAGTCGATCTTCCCCGTACCAATCTTTGGTGATTTCCAAATCTTCATTTGAATCAAACGATGCCATTGTTGTTTGTAGAGAGATATTGAGTGAGTTATATGGAGCGTATGATGATATGAGCTTTGGAGAGTATATGCAAATAGTTGTGTGTTGTTTTGTATAGAGAAGTAGTGTATTTATAGGATTGTGCTCAAATTTGGCCGTTATAGTGCTCAAGTACAAGTCAATCAATGAAATTGTACTTGCCAAAAATTTGAATTTTGATTCCGCCGGCGAGGTACAAGTCAAAATCAGACCGGCAAGGTCTTAAATTTGTTACCATGCCGGTCATGTAATATTTTAGGCATCAGGAGAAAAGTTGTTTTGCAACAAAACCTCCGGACCTATATTGGGTCAATACATTTCCGGCTACAATTCAGCCGGAAGGGTTATCATTTTGGTACATGCCGGCTCTGATAACTATACAATTTCCTTTGTCAGGTCCGGCACTCTGACAGTTCACCACCATGCCGGCCCTGGGACAGCCGGCAGGGTAAATTTAAAAAATCATTCCGGCTTATGCATTAAAATTTTACAAAGAAAAACAAATCATTCATTCAACAACTAGAAATCCAACACTTTTTGTCCAAAATGAAAACACGTCCCATAAACCTTAAAAAAACATTTGTCCACACTATTAACTTAAACATTTGTCCACCATAACATAAAGAAATGAACTACGAAAGCATTCATTGACTATGACCACGTCCACGTCCCCGTTTTGGAGAATTACCTTCACCACCACGACCACTTCTGCTACCTTCACCACCACGAGTCCTCTTTTTATCAGCCTTCATCTTGGCTTGTGCTTCTCTCCTAGATTTTTGTTCAGCCTTTACTTGAGCCTCAAGTTTCTTGAACATTTCATTGGCATCCTCATTGCCCACACTGTTAACATAGTCAATGTGCTTGCTTTACTCTTCAATCGACAAAGGCTGTCCTTTTTCTCTCGCGCACAACAACACCTTCTCAAAGGTCTTCAAATGCTCCTTCTATTTTCAATTAAACAACAAACAATGAATAGAATGATTCAGTAATGCAATCAATCTTAAAATAGTAAGAGCAACTCTAAATATACTTACAAAGAACTTAAGCAATGTTGATGGGTCTTTCGCTTCCAACTTCTTCTTTAGAGCCAGTTCTTCAGCAGTCATTTTCCTAATCAAAGTAGGACGATCCCATTCCAAGTACCACGCCATGTATTTCTGAGTAGCTTCATGACCGTTGGTCACCTCGTCCAAAAGACTCACATCGATGTTACGGCCACGTCTATTGTCCCAATGTTCTTGAGCCGGCGGTGGAGCGTAAGAGATGTTAAATTTTTTTTGGGACGTGGTGCACTCATCCCGGTTCACAGTAAATAATGGCTTATGTTCATCGAAATGAGGTTCTTCTTGGACATAACCCAATTGTCGCATAATCCGACGTGGATCGTACATTGAATATCCTTCAAACACATTCATCAAGGGTCCATAGTATAATGCAACAACTTCATTTCTAGGATGGATTAAACCTTGATTTCTAGCATTCCGATACGGATCAAAAATCACCTCCTCCGCAGTCAATTCGTCGATGGCAATTCGGAGTTTCGTAAGCTGTTGCGGCATTTCCTTATCCTGAGTACCCTTAAAACTGTACCTTTGCGCTCTTGGCCTATTAACCGCAACACTCTCATCCACTTTGATGTAGGAGCTGTCTTTGAATAAGGAAGGGAAGTTCTCATATATCCAAACCTATGCAAAAAAAAAAGTTAAGTAAGAGCCTTATCTTACGAGAATATTCAGTAATATAAATGTTTTAGATCAAAAATTACCTGGAAGAGACATGTGTTTCCGTTAACTTGCTTAGTGAGTGCCCTAGAACATTTTTTCAACTCATTGTTCAAGAAGGAGACCACCGCAGTACCCCAAGAATACTAACGCATCTTATTAAAGGGATCCAATAGTTGCAAGTAACCGTCCTCCACTTGGTTTCCAGAACTGTCGGGGAAGATACATTTGCCCAGGACGTATAGCAAATAACCGGCCGCGGCATCATTGATTCGCATCGGGTTCACCATTCCTTCCCTGTCAAGGATTGACTGTGTATCCCATAATGTTTCCATCAACCTCTTCGTATTAAACTTCTTGGTTAGACGACCATCCTTCATGTCAAGAACAGCCTCCGTCTGAACCTGATTCCAACCGAACAATTTCTTGCTCAAATCGTAAATCTTCTCGAAAGATATCGAATTATCCATCCCCTCACAGACTATTTTTCCCTCAACCTCGAGGCATAGAATTTGTTGAGCATCATCGGGAGTTATCTCCATCTCACCGAACGGGAATAACATGGTATCAGTATCTCCGTAGAACCTTTCACAGAATGCATAGACGGTAACTTTATCAAGATTAATATTCGAACTCTCAATCGCAGGCATCAACCCGGAGTTCCTCACAATCACTTTCACATCCTCACATTCCTTGTCAAGATCCCAAGTATGAGCCACTGAACACGAAGCTTGGCGCCTCATGAGACGGATGGCATTCTTGTGATCCTAAATACCAAAAAAAAAACAAAATGAAAAGATATACAAACACTTGACGCAAATTTAATTAAGATAGTTACACACTTGAATAAAGAACAAATACGGATTAAGATTACTTACGATAGTATTATGGATTGTACATGCCCATGAGTCTTTGTATCCAAAAAGAACATTGCCACCATCTCTTGGGGTCCCCCTTGGGTCCTCATCTTTTTTCAGTGTAACCATGAAGTGTTCGGAAGGCATGTGAGAATTTTGTGGTTTAGTGATCACCCTCTTCCTCGCTCCAGTTGAAGTTGACCCTGAAGCTTCGGCGGGTTCAACAACTTGTTCTCCATCTCCTTCTTCTTATTCTTCCTCTTCCTCTTCAACAATTTCCTCTTCGACGGTTTTATTACCTTTATCTCTATTACCATCATCATCATCATTACCTCTTCCAACAGGTGGCATGTCTTGATCACCATTATTATCATCATCATCATCATTGTTTCCTCCTCCAGCAGCCGGAATTCTTTCATCAACATCATCATCATCACCTCTTCTACCAGATGGAATTGATTGGTCTTCATCTGGAGTGTTGTCTGAATCACTGGGTTCAGATGGTGGTTCTGGATTATTGCTTATAATGATCTTTGTCGTTCCCCGCTCAATATATGCCCCTCGATGTTTTGAATACAAGAGTTTATCACCAACACGAGGATGTTTTGAAGGAGGACTACTAAGAGCTGCTTTCAGAGCAGCTTTCTTCTTTGACGTTCGCAATCTGAACAAGAATAATTCAGAAATTTGGAATCAAAGGCCGGCAGGGTCTACAAAACAAACCAACCCGGCAGACACATAGCCGGAAAGGTCGACCAAAATATGCTTACCGGCTAAGCCATACCCGGCAGGGTGTCATCAAAATAGCCTTACGGCCAACAAAAAAATTTACACAGTAAATACAAGGAATTTTCACTAAACAGGTCGGCAAGGTGCATTAACCATACATTTCCAGCGGACAAAGCGCCGACATAGTTTTATAAAATACCCTTCCGGGATAAAAAAAAAATTCTAGGCATCAGGAGACATTCAAAGCAAAGTAGCCGGCAGGGTGAAAAACGAATAAAATGTCGGCGCCGTTAAGAATAATATAACGCCGGCAGGTACTTAGTTGAATAATCTGTCGGCGCTGCTAGTAGCAGTTACAGAAACCATAGAGCCGGCAGGTTCTTCAAGATTATACTTTTTCGGCCAAACCCTAACTATGAAACCCCGGAAGGGTCGATAAAAAAAACAGTGCCGGCGTGGCAACTGCCAATTCACAAATTCGAATTTTCTGACCTAATTTGACATGAAAATATGAAATCGAAGTACTAGAGTGAGTTTAAACAAGCCCTTACTTTCTTAAGCGCACCATTTCACGTGTTTCAGCGGGTTCAATTCCTTCTTCTTCATCCGTTTTTTTCTTCACTTTCTTAGCAACCAAACTTGCAATTCCAGGGTTATATTCATTGGGTTTGCGATTAGTTTCTTTTATACGAGTTTCCTTCTTCCGTGGTGGATCCATTGATGAAGATTAATCGGAGTTTTCGAATCGACAATGTTAACGAATTGATCGACGAGTTTTGGTGGTGGTGGGGGTGATGGAGCCGGTAGGGTAGGGATGTGGAGGAGAAGAAGAGAAGAAGATAAAATGAAAAGAAAAATTAAAACTGATTCATTGTAATAGGTTTTTAAAGGATAAGGGTATTTTTGTAACTTACCTATTAGGCTTCCCCCTAAAACCCACAAAAAATGTCCCTATAAAATTGGGTATACCCCAATTAATCTGGGTATACCCCAATCAAGCCAGGTATTAATTGAGTAGGAACGTTGAAAAATGTAGTTGTAAAGACTTGATTTAGACTTGTACTGGTTACTTTTTATCTTTCTCTCTGGTACTTTTTTTTGTTTTATCTTCTACTCTGAATAGAGAGATTTGTTTCTTCATCTTCATCAAGACTAACAAGAAGAGGTGTTCAAGTAAGTTTACTGTGTCTCTTTACTCATTTTGTGTTTGTTATTTGTTCCTTTTTCTTTGAAGGTTTTATTTATGAGATATTGGTATTTGTCAGGAATCAAAGTATATATTCATTCATCAACACTAGTACATTTGGGCAAAGATTAGATTTTCAGAAATCTAGTTCTTAGATCTTCACTATTCACAATCTCAAATTCCACATATTTTTGTTCTTCACTCTTTTTGAATGCAAGAATAAACAAGTAAGTAAATACAATCTCTATGATCTATTTATATGTACTTGTAGTTGATTATGTGCTTATTTTGGATCAAACCAGGTGTTGGGTGTTTTGGGTTAAAATGGTTTTCACTAATTAAGTAGGTGTTGTTTATGGATCAGTCATTTTGTAGGTGTCTTTTAGTGAAAATTTTCGAGTTTCAGAAATCTGCAGGTACTTGACAACAATGGATGTTCAACGGCTAAAACCAAAAAATGAATTACTAATGCAGCCTCCTCCAGGGTTCGCACATCGCCAAGGAAATGCTCTAGGAAAATAAGCTGCAAATGTCAACTCGGACTCTCGGAGGATGATCAAATACTGACAGTTGCAACAAGAATCAGAATTCAAAGGAAATAGCAGCGGATACAGATTTTTATGACTTTGACAGGGATAGGACTGAAGAATGTTTAGCAGCTGATCAGATATAGGCTATTTGCGACAATTTAGATGCCATGCCTAGACTCTATGCACTAATCAGAAAAATCTATTCACCTTTTGTTGGTAGTACCGTAACAATAAAACATTAAAAGAAGATGTGAAGATATTAGAAATAAATTTCTGAAAGGGAAATAAACACTCAATTAGACATCAAACAGAAGACAGAGTCACGTGTTCAACACGCTGTCCTTAACACGATAGTTGACCGGTACGCCTCAAGAATGAGTGATGTCTATACCCCGTGGTCAAATCGTATCCAGGATAAAACTGCCCGTTACAAGTACTGTTAGCACTACAATACTTGCCCACTCTTACGAACTCAATAGCAATGGCACAAAGAAATGAAAATACAATACAGAGGGAGATACGAAAAGAAGAGTATACAAGTAGCTCTTCTGGACACACTTTGCAAATGACAAATTCATTTTCTTTTATAGGAAAAAAGGAGAGTTAATTCAGTGCACTAATTAAGGACAGAATTTATGACAGAAATTAATTAAAAAATGTTTAGGAAATATTCTGTCATAATGTTGACATAAGTTATAAAACTTATTTTGGTAAGTAAATAACTTTCTCCCAAGTCATAAGCCCCAAGTTAAGCAAATCAATTAATAGAGAATCAAAAATTCATTTTAAATTGGGTATATTAATTATATTTCCCTACTTTTAACTCCCTACAAATATATCCTTATGCAACAATAATTATGTCCCTCCTTTTTTATAACCTTATCCATTTAATATTAGATTACCTTAATACCCTCACTCATATAATATTTTTCTTTATTTCAAAATACAACAAATTTCTTCCACTACCACTTCACCACCACCACTAGCACCACCACCACCACCGTTCAACAACCACCACCTACCAACCGCCACCACCACCAATATTCCACCACCACTCCTTCACCGCCACCATTACACCACCACTAGTCCTCCTCCACCACAAATTCGCTCCACCACCACCACCACCACCGTCCCACCCACCACCATCACTGGTTCAAATTTTTTTGTATCAACAAAAAGTAGTTGATCCATTTCAGTTGGATCAAACAATGGATGTTTATCCATTGCAGTTGGATCAATAGTAGAAATTTATCCATTGCAGCTGGATCAACAATGGATGTTTATACATGCTGATGGAAAAATGCTACCAGTTCATCAACTGCAGTTTCAGATCCACCAACAAAACCATCAACAGTAGAAGTTTATCTAGTTTATCCAAGAAAAAAGGATCAACAGTAGAAGTTGATCCAATTTTAGTGGATCAACAATGGAAGTTGATCCATGTAAAATTGGATCAATAATGATAGTTTATCCATGTAAAATGGAGTGAAATTGGCGTGAGTCGAACACGCATCATCTGACATGGAGTCCGTCATGCTACCATTGCACCACAAGTTCAACATTAGAACAAATTTACATAATTTAAACTACAAAACATGAGTTCAAAGGATCAACAACAGTGGTTGATCCCATATAGATGGATCAACAACCATAGTTGATCCAATATCACTGCTTGCTTCAACCCAGATAACCACCATATTTCATTACCTGTAGCTTCATAAACACCAACAGCTCCAATACCAGCTTCAAAACCAATCTCATTTGGATCAACAGTGGATGTTTATCCATTTCAGTTGGATCAACAACCATTGTTGATCCAAAATATATGGATCAACAACCATAGTTAATCCAATATCACTGCCTGCTTCAGCTAAAGTAGATCCTCTTCCTGACTTACACATATGATTTATTTGCTAAAGTGAACTGCAACATTTATTGATTACATCTTCAGCTGATGGATGATCTTTCGGATCAAAAGCGAGTAACCGCTCAAGTAATTGAAGAGCCAGCGGATCTGCATCAGGAAACTTCTGCGAGAAAGGGACTGGTGTTTTCTTCCTCATATTACTTAGATATCTTCTAGCCTTTTCGTTTCGAATCTGCACATGGTATAAAAAGCTAACATCAGTATCAAAGTAACAACAAGTCAATTATAAATTAACACTAAAGAAAAGGTCACGCATGCAGTAATACTTCAAGAGGTTCGCATGTTACTGTGGATGGATTTCCATTCAATACTAGTAACTTCTATAAAAATTTGTTGTCACAATAGTGAGAAAGGCTAACGAATGATGGAGATATACATAATGCTTGTAAGAGTCGCAATTTTGAGCAAATGAAATCCAGTAACTAATAAATTAATTTTTGAAATTCAAATAAGATCTCAATTCATTGTAAATCAATTAACATCGTAAGGAGCAATGTAAATTTTGTATAGACTTACATTTACACTAGCTGAAGCGAGATAAGAAATGCTTAGTTCCCCAAGAAACAGATCCTTGTCTTTGGCGACAACAGTTCTAGCACAGGCCAACGCCATCATCTCTGCAATTACGCCAACAACACCACTTATGACTCACCGTTCACATGTGTTTTTAACAACCGAGTTATTCCTTCGTCAAAACCCATAGAGATTCACCCCATCTTTAATTTTTTAACAACCGGTAATCGTCGTCTTCTTGCTCATGCTCTGATTCACGAGTCTCATCTTTACTTAACAAATTTTCTGATCCAATAATTGATGAAATTTTCATCTCTTCCTAAATTGATGTAAACAGATCTTTAAGAACCAACTGTTATTATTGATTTTAGGTTATTCAATCCATATCCTGTTGATATTGAAAATATATCTGATGTTCCTAATGTTTTACATTTGATTGAAGAAGTTAGTTTCTCGTTGATTCACTGATATCTATTTGCAGAACGACGGAAGTGATGGAGGAGGAGGTGGTAGTGGTGGTGGTAGAGATGATGAAGACGGTGGTGGTGTTGTCTGGAAAGAGAGAGCATAAAAAAAAAATTAGATCTGAAATGAAAGACAAAGATGCTGATAGTCGATGGATAAGTGGGTAAATTTGGAAGAAATTAAAAAATTAATGGACCCCATATATGGAGAGGGATATATTTATTGTATGATAAGGATATTTATATAACACATCAAAACAAGGGACAATTGTACAATTACCACTTTTAAATTCTTTAAGATAACTATATTTTGTGCCCTTGCTATGAACCGGGCGGACCCAAAAACCATCTATTTTTGATTTGGTGTGGCTCGGCTTCGCCTCGCCCCGATCTTGATTTGAAATCTAAAAAAAAAATATTTGCATTAACGTGAAGGCTAAGATGTCGACATCAATGGCTTAAGAATGTTTTTTGTTATGTGCTAAAAAAGAGAGAAGAGATCACCATTAGAAACGGAAAAAAAAAAAACTAAAAGGAGAAAGATTGAAAGATTCAAATAAATATAAAAGCAGTATTAGAATGTAATTTATAAAGAGATTATGATGTAAATAAAAAAAAAAGTAAAAAAAAAATAGAGACGATGATTATGACGTAAACCCGTGCCTCATAAACTCATAATCATCAAGAAAACCATAAGAGGTGTTACAAAGTTTATTTGTCGTATGGGAAAGAAAATAGAGCATCTATAATTTAAGAAAATCTTACGCATTGTTATCTTGCTGCACCCCTGAGAACGGGAAAAAATATAATATAACCAAAAACATATTAGGAAAATTTAGTTCATGATTTTTTTTCAAACCGTATATACACGGTCAAGATTAAAAAAGAAAAAAAAATAACTTGGTATAAAAACCACTATATGGAAATTAATAAAATTGTTGAAAAAAATTAGATAATGATTTTGGTATAAAAATATGGAAATTGATAAAACAAGTTTTACGTGTATTTCTGGGTTCAACTGATATGAATGACAGGTCGTGGTGGTACCATCCCATGGACACTCACGTTTCTACACCCTAATTAACCAAATTTAATTGAAAATTTAGCAGATTCTTTACTGCGGTGCCAACCCTGTCCAATTCAAAGATAACCATATTTAATCCTTGACATTGCTAAGATGAAGACCAAGGCTATGTGATGTTTGTATATGAATGCAGGAGTTGAACATGCATGTCACATAGGATGGTGAGAGACAAAAATAAACAATGATCGAAGAGGCGGATCCTTGTACTGTGTACTACCTCGGTTAGCAACCAATGAATTCAAAAACAACTAACATACTCTTCTTCCGGTTGGAGGGATCCAATTCTAACGCTTTATCCAATCCTGACATATTCCCTTTAACTTAACGGTGTTACTTAACGTTCAGTTAAGTATTTGGTCTAAACACGGTGTAATTTTTTAATTAGGTGTAAATCAACACATAAGTCTTGTATACCCATGTTTCTACTAACGGTTTTAGTATTTGTCGTTAAAATCAGGGGGCTTGGACCAATAACGTTCTATACTAAGGGGGTATTTTTTTAAAACAAAATCTTCAACCAATAATATTATGACACTTGTCTTCTCCAGAATTGGTGTAGTTGAAAGTTTTTATCTAATTTAATTTGAGGTGGGTGTCATGCTCACCGTGCAACGTGGGAGCTCACATGACTTAGACTTTTAAAGGAGGAGTGATTTAAAATAATTTTGAACAAAAGAAATAGACCTTGGTTGGTTGACATATGTCCACGGCGCAGGCACAAGACCGAGACCTAAGCCCAAATCCTTAGAGAGAACAACTATAGTCTTCTCGCTCGTGCCCGCCCATCCATATTGGTATCTAAGATACTCAGCATATATGGAGGACATTTACCTCTAGTATAGCCAATGTCGGACAAAAGTTCCTCTTTCATTCACTCATAAGAAAATGAGCAAGCATCCTTAGTGACTCATAGGTCACAAGATCAAATCCAAACCAAGACTATTAAAAAACTCATTTTCTCCAACAATCCCCCACATGAATGAAATACCGATAAAATCAGAAAACGGAAAGCAAGAAATACCACTTAGGCAAGAGGTGTCCATGAGGTCTTGAACCTTTGCTTAGTGAGAAATTTTCGGAACTACTTGATGGATAGTGAACACGATGTCTTGAACATCCATCGTTTGGTGTAATCCGCAATAATAACCACGCGTGATATTTCTCTAGGTGTTGTCAAGTTCGTGTCGTTGTGTCCTTTTTGGCCCTGGACAAATCCCGTTTCTCAGAATGCTCTAGAGAATCAGCTCTTTTCTCATAGGATGCGACCCACTTCCACATTAAGATAGGTGAGTTCCATCAAGAGTGTTTACTGCTACACCCCACTTCAATATTAAATTGAAACTATAAAACTCATTAAGACTTAGTTAAAAGTCATCCTTCACATGCAGTCACACTATCATGTTTACACCATAGGGAAGGGGCAGAGAATGAAATTATCTGATAGTGTTTACCTTGACCCACCACAAATTAATTGTCTCATTCAAAACCTTGATCTTGGGATGTCCAATCATCAAGGTTAAGTATCCTTCATGGCAAGTTTATTTAATGAGCCTAAGCCCCATCCCCCTCGATGCATTATTAACTATCTCTTTGGACAAACCTTTCGTCAAAGGTAGCGCGATATTCTCCTTGGACTTTATCCAATCAATGGAAATGACGCCGATTGAGATTAGTTATTTTTAGCTTTAGCTATTATAGCTTGGATAATAGAATATATAGATATAGCTGGAACATGTCTATGCCAGAGAGGAATGTCTTCTAAAAAGAATCTTAGGCACTCGGCCCCCTATCGTGCTTTATCTAATGTAATACTCTCAGATTCCATAAAGAATTGAGAAAAATATGTATGTTTGGAAATCTTGCAAAAAAAAACCATCATGCTAGAGTGAAAACATATCCACTCGTATACATGAGCTCCTTTGAGTCAACTATTCAGTTTGCATCACAAAGTCCCTCAAGGACAGCAAGATACCTTTCATAAATCAAACAAAAGGTAATAGAGTATTTTAGGTACCATAATACTATACTAAGTACATCCCAATGCTATTGCTCTGGACTACAAATATATCTACTTAACTTACTCACAATATAGGAAATGTATGGACTCTTACAATTCATTAAATTCATCATACATCCTATAACTCTTGAGTATTCAAGTTAAGATACTCCATTACCCTTATTTTTTCTCGAGTCTACAAGAAGAATCGTATGGAGTACAAGCAGGCTTACAATCAGACTGATTGTATCTCTTAAGCATAAATTCAACATAATGAGAATGACTAAAACTACAAACTATTAGAATTTCTTCTAATTTTGATCCCTAAGATTACATCTGCGGGGCCTAAGTCTTTCATGTCAAAGTTCTCATTTAGTATGCTCTTAGTGGAATTAATTACATCCATGTTTGTACCAAGTATAAGCATATCATCAACATACAAACATACAATCACACAAGCATCATTCATAAGTTTAGTATAGACACACTTGTAAGATTCATTGATTTTAAAACCACTAGAAAACATTACAATCCATAAGATTCAAATTTTTCATGCCATTGTTTAGGTGCTCGTTTCAATCCATACAAATATTTTTTTCCAGTTTACAAACTTTGTCTTCATAACCTTTCACTATAAAGTCCTCAGGTTGGTCTATGTAAATTTCTTATCTAATTCACGGTTTTATAAAAGCTATCTTAACATCAATCGGATATATCTCTCAGTATAGCAGCAAAAGCAATTATCATCTCAACGGAAGTAATTCTCGTCACAAGTGAATAAGAATTAAAGAAATCTACACCTTCTTTTAGTTTATAGACTTTAGATACCAACCTAGCCTTATAATTTCCACATTTTTATCTACCTTACGTTTCCTCCTAAAGACTCATTTACACTCTATGGTCTTATTCCCTAGAGGTAAACTTTGCAAGCACTCAAGTCTGGTTCTGACGGACTGAGTCCATTTCACTAAATGAAGCTTCTTACCAGAATGAGGTTTTAATTAGTAAATGTTATGGCTTCTTTAAGAGTCTAGAGCTCAAACTAAGCTAGGCATATTATGAAGTCAGATCTATAAGAGGTCTCAGTTCTAATCCTATTACTTCTCCTAGGATCAACTCTACTCCATCTTTATCTGAAGGTAAATTATGAATAGTTGAAAAGACATCTAGGGGATTAACAACACATCTTAAGAAGAGACAGGTTTCATAAAAAACATGTTCAAAAAACTCATCATCCCTATACTTCATAAAAGTATTCACAACAATGTCAGAATAATCAAAACTCACAACCAAAAAACTATATGCAGCAGGGTACTCGGTATACCTTATCTAAACACCCCCACACTTAGACGTATGCATATGAATGTTGTATAACTTTCCATAATCATATGGAGTTTTATATAATTCTTTAAAGGTTAATCTATTCAGGATATAGCAGTTTTAGATAACGACCTCCCCCCACAAGATGGCGGTTTAATCCTGAACTAGTCAACATGGCATATATCATCTCCTTAACGGTTCTTTCCTTTATATTCAACTATACCAATAAACTATGGTGAAAAAGAAGTGTGATCTTATGAATAATGCCATTTTAAAAGTAAAATTCTCTTTAAGAATTTCATACTTGCTATCACGTCCAGACATAACCTTTTTAATGGTCACACATGATTGGTTTTTAACTTCAACTTTATAAATCTTATGGCTTCTAAGGCATCATCCTTATCCCTAAGAAAGTATATATGAGAATACCACGTATGGTCATCTACGTAAGTTATAAACCAATTTTTACCACCTTAGAAAGGATTAAAAACAAGTCAATTAGGTCTAACGAGATTAAATTTTGCTAAAAGATTTTAAAGCAAATTTGGATACTTCACAAGTTTTAATTTTGTGTTCAAAACCAAACTAAATTTGGGTTCGTCTGCTACTCTAGCCAGTTAATGCATTGACTTATAAACTAATGGTTCTAAGTATACCATGCACACATTCAAAAACACACAAAAGAAAGCATAAGAACCAACTATGTTCACTTTTTCAGATTTTTTTTTCTTCTGTTAAGTTTATATAGACACTAAGTCTTATAACCCTTGCCTAAAAAATCAGTGCCCTTGGTTTCAAAAATTTCTACAGATTTAATTAAAATTTTAAATCATAAACATCTACAACAGAACAAGAAACAAGATTATTACATATGCCCGGAATATGGAATCTCCATTCAATGTGAGAGTCTTTTATAGATATGAGATTTTGATCAACCTTTACCTTTATGCAACCTTTGTTCTGGATGAGTTACTCATATAGAGTCACTCGACATCCCCTATCCTATGATAGGAGGTAAACAGGTCTCTGTTTCAACAAACATGCTTAGTGGCTCGAGAGTCCACCCAAGTTTCTCACATTGGTTATTAAAATAACTTCCGACATCATGCCATTGAACTCGTTCTAGATTGTTTCAACTGAATTAAAATTATCTTTCTACTTATAAAGGTTTTTATGTTGTCTACAAATTATTTCCGTGTGGCCAGGAATTTTACAAGCATAACAATCACCCTTAATTAAAGTAATGCCAGATTCAGTTTTACGAAACATACCTTTCTTATGAAGACTACGCTTAGAGTTGTGTTTTATGTTCTTGCCTTTGTCATCTTTGGAAGACTTGTGTTCATCCACATGCTCCTGGTAGCCATGTCCCTTTTCAATTTCATGTCACAATATTCGTTTATACTCTGACCATGGGAACGGTATTTTCCCAATCACCTAATACACCACATCTCACAAACCTTAGTTCCGAATCGGAAAATAAAATATGAGTTTTGAAGATAACATATAGATATACAAACTTCGTTTGAATCACCATTTCAAAAAACTCATGGTTACCCTATAAAACTCAATTTAGCCAACGACAAAATTCTTCTCGTCAGAATTTTTCAGGAACGTTTCTCTATTTTTTAAAATATCCAAAAAATACTTTTACAACTCCAAAAATTCTAAATTTTTTTGAGGGTTACTATCAATATGTCTACTATAGCAGGTTAAAAGGGTTCATCTAAATTCTTTCCAGATTGAGAGATAAATTCGAAACTCTACAGCTGACCCAAAAAATCATTTTTTGTTTTTCACTCTACAATTAACATCCATGATTATTACAAACTTTAGTGTCTTAAGATGTAGGGTGCAAAAATCAAAAACAAGGACCAAGAAAATAAACAAAATTTATTGATATTTAGCTCCTTTGTAATGTAAGTGATCATTTCACGAAATGGACGAGCTCCCCAGAACAATTTACAGGCCTTTACACATCATTCTTACCCATTGTTACAGAAAAGAGCTATCGTGTTAAGATTGTTGGTACTGTAACAATAAAACACTAAAATAAGATGTCAATATGTTAGAAATAAATTTCTGAAATGGAAATAAACACTTAATTGAACATCAAACAGAGGACATAGTCACATGTTCAACCCGCTGTCCTTAACACGATAGTTTACCGGTACGCCTCAAGAATGAGTGATGCCTATACCCTGTGGTCAAGTCGTATCTAGGATAAAACTGCCCGTTGCAAGTACTGTTAGCACTACAGTACTTTCCCACTCTTACTAACTCAACAACAATGGCACAAAGAAATGAAAATACCACACAGAGGGAGAGAGACGAAAAGAAGAGGATAGTAGCTCTTATGGACACACTTTGCAAATGACAAATTCATTTTCTTTTATTGGCAAAAAGGAGAGTTAATTCAGTGCACTAATTAAGGACAAAATTTATGACATAAATTAATAAAAAAATATTTAGGAAATATTCTGTCATAATGTTAACATAAGTTATAAAACTTATTTTGGTAAGTAAATAACTTTCTCCCAAGTCATAAGCCCCAAGTTAAGCAAATCAATTAATAGAGAATCAAAAATTCATTTTAAATTCTTTAAGATAATTTAAAATAATTTTGAACAAAAGAAATAGACCTTGGTTGGTTGACATATGTCCACGGCGCAGACACAAGCCCGATCCCTAAGCCTAAATCCTTAGCGAGAACAACTATAGTCTTCTCGCTCGTGCGCGCCCATCCATATTGGTATCTAAGATACTCAGCATATATGGAGGACATTTACCTCTAGTATAGCCAATGTCGTACAAAAGCTCCTCTTTCATTCACTCATAAGAAAATGAGCAAGCACCCTTAGTGACTCATAGGTCACAAGATCAAATCCAAACCAAGACTATTAAGAAACTCATTTTCTCCAACACTTTTCGAGGCGAAGATCATTTAGTTAGACTTCGATCCTGATAACCAAGATGAGAAAGATTGGGATACCAGTGGCTTGCCTGTTTCTTGCGGGAAGTTTGAGCATGGTGATAATGATAGCCTTGAAGGTATAGGTAAATTTTCCCATAAGATTGTAATGGAAAAAGATGGAAAAAATACTTACAAGATTTATCCTAGAAAAGGTGAAATTTGGGCCATCTACAAGAACTGGAACATCAAATGGAGCTCTGATCAGAATAATCACCGCGTGTACGAGTATGAATTTGTGGAGGTCCTGTCATATTATGACGAAGATATCGGGGTTATGGTTGTCAGCTTAGTTAAGATGCAAGGTTTTGTGTGCATGTTCAAGCCGGTGGTTACCACAAAAAATGGCATGGATGTAGTCCAGATTCCGTCTGATGAACTTCTAAGATTCTTGCACATGGTTTCGTTAATTAGAACAACTGGTAAAGAACGAGAAGATGTCCCTGAAGGTTATTTTGTACTTGATCCTGCTGCCCTGCCCAATACTACCCTTACCTGCTAATGTTATTATTTCTGAGCGAGTTCTTACTTCATTTTCTTCGACTACAAACCCATGTCAAATTTTCTCTGACATGATGTGCTCCAACTTGAAGATATGTGAGTACCACTTGGTCGAAATATTAGAGTTGGTGAATGATCGTTGGATAATCGTTTCGGTTTTGCAAAGTTTTACTAGTTTTAAGAAGGTATTCAAGGTTAAAGAAAGAGAGGAACTTGATTCTACTGTAGCTATATCGTGGATTGAATTATATTGATTCTCTCATCAAGTTCCTTCTTTCATGCTGAAAGAAGAAAGATATGGTGAGTTGTGTGGCTGTTGGGAGCTCAATCCCAGTTCAATGCCAGTTCATTTGTATTATTCCCATTGAAGATGAGCAGGTTTGGGTAACTTTTATCTAGTTCGATAATCTTGGTTGTAGTAGTGGAATATCGCATATAATGGTAAGAATGTGAAATGAAGAGGATCTAACGTACGCGAGGACTATCGCACACATCAAGATTGAGATGACGTACTAGATGATGTTAGTAAAGTCACGAATAAAATATGATGATCTATGCGAAGTATAATCTGTGCGAGAATGAGTAAGTGTAAATGAGCGAATGTAACGCATAGTGATTCCGAAAATAAAGGATCTCTTAGCTGTCATCCACTATGAGGAATCCTATATAAGGAAGAGAGGTCATTACATGTGGGAGAGATCTTTTGGTGTGTGTTAGATAAGAAACTAGGAGAGAGAAAGTATATTTTGTAGAGAAAGTAAAGTCATTGTAACATCTTGTATCCAATATTAATCTTGATAATCAATAAAGAGAATTCTGTTATGATTACTTAATTTTGTTTTAGATAAATTGGGATGTGGTTGTAGGATTTCCCGTAACTATATTTTTGGCGCTAGAAAACAGATTTTGGGTGATAAATCCTGGTAGTCAATTCATAGAATTGGGGAGAGGTTAAGATCTAGAAATTAGAGATGGTGAGACTCGAACCTACTGATGAACAAGGAGTACCAGCAAGAAGGAGCAATAGAATTGCTGCAAGAAGGAGAAATACAAATCAAGACGAACATGATAGATGAATAAGAGAAAATCAAGAAAATTTTATTCCAATTGAACCTCAACAAGAACAAGAACAGAATGATGACACTGATAGAGTGAGCGTTCATACTTGGATAATAGATTCAACTGAAGAGGAACCACAAAGAATTGGGAATGTAGGAAGAAATATTGAGGATGATGAAAACATGAAAATCGCAGAATTTAGACAAAGGTTAATTGCATAGCGACAAAGAGAGGATGAAGAGCGTGCGAATTTGATATGTCAGAATGATGATTTAAGAGAGGAGAATCTTAGATTGAGAGAGCGGAGATGAAGAAGTACAACACGGTCAATATCAAGATCAAGATCAAGTAGGAGTATATCAAGACAAAGTCGATCTAATCAAGAGGACGTTAGACGAAGAAATCACATGGAAACCATTGAATAAAACCTTCAAGTAGATGACAATTTACAAGATCGACACGAGGGAATAAATGTAGATCAGGATATGGGAACTTTACGTTATGAACACCCACGTGAGCTTCTTCATCGCACACATAACTTTGAAAGACAAGAAGAAGATCCAAGTATAGGACAGATGATATTACGTGGAAGATAAATGCTGAGGGAAAGAGATAGAAAAAGAAGGGAAGAGGTTGAGGGGACAGAATTGGAGGAAATGTTGCGACAAAACGATAATCGAATAACGCAGCGTGACCGTTATCACACGGATGATATAGATCAGGGAAGGATTGTACCACAAGAAAGAGGAAGGACAAGGTATCGACATAATCTCACAGACGAAGAGGAAAGATATGATAGAGCACATACTGATGCGAATATTGAAAGACGTAGGAAAAGAAGAGAATAAGCTGAAGAATATGAGATACAAGAGGCAATATGTCAAAATAATCATGAGAATAGATTGAGACAAGCCAGATTAGATATAACTGCACGAGATGATACATAACAAACTTTCAGTGCAAATTAAACTTCTTAAAAAAATGGTGGAGTTAAGGGAAATGATGACTGCGAGAAGAAATGATGGAAGGAAACAACTAGAAGAAGCAGTGGAGGAAGCTGGAAAAACTCCATTTACAAGAAAAATTCAAATGACAGTAATACCACCGAAGTGCAATTTACCAGTGTTCACGAGTATATTCGATGGGAGTGCCTGTGCGATACAACATGTGAAAGCTTACACTCGATAATTATTGCAGTGGGAAAAGAACGATGCAGTAATGTGTAAATATTTTTCTTCTAGTTTGGCAGAAGAAGCTCTTAAATGGTTCGAAGGGTTACCAATAGAGACCATTAACTCGTTTCACCAACTACAGAACATCTTCTTATGATAGTATATCAGCAATAATATGTCAAGGCCAGGAATTGAGACAGTATTTGGACTTCACATGAGAGTAAATGAAAGCTTGCGTCATCTAACAACGCGCTGGAAAACCATGTGTAGTGAAATGCATGGCAAGACAAGTAGATGAGCGTTACCTTATTCTGGAATTTATCAATGCTCTTTTTCCTATAGATTTATTATACACACAAATATTCAGAATAAAGGATACAATTACAATGACAGAGTTGCGCGAGTTTCAAGAGGAGTACATAGCACTTGAAGAAAAGCAAAGGGATATGGAATCTTATCCAATGGCATCACCATATGCAAAAGGTGGAAATGCCAGTTTACTTTGAAGATTGTAGAATCCTGTTGCGAGTACTTTGCATGGGAATCAAGGACGGAACAATACCGAAATGAGGAAAAATCTTGTAGGAATGGGTAGTGCGGACCAAGCAAAATTTGATAAGGAATATAGACAAGAGCAGTTTCACAGCCGTGAAAATAATGATAAAACTCAAAGAATGGACAATTAATATGGAGGCTCCAGAGGACAACAGTCAAACTATAATAAGAAAGATGGAAGAATAGTTTGGGAACAGATAAACTTACCAAAGTTGGACACTACAGTAGATAAAGTGTGGGAAGCTATCATTCTAATGGAAGAAATCCCTGAACCACACAATATAGGAGATGAACCACCACCAGGGAGGAGGGGCAAATAATTTTGTGTCTATCATCGTTTTCATGGTCACACAACAAGTAATTGCAAAAATGTGAGAAAAATCATATTACGAATGATTGAACAAGGATAGTTGGACCATTTCTAAGCACAACAACCAAAGAATTTACCGCCACCACCCCCACCAGGAGGAAAGGCACATGGAGCGGAAGCAGGAAAGAATACATATGTAATTTAAGTGGGAGCAAAGGCAAATAACTTATATTGTAATACAATTATACATTCCTTCAAGAATATAGAAGATTTCCATGATAACATTTTGAGTAGAGTGTATGCGAGGGATGTCGATGGAAGAGAAATCTTAAATCTTGCGAAAGTTTTACCATTAAAAGACTGGCAAAAACAAGTTATATCATTCAGTGCAGATGAAACACTAGGAGGAGGGGAATCACATGAATGTCCATTAGTGGTGAAACTAGGGATCAATCTGAAACCAAAAGTAGAGGATGATGAAGAAGATGAGGCGAACACCTTTGCAATAAATAGAATACTCATAGACCCGGGAAGTTTTGTGGATATTCTCTTTTATCCTACATACAAAATTATGGGCAGAAGAGATGATGAATTAATCCCTTCGACAAACAAAATTTATGGTTTCAATGGAACTGCGAACAAGCCAAAATGAGAGGTGACGATGAGGATCCTTTTTCAGAATTTGATAACAGAAATTGTATTCTATGTCGTGGATGTCGAATCACCCTATAATGCTTTAATTGAAAATCCATGGTTACATAGCATTTTGGGTTTGGCATCGACATTTCATCAATGCATAAATTTTCCTTTACCACAAGGTATTGGAATAATAAGAGGAGATACAATTGAAAGTAGAAACTGTCAGGAAATTGACATTGATAAATGCGAAGAGAGAGAAGGTAAGCGAAGACATCGGAAGATTTATGCTGCAGAAAGTCAAAGAGATGAGAGATTAATGGTGGATGAGGTATATAAGGTTGACAACAAAGTTAGGCAGAATACTGAAGTAAAATCTTCTGCGAATGATAGAACTAAGAGGTCCAAAAATGTTGATTCTACAGAAGGGGAGGAACGCAGAGGCAGAAATTATGTACCCAAAATAAATATGAAGAGTACAATACTTCTCGCACAGCGGAAAATGAAGAAATCATGTGTGACAATATTCTGAAAAGCATTTTCGAACTTAAGGAGATACAAAAGATGAAATGGGTAAAGGAGTAGTATAAAGGAGAATGAGTAGTGCTTCTGAAGAAGAAATACTATTGGATTAGAAGGATCAAGATTTTTCTGTACTGAAATTTTCTTCATATCGAAGAGATTAGTAAGAAAACCATGTAATAGAGTTACATGAACTCAAAGATTGAAAACGAAATGAAACATTCAAATTTAAATCAGATAGACTAGGAATACGAATGTGGCATGCAATTTAGTTCGCATACATTCAAGAGGAAAAATAGTAAGACCTATCGCATATCATAATCGGAGAAACCTAGAAAGCATGACTCAAGGGAAAGCTATACCAACCCTGGAAATTGAGTCATGGAGATTTGGGGTGAGAACAAACGAAAATGCCCATCCGGGAGAGGTACCTTAAATTTTCAGTTTAAGATAATAATCTTAGATTGAGAGACTAAGGTGAGAAAGTCTCTCCTAAGGAATGAAGAAACTCGATCAGGGCGCCGAGTTACACGGTTGAGTCAAGAGTGCCCGGGACGTCTGGAGCGTACCTTGCCACTCTTGACAAGTCCTGACTATGATGCACTCGGTCAGAAGATACCCCACTTAGGGTGTAGTCTCGCATCCATGCACCTTATCGGTAGTGGAATATGAGGATGCGAAATCAACTGGTTGTTGAACTACTAGATGGGAAGATCCATAACCTTAACCCGGTAGAGGTAAGCTTCCTTGAAAGGGTAATCAGGGGGAACATAAGTTCGACACCCTCCATTAGGGAGTTGAATTGTGTCAAAATACCTAACTGTTATGAGACTTTTCATTCACGGGAGTATTAAGACTCATGATATTTATTCGATAAAACCTGAAGAGGTAATAATACGACAAAAAGATAAGATGAACTCAATGGGTTAATACACTACAGTGTAAAGAATGCCTGCGATTTCATCGCCCAAAAAGTAAAGAATGATAAGACCTTTTCATAGGAAGGAAAGATAATACCTCATAAGAAAGACTGTGTGTCAACTAGCACTTGTTTTGTAGGAAATTCAAAAATAAAGATACATATAGCAAATATCCTAAGAAGCAAGAATTAACAAGGAAATAAGGATAATATAATATTCAGTCTATCAAGATGTGTCAATTAACAGAGGCAAGAATTGGAATGCAAAAGAAATGTGTTATTTGCCCCATTTGATAGTCTGATACACATGCAAAAAGGAATGACATCTTGGACGCGGGTGCGGGTAAAGTGGATTTTCATTAAAGGAGTAAAAATAATTACATGAAAGTATACAAAATACAAAAAAGAATTTATAACAATGAACATTATTAATCTACATTTTCTTCATCTCGCTCAGTCTCAGGATCACTCATTTCTTCCCCAGATTCTTCCTCTTCTCCTTTACTGTCCAAGATCTCGGGAATAGGTTCATTATTAGGAATTTCTGGAAACTTATACCTTGAAGGAGGATTATTATTCTCAAGGAAAACCTTCTTAACAACATCTTCACGAGCACGATTAGCATCATTACTGTTGTTTTGGACCATTATGGCGAAATTCTTCTTCAATTGATGGTATTTGGAATTACGGGCAGATAGATATTCTTATCTAAAAGCTAAGTGAGTTTTTAATTCCTCAATCTCTTCAAGATGATCCTTCTCTTTCTCTGCGAGTTTTGAACAAGCAAGTTAAAATAAAAGAAAATGTTATTCTTAAAGAAGAAACAAGTATTAAAAGAGAAATATATGACCTTCATAATTAGAAACATTGTCTTTCATCATTGCGGAATGTTCAGCTTGAAGACTCATGTTTACAGCTAAACCATTCCTAGAATCATCCAAAACCCTAGCAGCCCAATTAAATTCAGCTTCACTTTCTATAAGGAGCTGAGAGCGAATTAAATTTCTTTCTTCGACAAGTGTGCTCTTTTCGCTCAAAGCTAAGTCACGTTCTTTTTGAACCTCAATGATGGATTCCTGGAATTTTTCTAGTGCTTTCACACCCCTAAGATAAATCTCATCTTTTTCAGTGATAAGCTTATTCTTCTTCGCTTCCAAAACTTGAATTAACTCTTGATTCTCATGAAAGCGATGTTTAAAATTATTAAATGAAGTCAATAGAGATCTATGACTTTTTATAAGAGAAATATATCTCGGTATTAATGCTTCCAAACTTAGATTTTCAGATTAATGATCAGGTGTTTGAGGGTGAAAATGGTTTCTACTGATTTCGGTAATTTCGGGTGTGTGGGTGAGAAACGAATTTAAACCCTAAATTATGTACTGCAAGGGAGTACTTTAGATTCGAGAGATCAATCTGTACAAGTCCATCCTAAACCAAGAAATGGTTGTTCCAAACTTGCTTCGGTCACAAAGTGAAGGAGAATGGGTTAGTTTGGGTAGGGAAGCAAGGAAAGTGATGAGACCAGAATAGTTGATTCTGGAAGAGTAGTTGCGTTACTACGACTTGTATCATAAAAGTGGGAAGGCTAACAAATGGTAAGCTAGCAAGTATTTTCTGAGTGTTGTATGCTCCCGACTGAACTTGTTGTATGGTGGAAATAGGTAAGACCTATTTATACAAGTCGAAGTGAAACATACTCTGGACTTATTAAAGAATGGAAAAATGGGTAAGTAAACGGGAGGAGGTGGTAACCGTTAACGCATGTAATTGAAGTTCCATAAAACCGTTAACGCATGGAATTGATGTCCCATAAAAGAGTGTTTCACCATTAACTCCCTGTATTTACTAACCACTTCACCCTTATGACGGGCATAGTGTACGCCGCATGCTGTAAACCGCCAAACCAACACCCAAAGAGGATCCCCCAGTTTGTGATATGTGTTGATGTCTCGAATGTTTTTGTGGAAAATATGTAGCATATTGTTATTTCCTGGAAAGTAGAGCTTGGGAGACTTGATAGCTTGGTGACCTTCGACGGTCGAGATTTTGCATCTTAAGAGGAAGGGTAGCCGTTGATCGTTGCACGCTTTAGTTCGTTGGTGGCCGCATAGGGAAGGCCAACATGGTGGCGCGGATAGGTTGGCATGCCATTGGAATGGCATGGTGGCACGGCTAGGTTGGCATGTTATTGGCATGCCATGCCTTGGCGCGGTTTGGCGTTACCAAACTAGGGTTTTGGGTCAAAGGTTACCATGTGTTGTCTGGTAACCTTGTCCGGCTAGGATTTTATCCTGGGATTGAAGGGCGACCATTGATTGTCGCACGCCTTACTTATGGTAGACGCGTAGGGAAGGCCAGTATGGTGGCGTAGCTAGGTTGGCATGCCGTTGGCATGGCATGGTTTGGCGTGGCCAAACTTAGGTTTTCAGGCCAAAGGTTACCATGCGTCATCTGGTAACCTTGGATGGCTAGGATTTGATCACGGGATTGAAGGGGGAACGTTGATTGTCGCACGCCTTCGTTTTGGCAGCCGCGTAGGGAAGGACAGCATGGTGGCGCGGCTAGGTTGGCATGCCGTTGGCATGGCATGGTTTGGCGTGGCCAAACTTAGGTTTTCGGGCCAAATATTACCATGCGTCGTCTGGTAACCTTGGATGTCTAGGATTTGCTCTTGGGATTGAAGGGGGACCGTTGATTGTCGCACGCCTTCATTTTGGTAGCCGCATAGGGAAGGCCAGCATGGTGGCGCGTCTAGGTTGGCATTCCGTTGGCATGGCATGGTTTGGCGTAGCCAAACTTAGTTTTTCGGGCCAAAGGAGACCATGCATCTTCTGGTAACCTTGGATGGATAGGATTTTCTCCTGGAATTAAAGGACGACCGTTGATTATCGCACGTCTTCGTTTTGGTAGCCGCGTAGGGAAAGCCATCATGGTGGCGCGGCTAGGTTGGCATGCCGTTGTCATGGCATGGTTTGTCTAACATGGCTAGGGCCAAGGTAGGGTGCGGTTTGGCTTGGCATGGTGGGTCCAACGGCTTGGCATGCCGTTGGCACATGGTGCGGCTGGCATGGTTATGGCCAAGGAATGGTTCGGTTTGGCTTGGCATGGTGGAGCCAAGGTCTTCGCATACCGTTGGCACATGGTGCGGCTAGCATGGCTAGTGTCACACCTTAAAACACCCAAGATTTTTTTATGCGAAAGTGTAACCCGGAATCACAATGGTTCTATGAATAAAGCTTCACCCACTTGCACTTCAGCCTTATAAGTTTGCACCAATGCAAACAGCCAACTCAACAATTCTACAGCATAAATCTTTAACCTTCTTTCTATTCAACTTAAACTCATCAAATGCACCCCATAATGCATTCAATCTTTGCCATACTTTTCTAACAACAATCAACCAACCAAGAATACTTAGAAAATGACACAATCAACTCTTTTATTGCATCAAAGGGAAGAAATAGAAAACTTGCCCACTTGGGGACTTACACAGACTTGTTCACTCCTTGAACCAAGTCTAAGTCTTACAAAAAAAACTCCCATATTCACTCACATATGCAACCTTCACTCTCACATATGTTAGCTTACTCTCACACAGGCTAGGCTGCAGAATTTCCCATGCCTTAGGACTATTTATACATCATCTTTGCTTGGATAAACCGTGCATAACTATTACACACGCTAGAGACAGCCATCTGTCTCATGGAGCAGTTTCATAACCGCCAACTACTATGCTAACTGGCCAGTTCTCCTTTAACTTGCGCCAATCGTCCAACACCTGTTCTCTTGGCAGTTAGAACTCTTATCCTACGATTATAAACTCATTTATAACCGCTCATCTTCATCACGCATCATTGGCATGCTTGTGAAGCTCGTAACCAACTTGTAAACGTCACTTGAGCCGTATTGCGCCATTTTTTCTGGCATACTGGATTCTTCCACGCTTCCAACATTTAGCTATCTTGGCCCTTCATGTTTATCATTATAAACTCATGCACGGACAATTCTCAAGCTTCAAGCATCAAACATCGAGGCCAGCTCTTTAAACCCACTCTAGTTACTCGTGCGTCATATATGCTTCGCTATGCCAATTAGCTTGACAACAACAATGCAACTCTTGCATTACCAACTTGTTTGCATTGTTCAAGATTTGGCCTGCCTTGAACCAATGCCATAGACTAACTCCTAGTCTATTTCACTATTCTTGCATCATCCTTGAGTTTGGGCCAACTCAACTTCACGGATACGTTCAATCCCAACATCGCGTGTTGCATTTGTCACTTTGGCCTTGTCTTGCCTTCCCTTAATGCAGCCTCACTGTGTCGGCCAATAAGCTTCATTCCTTAGCTAAATATCTTTACAATATAGTATTTCACTTGCAATATATTGGCCCTGTGGGATCATGCCATTCTCAGCAGTTAACAGTCTGTACAGTAATACTTCTATTATGGCTTGCGTTACGCTATTATGGCTTCGCAATGCGCCATTACGGCTGAACACTGACTTGGACTACAAATCTGTGACACGCCATCATTATGCGACACTTGTAGCACCGTAATAAACCTCCCCCACTTAATACTTTCAACTCCCTCGTTGAACGCAACCAAGTATACCCAATTTACTTGTTATTCGGCCTTTGTACACTTCTGAGCCCCTCTCAGAATTCAACAAACTTGTTTGTTCTTCCTTCTTGCCAAAACTTTATGCATAGTACTACATGCCATCACTTAGCTTTACTGCTTTGTCATTGATCTCATATACTTGAGACACTTCTCGGCGTCGTGCACTACACTTACGTTGCTACTCAAATCATGCTTCAATACCCAAATGCAAATCTGAAATTCTTCTTAGCCAACTCCCTTTTAGCCTGAATTTTGCATGAATCATTTGCGCCTAAGTGTACGTACTGAATGATTCTTCTCAATCTGATCACCATGATCATTGCCATCGCTTTCCGACTTCGCCTCTTGCATCTCATTCAACGTGACAAGGACTTATAAACGACTTGGCTTCATTTTCAATCAATTTTGTTAGGAAACTTTCCGTTGAACTGTTGTTCTCCACGCTCCTCATTAAGCATGTCACAAAGTGAATATGGGTTCTCTTTGTATTAGACACCCGAATTTAATACTTCATGCCTCGCCAACCTCAGACTATGCAAGCATCATTCAAGAACTTGTTTCTCTGAATGTGGCCACCAAGTATAAACTCTATACTTATGCCATTTTGCATACCCGAACTGGATTGGTGAGTTTTCTTTGCTTAACTTCCATGCAACAAAACTATTGAGTTGCATATCCCATTTAAAACTGTGATTAACTATATCTTGGACATATCATTAGCTATCCGTATGCTACGCCTTCAAAGCCAATATGTCTCCAAATACTTCTTTGAACAACATTGCTAATTTCCTGGAAAGTGTGTGTGTCTTTCTCTAAGGCCATGAGTTCTACCCAACTCATGCTTGCTGATGATGTGATTTCTTACTTGCTGCATTGCTTGCACCGTCGTTGCCCATCTGCCGTCGTGCTATTCTGCAATCCCCAAACAGCAACATCACTTTTTCACCAACTAGGACCCTCATCCTATGCTTTGCTTATTAGCTTTCAACTTGTGTTGCTATTGCATACGTTAGGCTAAGTATGCTACTTGCAGCATCTTCCCATGAACTAGATTTACATCGTAAATAAAGAGGCAAGACTTTATAAACGAAAACAACCTCATTCATTACTGCTCTTACATAACAATACCATGTACCATTACATGGTTGATCATTCACTTGATCACTTTTGGAAAGATAAAACTTCATTAACAAAGCAACTTGCTTACACAAAATCAAAGTATATACAAACTTGAAGACCCAAATAAAAGTCTGTATAACCAAACTATACACAAAGAGTTTGCAATAACCAACAACTAAAGCTACATAAAATAAGGCCAGGAACACTCTTTGTCCTGGCATCAAAGTGTCTCCAATGGAGACAGAAACACTTACTCTTGTTCTTAGCTTAGTTCTTAACTTTGTCGAAGTGAGCAACGACTTCGCTGCGTGGTCTCTTCCTTGAACCTTCACTTCGGCCTTCACGAGTCTTGCTAGAATGATCCCCATAGTCATTCCCAACTGATACATTAAGTTGTGCTTTGAGTGGATAGATTCTTGCGAAATGCAAACCTTTGCAGATGAAACATCCCCTATACTTCCGGGTTGAAGGGAATAATTCATCTTCCTTCGGTTCATGCTTACGCTTACTGCCTACATATTTTTCCTTCCTTTTGGCTTCACCTTCACAGATTTTCACATCTTCAGTCATTGTGCAGCTAGTAAGTCTTCTTACCACTTGAATAGCCATCTGGATACTCTGGATTTTGCGCTTCTTAAGTTCTGCAATCACACTTGAACTTGCGCCAGCCAGAAATTGGAACATCTGATCTTCTTCACTCATGCCACGTACTTCTTGCACCAATGCAAGGAAGTTTTCAGCATATGCCTATGGTGTACTCGTCATTTTCAGCCTATGTAAACTTTCTCTTGCATACCAAGCACCATTTCTCGGACAGAACTGACATCTCAGTTACTCTTTCTTGTCATTCCATGACATAGGATTGGTATAACCAGCAGCTTCATCTACTTGCAGCATAGTTCTCCACCAAACCTTTGAATCACCACCAAGGTAATTGCCTGCGAGAGTTACTTTTTTTCCTTTCCCAGTTCCATTCGCCTCAAAGTATGCCTCAACGTCATACAAGAAATTCTCAATTTCTCTAGCATTTCTAGAACCAACATAAATTCTTGGCTCGGAGACTCGACTTGAGCCTTCTCCATGCATGTTTCCCCGTAAAAACATGTCGTTACTGATTAAACCGCGAATGCTTGCCACTTCCTCAGACATTTGATTCGCATGGCTTGTTAGTATGGTTTTATGTCACTGAATTGCACCTTCAATTTAGTCACTTCAGCATTGGTTTCACAATTCAAGAAGGTTGCATCAGACACCTTGTCCTCGACTGCACCTATCCTTTCGTCAAATTCTTTAAACCAATCTGATGTCCTTCCTTCAAGTAGGTCTAGCCTTCCCTTATCTTCAGAAACAAGAGGATTTTCAAGGACATAACCGCCCATGTCTATGACAAAATCATCAAGATTACTGCCATACTCCTCAAGCTGATCAAACGTACCCGGTAGTTCTTCGTCAATCATCATGCCATTAGAACTCATTTCTAAAGAAATACTCTGAAAATAATGCGCCACTTACTTGCTCACAGGAAACTAGCTTAAGAGAGAAAGAAGTATTAGTGTATTATCCAACAAATACACTTGAACTGTGCACCAAACACATCTCTGATACCCGAATTGTCACACCTTCAAACACCCCAGATATTTTTCTGCGAAAGTGTAACCCGGCAGCACAATGGTTCTGTGAATAAAGCTTCACCCACTTGCACTTCAACCTTATAAGTTTGCACCAATGCAAACAGCCAACTCAACAATTCTACATCAGAAGTCTTTAACCTTCTTTCTCTTCAACTTAAACTCATCAAATGCACCCCATAATGCATTCAATCTTTGCCATACTTTGCTAACAACAATCATCCATCCAAGAACACTTAGAACATGAAATAATCAACTCTTTTATTGCATCAAAGTAAAGAAATAGAAAACTTTCCCACTTGGGGACTTACACAGACTTATTCACTCCTTGAACCAAGTCTAAGTCTTACAATAAACTCTCATATTCACTCACATATGCAACCTTCACTCTCACATATGTTATCTTACTCTCACACAGGCTAGGCTGCCGAATTTCTCATGCCTTAGGACTATTTATACAGCAGGTTTGCTTGGACAAACCGTGCATAACCGTTACACACACTAGAGACAGCCATCTGTCTCAGGGAGAAGTTTCATAACCGCCAACTACTATGCTAACTGGCCATTTCTCCTTTAACTTGCTCCAATCGTCCAACACCTGTTCTCTTGGCAGTTAGAACTCTTCTCCCACAATTATAAACTCCTTTATAACCGCTCCTATTCATCACACGTCATTGGCATGCTTGTGAAGCTCGTAACCAACTTGTAACCGTCACTTGAGTCGTATTGCGCCACTTGTTTTGGCATACTGGATTCTTCCACGCTTCTAATATTCAACTATCTTGGCCCTGCATGTTTATCATTATAAACTCATGCATGGAAAATTCTCAAGCATCAAACATTGAGGCGAGCTCCTTAATCCCACTCTAGTTACTCGTGCGTCATATATGCTTCGCTATGCCAATTAGCTTGAGAACAGCAATGCAACTCTTGCATTACCAACTTGTTTGCATTGTTCAAGCTTTGGCCAGCCTTGAACCAATGCCATAGACTAACTCCTAGTCTATTTCACTCTTCTTGCATCATCCTTGAGTTTGGGCCAACTCAACTTCATGAATACGCTTCAATGCCAACATCGCATGTTGCATTTGTCACTTTGGGATTGTCTTGCCTTCCCTTAATGAAGCCTCATTGTGTCAGCCAATAAGATTCATTCCTTAGCCAAATATATTTACAATGTAGTACTTCACTTGCAATACATTGGCCCTGTGAGATCATGCCATTCTCAGCAGTTAACAATCTGTAAAGTAATACCATTATTATGGCTTCGCAATGCGCCATTACGGCTGAACACTGACTTGGCCTATAACTCTGTGATGTTCCATCATTATGCGACACTTGTAGCACCGTAATAGATAGGAAGAAGGCAAGGTGCGGTTTTTTTTGGAATGGTGGGTCCAAGGGTTTGGCATGCCGTTGGCACATGGTGCGGCTAGCATGGCTAGGGCCAAGTCAAGGTGCGGTTCGGCTTGGCATGGTGTTGCCAAGGGTTTGGCATGTCGTTGGCACATGGTGAGGCTAACATGTCTTGGGCCAAGGCAAGGTGAGGATTGGCTTGGCATGGTAGGGCCTATGGTTTGGCATGCCGTCGGCACAGGGGTGCGGCTAGCATGGTTGGCTTGCCTTGGAGTGATGGGTGTGGCTGACATGGTTTGCCATCGACACAGGGGTGCGGCTAGCATGGTTTTCATGCCTTGGCGCGGTAGGTGTGGCTGGAATTATTTGCCATTGGCACTGGGGTGCGGTTAGCATGGTTGGTGATGGTATTTTCAATGATGTTGTAGTAAAAAGGTTCTTGAGACTTGTGAAAGAAGAATTTTTATACTTAATTCTTATAAATAAAAATGGCAAACTCAATTAAAAAGTGTTGTAAAAAAATATATGGAGAGACCGGGGCTAGGATTCCTCCAATTTCCACACTCATATGGGTCATATATCAATTCTAAACAATGAAAGCTCAAATTTTAAAGTTTTATTGACTCTAGTTCATTGCCTAAGGTAGATTTAGAAAGTAATGGGTGTAAAACTAAAGCATGGGACATCAAAATATCTAAACTAAGCATGACCCATCAATTGTAATCACAACCATTCAATGAAAATCATAAATCATTTGAATAATAGTGCAAATAGTCTAAACAAGAATTGATAGAATTACCACATTTGTGAAAGTTGGCTTCCTCCGTCCCTCCATAGGTTGGGTCTAGCACATCATGTTCGAAACACGCTCAAAGTACGATTTCATTGCTCAAATGTGCTTACAAAGATGAATAAAGTGAAAAAGATTAAAACCGGGTGTTTGCAATGCTTATAAATGGTGCAAAACACTGTTACAAAGAACGATAATAGTAACGCATCACTGAGACTGTAGCTTTACGACACTGATGGATCTGTCGTTTACGCTGTTCAAGAACGACAGTCTTCGACTGTCTGTTCTTCGTGTTCTTTGTCTTCCACAAGAGAAGAAAAATATTTTCTGAAACTCGATCAAACTCCTCTCTACAGCTCTCTATTCTCTTACAAACTCTCTGTCCTCCTCTTATGTGATCCAAGCATCATATTTATACTCCTCAGCCTCATTTAATCACGCCATAATTCTCAAAATTCTTCATTGAACTCGGGCAGTAAAGAAAATATTATGGGAATATTTTCTTACCTGATTTAGATTCTCACATGTTTCTACAAATGAAAAATCTCCTTATATATATTTGTCAAGGTCCAAAGTGTTTCTCGAGTCATCAGACATGAGCAGAACACGTTCAAAATCTCCAAAACGCATGCAGACCCGTGTACGTGTACATGTTGCTCTGATTTCTTGTCTCGGTTTTTCAGCAAATTCAAATAAACCATCGACCATACCATTCCTGTGATGATGAATCAAGTCGAACCATGAAGTTTCAGCCATTGAATCGCCGTAAAACACGCCCAAATCATCAACCCTAATTCTGGTTCTTTGAAACAAGATTTTCCCGCCAAATTTTTTTTTGAAATGTAAAAGATGGGTGTCCCCCTAACCAAACTGGGTGTGCGAATAGCAGATGCCTTTAGGGGTGCATGTAGGTGCCCTTATCCAAAATGAGAGTGCTTTATCACTTTTCTCCGGGGGTCTAAAAAGCACTTTTCGAGCAAATTTTTCCACACAAATGTATTTCTCCAAAAACACCTAAACAAACATAAAAACACCAAAATTAGTACAAAAAATCGAGACTAACAATAGAGACACTGAGAACAAATCAGACACAAAAATGTGTCTATCAAATATGTACCCCCAAACTTATTATTTGCTAGTCCCGAGCAAATCTAAAATAAAATGAATACGCTTAGCACGTGCAGCAAGTCGTTAAACCACTAGGTGGCCCTAGCGGCGGAGTGTTGTGTCCGGAGGGTTTACCAGAGGTGTACCCACAAAACCTGTACTTCTAATTGGTCACAAGTATCCAAAGAGGTATAAGGAAATACAAATTATCAACCTATCTCCAAGTGACTAGAATGCCAGAGAAATTAATGGTGTCAGCTCTAAAGCTGACTGAAGAATAGGGGAGACACATCCGCATCACTGCTTGATAAAGAGATATCCGCTACACAGCTAGATAAACATTGTAAGATGCGTCTGCTGATTTACAGCTGGATAAGATTAGTAGAGAGAAAAAGATGAGAGGGACATCTACTACACAGCTGGACTAATTACGTGTGATGAGTTAAACCAGTGCTAGAAATATCTTGTGCCAGATTAAAAGCGGACTAACAAAGCAACCAAATGTATCTTTCTTCGACTCTCTCATAGTGCTCAGTAGAAACAACATCTTCTTCGGTCTTCAACTGTTGATGATAAATTCTTGAACCTCGTAGAACCTTGACAATTAACTCTTCTCTTCGATTTCTTGCTTATTGAACAAAATGTAATAATGATTTTATTTTATTTTACATGGCCATCACAGAAGGAATTTAACACTTGGATCTTTTCAATTTGTAATATCTTAGTATCATGACTTCAACAACTTATATCGTTTTATTTTTCTTACTCTTATAACTTCTTGTAACCCTTGATTTTGAATTCTAATTTTCTATTGTTGCTTCTAAACCTTAAACGTCTTCAACTTTCTTCATATATTTTGATGTCGCTCCTCTTGTTGTTGATGATAAGTTTCTATTGAGAGAGAGTCGTAATCCAGTAACTAAGACTACATTGTGAGGTTACTTTGTCTTTCTGGCATTTCCTGACCTACTTGACTTTCCATCATGAATGGTTAGGTCCATCACGGTTACCCTCTAAAAGGAACAAGTTCTCTCCTGAATTTCAAGGATCTCAATGTCTTTTTCTCTAATGTCTCAATAGGTTGTTATCCCTAGCATTCCAATTTCTATCTTTTCGGTGAGAAACAGTATGTAAACTTAGCTAACCGGATACCAAGTGACGCTAGAAGTTTCTCCCTTACCCCCAAACTTAAATCTAACATTGTCCTCAATATTCTAAAGATAAAGTTAAAAACATGAACAAGGAGAAACTGTTACCACTTGAGGGAAAAGAAATAAGGAAGGATATTACCGTATGCATGAGCGTGGGTGCCTTCCATAAAATGCTAAATTTAAAGTCTTTAGCTAGACATCAAATACCTCAAAAGGATTGTCACCTTCCAAATTCATATACCAATAGCCTAAATAGCTGTGGGTCCTCATAACCAAATAGAGCAGACACAAATGAAAGACTACCATCTTGGATTAGAAAAATGAGAAGACGGAGCATAGCTTGATCTAGGGATTTTATTAAGGTAACTATATTTATCTTGGGTGTCTCTTTGGGCTCTATATAAGTGTCTATGACAACAAGTTCAACCGAAGACATGTCTCTAAGGTCTGGGTTTCTTCATGGACAATATCTGGATGATCGGGTAGCAAAGTTTGAAGAAACTCAAGTAGTATCTTAGACGCACAAAGATTGAGTACCAAGTTAGGTACTTCAATTAGGGATACATGACGATCACTAGAGTCATCATTACCCCCAAACTTAGGGTGAACAATATCCTCAAATGGACCAAAATTTATGGGATGGATTCCAGGGTCCATAAAGTTAGCACAATAACTAGCTTCTTTGGGAGACTGGTCATCTAAACGAATAACATCATCATATAAGGGATTATCAAAGAAAATCTCTAATATAGTCTCATCAACTAAGGTGTTCGTCATGGTTACCTCCTCCGAATCACTGAAAATCTCATAAAATAATGGATTATCAAACATAGTGCAGGCTAAAGGATCAGGAACTAGAGTGCTAATCATGTTCACCACTTCTAAATCATCTATCACAGAAGACTTAATAACATTAAATACATTTATCTCAGTAGTCATGTTACCAAAATATATGTTCATAAGTCTGGTTCTACAATTGATGACAGCATTAGATGTGGCTAAGAATGGGCGACCTAAAATCACCGGGATTTGAGCACTTGGGTCCTAAACAGGCTGGGTATCTAGACCAACAAAATACACTGGGTATATGAACCTATCAACCTCAATAATAACATCTTCTATGACACCACGAGGAACTTTGACAGACCTATCAGCTAATTATAGTGTCATTTTAGTCGGTTTCAACTTACCAAGACCTATCTGGGTGTATACATGATACGGGAGTAAGTTAACACTAGCTCCCAAGTCAAGTAAAGCTTTATTGACCATGTGATTACCAATCACACAAGAAATGGTGGGGCATCCAGGGTCCTTATACTTAGGGGGTGTTTGGTTCAAAATAATTGAACTTACTTGACCATCTAAAAAGGCTTTCTTATGGACATTAAGCTTATGCTTTCGTGTACAAATATCTTTAAGGAACTTGGCATAAGCAGACATTTGCCTAATTTCTTGTAATAATGGAATGTTGATGTTCACCTTCTTAAATGTTTCCATTATCTCGTTGAAAATCGACTCCTTCTTTGTTGGGGCTAACAATTGAGGATATGGGGCTCTAGGCACAAAGGTAGTCCTATAAGTAATTTCTTGGGACTCCTTAGGAATTGTTTCAGTTTCCTAAGCTATGGGTTCCTCTTGTGGAGTATAAGGTGGAACTACAGTATGTCCATTAGGCATGGCTACCTTATTGTCTACCGTTTTACCGCTCCTAAGGGTTGTTATAGAGTTCACATGGTTTGATGATTTCTCACCAGCTAAAGATATTTGATGGACTCCTCTAGGATTGGGCTGCGGCTGACTAGGGAACTTGACTTTTTCTCTCAAAGTATCATTTATCTGACTAACTTGGATTTTTAACTCGGAAATATCTCGAGAGTTAGACTGGACCAACTTTTTGTTTTCATCTAGACCTTGTGCAACCGTTTGCTGAAGTTCTATAGTGTTTCGAGTTAACAAGGCGAGAGACTCTTCTAAACTCATGATTTTCTTATCTGAAGGGGTTTGAAACTGTGTTGACCATGAAGGATTCTTAGCATAGCTAAAACCTGGGGGAATAACCTGAGAGTTACTAGACTGACCTTGATTCTGGACCTTAGACCAAGAAAGGTTTGGATGGATTCTCCAACCAGGGTTATAGGTTTCCGAATAAGGGTCAAACTTTTGACGATTATCAAATCTAGTGTTGTTATAAAGAGCATTGGCTTGCTCTTCAATAGTATGGCCTTCCCAAAAAGGCTCTATTCTTCCACTACTACCACTAGAATGACCTAATTCTAAGGCTTCTAACCTTTTGGCTATGGATGCTATTTTAGCATCAGACTCATAAGATCCTTCTACCCTATTGACATTTCCTCTACCTAGAAGAATTGTTTTCTGGGGTTCCTTACTATTTTCCCATTGTTGGGTCTTATCGGCAATTTCATTCAAAAATGCCATCTCCTCATCAACAGTTTTATTCTCAAACCCATCTGTGCATAAGGACTCAACCATGGTTGTTGTTGAATAATCTAAACCCTCGTAGATTATCTGAACTAGCCTAACATTTTCCAAACCATGGTGAGGACATTGAGATATAAAGTCATTGAACCTTTCCAAATACCTATATAAAGATTCTCCCTCTTGTTGAGAAAAAGTACAGACTTGCGTCCTAATAGACGATGTTTTATGCCTAGGGAAAAACTTATGTAAAAAGGCAGCTGTAAGTTGGTCATAGTTTTCAATAGACCCAGAATCCAAACTATATAGCCAATATTTGGATTTATCTCTCAGGGAAAATGGGAATAACCTAAGTTTCAACGCAGCATCATCTAGGTTTTTAATTTTCAGAGTACTACAAACTTCCTTGAATTCCCTAATATGAAAATATGGGTTTTCACTTTCTTTCCCTAAAAAGATTGGGAGAATCTGTAGAGCCCCGGGTTTCAGTTCATAATTTGCCTCAGTTTCAGCTAACTTGATACATGACGGAGGAGAGGTCCTAGTAGGGTTTAACAAAGCTTTCAAAGTTGCCATTTCTGGCACTACCAGAAGACTAGGAGTGCTTTCTTCACTAATTGTCAGGTTTTCAAAGCTGAAGTTTCCAAAAACAGGGCTCTCAAAAGAAGAGTCTTCGAGCTCCCCGCCTTCACAAGAAGAACTACTAGGTTTGTCACTAATCAAACGACCTAGAGTGTTTCTTTTCCAAGACCGTTCTCTAATTACCTCGGGCATACACTAGAAAAACAAAATTAAAAAGAAAAATCCTAAAAGGAAGGGAAGTTCTATGCAAACACAAACAAGGCTGACTCAACCACAACAAACCTACTGATTTCTAGAAAACAAAAAGCATGATGACTCCACTTAGATTGTTTTCTAGACCAGCTTCTAATCCTTCGAAAGGGAATTCGTTACAATCTGAGAAAACCCCTCTGGAATCAATCCGAGTATAAGTATGTTGAATAAAGGCGAGGGAATCTGCGTGGAGCTTTGATACCCAAGGCCTCACCGTATCACAAGGAGGCGCAGTCACGCATTCAACTTATAGAAACCATCATGAACTTAAAAGCATGCTCAAAAGAGTAACCAATATTTTTCGAACGACTTTCCTACTAAGCTCGTTACCCTATTGGTCTCGTTCTATTCCAAATTTTAAGCTTAGGTTCGCGTTTGGTATAATTTTCCTAAGGCGGGCAAGAAGGGAACAGTGATGAAATCCGAACCCTTATCTTATATGGCCAGTCCTTGCCCTTTACTAGGAATTTAAAATAGCCGTTTTCAGTTCCTCAACATATATTCACACGAAGGAAGACAGTAACTCGCTGACAGGGGATTCACGAGTGTTTCGACAAACTTACCTCCCGTTCCAGACGGGGGATGAACCTTTGTAGTCGACTCGGGCCACGAATCCTATGTCATGTACGAACCCGAGGGGCCGAGGTGATATCGTAATCACCGTCCTTCTATGCAAACAGTTTAATATTTAAACTACCCTTCCGTAGGGTTTAAAAATAAATGAATGTCCAAATATCCAAGTCCAAAGTCCAAAAAGTAAAGTACAAAATAAAAAGAAAATTACAAGAATAAAGAAATCCTAATACAATCTAAAGAAATAAACTCTCTTCTTTTTTTTTTGTATTAAAAAAAAAAATCTTCTTCTTTCGCTCTTTTCGCTTTGTCTTTAACTCCAAACTCTAAGTATTCACCAAAAGATTTGGAAAAAATTTCTTTCGCTCCAAATTCCAAAATCTGTAGTAAAAAGACAAAAACAAAAACGTAAAGAAGAACAAATAAAATAATAAAAAATAAAAACCTAAAAATAAATAAAAAAATAAAAATAAAAATCTAAAAACTCTAGCCTAAAGACAAGCTCCGTGTCGACGGCGCCAAAAATTGATGGTATTTTCAATGATGTTGTAGTAAGAAGGTTCTTGAGACTTGTGAAAGCATAATTTTTAGACTTAATTCTTATAAATAAAAATGGCAAACTCAATTAAAAAGTGTTGTAAAAAAATATATGGAGAGACCGGGGCTAGGATTCCACAAATTTCCATACTCATATGGTTCATATATCAATTCTAAACAATGAAATCTCAAATTATAAAGTTTTATTGACTCTAGTTCATTGCCTAAGGTAGATTTCCAAAGTAATGGGTGTAAAACTAAAGCATGGGACATCAAAACATCTAAGCTAAGCATGACCCATCAATTGTAATCACAACCATTCAATGAAAATCATAAATCATTTGAATCACAGTGCAAATAGTCTAAACAAGAATTGATATAATTACCAAATTTTTGAAAGTTGGCTTCCTCCGTCGCCCCAGAGGTTGGGTCTATCACATCATGTTAGAAACACGCTCAAAGTACGATTTTATTGCTCAAATGTTCTTACAAAGATGAATAGAGTGAAAAAGATTAAAACCGGGTGTTTGCAACGCTTATAAATGTTGCAAAATACTGTTACAAAGAACGATAACAGTAACGCTTCACTGAGACTGTAGCTTTACGACACTGACGGATCTGTCGTTTACACTGTTCAAGAACGACGGTCTTCGGCTGTCTGTTCTTCGTGTTCTTTGTCTTCCACAGGAGCAGAAAAATATTTTCTGAAACTCGATCAAACTCCTCTCTGCATCTCTCTATTCTCTTCCAAACTCTCCGTCCTCCTCTTATGTGATCCAAGCAGCATATTTATACTCCTCATCCTCATTTAATCACGCCATAATTCTCAAAATTATTCATTGAACTAGGGCATTAAAGAAAATATTATGGGAATATTTTCTTCCCTGATTTAGCTTCTCACGCGTTTCTACAGATGCAAAATCTCCTTATTTATCTTTGTCAAGGTCCAAAGTGTTGCTCGAGTCATCATACATGAGCAGAACACGTTCAAAAATCTCCAAAACGCATGCAGACCCGTGTACGTGTACATGTTGCTCTGATTTCATGTCTCGGTTTTTCCAGCCAAATTTAGTCGAAACCATCGACCATACCATTTCTGTGATGATGAATCAAGTCGAACCATGAAGTTTCAGCCATTGAATCGCCCTAAAACACGCCCAAATCAGCAACCCTAATTCTGGTGAAACAAGATTTTCCCGCCAAAAAAAAAATTGAAAGGAAGAAGATGGGTGCCGCCCTAACCAAACCGGGTGTGCGAATAGCAGATGCCTTGAGGGGTGCCTGGGGGTTCCCTTATCCAAAATGAGGGTGCCTTAATCACTTTTCTCCGGGGGTCCAAAAAACACTTTTCGAGCAACTTTTTCCACACAAATGTATTTCTCCAAAAACACCTAAACAAACATAAAAACACCAAAAATTAGTACAAAAAATCGAGACTAACAATAGAGACACTGAGAACAAATCAGACACAAAAATGTGTCTATCAGTTGGCATGCCTTGGCGCGAAGGGTGTGGCTGGCATGGTTTGCCATTGGCATAGGGGTGCGTCTAGCATGGTTGGCATGCCTTGGCGTGGTAGGTGTGGATGGATTGGTTTTCCATTGGCACAGGGGGTGTGAGAATTAGGGTTTTGGCCTGTCGAAACCCTACTTAGCAAAAAAAAAAAGGTACCCTGGTAATTTTCTCGCAGACAAATTAAAGGGTTGAATAAATGTGCTTGATTTGGACGTTATTACTCAAGTTCTGTGACGTTACTGTCTGAATAGGGTTTTACGATTTTATCCCTAAGTTAAAAACCACCATCAACATTAAGTCCCATTCTTAGCTCGGAATAGGTGCCTTGTTGCGAGGAAAGCATATGATGGTGACAGACGAGGACATAATCGAAACGTATGACATGCAAGATGGTCAGGGAAGTCCGACTAAACTTTTTCGAGAGGTAAAAAGTGTTCATGATCCCGTGTTTGGTGGCCTTGGATAGCTTTTATTTGCTGTGTAGACCGTGAAATGGTGAGGTGATAAGCGTCGTCTTAGTTCGTCAACTTATCATCTTGGCTGGGTTTAGGGAATATCATGACGCTGGCTTGTCGAGTTGGTATCGGCGCGGCAAGTCATAGCATGGACGGCTTGGCATGATGGGGGCCGCGGCAATGGAGTGGGCGACTTGGAATGGTGCGGCCATGGCAAAGCGTGCACGGGCGGCTTGGCGTGGTGGGGCCAAGACATGGCGATGTTTAGGCGAGGCAAGGTGAGGCGTGCACATGCGGTTTAGTGATTTGTCTTCAAGGTCCCAGTTTCCTCTTTTCCTTACTTGGTTCAAATAGGAATTTTCTTTTCTCTTCAAAACCCGAGAGTGTTATGCCCACAAAAGGTGCGTTACTCCTTCTTCTCAGGTTACGTTACCGGTTTTGCTTCCGAATCTCAGTGCTGGCAGAGGAAAAGAAAAAAACGAGCGAATGTGTCTTAAACACGTTCTTCCACGTTTTCTCACCAAACCCTAATTATTTCGCACAGCCAGGCGTGAGGCTTTTCCTTATACTGGCTGGTAGAAAGAGGTTTAATTAGGATCGAATGTCACGCCTTAATTCACGGCTAGTAGAAAAGCTTTCCTTTTCGGGACTGCATCGTTCTGCTGAACATAAGAGATGTTCTTGAATTCTACATTCGCATAGTTCGTCCTGAAAAATGTGCTCATTCTCTTCACATGTATCGTCTCGTGTTTTCTCATAGTTTCTATTTTATCTTTTTCTTTGTGTATGTTGTTGGTATAGATAGGGTGAAAACTTGCCCATTTTCTCTGTTTTTTGTAGTGTATAATGGGGTCTTAAGAGGTAGTCGTACCTCTAATTCTTCGGAGAAAAACTTTGGAATCCGCGAAAACCAATTTTCTTCTCATGAGGAGGCATTAGGTAGAATCGAATCTCTATTCCATGAAGCTGGCGGAATTATCCAGGACCTTCCTTCTATCTATCTTGGTGAAGTGCTGACGCGTGTTCGGACTTTCTTGGGTTCTGTGAACATGGAGGAGGAATGGGAAGGTTATGAAGATCCCTGATGTGTTGAAAGGCTTCAGTGCAGCAAAACTTATTGTCGCTCCAGTGATAGGGAAGATCGGACCGCTTCCAGGTTGAAACGACGGAAAACTGAGTTTGTGGAACTTTAGAGGAAAGCAAACATAACTTATTCGTTCAGGACGATTCTCACAATTCTCGATTCTGATGCGGATGAATCAGGAAATCCTCCTCGAAATGTCACTGAGAAAACCTTTGAGGAAGACGATGCGTTTGATGGGACTGAAGCAGCCTTCAGAGTTGACGCCGGAAATGTTGTCGGTGACGTTAGGGGGGTCATGGTGGCATATGATGGACCAGTTTTAGAAGCGGATGTTGGTAAAGAGATGGACGTTGTTGATGCTGAGGTTGCTTCGGGATGGGATGTTGAGGTTTCTACTTATGATACCGTCGAATGGAATCTTTGCTGCCCGAGAGATTGTTGGGGAAAGTGCTTGAAAATAGTTCTGACCGAGGCGACTTTTGTTCCATCTCTCGATGACTAGCTTCTCCATTTTATCGTTTCTGTTTGTTGCGTAGTCGTCCATATGTTTTTGTAGACTCATCTTTTCCTTCTTTGTATTTGTGGAGAAGTTAAGGTTTCGCCAATTAACGTTCCGCTTGTGTTTTTTGAATAATTGAATAAGGTATTTCTGACATGATTTTGGCTTTCTGGTTGTGATATGATGATTAATGGATTCTCAATGATTTTGGGTTAGTTTGATGTATTTCTCTGAGATTCGGAAAACCCATTCGTAAAGAAATGTATGTATGTTTTTTTTTTTTAAGGAAAATGAAACTCCAAAAAAGAATACAAACGGTGTATTCATCTCGGGGAAATACAAATATCAAGATAAACTGTTGAAGGAAATATTAAAGGGAGAGTGGATGGAAAAGCACAGCATTTTAGGGATTGTAAATCTTGAGCCTTCGCGAGTGAACTATCACGCCTTCCGGCTTGTCTGTTTTGATGAGCTTGCTTCCCTCCTAAAAGAACATCTTCCACCAGATATGGCTCGTCTTTTTTTTCCTAAGGAGAACCAATCTGAACAACTATTTTTACCGTCATCTTCCCAACTTGAAACGAGTTTACTTTGACCACTATATCTCCGATTGAAAACGGGTTCAGGTGTTGCGCAACCGTTTGAATCTTAGAATCGTTGGTTTCGATGGCAGTTTCTAAATTCTTTACAAAGCGTTTGAATGGTCCAGCGCCCCATTAAAATCTCTTGACAGCGTCAGTGCCAGTAATCTACCTGAATCCCCATGATGGAATATGGGAAGAAATGACTGGTTGTAGAGAAGATCGTTCGGCCAAACTTACTTACGTTTGGAATCCACGAGTTAGCGCCAACAGGTATTCTTCAGGCGTCTGGGTTCCATCGGTAACTCGTTGATGTGTCAGCAAGTGGGAAGGTTCATTGGAGATTCTTTTGGTCGTTGACATCGGTATAGGGGATGCATCCAATTTTTCCTTGTTGTCGAGTATCCACAAGTTCCCCAGTATCATGTCATAACCCAGTTCTTTGACAATGTGGAATTTTCCACGCGTTATAGCGTCTCTCATCTTGACCTCGAGGTTGATATATCCGTGCGCGTTCAAGGCTTCCCATTCCGGGTTCTCAATCACGGATGGGGATTGGGTAGACTATGGCTTCATAAACCCCGCTGCTTTCAGAGTCTTGAAAGTAATAATGTTGAAGTCAGAGGACGCGTCGATGAGCGTATTGTATAATTCGATACCTCTTAAATGGGATGTGATCAGCAGTCCTCAGTTGTCCTTTTCGATTCCTCTTGCCGGGAGATCTTGGGCACTTAGCGGCTTCCATGGAGGGGAAAATCCATTTCCCGACACAACGCAATTGAGAGCCGCGAAAATATCTTGGTGCATCACCTTATAAAGGTAAAGAATTTCGCATATGTGTTGTATCATGGCTTGCACAGTCTCATGCACGGAGTTCCCAGAGACCCCGCAATTCCTCATTGGAAGCAGGTCTCGATGTATTCCCTCGTTTCCTAGTTGGAGTTCCCTTGCTTCTATCTTCTCTTTGAAGATATGCTTCAGTCTGTTGCAATCACTGGTTGGGTGGTGAACAAATCTGTGGTAGTGGCACTACTTAGGGTTCGCCATTTCAGCCTCAATAGGTGGGCGTATGGGAGATGGTAGTCTGATAACATCATCTTGAATCCATGCTTCTAAGATATCGATCACCTCCTCAATGGGAAACGGGAAATACAAGGTATTTCCTTCAGTTTCGTGATGACGCATGGGAGCTTTAGCAGCGGTATTCCGTAGCGGAGTTGCCCGTTGTGTTGGTGCTTCACATTTAGGTTGCTGGTATGCAGATGGGGCCTTACTTTTCCCGCGAGTTTCGCGCATGTCTTTGGTTATGGTCGGTCTAGCTCTTTCCAATAATGCTGGTGCGGTTGTTGCGGATCGTATGGCAGCTTCACGGAGTTCAATGAATGTTTGGAAACGCAGGTTCTCTAGCAAGGCGCGGTAAATAGGAGCCATACCATTGATGCATGTGTTCACCAGCTGTTTCTCGGTCACGTTTGGGTCGTGACAGTCTAGTGCTTGAACCCTGAATCTCTTAACAAAATCATTCGGATGTTCGTTGTCCCGCTGGTACATTCTTCCTAGGTCCGAGAAGGTTACTTGTTCAGACACAAAGAAGTATTTCTTGTAAAACGCAGTAACCATGCTACCCTAGTTGGGTATGTTGTTTGGCACGATGTTGTTGTACCATGTGTACGCTCTTCCGGTAAGAGATTTCGAAAACTCCCTCAGACGGAGCACGTGATTATATTCATGTTCTCCTAGGGATTCCAAGAAGCGAGAGATATGCTCACGTGCATTTCCGATGCCATCGTATAGGGTGAATTGAGGAGAGGAGTATCCTCTTGGAAGAGGAATCCTTTGTATTTCAGATGGGTAGGGAGGTTGATGTTGATGCATGTCTATTTAATCATTCTTGACTTTATTCCGGAGAAGTTGCTCCAGATCCTCTCGTGTGACAAAATTGGATGGATGACTTCTTCCCAATTTGGTTCTGTCACGAATCCCCTCGTTCGTGGAGACATGTTCCGCCGAGGTGCTAGCATCGGGGGTGTTGGAGGCATTTCTAAACGGTTCTGTAGGGCGTGACTCACACGGAAGCCGCTCTATCAGGGTTTTGAGGAAGATAAGTACTTCCTTCTATGTCGAAACCATATTCGTTTAGGTCCTAGTGAGCTCTTCCTGGCATTCCATCAAATTAGCGATGGTAATATAGGGTCGGTTTCATATGGTTCCTCCAGTTTATCATCCCGTTGGTTGGGTAGATGGAGTCCTAGTGGCGGTTGGAGGTGTCATGCTTGACGAGGTGTTAGGAGTGGTAGCGGAAGCTCTGGATCTGGTGACCGGTGGAGTGACGCCTGAAGGAGTGTTTTCGGCACTGCCGTGACTAGCAGGTTGCGCATGGATATTAGAGGCGGCAGCATCTCTGGACCTGTTGATTGGCGGTGTTACGCCTGAAAGAGTGCATTCGGTGTTACTGTGGTCAGTAGGTGACAAAGTGACGTTGTTGGAAGTAACGTTAACACCAGGGATGGGTTCCACGCTGGTGTTCTCGGCAACTGATCCGGATCTGAGTTCTATCATGTCGGAATTGTAAGTGAAAGGTGATATCGGAAATTTGTAACTGAGAGATTGATCTACCAATGTGGTCGCCAATTGTTTGAGGGTGAAAATGGCTTCTGCTGATTTCGGTAATTTCGGGTGTGTTGGTGAGAAACGAATTTAAACCCTTAACAATGTACTGCAAGGGAGTACTTTATATTCGAGAGATCAATCTGTACAAGTCCGGCCTGAACCAAGAAATGGTCGTTCCATACTTGCTTCGGTCACAAAGTGAATGACAATGGGTTGGTTTTGAGGAGGGAAGCAAGGAAAGTGATGAGACCAGAATAGTTGATTCTGGAAGAGTAGTTGTGTTACTACGACTTTTATCAAAAAAATGGTAAGGCTAACAAATGGTAAGCTAGCAAGAATTTTCTGAGTGTTGTATGCTCCCGACTGAACTTGTTGTTCGGTGGAAATAGGTAAGACCTATTTATACAAGTCGAAGTAAAACGTACTCTGGTCTCATTAAGGAATGGAAAAATGGGTAAGTAAATGGGAGGAGATGGTAACCTTTAATGCATGGAATTGATGTCCCATAAAAGAGCGTTTCACCATTAACTCCCTGTATTTACTAACCACCTCACCCTTATGACACTTCCTTATGACGGGCGTAGTGTACGCCACACGATGTAAACCGCCAAACCAATACCCAAAGAGGATCCCCCAGTTTGTGATATGCGTTGATGTCTCAAATATTTTTGTGGAAAACATATAGCATATTGTTGTTGACTGGCAAGTCGATCTTGGGAGACTTGCTAGGTTGGTGACCTTCGATGGTCGAGATTTTGCATCTTAAGAGGAAGGGTATCCGTTGATAGTCGCACGCTTTAGTTCGTTGGTGACCGCATAGGGAAGTCCAGCATGGTGGTGATGCTAGGTTGGCATGCCATTGGCATGGCATGGTGGCGCGGCTAGGTTGGCATGTTATTGGCATGGCATGCCCTGGCGCGGTTTGGCGTGACCAAACTAGGGTTTTGGGTCAAAGGTTACCATCTGTTGTCTGGTAACCTTGGACGGCTAGGATTTTATCCTAGGATTAAAGGTCGACAGTTGATTGTCGCACGCCTTCATTTTGGTATCCGCGTAGGGAAGGCCAGCATGGTCGCGCGGCTAGGTTGGCATGCCGTTGGCATGGAATGGTTTGGCGTGGCCAAACTTAGGTTTTCGGGCCAAATGTTACCATGCATCATCTAGTAACCTTGGATGGCTAGGATTTTCTCCTGGGATTGAAGGGCGACCGTTGATTGTCGCACGCCTTCATTTTGGTAGCCGCGTAGGGAAGGCCAGCATGGTGGCGTGGCTAGGTTGGCATGCCGTTGGCATGGCATGGTTTAGCTAGCATGGCTAGGGCCAAGGCAGGGTGCGGTTTGGCTTGGAATGGTGGGGCCAATGGCTTGGTATGCCATTGGCACATGTTGCGGCTAGCATGCACTACACCAAAACGACCATTTAGGGACGTTTATAAACGTTGCGCATAATTTTTGCAACGGAAATAAACGTTGGCAAAACGGCGTTGCACAAATTAATTTGTACAACATTTATAAACGTTGCACAACCGTTGCACCTTTTCCTATTTGTGCAACGTATATGTTAATTTGTGCAACGTATATAATTTATAGAATAACATTTTTGTGGGTCCCATTTTGAATTTGTCAACGTTTTATTTATTTTGTTACAGTTACATCCGTTGCTCATTTCTGGTATATTGTGCAACGTATAATTGTACAACATCTATATCCGTTGCAAAATAATTTTCAAGTAAAAAAAAAATTAACCGCCGGCAATAAATTCCGGCGAATTTCTGCTCCTGAACCAAGAACAATTATTCATCATCACAATCCATCAAGAACGATTCATATATCAACAAATTAAGTAGCTAGATTAAACAGTTCAGTTTTTACTTGGTAAAATATACAAAAAATTCACAACAACAAAGATTCTAAAGGAACATGGCCTAAATTTCGCAAGTACACCAAGTTTTTTCACAAAAATTAAAACACAAGAATAATTCAAATAGACAGTCTAGCAGATATACCTTTTAGCAGAATATCTCCCAGCAGTTTGAGGAACGTATGTAGCATGTCTAGATGCACTTACTCCAATGTAATCTGCAAGTGATATGTCACTAACCTGAAAAATAAGAACAATCAACAACAAATCATAAGAAAAGGCCAAATCTAGAGAATAAAAATGGATATAAGATTGTCAAAAAATAACCAGATTGAAAACAATCAAACGAAAAAAAATCCACTAAAATAGATTAAATCTAAAGAGTTTAATGATTTTGTTGAGGGGCACACACACGCAGTAGGCCTTCTTAGTTTTGTTGTTTACCATAATTGCTTCAATAACATACTTAACCTGAAAGTATTTACACCTCTATCATACTCAGTCCTATACACAACACAACACACACAAAAAAACCAAGAAAAACAATGAGAAGAGCAATACTGAAATTTTTTGAGAAATAAAACAATGAAAATCAACAAGGTATCATGCACCATTATGATTCAGTCACTTCTCCACCCAAATATTTATAGATTCATTCATTCAAACATTGATTTTTAGAATCATGCTTATAAAAATCAGTCCTCTTTTGAGACTTATAACATTAATCATAGACATGATAGCTATAGCATGTTCTTACTTATAAAAAACAGAAATCAATCCAACTGCTAAAAAGAACTGTAGTTGTCACAAACCCCTAACTGTTTCAGATAAACAACCAAATTTTTTTAACTTCAACTAAATAGAAAAAAACCCAATTCTTCAATAGCATATATTACAAAATAAAGAACAATAAAATCAAAAACCCCTAACTCATTCAAAGGGTTAGGTCAAAATAAATAAATAAAACTTGAAAAGTTTTCGCTAAAAATAAAATTAAGAGGAAGTAGCAGTAGTTAAAGGATTATACCTGATGAAAATCCACAAACTGGTGGTGATAATCCTATTGAATGATTTAGTTTTAGATTTCAGAGAAAAAGTTGGTTTTCTAGAATTAGGGTTCTGGAAGATTTAAAGTAATGAATCGATTATAAGATTTCTAGAACATGGGTTTTGATTTGTTGAAACGAAAACTAGAATTTCAGAGTAAACCTAGAATCTAAGCAAATCTTATGATGATGAAGAAAAGAGAAAAAAAATTCTCCTATATCGATCCGGAGTACTGAAATGAAGAAATGAAAAATAGAAACTAGAATTTCAGGGTAAACCTAGAAACTAAGCAGATCTGATGATGAGTAAGAAAAGAGAAAAAAAATTCTCCAACATCGATCTCGAGCACTGAAATGAAGAAATGAAAAAAATAGAAAGAGAGAGAACTGGGATAGGCATTAAAGTTGTCTGAAAATATGGGGGTTTTTATTTCCCATAATAATTAAGAAAAAATAGGAAGAGTTGTCTGAATTTTTTTTAGATGTGTATTTCATGTTCTTAAATGATGAAATTAGAGGGTAAAAATGGGGGAAGGTTTTGTTAATTTTAAGTTTGGGAGGGAGAATGAATTGGGTGAAAAATTGAGAGGGAAAAATTTAGGGAAACCAATTTTAATACTTTTAAAAAACTTAAGAAAAAAAAAATCAGAAAAATAATAAAATAAAAATAAAAAAACTAATATTACAAAAAACCCACAGGTTGTGCAACGGTTCTAAGAGTTGACATACGTTGCACCACTAATATAAATAAATGGAATATTAGTAAATGGGATATATATATTATGTGCAACGGATATTCTTGTGCGCAACGTATATAGACGTTGCCTCCGAAAATTAAGCGTTGCTAAAACCAGGATTTGGTGTAGTGATAGCTAGGGCCAAGGCAGGGTGCGATTTGGATTGGCATGGTGGGGCCAAGGGCTTGGCATGCCGTTGGCACATGGTGCGGCTACCATGGCTAGGGCCAAGGCAATGTGCGGTTGGGCTTGGCATTGTGGGGCCAAGGGTTTGGCATACCGTTGGCACATGGTGCGGCTACCATGGCTAGGGCCAAGGAACGGTGCAGTTGGGCTTTGCATGGTGGGGCCAATGGTTTGGCATACCGTTGGCACATGGTACGACTAGCATGGCTAGGGCCAAGGCAAGGTGCGGTTCGGCCTGGCATGGTGGGTCCAAGGGTTTGGCATGCTGTGGGCACATGGTGCGGATAGCATGGCTATGGCCAAGGCAAGGTGTGGTTCGGCTTGGCATGATGGGACCAAGGGTTTGGCATGACGTTGGCATATGGTGCGACTAGCATGGCTAGGGCCAAGGTGTGGTGCGGTTCGGCTTGGCATTGTGGGGCCAAGGGTTTGGCTTGGCATTGTGGGGCCAAGGGTTTGGCTTGTCATTGGTATATGGTGCGGATAACATAGCTAGGGCCAAGGAAAGGTGCGGTTTGGCTTGGCATGGTGGGGCCAAGGGTTTGGCATGTTGTTGGCATATGGTGCGGCTAACATGGTTGGGATGCCTTGGCGCGGTAGGTGTGACTGGCATGGATTTCCATTGGCACGGGGGTGCGGCTAGCATGGTTTTCCATCGGCACAGGGGTGCGGCTAGCATGGTTGGAATGCCTTGGCGCGGTAGGTGTGGCTGGCATGATTTGCCATTGGCACTGGGGTGCGGTTAGCATGGTTGGCATTCCTTAGTACAATTGGTGTGGCTATCATGGTTTGCAATTGGCACGGGGGGCGGCTAGCATGGTTGGCATTCCTTGGCGCGGTAGGTGTGGCTGACATGGTTTGCCATTGGCACAGGGGGTGTGAGAATTAGGGTTTTGTCATGTTGAAACCCTAATTAGGAAAAAAGAAAGAAAGGTACCTTGGTAATTTTCTCGCAGACAAATTAAATGGTTCAATAAATGTGCTTGGTTTGGACGTTATTATTCAAGTTCTGTGACGTCACTGTCTGACTAGGGTTTTACGATTTTATCCCTAAAAGTGTTTTATCGTCAGGAAGATTGGCAGCTTCATCCGAAAGGTTATAAAGGTATGCAAATATAACAAAATAAGAAATGCGAATTATCGCATAATAGAAGAATAACAAGAAGGGAAAATACTGCATACCAATGAGTTCATCATTTCTTTCTCGGGCTTTGAGAATCAGTCCAGAATTGATCGAATTTTTATTTTTAAGCTTGGAATTCTCTTTATGAAGCTTAAGGATCCTCCTTTGGTTATCTGAGGAGATTACATAAGTTAAACGAGCACCCTACGAAAATGAAAGTAAGTATTATGATAAGGAATAAAATAAAATTAAAGAAAAAGGAAAAATTTTGATTAAGAATATTACCAAAGAACCTATTGTGAATTGGAGGTTTGGATTTATCGCAGAGGAATCTCCACGAAAAGATGAATCATCCAAAATAGGAGCATCACATATCTTAAAAACCATTATAAAAGCATGATCTAAATCTTCATTGTCAACAACAGTCATAAGATCTCCAACGAAAAGATTGGATAAGTCTTTCAGATTAGAATCAATTGATGAATACTTAGGAGCAAGAATGACATCTTCACTAGATTCCGAGCTTGATGAAGAATCGTATCTTTTACGCTTTTTGGAGAGTTCATCCATCGAAGAAGCCTTCTTGGACGAAATTTTAGTTGTAAGCTTCTTACCTTTACCTTAAGTCTTCGCACCCAAAGATTTCACCTACGCAAATAGTGCAGATAAGAAACAGAGGCAACAATATTGTTAAAGTTAAAAGAATGTTTCTTACCCTCTTATTCTGCGAAGGTGATGAGTTGTGCGAAGTATTGTTTCTCTTAGCAGCCTGAAAAGAAAAGAATAGAAAAATAAAATTAAGGACAGAATTTATGCGAAATTTAAAAGTACATATGCGACGTTCCCATACTGCTTTCTTTGTCTCAGTTTAGGACAGTGCAAATATCCAGGGTTGATAAGAAGAAAATTTCTCAAGAAGAGAAATATCAGAGCTCCAGTTCTGCCAGGGATGTTGGAACCTTCTAAAATAATACGGCAGTTAAGCCAGATTGAATCGTTAGATCTGCGAGCACTATTATTATATTTATCGTTCCAGTCTACATCTCGCATGATCCTTTTATCTTCAGCAATACCATCTTTTCTTCTTAAGCGAACGACCCATTTTTTTTTCTTTACTTTTCATGATTGCAACGTAATAGTTGTTGAAAAAATTATCAAGGGTGTATTCGGTAGGATCAATAGCTTTATCACGATGCAGTTCATTTCACACATTATAAGGGTAAGAGGTCTCTAACCCAGCTGCGTGACGAGAATATTCTAATTCTATTCTAATTGCATCACCACTTAATTGGAAAATTCCCCGTGCAAATATATCGTCAGCAAGAATTTCATAGAACAAAGGAATTTCTGGGTTATACAAAGGAATTGGAAGAATCTGAAGCTGACCCAATGAAACAATGATTCTTTGATTGTTCCATTGTTCATAATTGATCACATCAAGGTGAAGTTTAGATGAATATGAAGATGAAGAAGGTAGAGAAAGCGAGTAACCACTGGGATGAAGTTCTTTTTTTAACCTGTTGAATTATGTCTCCATATTTTTACCAGCAGGAGCCATTAAGGAATGGGAATGAAGGTGAGTGAAAGAGAATTGATTACTTGGTAAAATTAAGATCAGCATTAGAGAAGATAGAAGCAGAAGGTAAAAAGAAGAAAATAGGAAGACGAAAGGAGATATATAAGAAGATATTCCCATTTTCCGAAATATGATTTCATTTATGCGGAAAATAAACGGATGGGAAAAGGCGGTTAAAAAGACGTGTCAAATATTGAGAGGTTAAAAATATACGTGTAATTAAGGAAAACTGGAATTCCGGAAATATGTCTGCAAGATAAGGTATGAAAAGATACATAAGTGCGATATTATAGGATGGGAATTTCTCATATCGCTCACTTTATAAGGTAAGAGAAATGAGAAGAGGCAAAATGTAGGAGTGGAATATCGCATATAATGGTAAGAATGCGAAATGAAGAGGATCTAACGTACGCGTGGACCATCACACACATCAAGATTGAGATGACGTACTCGATGATGTCAGTAAAGTCACGAATAAAATATGATGATCTATGCGAAGTATAATCTGTGCGAGAATGAGTAAGTGTACATGAGCGAATATAACGCACAGTGATTCCGAAAATAAAGGATCTCTTAGCTGTCATCCATTGTGAGGAATCATATATAAGGAAGAGAGGTCATTACATGTAGGAGAGATCTTTTGGTGTGTGTTAGACAAGGAACTATGAGAGAAAAAGTATATTCTGGAGAGCAGGTAAAGTCATCGTAACATCTTGTATCCAATATTAATCTTGATAATCAATAAAGAGAATTCTGTTATGATTACTTAATTTGGTTTTAGATAAATTGGGATGTGGTTGTAGGATTTCCTGCAACTACATTGGCTCGAAAGTATTTGTGTTTGGTGGAGATTTTTAGAGTTGTATTCTGATATTATGGGTGTCAGTTATTTTGTGCAGTCATGTAGTTGAACTCTTATATTTCCTAGACACTTTTATAAAGTTTTTTTTTTTTGGTATATAATTAGAGCTTGTTCAGCGATTCTTAGTTGCATACCGAAAACTTTCATCATGATCTTGAACTAGAACCAATATAATTTGTTGTGTTCTGATCTATTACTATATGTGTCATGGTTCTCGCCTGTTGGGTTTGATAGCTCAAATACGCGATAACAAAAGAAGAATGCGAAGAATAGTGATGCGATGATCATCTCTACCAGAAGAAGCACAGAGAACCAAGTAGTAATGCAACAGATAGACACAGTTCCCAAACTGAAATAGAATCAGTCAACTGAGATTTTGCACGTGAACCACAATTATCTTCTACTGATGTATTTGCCTATATAAGGGCTCAAAAATAATAGAAAGAGGGGATATGTTGAGATAAATTGGCTAAGAAAATTATTATAGAAAAAATAAATAAGTTCTTGTAACTAGCTTTATCTTATATTTCTCCATTGATGTATACAATCTCAACTTGAATCTATAAAGAGAAGAACACACAGTCCATATAAGGTGTAAGAAGAAGATAATTCTAGTGTCAAAGTAATGAATAATATCATTAACATTTGAGTTGATCTACATGACTTGAAATTTGTGTTATTATCATTACAAAGGGGGTATTTGTGTGATTTTAGGCAACTACAAGCACTAAGGTAGTCGGTTGTCTCATTTAGTGCTTCTGTTTCTAAGGCAATACTAGTAGTCTGTTGTATTTGATCTGAACCCCAATCTATGGGTACCTGTATTTACTGTTAGAGTTTTATCTTAATACTTTTTTTTTTGTCTCTATCTCTATCTCGTTAGAATGAATTTGGAAAAGTTCTTATGACAAGGTGCCTCCAACTTCTTTGATAGGTTGGTGCCCCATAAACAGCCATTGCCCTAACAACATTGTTGAGGAATGTGTAGTGATGTTGAAATTTTCATTTATTTGTAGTGATGCTAATTCATTTTACTGCTCCATGCCTAAGAGCTAGCACTATGGGAGGGGTTATCCCTTATCCCTCCATTTTCCTTAAAATCCCAAAAATGCAACCACTATGGTCTCCCATATCCCTGCACGAGTAGGGATACACACCACAATCCCTACATGGGTGAACAGATCTGTTCAGCCATGTAGGGAAGGGAAATCACACGGGTACTCAGTACCCGTATGCTTTTTCACTTTACGGGTATTGAGTACGCGTAAATCCGAAATCACACGCGTACTCAGTTCCCATTTCGGCAAATAATATTTTTTTGACCTTTTTCGTTAACACCTCTCTCACACCCGATCCTAACCATCCATCACTAATAACGGCTCTATTTTGTACGCCGTCGGATTCCAACGGCCATTTTTTCAAAATCCCATATAAATACCAATCTAATTCTCTACTCAAACCACACCAAATCAATTGATTTTATATATTCTCCCTCTTCCTCTTACATCAATTGATTTCTTCTTTCTCTGCATCTTATTACAATACGTTTTTGGTATTTAGATTTAGATTTATTCTACCACTTATTTATTTTTTATCTTAGTTTCATTAAAATGGTACTTAATTTTGTCACACAAGAAGAGGTTGATCTCACCACTGCTTTTTTTTTTGTGAGTATGGTTGAAATTGTGGGTGCGGAGCAAAAAACCGCTTTGTTTTGGAAACGTATTCACGAAATTTTTGTACAACGAAATGGCAATCCATATGGAAGAGATTGGGATGCTTTAAATAGCAAGATGAGAGCTATTAAAAAGGATGTCAAAGAATTCGTGTCCATTCTGAACGTTATATATCGGCAAACCAAAAGCGGTGCAAGCCACAAAAATTTGGTAAGTTTATTAAATTTGTAACTTTTTCCATATAGCTTGTGATAATAGTAATAAACCTAATGTTTCTTATATAATTTTTCAGACAAAAGATGGTCACCATCAATTTCAGGAACAAAGAGGACAACCTTTCAAGTATGATGCATGTTATGAATTATTTAGAGAAAAGGTCCCTGGATATAATTATGAATTGACTGTGAGACGAAACAGTGAGTTGTTTGAATCTCATCGTAACTTTTTATCGGTCTAAGATGGTAATGAAGTTCTTCCCAACGGAGAAACTCGTTGGAAATACAAGGAAAATGCACGTCCTATAGGAACAAAGAAATCCAAAAAATTAGCTAGACAGAATAAGGATCGTGAGAAAGGTATATATAGAGAAGATGATGGTGAGACATCTTCGGTTAAGATGGAAGAAGATAAGATCTATGAACAAATTTCAAGTATTTTGGAATATCTTAAGGAAACCCGATCAAGGAAGGAAAAAATGAGAATGGAACAAGAATGCCAATACCAAACTTTTTGGGGTTATACTCAACAACCGAGTTATCAAATGGAAGATCAAATCAATTTGCAAACGCTTCAATGACAGAATAATCAAATGCATCAACAACAAACGCATTTAGATGATGACAATGCAATAATGTGTATGGACCTTAGTCATTTTGGGCCCCGTGAAAAACAATATTATCAACGCAAGAAAAATGAGATTTTTAAGGGGAAGGGTATAATCAGCGTTGAAGATTCATAAGATGAAGATGTAATCCATCTCTAACTGAGTTTAGTTTTTTAATTTATAGGCCATGTTTAAATTAAAAGTGTTGTCTTAAATTCTAGTTATTACAGTTCTTAACTTAATTCTAAATGTGTTGTCTATATTTATTGAAATTGTTGTTTGAATTAATTAAATTTTTTAATTTGTTGTAACCACTCGATTTTCAAATCTAAATTCAAATTAATAACTTCATTTTTTCACTTCATTAAACTAATGTTCATAAATAACTTTAAAAGATAGTATAACATATCATTCGATAGGTCTGAAGACATTACATGTTGTTATTTTCGTTGTTGTTAGATTCAAAAATCAATGCAGCTTCGAAATGAAAAAACGGTTCTTTTTTCCAAGCTTTGTATGCATCTTGTGCAGCGAAACGTTCACCTCTGTACCTATTGAGAAACTCATTGTCCCGGATGCATAATTTCCTAACATGATATGTCCTTGAACAAATGTAGGATGGTAGATAATTATGTCGTGGTTTCTTGCCCGTCTCTTTAACGAAATAACCCCGACCAACATTAGTCCAGAATATTGTTTGATCTTTAGGATATGCTGGAAAATCATCCTTGAGAAGGTAATAGTTTCTAATCCATTCAGTCTCTTCTTTAACATCCTTTAACCTTTCCCTCAGTTGGAATTGTTGTTGACCGCGTTCTTTTGCCTTGCAATTTTATTCGTATTCCTTGAGTTTGTGTTGGTATTCATTCGAACACCCAGATGAATATTTGGTATGTTTTGTGGAGTTTCCTTTGCTTAACACTTCATCCAACAACTGTGTTAATTTGGTAGGTGATGAAAAAGTCGTTGCGTTCGCAATAGCTTGATGACCTCTTTTGCATATCTCCTTTTCCACTGCAGCAATTGATGTAGTGGGTCGCTTGCATATTCTAATTATGTCTTCTACTGAGTTGGTAGTTGCTGATTGATTTTCCATTGAATATATGTTTAGCTTTGAAGTTGCAAAGAAAAATAGGTAGATTGATGTTGAAAATAATAATAGGTTATCTTTCTTATATATAAGATTCCTTCCCAACGACTCTATTTCTAACAACTCGTGCCCAACGGATCTTTTTCTAACAACTCATGCCCAACGGATCTTTTCCCCAACGACTATGTTTCTTAACGGTTCTATATCCCAACGAATCAATTTCGTTATATAAATTCTATCAGCATTTTTTAGTTCTTACCACCAACAATCTGAATACATTTTTACATATAAACAACCTAAATTATGTATTCTAATAGTTCGAGTAGAAATGGAAAACAAATAGTATGTGTGGAAGCAAAAGAGGTTTGTCCATGTTGTTTCATGGATACACACAGTTTTCTTCAATGCACATGGCTATATACAAAATGTCCACAACCAGGATGTAGCGGCACTAGGAAGGTAAAAGAGTCGATACCAGAGAAGATAAGGTATTTGGAATGTGAGTATGCTAAATGTCCGGGAGAAGCACACTGTTTGGAGGATGCAATGAAAGATGCAATCAAACAACAAAAAGTAGAAGAACTCGGCAACAACTTCAAACTAAAAGGTAAGGTGGAGTTTGAATGTACCAAGGAGATTCCATGTGAAACTGAGGGTTGTTATTTCTTTATGGAAATGCGCCGTTCAATCGCCAAAAAAACATACGGAAAGCTTTACTGGAGATGCCTTGAGTGTGGAACGGTGGCATGGGCTGAATAAGTGTTGTTTTAGTTGAATCAAATATCAATTGATGTAATGTGAAATTTTATAATTAGTATGTGTGAGTTTTTGAATGTCATGAACATTTAGCAATATGCGTCTACAATACATAATAATAGTAATTTTCTTATTCATATTAACGATTACATTAAGCACGTTCAACCAACATTTAAACCAATAGGAGACCCTATTGGACGAGTTGTGTCTCGTGAGGGTTTACAGAGAGATATACCCACAAAACCTATCTTCATTTTAATTCTTCACTCTTCGTCTGATGATTCAGATGATGAATCTTCAAAGGGGGAAGGGTCATAATATGAGAAGTTATTTCTCAAAATGACATAACAGTTAAAAAATCTAAATGGTTTCCCCTTATTTTTTCGTAACTTTCCAAAGCACGTTGCTCCTACAACAAAATAAAAAAATGTCAATTTACAATAAAATAATTAAACAATTCATCAGTAAACATACTCAAAAGATCGTCTACAATAGGTAACCACTACATTTCTTACGATTTCCGAAGGTTCTCCAGCCCTCCATAAATACAGTTAAACCTCTATAATTTAATAGCCTTGGGACCATTAAATTTTATTAATTTAAAGAGATATTCAATTATCAATAAATTAATAATTTATTATTTTAAAGATAAATTAATAATATATTAATTTAGAGAATATTTCCTACTGATAACGTCAATAAATTGAATTTGACTCACTTAATCTGAAGGATTTGGAATTTGAAGTATTCTACTATTGACTATTGACTACAGAAAATTAGCTATTCATCCATTAGAAATTATTGGTCAATAACCATAATTAAACCATTTAAATTGTTGGTCAGTCAATAACAGTAATTATTAATATACAACGTATCTATAAAACCTAATTAACCTAATACAACTACAAAATTTAACCTACATATATATTACAATTTTATTTTGATATGTATAAAAAACTTTTTAATTTTTTTATTAGTAATTATTAATTTATATAGTATTTGGGACCTATAAATACTTAAGGGAGATTTTTAAAACGTATTAAGTTATTATATTATCGAAATTATTATTTTAACACTATAGGCCCAATAAGGGACTAAGAATTTTTATTATTTTAGAGAGATTATTATTTTAGAGAGTATTAATTTACAGAGGTTCTACTGTATAACGATCTTTGTGTCGGTATATATACTTTCACGTCTGAAGTTATGACGTTTAACCTTGTTTTCAGATACTTAACAGTGCGTTGATTCAGATTCCCGTTATGTATAGTCAACCTTTGTAGCAACTGCTCCAAAAGGTTGGTGTTATTGAGTTGTTCATCTTCTACTTCATTCTCTAGATGAACTTCAACCCATAAACTAACTATCATTTCGTCTTCCTCCGGATTATAACCCACCATAATTAAGAAATAACAGTGGTGTGGATAATAAGTTTTTTTTTTTTTAAGATGGAGAACAGATTTGGTAGAACTAATGTGTTCATTGCTAAAAAGAGGTTGTCAATCCTTTATACATGCACAATATACATATCCATAAACTGTTGAATGAGATTTCCCGGATAAGTATATTAATCCATATATTGTACTGGTAGATTTCCAGGATATGTATACATATCCATATACTGTGTAAATGATTTCGCAGATTATCATAATTGTAAACCATATGCCACCAAATATAAACTTCATAATTTGCAAACATAAGTGAATCCCAAAAATTATCTAAAATTTGTTATTACAAGTGCGTTTAACATTCGAAAACTTAAAAGAGAACAGTGAAATAAATCTTATTCCTCATCATCATCATCATCATCATCATCATCAACATCATCAGCATCATCATCATCACCATCATCATCATCATTATCATACATACCAGCATCATCGTCATCGTCAACCTCAACATCGTCCTCCTCATCCTCATCGTCATACTCAGAATCCTCCTTTTCATTGTCATAATCCTCCCATCACCAGAATCCTCATCGTCATCTCCATCATGCTGATATTCGTCTCCCACTTGTCCGTGTGCATCTTCATGAGGAAAGTCATCTGGGATGTGATTATTGTAATCTCAGTAATACTCAAATGCCCCATCCTCGTTCTGTCCTTGGACAACTTCTTCTTCTAAGTATGTATCATCATAATCTCCTTCTGATGATGGAAGTACCACGTATTCCATATATGAACCCTCTAGACTAGACAAGTCCCATGCCAAGCCTCCTCTACCAGGACGCGCAACAATGTGCTTGACAAGATCATTTCTCAGTTGTAGGTGCAGTTCAAGGTTTTTCAGAGATGACATAAATACACGACCATTAACAGTAGGTTCCGGAAGTGGAACAGGAACAAACCTGCCCCAATCTGTATCCCGACGCTCATGCTCAATAATGATGTTGTGTAAAATAAGACAACATTTCATAATTAGATTCAAGTCTGATTGGTGCCAATACTTACAGGGAGATCCGATAATTCTGAATTTACCCTAAAGCACTCCAAAAGCACGCTCAACATCCTTTCTTTTAGCCATTTGATACTTGTTGAACCTAACATAGTCGGGAATGTCAAATGTCTGAGAAAAAGCTTGTACAACTGTAGTCAACTTTGGATAGATACCATCAGCTAAGAAATAACCCATATTGTATTGGTGATCGTTGATGACATAATTGCATGGAGGTTATACACCCTTTAGCATGTTATCAAAAAGGGGTGAGTGTTCCAACACATTCAAATCGTTGTTTGATCTAGGCATTCCAAAAAAAGGCATGCCAAAAACACAAATCATATGATGCCACCTCCTTTAATACCAAACTACTCTCTTTATCTTTACCCAGGTAAGTTCCTTGCCAAGCTACCAGACAATTCTTCCATGGCCATTGCATACAATCAACACTACCAAGCATTCCTGGAAAACCTCGGTCCGCATTCTCAGCTAGCAACCTCTGAACATATTCAGGAGTGGGTTCACGCAAATATCTAGCTCCAAAGGTCATGCAAATGGTGTGCCAAAATCTTTTTAAATACATGTATATTGTATAGTAGCACCCATACGAGTATAATCATCAATACTATCAGCTGGCGTACTTTTGCATAAACATTTCATCACGACAACTAATTTCATATGCGGAGAATGCCCCATAGTACCAGTTGCATCCGGACATTGATGCCATTCAGGATCCACTTCAAGCAATTTTCCTAACAATTTTTCGAATAACTCTTCCCTCATGCCTAGACGTTGTTTGAATTGTCTAGAGGTATAACCGGTTATAGGAGTAAAATAATCATTCATCATTTTTGCATCATGCCACACACGATCACACATAATTACACTACGTGTTTGTACCTCCCTTGGTACAGGTTGTCTAATAAACCGTTCATCCAAACATAGTTGTGTAAACATAAGTGATAAGCATGTAAATGCTACATTTTATACCTATTATTTATATTAGCTAGGATACAATATTTTAGTTACTAATACTATTTTAGTGCTTTTGTATAAAGTACAAGTGAATCTGATCATCCAACGAATAAACAACAAAATGTGAGACTTATTGGTGTTTGCGACGAAAATGGCAAAATGTGGTTGGCCCGGTATCTCCATGTATCAGCAACAACAATGATCAAATATGCTGGCCTGGTATCTCCATATATCAGCAGCACTTATAATGCTGGCCTGGTATCTCCATATATCAGCAACACTTATTATGCTGGCCTGGTATTTTTATATATCAGCAGCACTTATTATGCTGGCCTGGTATTTTTATATATCAGCAGCACAATGATAAATGGGGTTGGCCTGGTACTTCCATGTATCATCACCCACAATGATGAAACAGGGTTGGCCTGGTATTTCCATATATCAACAACCAAAATGGTTGGCCTGATGTTTCCATACATCAGCAACCACTCGAGTTATTCATGACACCAAAAGGAGACGGGAGCGGTACCGAGCAACAATAGTTTTTATTCTTTTATTTTTATCGATTTTTTTTGTAATAATGAGGAGCTAAGCCCTACATTGGGATCGACGGAGGAAGCCGAACTTCATACATGGGTGAATTTATTTATTTTCTATTTGACTTTTGCACTTATTTTAAATTGATTTATGATTCGATAAAATTAGTTGTGATTCAATTAGATAGGTTATGCTTTGTTTAGATAATCTATGCTTAGGGGATACAATTAATGTTTTAAGGATCTACTTTGGCAAAACGAGAGTCGATGTTTTATGAGCGATAATTGTTGAGAATAAATAATTGAACCTATTGATATGAGTTTGGCCGAATCCTAGACCCAGTAACTCTCTATTTTATTCCTTTAAAATTAATCTTAACAACGTCCGAGAGAACGAATCTTAATTACTACTACGAAAACTTGGAAAAATCCTAAATCAATAAGCAAGGCTTTCTCTTCTTCATCACTATCACTAGAAGTATCCAAATAGATTCCATATTTTTTATCTCACATAAGAACGCATTAGACTCATTGTGCACCTTAGCAAACCAAAAATACAATATCAATTTATGTATAGCATACATAAACACAAGTATATCAAGGTTCTACATTGATATGCATTTACATGAAACATTTCATTCTACATAAATCAAGACAAACAACAAATAATCATGCATTTTTCACTAAATACACGTTTTAATAACGTTATTTAATTGCATACTACATATCCAACCAAACTAATATCAACAATTTCATCAAAACAAGAATCAAATTAATTTGAAAACCCTAACATTAGAATCACTCACCTTTGATATTTTTTTTGATGAAATTCGAAATTGATCGAGGGATTACATTCACCTTGAAGTAACCATCAAACCCATTTAATCTTAGCAATGGAATCGCCCTGAGTAAACAACAAAATTGAAGGGGGGTTAGAGGGGTTATGAGAGGAAGAGTTTAAGTGAAGAAGAGGAAATGGGAGGAAGAACCGATTTCTGTGAACTTAAACCTATCAAACGGGTACTGAGTACGCGTATTCTGGTCAAGTCAACGTGGAACTATTCATATGCGGACTGAGTATGTGTATAGTGTAGGGAAGGGATAACAAAGCACCACAGCAGAATTGCCTTTCGTGTGCCATCCCTTCCCTTTATTTGAGGGATAGGAAAGGGATAGCTAGCACCATAGTGCCATCTCTAATCCCTATCTGAAATATTCAGAGCTAGCACTATGGTGCACTCCATCCCTTCCCTATCCCTCCATTTCCCTCAAAATCCCAAAAAAGCAACCACTATGGTCTCCCATATCCCTAAACGAGTAGGGATACACACCACCATCCCTATAAGGGTGAACATATCTGTTCAGCCTTGTAGGGAAGGGAAATCGTACGCGTACTGAGTACGCGTTTGCTTTTTCACTTTACGCGTACTCAGTACGCGTATTTGTTTTCTGGTTTTTAACTATTACCCCTTTTTCACTCATTTTTTTCACTAAAATTCGTTTTTTTTTACCTATTTGATATATTTCTCTTACTCTAATTTTTTTTTACTTAAATAAATATTTTTCCATAAATATAATAAAAAAACAAAACGAAAAAAAAAAAAACGCGTACTGAGTACCCATTTGACACTATTTATACGGGTATTCAGTACCCGTTTAATATAGAAAAGAGATGGCTGATCACCATAGCAAGTTTGCCTTTTATATACCATCCCTTTTCTTTATTTGAGAGATAGGAAAGGATACCTAGCACCCTTGCATTTTTACTTGACAAATTTTTTTGACCTACCGAATTTAAGTTTCAAAAAAGTGAACGGTTCAGTTTCCAAAACAAGTGATGAGTACACATTGAAAATTGGAGTTGTTTACTGTAGACAAATGTAAAGTCTTGATTTAGACTTGTACGATTACTGTTTATCTTTCTATCTGTTAGTTTTTATTATCTTCTTCTCTGTGTAGAGAGATTTGTTTTTGTTCATCTTCATCAAGTCTAAGCAGAGGTGTTCGAGTAAGTTTGCTGTGTCCCTGTACTCATTTTGTGTTTGCTATTTCTTCCTTCTTCTTTAAAGGTTTTATTTATGAGATATTCGTATTTGTCAGGAATGAAAGTATATATTCATCAACACTACATTTAGGCAAAGATTAGATTTTCAGAAATCTAGTGCTTAGAACTTCACTGTTCACAATCTCAAATTCCGCATATTTGTTCTCTTTATTCTTATTCAAGGCAATAAACAAGTAAGTAAATATAATCTCTATGATCTATATATATATATATATATATATATTTATATTTATATGTACTTGTGGTTGATTATGTGCTTATTTTGGATCAAACTAGGTGCTGGGTGTTTTGGGTTTAAAGGGTTTTCACTAATTAAGTAGATATTGTTTATGGATCAGTCATTTTTTTAGGTGTCTTTTTGGTGAAAATTTGAGTTTTAGAAATCTGCAGGTACTTGACTACCATGGATGTTCACCAGACAAAACAAGAAGAAGAATTACTAATGCATCCCCCTCCAGGGTTCGCACATCGCCAAGGAAATGCTTTAGGAAAAGAAGCTGCAAATGTCAACCCGGAAGATGAAAAGACTGACAGCTGCAACAAGAATCAGAATGCAAAGGAAATAGCATCAGATGATGATGATGACCTCTGTGAAGAAGGACCCGATTCAAGAAACATTGAAGTTCCGGATCCAGATTTTTATGACTTCGACAGGGACAGGACTGAAGAATGTTTAGCAACTGGTCAGATATGGGCTATTTGTGACCATTTAGATGCCATGCCAAGACTCTATGCACTAATCAGAAAAATTTATTCACCTTTCGAGGCGAGGATCATTTGGTTAGACTTTGTTCCTGAGAACCAAGATGAGAAAGATTGGGATACTAGTGGCTTGCCTATTGCTTGCGGGAAGTTTGAGCATGGTGATAATGATACCCTTGAAGGTATAGGTAAATTTTCCCATAGGATTGTAATGGAAAAAGATGGCAGAAATACTTACAAGATTTATCCTAGAAAAGATGAAATTTGGGCCATCTACAAGAACTGGAACATCAAATGGAGCTCTGATCCGAATAATCATCAAGAGTACGAGTATGAATTTGCAGAGGTCCTATCAGATTATGACGAAGATATAGGGGTTATGGTTGCCAAGTTAGTTAAGATACAAGGTTTTGTGTGCATGTTCAAGCCGGTTACCACAAAAAATGGCATGGCTATAGTCCAGATTCCGTCTGATGAGCTTCTAAGATTCTCGCACATGGTTCCGTCATTTAGAACAACTGGTAAAGAACGGAAAGATGTCCCTGAAGGTTATTTTGTACTTGATCCTGCTGCCCTGCCGAATACTATCCTTGAAGAAGTACCTGACGTTATTGTTTCTGAGCGAGTTCCTACTTCAGTGTCTTCGACTACAAACCCATGTCAACTTCCAGAGTCCGAATTGTATGTCTTTGAAGTCGATAAATCTCATGATAAATTTCAAACTGGTCAGGTATGGGCATTGTATGACAAGGTGGATAGCTTACCCAAGTGCTATGCTCGGATAAACAAGGTAGAATCGTACCCGAGGTTCAAAGTGCACATACAGTGGCTTGACAATGAAATGAACACATGCTGTGGACTTTTTTCTAGTGGTGAGACAGCAGAGTTCGATGAAACTGCTCGTTTCTCTCATCTTGCGAAAGGAGCAGTGGCTAGGACGAGAAACAAGTACGAGATTTATCCAAGAGATGGCGAAGTGTGGGCAATATACAGGATTTTCAATTCAGGATTGTCTTCTTCCGGTCTCCTAAAGTTCCAGTACGACGTAGGCAAAGTTGTAAAGATGAACAACAGTACAATCAATGTGCTTGTTTTGGAGAAGGTTTCTGGTTACTTAACGGTTTTTAGGGGTCGGAAAAAAACAGGGCATGAACACATACTGGAGATACCGCGCCGGGATTTGCTTAGATTCTCTCACCAAATTCCTGCATTCCCATTGACTGATGAAAAAGAAGGAACGCTGCATGGATGTTGGAAGTTGGATCCGAATGCGATGCCTGTTTCTTTATTCTATTTAGATAGCTGCAAAGAGACTACATTTTCAGACCAGGATGCTACTAAGGAGACGGGTCCAAATGGTATGCGCACCAACCCTGACATTGTTGCTGAGAAAAGTTCCCATGAAATTAGAAAAAAGTCTCAATTTCGCAAATCAAAGAAGAGAAAGAACCCTGAGCAGAAAAACACCATGGATGGAGGAAGAAAAATGGCAGGAGGTAACTCGTCTACAAGGTTTGCAGATGTTTATCATCAGAAGGCAGCTGAAGGAGCTTCAAATTATAAAGACGCTGCTGCTCACTCTAAGGAGAGGAGTCCAGGTGGTGTGGATGTCACACCTACCAGTGTGAATGAGCAAATCCTCACTTCTAAAATACCAGCCACGGTATTCTGCAACTTTGACGACGAGCGATCCTCTCATGAGAAGTTTAAAACTGGTCAGGTATGGGCTTTGTACTGCAAATTGGATGATTTGCCAAAGATCTATGCTCGGATAGAGAGCGTAGAACTGTTTCCAGTTTTTAAACTGACTATTAAGTGGCTTGAATCACCCCATCCACCGAGAGGCGTTGTTGCATGGGTTGACAAGGGAATGCCAGTATGCTGTGGAACATTTAATGTCGCAAATGGGGAAGGTGTTGTCTTTAAGGAGTCCATTTCATTTTGTCATCAGTTAAGTGGAGTACCATCTGATAATAACATGTACACAATCTATCCGAGGGCAGGGGAAGTTTGGGCTCTACACAGTAAAATTTGCACTGACATGATGTGCTCCAACCTGAAGATATGTGAGTATCACTTGGTCGAAATATTGGAGCTGGTGAATGATCGTTGGATAATCGTTTCGGTTTTGCAACCTGTTACTGGTTTTAAGACGGTGTTCAAGGTTAAAGAAAGAGAGGCACTTGATTCTATTATTGCTATACCGTGGATTGAATTATATAGATTCTCTCATCAAGTTCCTTCATTCATGCTGAAAGAAGCAAGATATGGTGAGTTGCGTGGCTGTTGGGAGCTGGATCCCAGATCAATGCCAGTTCATTTATATTCTTCCAACTGAAGATGAGCAAGTCTGGGTAACTTTTATCTAGTTCTGACAATCTAGGCCTGAAAGTATTTGTGTTTTGTGGAGCATTTTAGAGCTGTATTCTGGTATTATAGGTGTCAGTTACTTTGTGCAGTCATGTAGTTGAACTCTTAAAGTAGTTTTTTGTTATATATGCAAACTCATGAAAAGTTTCCAATATAGTTTTTATGTTATGAATTTCACTTATGAGATACGCAGGTAACACCTTCATCGTGTGTGTGTTTGGGGTCATTACTGAGATGGCATCTGTTTAGATCGAGCAAGAACAATACAGTAAGCGAAATTCAGGTATTAATCCTTCTCTTTTAGTTTTTTGAAATATGATTGTTTGCACTTCTAATATGCTAAGTATAATCTATCAGTGTGGTGCTCACCTCTTCGCTAGTGAAAATTGAACAGCTTTTTATGGATGCTAATTTAAATTTATTTACAGCTTGATATGATTTTTAGTTGTTGGGTGCCAATTTTTTTTATCATGATACTTGAACTGAAACCAGTATATTTTGTTGCGTTCTGATCTATATATTATTGTATGGGTCATGTTTCTGCCAGTTGAACAAGATAGCAGCTACTGCATATTATACCACCACCAGATACTTTTGTTAGAACTTCTGTTAAAACATAACTTATTAATTAACATGCCAGGTTATTTCTAAATGTGTAGGTGTGCTCATCATTGCACTGATGCCCTTGATAGTGGTTGTTTTTCACGGTCAAAATCTTTCCTACAGTTTAGGATTTTGAAGGAAAATTTGCCTCACTATCAAGGTATTTGGACCAACAAGCCGTATACAATACATCATTGATTCCTTCCTGAACATTCGACGTGGGTGCTACTAACATCTATCTCAGTTAGAAAATATTTTTTTATTCATTTTCAAAGATTTAAAGAATAATTAAAGTCTTAAGAATTAAAAATTAATTGTTTGAATGAAACTTTAAATATTAGAATTATAATGATGTGATGTCTGTTACAGTGTTACTGATAATACAGAGTCCATGTTTCAAGGAAGCCCATAGGGTAGTTGTCATGACCTCAGTGGAGGAGGGGTTAGTTAATATTTTTGTTAAATCATTTTTCTTTCTTTGTTCCTTAGATTGTGAAAGTTCATAAGAAATGTTTCAAAGAAATGGAGTCCCTACTTTTGACAAATTTCAAAGGTGGTGGATAATGGGTATGTTTATAAGACAATAGATAGTGGTTTGGTTATAATTGGGTGAAGTCAAGATAGAACATTCCACGAGTTTACTCTTCTTTTTTCTTTTTGCCAAAAAGTGTAAAAAGAAAAAAAAGAACACTAAATTTTGCATTATGATACTTCTTTCGTTACATTTTACATGATGTTATTAGAGTTTTTTTTGTGTTACAACTTCCAAGATGAATAAATGAGGCTTTAAATATTTTCCCAATTTCTCACCGATTTGTTTTTACATTCTCATTATAATCAGCAATTAACATAAGTAATTATTCCAATTTTTATGTCTGCTCCATGGAAAATATATACTTTATATTGGATAGAATATTTGGTCTATCCCAAGTATTAAATTATATTGGGATTCGTAATTTACACTAAATCTAGAAATTATAAATTAGGAACACGTAATTGGGGATAGTTTTATTAATTGGGGGATATAGCTACAGGACAAAATAGGTGTCCCAATAGCAATTCAGGGTTACCCCCTATGTAATTATTTTATTAATTCATAATCTAGCCCCCACTAATCAGGATTAGTAGTTAACAATAATTAGTAAATTCATAATCATTTGGGGGATAAATAAGTGTGTTTTTAGTTTTTTTTTTTTATTTGTGTGGGTTAGTTGAGAGTAGAAGGAGGGAAAATTTTGAGTGATTTTTTTTTTGGAAAATGGAAGATGATTGTGATGAGAGACTTGCAGCTGCACAATCTTTAGCTCAACTACAACAACAATCATATCATCAATCTTCGGTTAATGATAACAACTCACAATTGGAGTTATATGATGAACCAACACCCTTGGATCATGATTTTCGTGAGCATGAAGTGTTTAGTGAAGAACCAACCCAAGAAAGTAAACATGTCCAGCATACAAGCAAACCCAACACACAGGTAATGCTTCAAAGAGGTCGAAAATTTCATTTTTCTGGTTCAAACTGCCATTTTTTCTCTGAAAAAGGGTAGTGCCGGCACACTCGTAGTATGAATACTACGCCGGAACTAGTGGTACCGGCGTCGTATTCATACTCCTTTCCATGCCGGTTCAGTATATCCCCCATTTTTGAAATAGTGCCGGCGTGGTATTCATACCAAATATCCATGCCGGTACACATTTCACTTTTTACCTACCACCGAATATTCCATGGAATATCCATACCAGCATGGTTTACTCCTAACTTACTATGCCGATACCACAAGTAAAACATACAGGAGTATTTGTTTTTCGATCTTAAGTACCGTCTTTCTATTTTATTTTTCGTAAACGCCGGAACTTAGTACCGGCGTAGTGTGTAATTTTTCGTGAATGCCTGTAGTATGTACCGGCAGAGAACTTTACATATATACTATGCCGGTTTTACATGAAAATCATACAGGAGTTAATGATATTTTGAACCTCTGTACCGGCATCTAATGTAAATTATCGTGGATGCCGGCACAAGGTACCGGCGAGCATTTTATCTTTTCTACAATGCCGGCATCCCTTATCCCGGCATTGCTGTTCAAAAACATACATTGCCGGAACATTATTATGTGGAACTAATTCAATTTTCTTTTCATTCGTGCCTTAGGTTGTGACATACATCGCTCCAACTTCCAAACCTCTCTTTCGGGATACGTCCGAATAATATAAAATGCCTCGGGTATGTTACCAAACAATACTTTCACCTAGTTTTTACAATTTTATGTTGGGATTGATTGTAACTAACCTTATAATCTTCCCTTTTTGTCCTTATATAGGGAATAAAATCTCCAGTTGAAGCTATTGGTTGGGCAAAAGAGACGGCTCTTAAGAACATGTGTGTCTTAGTGAGGAATAGCCAAGGTTCAAATGTTCGTTTTGAGATGGTTTGTGAACGGCACGGAAAATACAAGGAGAATAGCCATAAGAGAAAGGGTTATGTATATGAAAAGAATACTAATAGGGTATACAAGACTAATACGAAGAAGGATGAGTGCCCCCTTAAGCTTGTATTCCATCTACGAGACAAAGGAAAAGAGGAAGAATAATGGGATTGTACGGTGTGTTTTGGGCGTCATAACCATCGGGATCCGAAATATTTTGTTGGTCACTCTGTAGTTGCGAAGCTAAAACCTCATCAATTTGAGAATGTAAGGATAATGACCAAAGCATGTATCAAACCAAGAGTGATTCTCAGAGGCTTCAAGGAAAAGGATGAGACAAACGTTTCTTCCCTAAGTACAATTTATAGCGCACAAGCAACCATTAGAAGGTTGGAATGGGAAGGGAGGACCGTTATGCAAGAATTTGAGAAGATAGTTTGGGATCACAAGTACACGCGAATCATTAAAAGAGGTCCGGACGAGAAGCCCCTTCAAATATTCATTTCGCATCCTTTGCTTTCACAATTGTCTCATACGTGTTGTGATGTTCTTATGATGGACTGCACCTACAAGACAAACAAATACAACATGCCGTTGTTCAACATCGTGGGGCAAACATCGGACAAGGTAACATTCACATTAGCTTGGTGTTTAATGGAAAACGAGAAGGATTACAATTATCATTGGGCATTATGACAATTGAAATTATTGTTCCTAAAACCGATCACCGAAGGTCATCATAACCGATCAATTTGACGCACTAATGAATGCCATCTCCGACGTATATCCGGATGCACAAAATTTCCTATGTACATATCATATTGGTGAAAATGTGAAAAAACATTGTCATGCTTTGTTCGAACCCTCTAAGGCGGATATTAAGAAGAGATTGGTTGCTGTACTGGAGGAAGATGTTCGCAAAAAGAAACTATCACCCGAAGAAGAAGAAAATGAAAGAGGAAAGATTAAAGAGCGAGTCGACAAAGAACACGGTGAAAATCATAAAAGGTGGTTGGAATTTCTAAAGGATTGGGAGAAAGTTTATTGGTCTCTTACCGAGGACATGTATCAAAAGAGATTGAACATGTTTATTGCCAAATATAACGAAGTGTATCCAAATGTCGTCTCATATTGTCGGGTTAATTGGTTGGATAAGTTCAAGGAAAAATTTGTGCGTGAGTGGACAAATCGTTATATACATTACGGGAATGAAGCAACTAGTATAGCGGAGTCCTCTCATGGGAGATTCAAAGATCTCATCCAGTCCGGGCAAGGAAACGTGGTTACGGTCACCGAGGCAATGGAGCAACACTTAAAGGCTGATATCGATATGATCAAAAAGGCTTTTGAGAAAAGCTCAATGGATAGGATGACTCAATTTATTCCACATATTAAGTTGCTCCAAGGAATAGAGTTCAACTTCTCCAAATGGGCAATAAAACATATGATGAGACAAATGCAATACGAGAAAAATTACGGAAAACCGGGTGATGTGTGTATCTTTCCCGACATGTCTTCATTGGGGATTCTGTGTCGTCATATGCTTGTGAAGTATGAATAAGTGATACCAATTGATGTTATTGATCCGTTTTGGAAGCAACTAACTTTCGACCTCCCCCCTACGGAAGATCCCGGAAAATCACCATGGGTTACAAAGGAGGCCAAGGAATTCTATGAAGCTTACTCACGAGCCAACTCGGCTAGCCGACAAGTGTTGTTGAGCCAACTGAGGCTGATTACACGCCCATGGATAGAACCAAGTGAAGATCCAAGAAAGGGAGATCCGCCCGGTAGACCATAAACTAAAATTCTAAGGAGAAAACAAAGGAAAGAATTGAAAGAAATGAGTAGACATGAAGAAGAACTCACGGAAACTAAGAGACGAGATCTATCCGCAAGTGAGATTTCAGAAGCCATATTCGCGGAAGCGCCGGTTCCAAACAAACGTGGTAGGCCAAAGAAGGAACCGATATCAAGTCAACATCAAACGACGGGTTCCGAAGCTACACTCATAGTCGATGTATCCGAGGTTCAAAAGAAAAGGGGAAGGCCACCGAATGTACCAAAATTAAGCTACCAAGGACAACAAGGTGAGCATTCCGAGGCTACACCCATTGTCGATGTATCCTAGGTTCAAAGGAAAAGGGGAAGGCCGCCGAAGGTACCAACATTAAGCTACCAAGGACAAGAAGGTGAGAATTCGGAGGCTACACCCATAGTCGATGTAGCCGAGGTTCAAAGGATAAGGGGAAGGCCGCCGAAGGTACCAACATTAAGCTACCAAGGACAAGAAGGTGATAATTAGGAGGCTACACCCATAGCCGATGTAGCCGAGGTACAAATGAAAAGGGGAAGGCCGCCGAAGGTACCAACATTAAGCTACCAAGGACAAGAAGGTGAGAATTCGGAGGCTACATCCATAGTCGATGTAGCCGAGGTTCAAAGGAAAAGGGGTAGGGGAAGGCCGCCGAAGGTATCAACATTAAGATACCAAAGATAAGAAGGTGATAATTCGGATGCTACACCCATAGTCGATGTAGCCGATGTTCAAAGGAAAAAGGGTAGAGGAAGGCCAATGAAGAATATTCTCCCGTCTAATACAATAGACATTTGGAGTGTAGGAATTGCAGATGATGAGTTGGATATAATTAAGCTAAATAATGGTAATACGAAGATATATAAGGATCCCATAACAGGTAGGACCATTAGAAGTTATCATACGAAGATAAAGTCTTACATAGACCAACTTCCTGAGGTTATTCGCGAGTTTATTGTGTACACGGATGATGTCGATGGAGATGGAAATTGTGTCTATCATGTCATGACCGAACAATTAGGAATCTTCGAGACGGCCGTTAGTAAAGGAATGACACCATGCCGATATGCTATAATGAGGATGGCCGATCAACTTGTGAAGAAGAAGAGCTTTTACGAGCAACTGGTTAGTCACGACGAGGTGTTTGATGATATGTGTGCTCAAGTGTTAGGACCCGAGAAGGAAATGGCATTTCTTACTTCTCAATATTGGATGAGGATGCCGCTTTGTGGGAATCTAGTAGCGGATACATTTAATTGTGTTGTTCATTATTTTTCCCCCACCATAGTCACAACATTTACACCAAAGTGGCAAAAATGCGAGGGATCCCTTAAGACGAGAAGAGTTGTTTTGGCGTACGTGAACGGCAATCATTTCGTTATTCTGAAACTCAAGGACAATTGTCCATTGCCACCGATTTGTGGTATGGTTAAAAACAAGGAACTAGATCTGAGGCTATGGAAGGGATGGATGGAATTGTATGATGAGAATCACCAATTATGGGATGCTTTGGCCTTATCAAAGAAACCTCTTGAAGAGGAGGAGGGAAAACTTCATACGTGTGGAGGCGATGATGAGTAATTTGGATATATGTGGTTTACTAATACTCCACCTTTTGTTTTTTTGGAAGTTTGAATTGTAATCATTAAACCATATGCCATTTATGTGCCAATGTGATTTGATTCAAACTTTACTATGCCGGTACTCGTACCGGCGTTGAAATATATGTTCTCTTTTGTGCTGGAATAACGCTATAAGTAAACAGATTTCCGGCATAGTTTTAGCGCTTTTGGCTATGCCGGAACTCTATTCTTTTAAATTCTAGAACTAAACAGAATTCCGGCATAGTACACACGATATAGTCTATGCCGGTTTTGTATAAACCAAAGTTAGAAAAAGTGAATTGCAATACACATAAAATAACAGAAGCAAAGACTTAATACCATAAAATAACATAAGCAAAGTTTTACCAAACGAAATGTAAAGTTAAGAAGTTCTAAACCTAAAACAAGTGAATGAAAGATGTTCAAATTTTAACAAGACACACAAACAAAGTAACTCTAATTGTTCAAACCAAAATAATACTATAAAAGAAACACACGATCACTCAGTTCTTGGCCTCTTGTGTACCCTCTTCTTCCTTTCGCCCCACAAGTCTTTTGCCTCTGGATCTTCAATTTGGTCTATCTTTTGGACGATGTTCTCCAGTTCTTTATGGGTCATCAACTCGCCTTTCTTGGTCTTTTTCTTAAAGAATCTTGACAAGTTTTCTATCCTCTGACTCTGTTAAGGGATTTTTCAACATGTATTTAGTATGTACAATTGTATAAGTTCATACATATAGATTTCAAAAATAGTAATGCACAAGACGTACGTACCAACAACGTAACGAGATGTAGAAGGTCGTGCATAGTTGACGGGGTTGTGTAGGGACGTGCTGGTTGTGGAGGAACTTCTACGGTATCTGGGCGCACAACATAAGGATGCGAGTACTTACGATGACCTCTTAGGAAGGTTGGATCACTCTCACAACCATTCTCAGCCAATTCCCAATCGGCCACATCCAAAACAAGTCCTTTTTCTTCCCTTTCAGTCCAATGTGCAAGAACAGGTTTAGGGTCATAAACTATGAGAGTATGGTTCTTATCTGATTAGCATTGCGGAAAGTCATGAGAGAATTTCTGATATGATGTATCCGTCAGATCTTATTGCTTGTACCCAAGTTGCCGCATTACACGGCAAGGGTTGTGCATAACAAATCCTTTAGGATGAAATAAAGGTTCGTTGTAAAATGAAACATTGTCACGCCTTTGTAAATGAACTCCTCTGGCATTCCTTTACGGGTCAAACACAACGTCTTCCACAGCCACCGAGTCCAAATGCATCCTCATTGCAATTAAACATTTCCTGTTATTGGGCCTCGGGGTATTGTCGAAGTAGTATTTCTTAGCTAGAGCCTTATTATGTTCATATCCACAGAAAGTATTCAATCCTTTATAACCTACGAACAAACTTCAGAAGTGTTCATAAGCCCACACCTGTGCCAATGAAAAATCCTTTTAATGAAATGTGTAAGAAAAAAAAAAGGCAACTACTAAATTTAATGATAACGATCACCAAATGGATAGTTATCTATACCTGAATGACAGTGAATTCCCATTAAATTGACGGGCATTTGCCTTAGAAGCTCGACGCATTTCTGCCAAAAAATGTGCCAAGAAAGCAGTGCCCCAAGAATACTCATGAACCTTTTCCAACGGATCCAATTATTGTAGGAGGTTCATATGCACCCTATTACCATTTGCGTCTGGGAATATAGCGGAGCCCAAGATGAACAACATATAGGCAGCGGAACTTTGCTGAACTTGTTCGGGAGTCAATACTTTGTTCTTCGTATCCCCAAACAATTCAAAGAGTTTGACGAATGTAATAGTCTTTGTCTGGGAAGTCCTTGTCTTGTACAAATTTTCCAAAGTGGTTTCCTTGTTCCATCCAAACAACCTTTCAGTGAGCTCATAGATCTTGTCCCATTCTAGGTCCTTAGAGTCATCTGCCACATTAACGGCTTTCCAAACAACCTCTAAACCTATTATCCTTTGGACATCTTCAGGGATAATGGTCATCTCGCCAAAAGGAAAATGCATGGTGTCAGTTTCAGAATAAAACCTCTCCAAAAAGCAGTTTGCCGTTACGATATCAGTGTCCACATAATTTTTTATCGCAGGATACAACCCGGATGCTTTGACTACTGCCTTAACAGCCGCACACTCATCCTTCAAAGTCCATACATCCGATTGTTGATGGCGGCTAACACGGAAAGCTTTCTTGTGGTCCTATAAAAACACACCAAACTTAGTTGAATTCACTTGATAGCAGATGAATATTGTAATAACAAGATGGAAACGTCTTACATAAGTTTGATAGATCCAACGAGCCCAAGAGTCTTTGTAGGAAAATAAGAGTTGCGGGTTTTTCGGTTGACCCCAATGTTTGCCATCAACGAGGTCTGGAATTATGTCATATTTATCAGGAATGTGGGCTGGGGGTGCCTTTTCATCATCCTTAGATGATTGAACTCCCACATCAGCTGCTTGTGAGGATGAGCCACCAGCTCGTTCGGGTACAGGCCCAGTTTCCCAGTCATCTTCATCATCATCACTACTGGTTGAGTCCCTTATAGGTTGATCCCGAATTGTGACCTTAGTAGTAGCCGGATCAGGACGTCTAGGTTGAGAAGACTTACGTTTTTTTTGTACAACAGCTTTACCTTTTCCTTTGTCCTTTTTTGATGCTTTGGACCTATGTTCCAATACGTTAAACTGAGTTACACACTGGATTCCGGCATAGAAATGAAACCAAAAATGACTGCCGGTACTAGAACCGGCATAGTAGGAAATACAAAACTGCATGCCGATTTTTTGTAATTCGATACAGAGAATAACAGGTCTAAGGAAAAAAAAACTTGCATAGATAGTAAAACTATCGAGGATGTCGGAACAAGTGCCGTCATTGTCGCACATATTTATGAGTATCCCGGAACTTTGTGATTTTTGAACAGAGTTTTTAACAATGAAGGCAAATAAATACGGCATAGTACTGATCAAATATACAATGCCGGAACCTGTTACCGGCATATAGTTTGTCTAATTTCAAATTCCGGCAATATCATGCAATACAATCGGGATTGAAGACATAAAATCCGGCATGATTTTCAAATTTAATTCGATCGCGAACAGAATAGATTTTCAATTGACTAGTTTGCAATTTCAAAATATAATTGTGGTGTAGTGTAAGGACTAAAAAAGAAATGATGACTTTGTGTTATATATTATGGGATAAACCCTAAAAAAAATTCAATTCAACAAATACTTCACTTACCGTATCAAATTTGTTATGGTTGCCTCACCCACAGACTCTTCAGGACTTTCTTTCTGTTCATCTACATGTTTTTGTGGACTGGGTTTTTCACGAGATTTGCGAGGAACCATTGTCTTTGGTATAGAAGATGAAATTATGAAGATTGAATACAAAGGAAGATTGAATAATTTCGGAGACAAAACCGTCACTTAAATAGATTGAGAAGTTTGTAACCGACACATTAAGGATTTTGTAACCGTCCAATAAATGGGTTATAGTGGTTTGTAACCGTCCAACTAGTGGATTTTGTAACCGTCAAACTAGTGGAATTATTTTGTAACCGTCCAATAAATGGGTTATAGTGAGTTTCAAATTGTAACCGTCAGAATGCCGGCATAGATACATGGAGAAAATCAATGCCGAAATTCTGACAATATGTTTAAATTGTCAATATGATGCCGGCTTAGTAATTGGTGCACCGTTCAATGCCGGCGCTTGCAATTAAAAATAATTTGGTGTATCTATCAATGTCGGTATGTGAATGAAACTTGATGAAATAAACAACATTAACCACAAACCAAAGAAATTTCATATTAATCATAAGGAAATAGACTTAAAAGCATTAAACACTTGAACAACCTTACACCTAAAATGAAAGACCCCAAGGTAATTGCGACTAACATCATTTCTTGGTACGAGATTCAACAAACAAAGCGGCTTCGAAATGCCTAAAAGGCTCTTTTCTCCACTTGGTGTATGCGGCCTGATCTTCAAACCTATTGTCTTGGTATCTTGCAAGAAACTCGTTGTATTTGCGACATAATTTTATGAGGGAAGTAGTCCGATGCGATACAAACTCATCCCCGTAAACTATTTTACGTTTTTTGCACTTATCGTCCACGAACTCCCGCATATAAGGACCATCCGCAACAAGACCCCAAAAAAGGTTTGGAGGGCGGTGATCTTCTTGGAAATCAGATACTATGTAGTAATTTTTGATCCATTTGGTTTCTTCCTCAACATCCGCTTCAATCTTCGATTGTTTTACACGTTCGTATATTATCTTTGTTTCTTCGCGATAGTAGTCTTTCTTTGCTGCCTCTTCTTCTTCTCTTTTCCTTATAAGTATCTCTTCTTCCATTGCGGCAATTGACATGGTGTTTTGGTCCTTCTTTCTAAGTTTTTCTAGTATCATGGGAATTGAGTTGGTGGTGGATGATGATTGATTCCCTACCGGAGTTGAGACTCTTCTTTCATATAAATATTCTATGAAATCGGTAGCCGGTTTTTTTTTCCATCATAGAAATGTATCAACTGCAATAGGTGTAGCCACTTTAAATAGATGAGTACACAACGGATCTTTTCCACTTTATGGTACCGACATTGTTGGTAACCTAAAATCTACGCCGGAATTTTACTTTATAGGTTTATAGTTTGAAAAAATAGCCGTTGGGCATTGATTATGACGTACCGGAATTGATATATGGTTTACGATCATGCCGGCACTATGTACCGGTAATCGTCTTTTTCAAAACTCTATGCCGGAAATACGTAAATTGTACACAGGAACAACAAAAAATTAGGCACCTACTACCGGCATTCAAATATATATTAATACTACGCCGGAATTGGTTAACGGGTTTGCATAGATATCTAGCCACTAAAAAACCTAAGAAATTACCACTAAACTATCAACATTATTAAAAAGAATCCGTCTCCGATTCACCCAGATGGCAGAACTCCGTGACTTTGGTTACAATGTGGTTGGCGTTGGCTTCAAACAAGAATGGTTCTCCCTTTTCTTGTAAGTAACGCGTTTTCACGGCTTCATGCTACAAAAACAATGCACACATTATGGTTGTTACATACGAATTCCAAAATAGTTAATTATGTCGAATTAATCATACAAAATACTTACAAGTTGTTGAGGAGACAATCTATTGTGGTTAGCTTGATGAATCCGGTGTTTCAATTTTAGATACTCAACCACCACATTTAGGATGATGTCGTGTCGTTCCTCAATTTGTTTAGCACTTCTTCGTTTTGGGTTACCATAGTCGTGAACAAATTTGTTAAAAATCATTAACCACATGGAATCCCGCGTGCTGTTATCTATAATTGAAGGACGAGTTTCGGCATACCATGCTTGGGTGATTGCTAAATCTTCCTCCGAGCCAAACGATGCCATTTGTTGAATGACGGGTTAGGTACTATACTAAGTTATTTATAGATGATTATTCTAGGGTGGATGGTTTATAAGTTAAGAGGCTAAAGGAGATATATAAGAACACAACGGTTTGGGACTTTTGGGTCCTAGTATTAGCTCTCTTTATATAGTGAGAAACCTCAACGACTAGTTTTTTTGAAAATAACCAGAACCGAAATTGATGTCATTGTGAACAACCATAACGGTACAGAATACCGGTTTTGATTTCCATAAGATTACAATGCCGGTTTTCATTCACAGAGATTCGGGCAAATATTTAACCTATACCGGCATTGAATCTTCAATATCGACTATGCCGGTATAGGTGAATTCCAAAATAAACGGCTAGTTTTTTTTTGAAATAAGACCGTTGGAGAATCATTTGTATATAATACCCCCATTCCTTGGCGAAAATCTATACAAACCACACACAAAATAACAAAAATCCTTTTCTCAACAAATCAAGCACGGTTAAAGCTTCACAAATCGATGGGAGATTTATCAATTAGCTCTATTTGCAAAGTAAGTAGATTAATCATTACTAACAATACAATGTTCACTACAATGACGCATAACTAATATAATTTTCTGTTACAGAGTCATCATTGCAAGTGTCAAATTTGTAAGTCACCATCTCATCTAGCAATGGACTGCCCTTTTATTTATTCAAAGTGCAGAAGCTGTGATGGGACACGCCGGTTTTGGTTGCAAAAACTGATGATGCTGAAAATGGAAGAATGTTTCTAAGGTGTTTGAATCACCCAAAGTGCGATGAGTTTCAATGGTTTGACAAATCTGTTGACCTAGCGGAGTCAAGAGAAAACCACAAGGGCCAATGCAAGCCTATGGATGGGTGTGATGGGTGTTATATGAAGGGAAAGGAATATGTTGAAAAAGAAGAAGAACAAGTGAAGATGATCCTTGACACCCCAATCCCGGACGATGTCTTCGAACAGATTCGGGAAAGGATCAAAGGTTCCGCAATTGTTGAAAAGGGATGGAAATAGATTATCTCTAACAACGTGCAATCCATTGAATGGTTTCTATCATGTTTTAATTAAAAAGAACCAATCCAATGTAATAGATTACTTAGGAATGAAATCAAATAGCAGCTGAAATAAATTTTTATAAGCGTACCGGCATTGATTGAACCGACATATCCATGCCGGTTTTCTGTCAAGAAGGAAGTAAGGACTAAAATTACAATACCGACATTGAATTATAAAAAATTACTATGCCGGTAGTTGTCAAAATATACACAGGAACATGAAATTTTTTAACTTCTTGTGCCGGTATAGAATTAGAGACAATTTCAAAGCCGGCACTATAGAGCCGGCATTGAATTAAAATTTAAAGGACGTCGGTGTTAGTGTGTTTAATTTTTTTCATAGAAATCCAGACATGTTCAACACAATTGCAAACCAAATAACTAAAGAGTTAAACACATTAAAATAACCACCCATTGTTCAAACGAAAACAAGTTGAATCGAGACATGTTCAACACAATTACAATAACCACCCATTGTTCACTTGGTCTTTAGTTTCTTGTTGGCGGGCACCTTCCTCGTTTCTCCAAACAAAGCTTTTGCACTAGGGTCGGTTTCTTCAATTCTATCAAGCTTTTGCTCGACTTCCTTGATTTCTTCAAGGGAGAGCACCACTCCTTCATCGTACTTGCAACCAAACATCTTCTTCAAGTTGCAAACCCGACGGCGCTAGTTTAATACATAAACACATAATTAATATCTACTAATATATAACATTATGTTGACATTAAACAACTAAGCAATTAATAAAACTTACTAGCAATCCAATAGTCTTATGAAGTTGGGCCGTCGTAGGTGGTGGAGGTGTAATAGTTTCAGCAGGAGGTTTTTTCTGTGGAGGAACTTCGACGGAGGGAGAGCACACGACATACGAATTTGACCATTCCAGGTAATCTTCCATGTAAGCGTTATCAGCTTCATCACCATTTTTCGCAATCTCCCACTTACTAATATCTACCAAACGTCGTGGCTCTATGTCCCTCCAATGTGTTGGTTCCGGTTCCGGATCATACACTACATGCAACTTGTTGGGAGTTGAATTGCACCGAGAAATTTAAAGACGATAATTATCAACAGAGACCGACCAATAACGTGATAATTGCTTAAATCCATGTTGGCGCATCACACGGCATGGATCATCCATGATATATCCTTTTGGGTGGAACAACGGGCCATTGTAAAATGCAACGTTACCAAACTTCAAAAGTTAACGGTTTTCTCTATCCTCCTTATATGGGTCAAACACAATGTCTTCTGTACTCATTTCTTCGAGAGCCAATCTCATCTCGATCAGTCGACCTTTATTACCGGGCTTTGGAATGCTGTTATACTCGAACTTCTTAGCTCTAGGAGCATCGGGTTCGGGACACTCAATGGTCTTCAAGAAAGGGAAATTCTTGAACAAGGTTGGGAAGTGTTCATAACACCACACCTATTTCAATATGAAACAGTAAATTTTTATTCTAAGTTCATGATGAATATATACATGTGAACAATATATATAAGAAAATAAGTTAAGAAAATATTTTTACCTGCAATAGAGTGAAATTCCCGACAAATTGGTTTGTTTTAGCCAAAGCGTCCCTTCTCATCTCCGCCATCATATGGGCCATTACAGCGGTGCCCCAAGAATAGATATAAACATCTTCCAACGGGTCCAGGTACTGAAGAAAGTTTGCACTTACCCTATTGCCATTAGTGTCGGGGAATGCCCTAGTGCCCAGGATGTATATCAGGTATGCAGCGGCGGTATATCGAATCTGTGCAGGGTCCCATCCATCCTCCAAACTTCTTTGCTTTGTATTTTCAAACCTCTTCTTAAGCATCGTCAGCTTGAATGTCTTCGTCTTACTAGACCGGGAACAATGAAAGCTCTCCGTTGAAGTTTTGAAGTCCCAACCAAACAGCTTGTTAGTCAAAGCGTGCAACTTCGACCAATCAAGGTCCAAACACTCAACTCCTTCTGCAATTGACTTTCCGATTACGTTCAAGCCTAGAATGTTTTGAGCATCATCTGGGATCAAGATCATCTCTTCCCACGGGAAGTGCATTGTATCAGTTTCACCATGGTAGCGTTCAACGAAGTAATTGACCGTCACAATATCCGGATTCAAATAATTTTCCACCAAACCATACAGACTAGATTCCCTTACTATTTTTTGCACATCATCATGCTCCATAGACAAATCCCAATGGGCAGCGACTTGGTTTCGGTAGACACGAACAGCCTTAGTATGATCCTACAATTAGAAGATAATACGATTAAGAGATTTCGCATAAATACAAAACAATACATATGCACAAAATAAAATATGCTTACATATGTTTGATAGATAGTAAGAGCCCAAGAGTGCTTGTATCCAAATAGTACTTTCGATTTCGGAGCTTCACCCCAAATTTTACCACGTTCGAGGTCGGGTAACATGTCATCAATGTTAGGAAGGTGACAACCTTTAACTTTGTGTTTGCCCTTTCCCTTGACCTTGCCTTGTGTTGGTTGTTCACTCGGCCCACCAACTTCGCTTTGGCTTGCTAATTGACTCGTGGGAACCTCATCATCTTCCTCCTCACTTTCACCTTCATCATGCTCATCCTCCTCAACTGTTCCAATACGTTCACGGATTACAAGTGAACTACGGTCACCACCACTCTTCCAAATTGCCCCTCTTGTTTCAAACCCCAAATGCTTCTTGCGACCTACATCTTTCCCTCGTGGAGGCAGAGATTGAGGAGTATCAAGACCGTTCTTCCTCTTTTTCTTAGTGAGAGCATCTTTATTATTTACTTTTTTACCTTCCTTGGATTTTGACCTATAACATAAGCACACGAAGAAAAAATATGCTCAGACATAGTGGAAGTTTAAGTACCGGCATTCCCCATGGGTAAAAAGACGAATCCGGTTAAGCCCTACCGGCATTCAAACTTGGATGTCGAGAATGCCGGTAAATAAAACACAACTAACGGCACTCTGAAATTAAATCAGTTCAGTGCCGGTACAAATAGTACCGGCATAGAATGGAAGCGACAAAGAGTGTCGGTACTGATCAAAATATCATATGTGTTCCTGTATTTTTATAGTTAACTACCGGCATACAAAAATTCAATCATATCTATGCCGTTTTTAAAGAACCGGCATGCAAGAAATCTAGATTCAATGCCGGTACTGGTGTCAAACTACAGAATGTTCCTGTGTGTTCTAAGCTTACTGCCGGCATACACGAATTACAATTAATCAATACAGGTACATAAAACCGGTATGGTATTCAACCCTATTTGGATGCCGGCACTACACATTCACTTTCAGGAATTGATACCGGTATGATATTCATCCCATATTGAATGCCGGTACTCAAAACCGGCGAGGTATTCATCCAAGATTCAATGCCGGCACTCTGTCAACCTCGACTGTTTTAGCTTTGTTTTGCGATTCTAACCTAAACCCATTGCTATAAATCGATTAAAACAATCATAAACGAGTTCAAAATCACTAACCTTCTCAAAGAAGCCATGAGTGCGAGTGTTTGATCGTCCGAGTTCGCTTTTACTGGACCTCTTCTTGTTCTTCAGCAATCGAACTAATTCTTTGTTCGTGTTTCTGTTGAGAAATCGATTTGGTTTTCGGTTTGGCTTTTACTTTCTTTCGTGGAGCCATGGTTATGATTCAGGTAGGTAGGTTAATCGACGAAGAAATTTTTGATTTAACGATTAATCGTCGATGAAGAACGATGAAGAAAAAAAAACCCTAACCTAACTGTGCCGGCACAAAACTGAAATGGGGGATAAAATGTTTTGGTTTTTGATTTTAATGTTTTAGGGGAAAGGGTATAATAGTCTTTTCATAAAGGATTTTAATTATGGAAAGGGTATTTTGGTATTTTCATAATCAAAAGTTACCCCTTATCAGCCACCCCTGGTTGGGGGAAGTAATTCATATCCCCTAATTAATAAAACTATCCCCCAATTGTGGGTTCTAAATTAGGTGCTTTAAATTTTTAAGAAGCTATTATTAATATGAATAAATTTGAATTCTTTTTATTCTCTTTGTAGTTTTTTAATCTGCATGAAAAACTCTAGAACATCAAATAAAACGGAACAGAGGGAATACCAAACTAGAGCTAAAATTCCAAGTTGCAAGGTGCAGTTTCTCATCCTATGATCTACTGAACAATTAATCCACTCTTCTTGATTAAGATTTAAGGTTACACCTACAAAAAGGAGAATTACACCGTACAGTAATTTAAGGAGCTGTCTATTAGCATTTTTGGGGAATATTTTGAAAGGTCTTACAATTTTCCTTTCTTAGTTTTCCTTTCTTACTGGGGATCTTAGTCTTGCTCATTCCTCAAACTATAATTTCGTGAGAGATGTATGTGCATGTGGCTTACATTTTTCAAATGACTTATGCAATACAACTATACAAGTACGTTTAAGAAGCCGTTTGTTAGCATCCCGATCAGAGTATCATAGGGAATACAAAAAGTACTACAAGTTTGTCTAGGTAAGACCTCTTTAAAGGTTTGAAGTTTTCAGTCTAATAACATGCTTGCCTCATTTCCCTTCCAAGCTTCCAAATGATACTCTCTCATTAGAAAAATGTAGAAGAATTTATAAAAGAATCAAAATGTTATTTTTATATCATCTTAAAATTCTATTCCCAACTTTTACCATTTTATATTAAAGAAATGGTGATAGGATGATATCTTTATATATCATATTTCATTGAACAAACAACTGTCACCAAAAACAACCCCATTACTAAATTTTCCTCCCCAATATATCATGACCATTCCAAGATCAACCAAAGAAAACTCTTCATCTAATAATACTGAATTTGTTAAGGTTTCATCTCCAATACCTGTATCTTCACACAAGAAATTCGACGACAGGCACCGCCGTTCATTAAGAAGATCATCCAGGTTTGAAAAACAATCCATTAGATTAAGACGTGGGAAGAGTGCAATAATCCTCAATCTTCTAAGTAACAAAACACAAAGTGAAGATGGTCAGGATGAAAATGAAGACGAAGATGATATCAATCCGCGCCGTAAAAGAATACGGAAACAACTGATTTCTGATGACAATGATCAGGTTATGTTAATGTGTAACTCATCAGATACTTCATCTCCATCTTATAGCTTCTTTACTAATCAATCATCATTTGATCTGTTTTACGACACGACTGATATCGACTCGATATCAGCAGAATCTGCTAGTTTCTTTTTGTCTGTTGACGGGTCGAAAATAAACCCTATTGAAGATGCATGCTTGGTCCTTCATGAATCGTCAGAAAATCTTGTTTTGCAAGGCAAAGAAGGTGCGTCAACAGACAAGGATGAAATCGTTGTTTGGTTAGTGAACTCGCCTAAAAGCAGCACAAATGACTTGGTGCAAGTTGGTAATTCAAATGACATATTGAGCCATGTACTGAATTCTAACGAGACATTGTCGAAGACTGCTGATGATATACAGGAAGTCGACACCGACGGACCTCTCTTCTGGCCTTCTGAGCGCAAACTCGATTGGTCGTCCAGCGACAAATGGGATCTCATCGTTATTTCGCCGCGCAAGAACGGTGATATTGTCATATCATCTCCGCGTAAAAACGGTGAGATTGTCATTTCGCCACATAAAAACGGCGAGATTGTCATCTCGCCTCACGCAAATGGTAAAATAGTCATCACTCCTCGGAAGAACGGTGATCTTGTTATTACACCGCGAAGAAATGGAGGTAAGCCTCAAGGTACTAGTGGTTTGGCTCGGTCGAATTCATCAGTAAGATTTAGCTTCAACAAGAGAAAAACTGAGGTTAAAGTTGACGAGCCAAAGAAAAAGATTTTAAGCAGATCGAAGTCAGAAGTAAGTGCAGCTCAATTAGAGGGAAAAATGAAGGCTGAGAACAAAATGAAGAGCAAGTTACTTGAGATAATTAATGAGAACAATCCATTTTTTGGTGGCTTATTAGAAGAAAGTGATTGTATAGTGCCGAGTAACGATGTTTCGATCGAAAAGTTGGTTGGTCTGAATGAATTTGACGGACATGAAGGCGTCGATGGAGACAACGGCAACAAAGGGGACTACTTCTTTCTTGATGTTACGACCAATGGGTTATCGAGAAGTAAATCGAATATCTTGAAATACAGTCGGAGTTCATCGCAAAAGGTACGGTCGGAACGAAAGAGATCCCGAGGTACATAATGGTGAACAAAAAAAAAAACTACGAAGTGTTTATATACAGTGTTTTGATTGCTTCGTTGGTGTGTTTGGATTTTGATTTTGTGTGGGTTGTGTGTATTTTAATGTGTTTGGATTTTGATTTTGATGGCAAATTTATGCTTGGAGATTGAAGGTGTTGTATACCAAAAAACTGGGAAATTATGAACCTAAGTGGATGTAAGCACACATGGCTGAACCACATTAAAATTCTGCAGTCTTTTTCTTTTCTTTTTTGCTGTTTCGCACAAAATTCATGGGACTGGTGGCTCGAAAATGTCACTACATGTTGTACCAACAACTACAAGATCCAACCTCAGTCCAAGAAGAAAGGAGAAAGCATAGAGACGTAGGATTATCAACTTGACTGGAAACATACAACTTGCGCTAGTTTATTTGAGTCATCTAAACTTGAACTGGGAAACAATACTAAGCTACGCGAAATTGAAATCCTATTTGGAAGTTGGAAGTTGTCAACACAGGGTTTGCTTGTTAGGCCGAGTCCTTTTTGTTTAAGAAGAGCCTATTTACAACATCAACAGGTAAAGCATATGCTGGATCTATCGGTTTTATTCCAGGATACTCGAGAAGCGAAAGACCTGCATCACCAAGGTACAAGAAAAGATTAGAAACAAATTCGACAATGTTGTAAAATATAATAAAGAAAGCGAATCAGTTTTGCCATGGTTTACGGTAGATGCTAGTAACGCAGTCTGCTAGAGATATTTTGTGGGCTAGGAATGGACTGTGTTTCAGCGAAATAAAGCAAAATATATCCCCTGGATTTACGCAAACAGTGAGTCAAGCCGTCAAGGCGTCAAGGGAGATGTTATTCTCTAAATTTTATTTTGTGTGATCTTTGCGCTAGTGGGTAATCAAATCATAAAAGGGCTAATAACAGCAAAGGGAGAGGTCAAATCTACCTGCAACACCAAAATATGTATGAAAGACATCAACAGCATCATCTGGCCTATCAGATATTCCTCCATTCTCTTTATCCTACAACATATATTGAAACACTGCTTAGAACACTGCCAAGTGAGAATCATACAGAAATCGAGATAACTTGAGGCCTGACGAGAAACTGAGGTAGGCACCTGACAATCTAGAATGAATTTAGCAAGCTTGTCTTTGTCTATCCAATGCACTCTATCAATGAGAATTAGGCTAGAAAGAACCCACCAAGAGTAGCAAACCTGAATAATGGATGAAGATCATTCTTGAGATATAAAAGACATGAAAACTAAATATAGAAAAATAAAGTATTTAAAAGACTTACATCGGGAAGCTTCTCAGGTCTTCCATTTAGACCTCCAGATTTGACTTGCCTTTCGCATAACCACCATCCAAGAAGGTCCTTGTCAATGTGGTGTAAGGAACCCGCTATAGCGAGCGCACCGACGCAGCAAAAAACTGTAAACACCAACACAAATACAAGTTCAGAAATTATTTTATGAATGCAAGCATGTAGGAACCTAGGATGTCTGACGAAAAATTATTTACCTTTCCGGACCCATAAACTACAGCCAAGAATTTTTTTTACAACTGAAACACAAATATAAGTTACAATACGTACTCTGCCCTGCATGAGACTCCCCACCAGGTGTGCACCCAAAACCACCATCCAAATTCTTACAGCTCACAATGTATTCAACAGCTTTTTCAACATTGATTTTGTCCAAACGATGCAATAGTGAGAGACATGAAATTGCGATATAAGAAAACCTACATACAAGGAAAAATGATCGTTAGAAACCAAATGTTTCCTTTTTATTTTATTTTATTAACTAACTAGGACTCAAAAATCAAAGAGGAATTAGGAAGGAGGAATGCACCGAGTATCAATTTCACCCCACATATCTCCTGCAAATGATCCGTCTTCATTCTGAAGTCCGGAGATGTCTGACCTTAAATTTAAGGGAAACAAGAAATGAATGGATCTGAAATCTCTTTGAAGAAACATTCAAAGCAGTTAATATACAATAAAAGGATACAGTCTGATAACTTCTCAGTGTCCAGAACATCGAGCTTGTCAAGGAGAGCCAAAACTTGCACAGCACTAAGCGTGTAGAGCATGTGGGGATCATGCCCAATATTGCCAGCAAAGCCACCTGCACAAGAGAAATGGAGGATACAACATACTTTTAGACATACTGTTATCTTATTGGGTCTTCCAATTGAGGGAAAGTAAGGCACTGTAGATTAGACTCTTGTCTAAACAGTTAAATTCAGGATAATCTTTGGATGACCATAGAATAACTCAGGCCCATGCTTGGCATTTGGGACTAATACAGCCAATTGAAGGGCACCCTTGAATTTAGGAAGAATAAATTGCTAAAAGCAATAAACAGATTAGCTAACTAACCAGATTCGTGCTGGCACTGCATAACCCACGAAACAATCTCATCTTTATCCACAGCTCCAAGCTTTCCCAGGAGATCAAGAGTGGTCAAACCCCAATATGCACCGCTCATTCTCAGGTGCTCCATCACCACAGCTTCGAAAGTATCCTTTTTCTAAAACACAATCAAAAGCAAAAATATCAAAGCTGATTACAACAACAAATTCCAAAGCAGCAAACACATAATCATTCCGAATCTCAAACCTTCTCGATTGATATAATATACTGCACATGTTTCTCCGCTGCCAGTTCCCCCATATCTATCAAATCAAATAAATACTAGCCATCAGATAATAATTTCACAAGATTCTTGCAAACTATAAACAACTATTCAGCTATCCTTTATGTAACAAGGAAATTTTCCTGGATAAAGCTGAGCAAATCAAGTGAGACTCTGTCCTAGACCTCAGTTACTGGTTGTACCTTACTTGAAAGCTTAAGATGTGTCTAAATTAAGACATAAGAGTAACTTTACTTCCTTAAATTATTTTATTGCAAACTCATCAGCCGAACCACTACTCCTATGTAATTGATTGAAATATTGCATAATCACTTACAATAATCACAAATTCATAGTGGGTGCATAAGTGGCAAATCCTATGATTTGCTATACCCATAGGAATAGGCCTTAACACCATTGTTTGTAAACAAAACTCTATCTCTCTCTTTGACGCATTTCGTCAAACACTTAAGCATTATCGAAATACTTAACAAATTTGCCAGTGAGGTCCTAACAAAATATTTTTGGGAAACTTAAGAAGAACATTCTGAAAACAATACATTAGATATAATATAAAACTGATAAATAAAAAAAAACCCTAAATTACTTACCAATCGAAAGAGAGTTCCAACGAACTGCTTATGAAGTTAATAAATTCTAAACCTAGAATTGAAGTAACTGAATAGAGGATCTGTAATTTGATTGATGGGTTTATATACAAATCGAATTGGGGAAGAATGATATGATTTGAGAGGAGAATATGATTTGGGTTTTGTTGATTTGAGGAAGAATAATGAGATTTCGAAATCGAGTTTCAGCTGATGAAATTGAGTAATTGTTCTCGGATCTGCTTCAGAATCTTAGTGTTGTTCTTCGTGTAAGCGATACGAATTTGGGGTAATTTTTTTTGAGTTGAATACAACTATGGTTCGATATGATCAGTTGGGGAGCAGAAGCTCTATGTTGGAACTGGGGTTTGAGTTCTTCGGTTTTTTAAGGAGAGAAAAATCATCAAATGCCCCTCGATTAGTTGAAATTAACGAAAAGGTGAGGAAAAAACATATCGGTTCTTCTACACGTACCACCTCCAAAAACAAGGCCACCCTCTCACATGAGTGTGGGCCCTATATTCCCGGAATTTATCTCTGTTTTTAGGCCCCACAACATTTGGAATGTGAGAGTGGCGGTTTTTAGGGTGTTTTGGGATACCTTAAGATTTTTTGAAAAAACATAGGGGCATCTTAGTCGGCTTGCTTTGGTCATGGGTCAAAAAAAAAAAAATCATTTTAGCCCACATATTATTTTATTTTAGTTTTTTGCTAAAAAACACTATATATTAAGCAAGAAGAGAGTTGCACACTTCTTCTAAAGATTCTTTCATAGCTAGATTGTCTAAGAAAAAAGGAAAAAGAACACATAAGTCTTTAAGTACAGTTGTTTGAAGGGTGAAACCCATTTCTGGTGATTTTGGTAATTTTGGATGTGTGGGTGAGAAACAAATTTAAACCCAAAACAATGTATTGTGCCGGAATACTTTTGATTCGAGAGATCAATCTGTACAATCCTGGCCTAAACTAAGAAATGGATGTTCAAGGCTTGCTTCGGTCACAAAGTGAAGGAGAAGGGTTGGTCTTAGGGAGGGAAGCGAAGAAAGCGTTGAGACCAGAATAGTTGATTCTGGAAGTGTGGGGGTTTTGTGACTTGTATTAGAAAGTAGAACAGCTGGTGAGCCGGATGGAAAGCTACCAGGTGATTTCTAGATATTGTGTGTTGCCGACCAAAAAACTTGTGTTTTTGGTGGAAATAGGTGAGACCTATTTATACAAGTCGTAATGAAACGTACCCTGGTCTCGTAAAAGTGGGAACAACTTGAGTAATGGAGAAGAATGGTAACGGGTAACGCCTGGAATTGATGTTTCCATAACGAGAGATATGTTTCACCATTATTTCTTGCCATTACTAACAGCCTCACTTTTATGATACTTTCTTGTAACGGGCGTATTGCACGCTGCACGCTGTAAACCGCCAGACCAATACCCTGATGAGCATTCCCCAGTTTGTGACATGTTTTGATGTCTCGAGTGTTTTTGTGCAGCGTGTTGCTATTGCTTGGCAAGTTAAGCTTGGGAAGCTTTCCGGCTCGATGGTGACCTTCGACGGTCGAGATTTTGCATCCTGAGAGGAAAAGTAGACGTTGATTGTTGCAACCTTCTGTTTGGCAGCCAGTGGCATGGAGACGTGGTCAGCATGGCCTTGACATGCTTTTAGGTACGACCAAGTTAGGATTCTGGCATAGTTTGGACACGGCCAAAATTAGGATTTGGTGTCGTGTCCAAAGAGTTGGCACCGTAGCCAAGTTGATGCCGTGACCAAAAGTTGCCACCAGTTTGGTGGCGAACTTGTACGGCTGAGATATGCATTTCATGAAGAAGGATGGCTATTGATTATGGCCACATCTTGTTGTATAGTGAAGTGGCGTCGGCCACACGCTAATAGCATGCCGGTGGCGTAGCCATGGCATGGCGGCATGCAAGTAGACACGGCATAGTGGTATGCCGAAAACGTTGTGGCATGCCCAAAGCTAAAAATTGGCTCCGTAACCAAAATTAGGGTTTGGCATCGTTTGGAAAGATTTTGTGTGGCCAAATCTTGGCGCCTTGGAAGAATTTGGCATGGCCCAGTCTTGGCGACGTTGGAAGTATTCTCTTTGGAAGAATTAGGGCTTGGCGTGGCCAAGGCGTTGTGGGAGAATTCCCATTGGAAGAATTGGTGCTTGGCGTGGCCAAGGCGTCTTGGAAGAATTCTCCTTGGAAAAATTTGGTCTTGGCGTGGCCAAGGTGTCGTGGAAAAATTCCCCTTGGAATAATTGGGGCTTGGCGTGGCCAAGGCGTCTTGGAAGAATTCCCCTTGGAAAAATTAGGGTCCGGTAAGAAAAATGGGGTCGGCCTCATTCGGAATGTGTGTAGCGCATTTAGGGCGACCTGATTGGTCAATGGGAAGCGGGGCCGGGAAGCTAGGGTGTGGCCACACTTCCAGTGCACTGTGACGGATTTAAAGCGACCTGATTGGTTGATAGGTGTCTAAAACACCGTATTATTTATCTATTATTTATGCATTCTCTGCTAGTTTTATTGTAAATTATGTATCTTATGTTTTGTTTTTGAGTATTTAGGTACTTTGGAGTCATTTGGATCAAAAGAGGAGGAAACATGGCTAAATTTGGAGGCGGACTATTTCTCATTATTTGCCTTTATTTTTTCATCTCTGTCTGAAAAGTATGTGGGCTTTAGTGATGCAAATTTCTGTCTGAAAAGCACGACAACTTTAGTGATGACTCTCATTGAAGAGTATAAGTGAATATGAGAAATAAAGGATGGTTGTTGTTAGCGGAGGAACTTGAAAGAAGTGGAAGAGCATTCATTTGGAGCATAAAGGGGCAAAATTGTCATTTCCTAGGCGAATACTATCGAGAACCCGTTCAAGATTAAGGGGATGCATACTTGGTTATCCATTATCTCAAGTGTTGGGGTCGCTAAATCCTTCCCTAATCATAACCTAGAATTGAGAGATATTCTCAATCATTTGGCACTCAAAGAGAGATGGAAATAAAAGAGAAAAGAGAAGAAGAAACATCTCAGTTGCTGAGCCAAATCGAGGGACATTGTACATACGGAAAGGAGAAGCTCAGGGAACTTTTTGTGACTGTCTGGCTTTTGAATTGATGAGAATAGGGTTTACTGGGAGGAACCAGATAGAAGAATTGGTGAAGGATTTATTGAAATTAGGGTTTGGATCTGAGAAGGAAGAAAAGGGGTTTTGAGCTGAGCAGTGTATAATGATTATTGCAAGGTTTTGGTTCGAATTTGAATTTGAATCTGAATTTGTATGTTACTGGTGGGTTGAATTAGGTTTTGATTCTGGTGTTGTTATTGAAGGTGCTGGTACCAATTTGTGACATCAGAGATTGGCAGAAGAATATTTGATGAATGGAGGAGATTTCTGGTGGTTTTGGGTGTGTACTGATGGGGTTGCTGCTGCTGTTGTCTCTTGAACAGGAGTTCTTGAATTGAAGATGCCTGGATTACAAGAATGGAGAAAATGGGTTCAACTCAGATGGTGATGTTGGCTCAAGCTTGGAGTTGGTGATACAACTTTGGACTGTTGAACTGATGACATTGCAGGAAAAGGATGCTAATGCTTCTGTGTGGAGTACTGGTGGTAGTGGAGCTCTATCAGGGGAAGAAGCTACAGCAAGAGAACACGAAAACAAGGAATCGGTTGATGCTGCGTAGCTGATTTGTGGTTGAAGTGATATACTGGTGATTGAAAAAAACTACAAGTGCTGGTTTATATGAATGCTGAGTTGCAGCTGTTGCAGGGTGTAGTAAGAAAATGTTGTGACTTGGTTGCAGTGGTATACTGAAGTGCAGTTGGAGCTCATTCTGGAACTGCAGGTGGTTAGTGAAAGGTTGAATGATGCTCTGGGGGTTGCTGGTTATGGCAGATGATGCTGTAAATTGTAAGAAGATGAATGTGCTTTTGAAAGCTGTAGTTTGCTGCTGTTATGTGGTTGGGTCTTGTAGTTTGTATGAACTGGCAAATATTACAGTGACTTAGAGGCTGAAATAGGTGCAGCATTGGTTACGAAGATAGAGCTGCAATTCAGTGGTGGTTGAAATGGATTGCGTATGAATTACAGGCTAGAAATGGAGAAGGGGAGTGGAGTCTGGAATGGAGCTATTGCAGCTGGGATTAATATTACAGAGAAGGTGGACTTAGTGGATCTGTGTAATGTTGGTTTGTGGAATAATAAAGTTGCAGCTGTTGAACTAGACAGAACTAGGCTGAAGCAGTAGTTGTTAGAGCTGAAACTAAATCTAAAGTGCAGGAAAGATGCATTGGAGCAATACGTGGTGACTTCAATGAAGTTGGAGATACATAAGTGGCTCATGGAAGTGGCAATGCAACTGAGTTTGCTGGAAAGTATTGCAGGATCTCCTCAGGTGGTGTTGTTGGTTGAACTGATAAGGTGGTAACTATGGAATTTGGAGAAGCTGGGTGTGGTTATAATGCAGCTGCAATATGATGGGAATGTGGAGTTAAAGCAGTAGATACAAAGCTGTAATGATGGGTTGCAAATGGTTGGAAGGAAATGAATGAATATGAAGCTTTAAATGGAGTTTGAATTGTTGGCACATGGAGCTGGTATTGGACTTGCAAGATAAAGACATGTGCAGTGCAGCTGACAGAGAACAGCTATTTTGGTTGTGACTGATAAAAGCTACAGATGGTGCAACACAGAGGATACATCCATCTTGGCCGTGAACTGCAACAAATGGCCTGGACCGAGTCGGATCGCTGAATCGGTTTTAACCCGCTGTGACTCGCTGAGCTTGACCGGTTTGACTCGGTTGACCGTATCGACCCGTTGACCGTTTGACTTTTCAGGTTGCCGGCGGCGGCTTTCGAGCGCCGGATTCCGGCCAGAAACCCAGTTTTCCGGCAACCACTTTTGGGACAGATTTTCAACATGGGTTTCTCTCTCTCGTGGGCCGGGTGAATTTCCAACTAATGGACTTTGAAGACAAAACCTAATTTTGGAAGAAGGAAAAGCTATAAAAAGGAAGTTTTCTACAACTTTTTAGATACCACGAATTATTATTGGAGCAGAGGAGAGAACTTGTGCTTGATTAATGCATTAGTTTTCTCTCTTTGTTTTAGTTCATATCTCTACTGTTTTTAATATCACATGATTGATGTATTGTGATAGGGTTTTGATGTTTTTTTAGTTAAGTGGCCAATTAATTGAACTTGTATCTTGTCCATAGCTATTTTAGGGTTTTTCATCGAGCGATAACCCCAAATACAAGTAGCATGATATGATTATAGTTTGTAGTGATACACTCTTATAATCATATGTAGAGTTTGACCATTGTCCGAATTGTTATGCGCAATGTATGAGAATTGCATTGATTAGCCTATTTACAAAACTTAATGCTCCTGGGAATTGAACTTGATTAGCGCAAGGCGTTAGGTTATTCTTTAGGTAGAATTCACATACGCAGCTCTAATGTGTGTGTTGATTAACTTGGGAAATAAATATATTATCTTGCTCTCTTGATTCTCTAGGCTTTTGATAATAAAAGAGATTAAATAGTAATTCTAATCATATATGCAAGCACATGTTTAAGATTGAAGATGAATTCCTTAAACAATATCTTTATCTATTGATTACTTCCAACTATTTACCTTGCTTTTATTTTACTTTTATTTTACAAAAAATCAGAAATCCCCCATCTTGGTTACTAAGGAACTAGAAATTGATAACTACAATCGCCTCTCTGTGGATACGAACTCTTCCTTACTTTATACTTCATTCATATTTTGTTGAGTAAGAAAGTGAATTATTTTTGACGCTTACGACAACGATCAAATTTTGGTGCCGTTTCCGGGGAGGCATTCGGCTTGTTATCTAGTTTTTAGTTTCTTTTTATTATTTCTGCTTGCATACTTGTGTTTCATTTCTTGTATTCTAACTTGTTTGCGAGAATTGTTTTTCAGATATCTAATCTCTGGATTCTAAAGATTGGAATTATCAAAGGTGCGGGATAGCTACTCGAAAAGGCACAATACTCCAACCAAAACAAGGCACAACGGAAGAACACAACTTGGAAGTAGAACACGAAGCTCTTCAGCAAGAAGGAGAAGGAGTAGAACACGAGATTCCTTTTGAAGAATAAGAAGCAATGGGTGACGCTGCAAATCGTACACTCAAGGACTTGGCTTCGCACAAGTTGGATACACAACGAGGTTGTATTCAAACCGACTCTACTTTTGAGATAAAGCCGGGATTGCTTAGAGAATTACCAAAGTTACATGGCATGGTGAATGAAGATCCAAACAAATATCTTATGGACTTCCACACCATTGTCACGGTGATGGTTCCAGCGAATATGGAGCCCGATGGTGCTATGTTGAAGGTTTTCCGATTCTATTTGGCGGATAGTGCTAAAGATTGGTTATATTATTTGCCTCCCGGAAGTGTCACAACTTGAAATGGGTTGAAGAAACTCTTCTTAGAGAGATATTTTCCTGCATCTAAGGCTACTCAAATTCTCAAGGAGATTTGCGGAATGAAGCAAAATGTCGGAGAATCATTATATGATTGTTGGGAACGATACAAGAGGTTGGTGGCAAGCTGTCCTCATCACCAATTTAGTGACGCTATGATCATCCAATACTTATATGAAGGACTCCAATCAAGTGATAGGAATCTTATTGATGCAGCGGGTGGTGGTGCACTAGTGAGCAAGTTGGTGGCACAAGCTAGAGAGTTGATTGAAAACATGGCAGCAAACTCCCAACATCTTGAGTCGTCATTCGGATGTGCTTCTTAGGAGAGTCAATGAAGTGAGCGAGGTGGAGGAACTTCGTCAACAAATGGGAAACATCACAGCAATGCTACGACAAGTTTCATCCGTGGTGATACCAAGTTATCATGGGTATGAAGATGTCAATGAAAAAGCTAATGCAGTCATTCCAAATCAGCAAAGACGGTATGATCCTTATTCCAACACCTACAATCCGGGATGGAGAGATCACCCAAATTTTAGCTATGCGAACAAGCAAGGAGCAGTTCAACAACCTACTTTCAACAATTCGGGTGGATTTCAACCTCAACAACAACAATTCCAGCCGCGTCAACAATTTCAACAACAACAACAATCTCAAAATCAGGGGTCAAGTATGGAAGAGTTGATGAAATCTTTTATGCAAAGAACGGAGGGCACGATGAAAGAGTTGCAAACCCAAGTTGGTTCTATGGCTCTTGAGTTGAACCAAATGAAGTCTCAAAATAGTGGGAAACTCCCTTCTCAGCCTATCAACCCAAAAGGAGATGTGAATGCAATTACGTTGAGAAGTGGTACACAACTTGTGCCACCCGAAGTTACTGATTCGGGAAAGGGGGGAAACACCAAAGGAACCTGTTTTGGAGGAGAAGAATGAGGATTCTCCCCAAACTTCTGAGGTACCTATTCCTAACTCTAAAACTCCTATTCCTACTTATGTTCCTCCTTTACCTTTTCCTCGCAGATTTTCAATTCTAAGAAGGAGGCACTAGAAAAGGAGATTTTAGACGTTCTTAAGAAGATTCATGTGAACATACCACTCATTGATGCTATTAAGCAAGTTCCAAAGTATGCAAAAGTGTTGAAGGACTTGTGTACCAATAAGCAAAGGCTCAAAGGTAATGAAGTGCTTAGTGTGGAGGAGAATGCTTCGGCAATCCTACAACACAAACTCCCACTGAAATGCAAAGACCAGGGTAGCTTTGATATTCCCGTAAAAATTGGTAACACTACATTTGACAAAGCAATGTTAGACTTAGGTGCATCCGTTAATGTTATGCCTGCATCTATGTATAAGTCACTTGATTTAGGTCCTCTCAAAAAGGCTGAAATTGTGTTGCAATTATCCGATCGCTCTAATGTCTACCCAATGGGTATTGTTGAGGATGTTCTTGTGCAGGTTAATCAACTAGTATTTCCAGCAGATTTTTGTGTTTTAGAGATGGATGAAGGTTCACCGGAATCATCTCTTCCATTGCTACTTGGTCGTCCCTTCATGAAAACGGCGAAGACCATTATTGATGTGGATAAGGGAACGCTAACTATGGAGTTTGATGGAGAAGTAATACATTTCAACATTTTCGAGACGATGAGATATCCTAGTGATGTCCACTCTTGCTTCTCCGTTGATGTGATGGATACATTGGCACAACAAATATTTGAATTGAATGGTGATGATGCTTTGGAAACCGTTTTAACTACATCCATTGATAATGGTGTAGAGTGTGGTAATGAGGTCAAAGAAGCCCTTGGTGATCTCAACTCACTACAAGGATGCCCGGAAACTCATAATATCTCTTTTATTTCTTTACCATGCAGTGATGAAAAACTTTTACCTTCTATTGTTAAATCTCCAAAGTTAGAATTGAAACCTATTCCTAGTCACTTAATGTAATTGTACTTGGGTGACAATGAAGAGTTACCTGTGATTGTTTCTAACCAGCTTAGTGAATTACAGGAGCAAAAACTTCTAAGGGTGCTAAGGAATAACAACACGGCCATAGGATGGACAATTGCCGATATCAAGGGTATAAGCCTTGCTGTTTGTATGCACAAAATCAGTTTGGCGGATGATGCAAAGCCTACAAGGGAAGCACAACGTCGTTTGAACCCCACAATGATGGAAGTTGTGAAAAAGGAGATACTCAAGCTTTTGGAAGTGGGTGTTATCTACCCCATATCTGATAGTAAGTGGGTGAGCCCGGTACAAGTTGTACCAAAGAAATCAGGTGTGACCGTGGTGGAGAATGATGAGAATGAACTTGTCCCAACTCGTGTGCAAACCGGTTGGAGGGTTTGTATTGATTACTGGAAATTGAATGCCACTACTAGAAAAGATCACTTTCCCTTACCTTTTATTGATCAAATGCTTGAACGTTTAGCTGGACACTCTTATTATTGCTTTCTTAATGGATATTCAGGTTATAATCAGATTGTGATAGCACCGGAGGATCAAGAGAAAACCACTTTCACTTGTCCTTTTGGTCCTTTTTCTTATCGAAGGATGCCTTTTGGCTTGTGCAATGCTCCAGCTACTTTTCAATGGTGTATGGTAAGTATATTTTCAGAATATGTTGAAAACATAATCAAAGTGTTCATGGACGACTTTAGTGTCTTTGGTGATTCATTTGACCTTTGTTTGAACAATTTGTCACTAATCCTTGAACGATGTGTTGAAACAAATCTTGTGCTTAATTGGGAGAAGTGCCATTTTATGGTAACTCATGGCATAGTTTTAGGCCATATAGTATCTTCTAAAGGCTTGGAAGTTGATAAATCTAAGATAGACCTTATTCGTGCTCTAACCCCTCCTACTACGGTGAGGGAGATACGCTCTTTTCTTGGTCATGCAGGTTTTTATCGTAGATTCATCAAGGATTATTCCAAGATAGCATCACCACTTTGTACCTTATTGCAAAAAGATGTGGTTTTTAACTTTGATGAAAAGTGTGTGGCGGCATTCAATCGTTTGAAAGAACTTTTGATTTCAGCCCCTATCACTAAACCACCGGATTGAAGCAAGCCTTTTGAGCTCATGTGTGATGCAAGTGACTATGCGGTTGGTGGTGCTTGGGCAGCGTGTGGGGAAGATACCTCATGCTATTTATTATGCTTCCAGAACATTAAATGAAGCCCAACAAAACTACACTACCACTGAAAAAGAGTTATTAGCTATTGTTTTTGCTTTGGAAAAGTTTCTCTCTTATCTAATTGGTACAAAATTTGTTGTCTTTTTAGATCATGCAGCACTTAGGTACTTGCTTACAAAGAAAGAGGCGAAACCGAGGCTCATACGATGGATTTTACTCTTGCAAGAGTTTGATATTGAAATCAAAGACAAGAAAGGAATTGAGAACACCGTTGCAGATCATTTGAGCTATCTTGCTGTAGACAAGGAAGCTATCCCGTTGCGTGACAGTTTCCCGGATGAGCAACTATTCTCAATTGCATTTACGGAACCATGGTATGTGGATATTGTTAATTACTTGGTGTCTAAAAAAATCCCAAAGAATTTGTCTCGTGCTGAGAGGGACAAACTTAAGAGGTTAGGGAACCAATATATATGGGATGATCCATACTTATGGAAACATGGCAGTGACCAAGTCATACGAAGGTGCGTTCCCGAATCTGAATTTAACTATATCTTTTGTTTTTGTCACTCCTATGCTTGCGGAGGACATTTTGGGAGTAAAATAACCGCTCACAAGGTACTTGAAAGCGGTTTTTATTGGCCAACCTTGTTTAAGTATGCACATATATTTTGCACAACTTGTGATAGGTGCCAAAGGACAGGCAATCTAGGTGCTCGAAATCAAATTCCACAAACTTTTATTCAATTTATTGAAGTTTTTGACGTATGGGGTATTGATTTTATGGGTCCTTTTGTCAACTACCATGGGAATTTTTATATCATACTTGTTGTTGATTATGTCTCGAAATGGGTGGAAGCTAAGGCCACCCTAACTAATGATTCTAAAGTGGTTTCAGGTTTTGTGCAAGCTAATATTTTTGCAAGGTTTGGAATTCCAAGAGCCATAATTAGTGATGGGGGTTCTCACTTCAAAAAATAGTTCTTACAAGGATTGTTGAAGAAGTACAATGTGTCACATAAGATTGCAACACCTTATCATCCCCAAACCAATGGACAAGCCGAGGTGTCGAACCGAGAGGTGAAATCCATATTAGAGAAGACGGTGAATCCAACAAGGAAGGATTGGAGCATGCGACTTAATGATGCTTTGTGGGCTTATAGAACCGCATACAAGACACCTATTGGGATGTCTCCCTTTAGGATTGTGTACGGTAAACCTTGACACTTACCCGTGGAGATTGAACATATAGCGTTTTGGGCTATTAAGCAATGCAATATGGAGCTAGATGGTGCTGGAAAACAAAGGAAGTTGCAACTCCAAGAGCTAGAAGAGTTATGCAATGGTGCATTTGAAAGATCGCGCATTTACAAGGAGAAAACTAAGGCATCTCATGATTCTATGATTTCTAGAAAACAATTTTGTGTTGGGCAGAAAGTTCTTTTGTTTAATTCTCTCTTGCAATTATTTCCGGGTAAACTAAGGTCACGTTGGATTGGACCTTTTGTTGTTACTAATGTGTTTTCTCATGGTGCAATAGAAATTCATAGCATAGCTACAGGAAAGGAGTTTAAAGTGAATAGACACCGGCTGAAACCATATTATGAGAACTCTACTTCCGAAGTTGTGGAAGGAGTGAACTTTGTGGATGCACTCCCTCTGGAGGAGTCTTAGTAAACGAGGAACAAGTCGGGCTGACGACTTTAAAACAAGCGCTAAGTGGTAGGCAACCCACCGGTTTTGTATCTTTATCTTTATCCTTATCTTTTTATTTTTTTATGCATTTGCTTTTATCTTTATTTTCTTGTTTTTGCATATCATTTGCGGAATTTCCCACCTTGAACTTTCTTTGGATGATTCAATTTTACATTGAGGACAATGTAAAGTTTAAGTGTGGGGGAGCATTTATATGTTTGTATAGTTTGTTTTAGTGTGTTTTATGCCTTGCCTTTAGTAAAAAAAAATAGAAAAATAGAAAAACCAAGAAAAAATTTGTGATTTTTGAACTCCGAAATCTAGAAACTTGTGCCTTTAGGATGACACCATTAGTGGATGGAACCATTTTGAATGCAGGAGTTGAGGAACCAATTAACTATAAAGGGGACGAACATAGCTCAGAAATCACAATTAATATGATAGTTGTTACCATATCTCGGAATATCACCATATCGCATTCTATTTTTATTTTTCCATATTTATCTATTGTTCTCTAAGTGCTTTGGTGGGTCACTAAACATCGACGTGTTATTACTACTAGGATGAAATAGAGTGATTGAGTTACTAGAAAAAGAAAAAATGAAGGAAAAAAAAAGAAAAAAAAAAGTATTGGTTGAATAAAGTCACTCCTGGTTCCCTTGTATATGCCAGTGAGTTGATGTAGAATTCAAACCAGTAGCTCAATCCAATAGGATGCATAGGTTCATCTTGGCAGTGACCTTCAGACAGATATGGGAAACATCGATCACTTGTGAACATTCACCAATATCTACATCTATATCCATCTTCTTAATCTTTTCATTGTGATTGTGGTTTGTTAGTTTCCGAGTATTGTGGCTTGTTCGACTATCTAATTAAAGATTTATTTACTAATATATGAATTGAATTTGCAAGGTACCTCCTCCTGTAGTCATTTTGGATTCGTTCATTGATTTTTCACAAATAGATGGAGTTGGAAATATAGGTTTTGTAGGCAGACCTCTTGTAAACCTTCACGAGACTAAAACTCGTCCACTAGGGACACCTAGGGGTTTAAAGGCTTGTTATTTATGCTTAAAGTGACCGTAGCCTCGACGAGACGGAGTTGTATGTATGATTTTTTATTATTTTGTTTGATTTGCTCGAGGACTAGCAAAATCTAAGTGTGGGGGAATCTGATAGGTGTCTAAAACATCGTATTATTTATCTATTGTTTATGCTTTCTCTGCTAGATTTCTTGTAAATTATGTATCTTATGTTTTGTTTTTGAGTATTTAGGTACTTTGGAGTCATTTGGATCAAAAGAGGAGAAAACATGGCTAAATTTGGAGGCGGACTATTTCTCATTATTTTCCTTTATTTTTTCATCTCTGTCTGAAAAGTATGTCGGCTTTAGTGATGCAAATTTCTGTCTGAAAAGCACGACAACATTAGTGATGACTCTCATTGAAGAGTATAAGTGAATATGAGAAATAAGGGACGGTTTCTGTTAGCGGAGGAACTTGAAAGAAGTGGAAGAGCATTCATTTGGAGCATAAAGGGGCAAAATTGTCATTTCTTAGGCGAATACTATCGGGAACCCGTTCAAGATTAAGGGGATGCATACTTGGTTATCCCTTATCTCAAGTGCTGGGGTGGCTAAATCCTTCCCTAATCATAACCTAGAATTGAGAAATATTCTCAATCATTTGGCACTCAAAGATAGATGGAAAGAAAAGAGAAAAGAGAAGAAGCAACATCTCAGTTGCTGAGCCAAATCGAGGGACATTGTACATACGGAAAGGAGAAGCTCATGGAGCTTTCTGTGACTGTCTGGATTTTGAATTGATGAGAATAGGGTTTACAGGGAGGAACCAGATAGAAGAATTGGTGAAGGGTTTGTTGAAATTAGGGTTTGGATCTGATAAGGAAGAAAAGGGGTTTTGAGCTGAGCAGTGTATAATGATTATTGCAGGGTTTTGGTTAGAATTTGAATTTGAATCTGTATGTTACTGGTGGGTTGAATTATGTTTTGATTCTGGTGCTGTTATTGAAGGTGCTGGTACCAATTTGTGACATCAGAGATTGGCAGAAGAATATTTGATGAATGGAGGAGATTTCTGGTGGTTTTAGGTGTGTACTAATGGGGTTGATGCTGCTGTTGTCTCAGGTACTACAGATGCAGAGAATCTGGCCTGAGTGAATGCTTGAAATGTTTAAATGTTGAATAGGATTATCATGAAGGGTATTGAGGCTGGATATGCAATTAAGTTGCAGCTGTACAGTATTGTGAGATGGAGAATTATAAGATTGAGATGCAGCTGTAATGGGAGTTCTTGAATTGAAGATGCATGGATTACAAGAATGGAGAAAATGGGTTCAACTCATATGGTGATGTTGTCTCAAGCTTGGAGTTGGTGATACATCTTTGGACTGTTGAACTGATGACATTGCAGGAAAAGGATGCTAAGGCTTCTGTGTTGAGTACTGGTGGTAGTGGATCTCTATCAGGGGAAGAATCTACAGCAAGAGAACACGAAAACAAGGAATCGGTTGATGCTGCGTAGCTGATTTGCGGTTGAAGTGATATACTGGTGATTGAAAGAAACTACAAGTGATGGTTTATATGAATGCTGAGTTGCAGCTATTGCATGGTGTAGTAAGCAAATGTTGTGACTTGGTTGCAGTGGTAGACTGAAGTTCAGTTGGAGCTCATTTTGGAACTGCAGGTAGTTAATGCAAGGTTGGATGATGCTCTGGGGGTTGCTGGTTATGGCAGATGATGTTGTAAATTGTAAGAAGATGAATGTGCTTGTGAAAGCTACAGTTTGCTGCTGTTATGTGGTTGGGTCTTGTAGTTTGTATGAATTGGCAAAGATTACAGTGACTTAGAGGATGAAATAGGTGCAGCATTGGTTACGAAGATAGAGCTGCAATTCAGTGGTGGTTGAAATGGATTGCGTATGAATTACAGGCTAGAAATGGAGAAGGGAAGTGGAGTTTGGACTGGAGTTATTGCAGCTGGGATTAATATTACAGAGAAGGTGGACTTAGTGGATCTGTGTAATGTTGGTTTGTGGAATAATAAAGTTGCAGCTATTGAACTGGACATAACTAGGTTGAAGCAGTAGTTGTTAGAGCTGAAACTAAAGCTAAAGTGCAGGAAAGATGCATTAGAGCAATACATGGTGACTGCAATGAAGTTGGAGCTACATAAGTGGCTCATGGAAGTGGCAATGCAACTAAGTTTGCTGGAAAGTATTGCAGGAGCTCCTCAGGTGGTGTTGTTGGTTGAACTGATAGGGTGGTAACTATGGAATTTGGAGAAGCTGGGTGTGGTTATAATGCAGCTGCAATATGATGGGAATGTGGAGTTAAAGGAGCAGATACAAAGCTGTAATGATGGGTTGCAAATGGTTGGAAGGAAATGAATGAATATGAAGCTTTAAATGGAGTTTGAATTGTTGGCACATGGAGATGGTATTGGACTTGCAAGATAAAGACATGTGCAGTGCAGCTGATAGAGAACATCCATTTTGGCTGTGACTGATGAAAGCTACAGATGGTGCAACACAGAGGATACAACCATCTTGGCCGTGAACTGCAACAAATTGCCTGGACCGAGTCGGATCGCTGAATCGGTTTTAACCCGCTGTGACTCGCTGAGCTTGACCGGTTTGAATCGGTTGACCGTATCAACCCGTTGGCCGTTTGACTTTTCAGGTTGCCGGCATCGACTTTCCGGAGCCGTATTCCGGCTAAAAACCCAGTTTTCCGGCAACCACTTTTGGGACATATTTTCTACATGGGTTTCTCTCTCTCGTGGGCCGGGTGAATTTCCAACTAATGGACTTTGAAGACAAAACCTAATTTTGGAAGGAGGAAAAGCTATAAAAATGAAGTTTTCTACAACTTTTTGGATACCACGAATTATTCTTGGAGCAGAGGAGAGAACTACAACTAGGGTTTGCTTTCGTATTTAATATTCATCTTCTTTATTTGATTATTGATTATGATGAACTCCATAGCTATGAGTAGATAAATCTTATATTATTGGTTAAGGATGTAGTCTTATATCTATAACTTGTGCTTGATTAATGCATTAGTTTTCTCTCTTTGTTTTCGTTCATATCTCTACTGTTTTTAATATCACATGATTGATGTATTGTGATAGGGTTTTGATGTTTGTTTAGTTAAGTGGCCAATTAATTGAACTTGTATCTTGTCCATAGCTATTTTAGGGTTTTTCATCGAGCGATAACCCCAAATACAAGTAGCATGACATGATTATAGTTTGTAGTGATACACTCTTATAATCATATGTAGAGTTTGACCATTGTCCGAATTGTTATGCGCAATGTATGACAATTGCATTGATTAGCCTATTTCCAAAACTTAATGCTCCTGGGAATTGAACTTGATTAGCGCAAGGCGGTAGGTTATTATTTAAGTAGGATTCACATACGCAGCTCTAATGTGTGTGTTGATTAACTTGGGAAATAAATCGATTATCTTGCTCTCTTGATTCTCTAGGCTTTTGATAATAAAAGAGATTAAATCGTAATTCTAATCATATATGCAAGCACATGTTTAAGATTGAAGATGAATTCCTTAACCAATATCTTTCTCTATTGATTACTTCCAACTATTTACCTTGCTTTTATTTTACTTTTATTTTACAAAAAGTCAGAAATCCCCCATCTTGGTTACTAAGGAACTAGAAATTGATAACTACAATCGCCTCTCTGTGGATACAAACTCTTCCTTACTTTATACTTCATTCATATTTTGTTGAGTAAGAAAGTGAATTATTTTTGACGCTTACGACATCGATCATTGGTCGAGGGAAATATGGTCGATTTAGGATGGGGCGTGGCCAATGGAAAGTGGCGCCATCTGGCCTAAGGCATGTCCACGGCTCCCTTTGCTGCAGCGGCTCACTATTTTTTCGGATTCTGGGCGAGGTTTTGCACCTGCTAATCCATGGCTGATTAATTACCTAGTTTGCCTAGGCTTAATTTTGACGAGAAAGTTCTAATATGTTGTGCGAGGCACGAAACCCTAACTTCTGCAAGTTAGTAAGGTTGATTGAATTTTATGTGTTGACACAGAGTTCTTTTAAGTACATTGCCAGAGAGCATCATACTTTTCTGATTGAATACCTTATGCAAAAGATCTTATTCTTGATACTTGGAGATTCGTGTTACTCTGCTGCGAGTTCAGTCGGAGAACATAGCATGGAAGGCATTCAGAGGAGCTTATATTAAGTGAATATGCGTGAGGCGCCTGAATTTACAGAACATCTGGGATTCGCTAGTCTGGATAAATTTCATGTACGTAAGTATATTGAGCGGCTCAATAAATTTTTCAGTGGATATGTTAGCACACATGGCTCTATTTCCTTGCAGATTAACGTCACGTCAGATGCAAGGTTTTACGATTTTAACCCTAAGCTAAAAACCACCATCAACAACAGTATATTTCTAGCCCGACGTGCAAGTTGGTCTGCTAGACGATTTTTTACACGCTTAATGTACATAACCCTTAAAGTTTCTACTACTAGACAATAAAGATTGACAATTGTTGATGGTGGTTTTTAACTAAGGGGTAAAATCGTAAAACACTAGTCAGACAATGACGTCACAGAACTTAAACGCATTTATTGAACCCTTTAATATGTCTGCGAGAAAATTACCAGGGTACCTTTTTTTTAATTAATTAATTACTAATTAGGGTTTCGGTAGGCCAAAACCTTAATTCCCACGCAACATCTGCCAATGGAAAACCATGCCATCCACACCCACCGCGACAAGGCATGCCAACCATGCTAGCCGCACCCTTTGTGCCAATGGAAAGCCGTACGTGCCAGCCACACCTACCGCGCCAAGGCATGCCAACCATGCTAGACGCACCCCCTGTGCCAATGGAAAACCATGCCGGCCACACCCACCGCTCCAAGGCATGCTAACCATGCTAGAAGCACCCCTTGTGTCAATGGAAAACCGTGTATGCCACACCTATCGCGCCAAGGCATGCCAACCATGCTATCCGCACCCCCTGTGCTAATGTCAAGCCGTGCCAGCCACACCTACCGCGCCAACGCATGCCAACCATGCTAGCCTCACCCCCCGTGCCGATGGCAAGCCGTGCCAGCCACACCTACCGCGCTAAGGCATGCCAATTATGCTAGCCGCACCCATGTGCCAATGGCAAGCCGTGCCAACCATACCTACCGCTCCAAGGCATGCCAACAATGCTATCCGCACCCCTGTGCCAATGGCAAGCCGTTCCAGCCAAGCCTACCACGCCAAAGGCATCCCAACCATGCAAGCCACACCAATGTGCCAATGGTAAACCATGCCATCCACATCTCCACGCTAAAGCATGCCAACCATGCTTGTCGTCCCAACACCCCATACACAATGCGTCTAACAAAACGAAGGCGTGCGACAATCAACGGTCTCCCTTCAATCACAAGAGTAAATCCTAGCCGTCCAAGGTTACCAGACAACACATGCATGGTAACCTTTGACCCGAAACCCTAGTTTGGCCACGCCAAACCGCGCCAAGGCATGCCATGCCAACGACACTCCAACCTTGTCGCGCCACCATGCTAGCCTTTATATGCGACCACCAAAACGAAAGTGTGCGACGATCAACGACTAACTTTCGTCTTAAGATGCAAAATCTCGACCGTCGAAGGTCACCAAGCTAGAAAGTCTCCAAAACTCGACTTGCCAGGCAAAAACAATATGCTACATGTTTTCCACAAAAACATTCGAGACATCAACACATATCACAAACTGGGGGATCCTCTTTGGGTATTGGTTTGGCGGTTTACAGCGTGCGGCGTACACTACGCCCGTCATAAGGAAGTGTCATAAGGATGAGACGGTTAGAAAATACAGGGATTAATGGTGAAATGCTCTTTTTTATGGAACATCAATTCCATGAGTTAACGGTTACCACCTCCTCTCATTTACTCACCCATTTTTCCATTCCTTAATGAGACCAGAGTACGTTTCACTTCGACTTGTATAAATAGGTCTTACTTATTTCCACCGAACAACAAGTTCAGTCAAGAGCATACAACACTCATAAAACATTTGCTTGCTTTCCATTTGTTAGCTTCCCACTTTCTGATACAAGTCGTAAAAACAACCACTCTTCCAGAAATCAACTATTTTGGTCTCATCACTTTACTTGCTTCCCTCCCCAAAACCAACCCATTCTTCTTCATTTTGTGACCGAAACAAGTCTGGAAAGGCCATTTCTTGGTTTAGGCCGGACTTGTACAGATTGATCTCTCGATTCTAAAGTACTCGTGTGCAATATATTGTTTAGGGTTTAAATTCATTTCTCACCTACACACCCGAAATTACCGAAATCAGTAGAAATCGTTTTCACCCACAAACAATTGGCGACCACAGTGGGAGGTTGATCTGTCAATTTTTCAACCATCGATCTAATGCTTCAACCCATACATCAAGATGGTAGAAGCAGGTGATCCGCTCAAGGATCGACGACTCAGTTACCAGATGACCCGATTATCAGTCATGGCACGATAAGGGGTGACTGGGGATTTCCCAGAGGTTAGAAGCAAACGATCCGCCTAAGAATCGACGACTCGGTTATCAGGTAACTCAGTAATGACTGGGGACTTTTCAAAATCACGGCGGTGCTTCCCAAAAAACTCGGTCTTACACCTGGAAGGTTTTCTTTTTATCAATAGACCTAAAAAATCAAGTAAGTCCTACTCAGACAAGATACGTGGTTTGCTTTTTGAAGTTTTCACTGAATGATAAAACCAATAGCCATGTTATGTTTTCCCCATGTCATCTAACAAACGCACAGTTCCATGGTTTTCCTGGGATGCCTAAAACACTTGCAATCATAACCAAGACAATATCATTTCCATAATAATTCATTCCTAAACGATTCATTCCAAAAGAATAATCCAAAACCGTCAAAGGTAATATTTATCTATCAACCCAAGAAATCCAGGAAATCAACAACCATAAACTAGGCGTTTCATTTGCCTTTCAAAAAAATAAAAATGAAAATAAAAATAAGAAGTTCAGAAGACAGAAATGCATTCAAGTAAAGTTTTCCAACATCGGCTTGATCCTCTTGGAAAAGGCCTCCCTCGTTCTTTGGAGAGCCACTCTCTTCAACTTCAGCTTCCTGCATAAATTTTTTGAATTCCACTTCCTGCTTCTTCACCATGTCTGCGGAAGGGCCTTCGACTGCTTCGACCAGCAATTTTTCAACCTCAGAGAAACCTTCAACGAACCAAGGAACATTGAATTCAAAGTTTACACACATGTCACGATGGAACCTCCATCTTGATATTACATCCTCAAAAACCGTATGACCAGTCACGCTACTCATGTCGTCAATCGAAGAAAAAGCTTCCTCCACCGGCTTAACCAGCGCAAATCGACTAGTAATCTTCTTGTTTGCGGTGATATGTCCTTAGTTTTCCCATATTTTAGTGTATAGCAGTCCACGGCCAAGACAATGCCAGACGCGCATGCCAGACGCGCTTGCTAGACGCGCTTACCAGACGCGCATTCCATACACGCTTGGCACGCTTGCCAAACGCGCTTACTAGACTCTCTTTCCAAATGCGCATGCCAGGCGCGCTTACCAGAAGTGCTTGCCAGACGCGCTTTCCAGACGCGCTTACCAGATGCACATGGCAGGCACACATGCCAGCCACAATACCACACCCTGTGCTAATAACTTGCATACTTTCAGCGCTAACATCTTGCTCCCTTCCAGCGCCATCTTATCCTCTCCACAACCAGCCAAAGCATTGCCATCCTCACCCTTCGAAACAACGCCATGGCTCCAGTGCTTCGTGATCAAAACTGTTTCGTCTCTGCACGATACACTTACGATCACTAGGATTAGAGCTACTTCCGCCACCCCAACGGTTCTTCAAGCATGACAGATCCAACCATCACCAAAGATGTTACTCCACCATCATGGAAAGATGCAGGAAGATCCGGAAGAAGCCGACCTCCTTTAACCATTGTTGATTTGATGAAAAAATAAAAGACACTTCAGCAGGACGTGCGTTTATAGATGAAGAGGCTCGTGTTGCTCTTGAACTCCCAGTAGAAGGAGATAAGCAATCCAATTTCATCACATGTAAATATCAGGAATGACTTCTCCAAAATTAAAAGTAAAGGAAATTAGCAACCCTCTTGAGTTCATAAAGACCCTCTTCCCGTCAGTACCTGCACGATGGGAACTTGGCCCACAAATTCGTACAGTCTATGATGAAATAGTTATGTGAGATTCTATATTTCTCTAAGGCGTAGCGTCAAGACATATTTTCATCCCTCAACCGCACTGCATCAGGAAAGCAGGCGTTTCCATCCAGGGAAGCCGTTCCCAAGCCCCAACCTCTCATGGAAAGCTCGATCGATAGATGAAATAGGGGACTCCTAACCTCTGTTCACTTGAGAGTTATCGAGTTTGGCAGAACGTGATACAGCCTCCGACTTCAACATGGTAACCATCAAGGCTCTGAGAGTTGCAAGTCTTTGTTTTAACGTTCTCTCCAGAAGTGGCTCCGCTTCAACATTCTCCAGTAACGGCTCCGCTTCAACATTAGCTTCAACACCACTCCTTCCTGTAAAGGGTCGTGCCACCACGCTCCCCATGTCAAGGATCATGATCGCAGCCAGCCAATCTTCGTAGTCATGGCCGCCCTCTGATCCATCCCGCCAAAGCTCGTGATCATGAACAACTTGCTCGCTTACGTATCCAAATAATCCTTTTACTTTCATGGATGCCCATACAATTCCAGCCAACCTACTTCGTTACCGCGACAATATAGTCTCTTCTGATTACATCTGCTACCAAGAAATGTTGCCGCTCATTTGTTGATACCATCTAGATCTTCACCACAACAGAAATCACTACAAAGGTAACCCATACTCCTCCATGTTATAAGTTCCACATGGAAGAAGTAACAAAATCACCGGTACAAACGCATGATGGTGATGTATTTATCATGGTCAACCCACATACCATACAAGATGGAAACATGTAAACCATACTCAGGGACTGAGGGTATGCACATAATCCCTTCACTGTCAAAGCTCATAAGACACAATTAACCAAAAGGCCATAGTCACAACAAGACCACCTACTCTTCAAGGGTGCAGCGCAATAATATCATCACCTCTCTGTCTAGAAGACGCCTCCAACATTTTACGAGGCCGCGGAGGATCCCAAGACTTCTCAGAGGAAAAAAACTTCAAAAACTAAAGAAAAATGCGACTGGGAACTGCTCATCGCAGTCCATCCCGACGACCATCAAAGACTCACGAGAAAACTCCAGAGACATGGATGGAACATTTTAGTTAAGAAACAGAGGGATCCACGATAAAAAAAAATAACTCACTCATTCATGCCTCTTCGCTATCCAGAATATTTCGTCAATGTGCATCCCAGCGTCACATCCATAAGAGTACAATAAACTTGTATCAAATCCCGTGGACATGGATTCAAGGCGATGCGGTGAAAGTAGGCTACACATGGGTACAACCAGCATGAGACGCTTTCACTCCCATCAACCATGATAGTCCAAGATTCATAAGATGGTTCGAAGGATGTCGCTTGGAACAAAGTCCTTGAAGAATTTGATAGCAATACATCGGCAACGGAACGTCTCCCAACTCATCCATTTTATCCAGTGGCATCGGAAGATTTCGACCATGTAAGCATTCACAACACACCATCATCACGATCAGAAAGTTCAAGCACTGAACAGCCTAAAGCCGAGGATTGACCGACAACATAACCACAATATCCAATATTAGCCCTAACATAGTCGTTTCCGAGTATATATTTCATCCATTTGTCCCAAGAATGCGACGGAGTTCGGCAAATTTTGGAATCCATTGGATAGACACTACATACAAAGGTGCGGATCCGGACGGACAACAGAAAATAGAAGAAGGACCATATCTCTTTTCATACAGATAGAGTTTCTAGAGCCTGAACAAAATAAAGATTCCTTCTTACTCCATGAAACGGATGACTGGGCATGACTATGCAAAGGGCCCACAACATCCCTCCTAAACTCTCCCTAAATTTTACTGTCGAGATGTTTTCACCTCCCGAATGAGCTAAAGACTTAAATATTCCCTCGTTGGAAGATATGAAATTCTTTTCCATCCAGAATGGAGGGGCGGACCGTCAAAATCCGAGTTCGTACGAGAATTCTACAACGATTCTAGTAAGGGGCGCTAATTAGGGTTGCAACATGCTAAAATCTGAAGCAAAGTTGTCACCTTCCCAAAGCAAGCCATCATCTTCCCACAGAACTAAGGAAAGTTGCCATCATCCCACGGAACTGAAGCCAGTCGTCATCCTTCTAAGGAACCCAAGTTAACTCCACTCCAAGCTGAGCAATGCAAACAACTCCCTTTCAAGACGACCAATGCTGATGGCTCCTATTCCAATCCAATCAAGTGCTAACGGCTTTAAGTCCAAGCTGCCCAATGCTAACGGCTAATACCAAGCCGATCCAATGCCAGCGACTTCCCTTCACGCCAAGTCTATGCTAGCAGCTCCGCTCCGCGTTCCAAAGCCTAGACCAAAATACGTGCAACCGTTCCAGATCGAGGCCAACAACTTGCATCTCAACCGTCCTTTACCATTCCGCAACCTAACCTGCAGTACCACGAGCAGAATCTATGTAAAGCTGCTAAACACAAGGATCACAAATTCTCCCTGCTTCCCGAAAAAGGTAAGACGGATCTTTTTGACCATCTTGCATGATTTACATTTAGATTATGTCCTTGTCTGTCACCATCTTATGCTTACCTCGCAATAACGCCCTGTTCGGAGCTAAGCATGGGACTTAATGTTGATGGTGGTTTTTAACTTAGGGGTAAAATCGTAAAACCCTAGTCAGACAGTGACGTCACAGAACTAAAACGCATTTATTGAACCCTTTAATATGTCTGCGAGAAAATTACCAGGGTACCTTTTTTTTAATTAATTAATTACTAATTAAGGTTTCGATAGGCCAAAAACCTAATTCCCACGCAACATGTGCTAATGGATAACCATGCCAGCCACACCCACCGCGCCAAGGCATGCCAACCATGCTAGCCGCACCCCTTGTGCCAATGGAAAGTCGTGCCAGCCACACCCACCACTCCAAGGCATGGCAACCATGCTAGCCGCACCTTTTGTGCCAATGAATAGACGTGCCAGCCACACCCACCGCTCCAAGGCATGCCAACCATGCTAGACGCACCCCATGTGCCAATGGAAAGCCATGCCAGCCACACCTACCGCGCTAAGGAATGCCAACCATGCTATACGTACCCCCTGTGCTAATGGCAAGCCGTGCTAGTGATAGGTGTCTAAAACACCTTATTATTTATCTATTGTTTATGCTTTCTCTGCTAGTTTTCTTGTAAATTATGTATCTTATGTTTTGTTTTTGAGTACTTAGGTACTTTGGAGTCATTTGGATCAAAAGAGGAGAAAACATGGCAAAAGCGTTGGAAGCGGAGTGTGTCTCATTATTTGCTTTTATTTCTTCATCTTTGTCTGAAAAGTATGTTCCTCTTTAGTGATGCAATTTCTGTCTGAAAAGCATGACAACTTTAATGATGTTAAGATTTTGAAGAGAAGAAGTGAATTTGAGATGCAAGAGGCGGCTGCGATTGGTGAAAAAACATTCATTTGGAGCAACAAGGAGCAAAAATACCAATTCACATGCGAGCAGAGTTATGCTTGAAGTCGGATAGGTTGTGCAAGAAAGAGAACTGTCAGTTTCCCAAAACTAACAGTTAAGCAAGAAATTAAGCAGTCAGTTTTGCGAAACTGACATGCCATGGATGAACTGGGTGACCCTTATCCCAATAACTGGGGTGGCTAAATCCTGCACAAATCATTACTTAGACCTAAAATTGAGAAACACTCTTCTCAATCATTTGTAATCTGAAATTGAGGAGAAGGAAAAGCAGGTGTGACTGCTGTTGGTTCCAAGTACCCAGATCGAGAAACAATGAAGAAAGGGAAAAGGGGAAGAATGCCCCAATTTGGACCACCAAGAAACAAAAATTCCCCAGACGTTAGGCAAGAAACCAAAATGCCCCAATCCGTTAGTTTTACCTATTATAGTCAAGCCGGGGCATATTGGTTAACTTTGACTAGTCAACTCTGGGATGAAAAGTCAATTTTGCCCTTATGTCACATGTTTAAAATTCAGGGTTCAGTGTTTAAAATTCAGGGTTCAAGGCATAGGGTTCAGGGTTCAAGGTCTAGGGTTCAGGGTTCAGGGTTTAGGGTTTAGGGTTCATGATTTAGGGTTCAGCGGTGGTGGTTATGGTGGTTGTGGTGGTGGTGGTTGTGGTGGTGGTGATAGTGGTGGTGGTGGTGTTGGGTTCAGTGTTTAAACGTCAGGATTCAAGACCTAGGGTTGTGGTGGTATTTGTGGTAGTGGTGGCGGTGGTGGTGGAAGGGGTGTTGGTGGTTGCGGTGGTGTAATTCGCGGCAGCGGTGGTGGTGGTGGTGGCGGCGGTGACGATGGTGGTGATGGCGGTGGCGGTGGTGTAATGAAGTTATAAGCATACTGTTGTGTAATGACAGAAGGGAAAAAGTGACCTTTTTTTGCACGTGTGTGACCACATGCTTACTGTTTTGGCCACTTAACCATGTGAAACGGAATATATAACAGATTGGGGAATTTTGGTTGCATTTTGGGGCATTTTGGTTTCTTGCCTAACGTCTGGGGCATTTTTGTTTCTTGGTAGTCCAAATTGGGGAATTTTGCCTCTTCACCCATGAAGAAAATGATGCTGTTAATGAAGTAAATCAGAGATGAATCAGAGATTAAGAATGGGTTTAGAGCAGATTCGCAGCTGGATATAAGAATGGTATGGAGTGTTGAATGAAGAAAACAAACGTTGGTGATGCAGCTTCCATTAAGTTCGAAGATCTAGCAGGACAAGCTTGTGGCATAGGTGATGAAATGCAAGCAACTAATGGTGGAATTAGTTTATGGCCGAGAAAGTAAGTAAGCTGAGAAGATGGTCTGCTGTGTGGGTGAGCAGAGAAGGAGAAAGTGAAGGTGTTAATGTGTTTTCTAATGAGTTCAAAATATTGGGTTGTTGCCGGAAATGATGGTTTTGCAGGGAAGGATATGGAATGGCCTCCGACATCACCAGCAAGTTCCATCTCTCCATTACCAGCAGACTGTACGAAAAATGTTCGTAAAAAGGTCTGAACGACCTCTGCTGCTGTGACCAAGAATTAAAGGGTTTCAGAAGATTTATTTGGCAGCAGTTTTAGGGTTCGATTCGTAAGGATAAACAGGCAGCTCGACGGGTGGTTGACTTGGGTTTGTTTGTAACCAGAATATATGGCACGATGTTTTAATGTTGGAAGGTCTGGTTGTTTGAGTTTGAGTAAAGAGTTGGATCTGAGACAATGGCTGTGCTGATACTTGAATTGGTTGTTGGTTACGCAGTTGAGGTTGATGCTGCGAATGGTGGGATGGTGATTTTGGCAGAGATGGAGGAGATGAACAATTCGAGTAGTATTGGTGTTAGAAGCTACAGGGAATGAGATTTTGGTATCAACTGAGATTGAATTGCTACTTGAGAATTAGCTGAATGTTATGGTCAAAGCATTGGAGGAATGAAGCAAACAGTCACTGAGTAGGTAGAACTGGTGTTGCTGCTGCTCAGTGAATGAATGAAGCAGTGTTTGTAATGGTTGCGCTGAACCAAGGTTTAGAATGAGGCCAAGAAGTTAGCATTGTTGCTGGTGTATGCTGCTGGTGCTTCTTGACAGTTGGGCATTGAATGAGCTGCAATAGAGTGTGGCAGTTAGCAAGTTGGCATGAATGAAATAGCAGGTATTGATGTTATGTGCAAGTACTGATGCGTCTGAGAAAATGGAGCTGTGGTTCAGGCCTGAGATCGTGTAGGTTACAGCTAGTGATCCGGTGGTGGTTGGAAGTGCAAGTGCTGCTATGGATGGAGTATTGTTTGAGGCAGCAGAGAACGGTTGCAACTGCAGAAATTGGTGCCTCGAAGAATGTAAAAAGGCAGCGAGGCATTGTTGGTTGACGCTGAACTTGTGGTTTTTGAATGGATTGGTTGCGGAGGTTGGTACGAGCTGCAGAGATGGTTATGCTTATGGGATGGAAGCCATGGTTGCCGTGGGTTATCGCTGTTACTGTGGTGACGAACACATAAATCTGGGGTTATGTTGTTGATTGCGGCTGAGAAGAAATGTCTCAACGTTAATGGAAGCTGTAGTTAGTTTGTATTGATGAAGCTGGTGCTAAAACATTGCAGTTCAGGTGGAGTTGCTGTTGCAGGACAACACATGGAATTTCAGGGCTGATGGCTGTGAATGGTTGTTGCAGTTCTGTTGTGGTGTTAAGCAATGAAGCTAATGGGTTGAATGGATGTATGTTAGGAGACGATTTAGCAGATAAGCTATGAAGTGATTGGCAGCAGTTGGTGGTATGAGTACATGCTGCAGAGACAGTGCGAAAAGTGAAAAAAAATGGCGAACCAGTGGTACTAGTTCCAGTAGTCGGATTTTGAAACCAAAAGTGGGGATCGTAAAGATTCAGTGAATCATGAAGGGGGTTCGAGTCGGATGCAAGAGTCGACGGTGGGATATATGAGTTTGGAGCTACGCTTTTGGGTACATTTTCGCAAGATTATGAATTGTCTTAAGTGGTTCTATGGTGAATGTGTAGATTGAAAAGAAGAAGAGTGAGCTGCTGAAAGTGCATAATTACCTGGTGATATTTTCTGATCATCAAATGGTCGGAGATAATTTTCCGGTGACAAATTCCGACGGCCGGTGGCCGGATTCCGGCCAAAAAACCCAGTTTTCCGGCGAACACTTTTGGGACAAATTTTCTACATGGGTTTCTCTTACTCGTGGGCTTGGTGGATTTCCAACTAATGGACTTTGAAGACAAAACCTATTTTTGGAAGGAGAAAAATCTATAAAAAGGAAGTTTTCTACACAATTTGATATACAACGTTGTATTCTATTCTTGGAGCTTTTGCAGAGAACTACTTCTAGGGTTTGCTTTCTTTTATGTTTCATCTTATTTCTTTGAATATTATGATGATGAACTCCATGAATATGAGTAGCTAAATACAATAATTGGTTATGGGATAAAAAGTTGATTTCTTCAAGCATGTTATTTGATTCTATGAATTAGTTTTGTCTCAATTTTATCGTTTATGATTCATTGTTTTATTATCATATGATTTGAATGCTAGTTTGGTTGAGTCCGGAATCAATTGGATTTGTTTTCATCTCTATAACTATATTAGGTTTTTCAATACGTAAAAGTTGTGATCTCTGATTTTTAGTAGAATCTTGTGGTTAATACTTGTAGTGATACATCTTTTTAATCGCATATGAATCATAACCTTTGTTAAAACGAATTAGTGCTTTTACACGTTTGTTTGCATCGATTAGTCTTATTTCATAGAACTTATTGCTCTTAGGGAGTTAAATCTAATTGTGCTTTTACACTTTAGGTTGCTTTTTAAGAAGATTTCATGATAGCATCTGTTAATGTTGTTTGTGATAAAATCAAGAAAAAAATGGGATACTCTTGCGATCAAGATATCCTAGGACTTTTGATAATTGAGAGATTAAATACCAATTCTAATCATAGATGAAAAATACAAGTTTGTGAATGATACTATCCCTTAACCAATATCTTCTCCTTATTGATTATTCCAACTATTTACTTTGATTTATTTAGTATTATTACTTTGATAAAAACAAAAACACAAACTCTTGGGTTATTTGGTTACATAAGAATCTGAAAATTGCATAACAACAATCGTCTCTCTGTGGATACGAACTCTTTCTTATCGAATACTATATTTATATTTAGTAAAGTGAGGAAGTGAAATTATTTTTGACGCATACGATACGCATCAAATTTTGGCGCCGTTGCCGGGGAGGCATTCGGCTTGTTATCTAGTTTTTAGTTTATTTTTATTATTTTTCTGCTTGCATACTTGTGTTTCGTTTCTTGTCTTGTTTCTCACTTGTTTGCGAGAATTGTTTTTCAGGTACCTAATCTCTGGCTTCTAAAGATTGGAATTATCCAAGGTGCAGGATAGCTACTCGAAAAGGAACAATACTCCAACCAAGGCAAGGAACAATGGAAGAACACAACTTGGAAGTAGAACACGAAGCTCTTCGGCAAGAAGGAGAGGAAGTAGAACACGATATTCCTTTTGAAGAAGAAGGAGAAGAAGAAGAAGCAATGGGTGACCCTGCAAATCGTTCACTTAAAGACTTAGCTTCTCACAAGCTGGATATACAGCAGGGTTGCATTCAAACTGAATCCACTTTTGAAATCAAGCCGAGACTTCTTAGAGAATTACCAAAGTTCCATGGCTTGGTGAATGAAGATCCAAACAAGCATCTTATGGATTTCCACACCATTGTCATGGCTATGCTCCCAGCAAATATGGAGGCGGATGGTGCTATGTTGAAGGTTTTTCGATTCTCATTGGAAGGTAATGCTAAGGATTGGTTATACTACTTGCCTTCCGGGAGTGTTACAACTTGGAATGGGCTCAAGAAACTCTTTCTAGAGAGATATTTTCCTGCATCTAAGGCTACTCAAATTCGCAAGGAGATTTGCGGAATGAAGAAAAATGTCGGAGAATCGTTATATGATTGTTGGGAACGATACAAGAGGTTGGTGGCAAGCTATCCTCATCACCAATTTAGTGACGCCATGATCATCCAATACTTCTATGAAGGACTCCAATCAAGTGATAGGAATCTTATCGACGCAGTGGATGGTGGTGCACTAGTGATCAAGACGGTGGCACAAGCTAGAGAGTTGATTGAAAACATGGCCGCAAACTCTCAACAATTATTGAGTCGTGGTTCGGATGTGCTTCTTCGGCGAGTCAATGAAGTGAGCGAGGTGGAGGAACTTTGTCAACAAATGGGAAACATCACAGAAATGCGACAAAAAGTTTCAGCCGTGGTGATACCAAGTTCTCATGGGTATGAAGACGTCAATGAGTTTAAATAAAAATAATAAAAGGAGAGATTCATTGGGCTTAGGATTTCACCGAATTCATAACAATAGGTTCAATTATTCATTCTTCAAAGCTTATCGCTCAACAAATAAAAACATGGACTCTTGTTTTGCCAAAGTATATCTTCAAAACATTAATTGTATCCCCTAAGCATAGATTATCTAAACAAAGCATAACCTATCTAATTGAATCACAACTAATTTTATCGAATCATAAATCAATTTAAAATAGTGCAAAAGTCATAAAAAGAATTAAATAATTTTACCCATGTTGAATTTCTCAAGCTTCTCCAATTAACTTCAAAGTGTAGGGTTCTAGCTCCGCATGGTAAAAACACACTCAAAAGAATTTTTCATTGCCCAAAAGTGGTTTTATTGAAGAGAATATAATCAACAGAGATTTGTAATACTTTATGGCCGTTAGTAACCCAATGTTACAATGGAGTTGTTACAAAGCAAATATCACGAGAGAACTATAGCTCAAATTGTCGCAAACAAACAGCTTATCTTTTAAGCGTGAACGATGCTTTTTTACGATTGTCTTTGAAAGTCTGTTCTTCACGTTCTTCCTTATTTTTCATTGATGTCGCTTGATTTCTCTGCAAAGAATTCTCTCTACTCCGTAGCCTCCCAATCACTCCATCCCTTTTAATAAACCCCAGAAACCTATTTATAGCTAACAGGCCCATCTAATTTCTCTCAATTACTCCCAACAATCTTCATTTACTCGGTAGTGAAAGAAAATATTCTGGGAATATTTTCTCTCCTTTTTTAGCTTCTCACGCGCTTTTCTCCATTCCAAAGACGCTCCAATTCGATTACACATGCTCCACAAGGTTTCTCTATGCATCAAACACGATCATAACACACACAAATTCTTCCAGAACTCGTGAAGAACTCTCCCTGCACGTGCTTATCTGTTTTGAGCTCGTGAATTGGCTAGGAAATTCTAGCCAAATTTGATCGAACAAAAAGCCCAAAACGTGTTTTCTAGGACATAACACAACTTCCTACCGAAAATTAGCCATTGAATCGCCCTAGAACACGTTCAAAAATCAATCGAAAATCTGCCAGTTGCATGCATGGTTTTCCCGCCAAAAATCATTTTTCAAATGTTGAAGATGGTGTCCCCCTAACCAGAACTGGGGTGCGAATAGCAGCTTCCTTGGGTGACCTGGGGTTGCCCCTTAGTAATTAGGTTACCCCTTATCCAAATTGAGGGTCCGTATATCAAATGTCCTCCGGAGGTGCCTTTAACAGTTTTTCGAGCCGATTCTTCTAAAAACGTTTATTTGCCAAAAACACCTACAAACAAGATTATTAGTGATAAAATGAGTCCTAGCTAATGTATTTATGGGTGAAAATGCGTCGCACTTTCGTGCTCATCAATGAGCAAGTTAATGCGGTTTTTACAAATCAGCCAAGACGGTATGATCCTTATTCCAATACTTACAATCCGGGATGGAGAGATCACCCCAATTTTAGCTATGCGAACAAGCAAGGAGTGGTTCAACAACATACTTTCAACAATTCGGGTGGATTTCAACCTCAACAACAACAATTCCAGCTGCGTCAACAATTTCAACAATCTCAATTTCAACAATAACAACCTCAAAATCAGGGGTCAAGTATGGAAGAGTTGATGAAATCTTTTATGCAAAGAACGGAGAGCACAATGAAATAGTTGCAAACCCAAGTTGGTTCTATGGCTCTTGAGATGAACCAAATGAAGGCACAAAATAGTGGGAAACTCCCTTCTCAACCTATTAACCCAAAAGAGGGTGTCAATGCGATTACGTTGAGAAGTGGTACACAACTTGTGCAACCCGAAGTTGCTGATTCGGGCAAGGTGGAAACACCAAATGAACCTGTTTTGGAGGAGAAGAATGAGGATTCTCCCCAAACTTCTGAGGTACCTATTCCTAACTCTAAAACTCCTATTCCTACTTATGTTCCTCCTTTACCTTTTCCTCGCAGATTTGCAAATTCTAAGAAGGAGGCACTAGAAAAGGATATTTTAGACGTTCTTAAGAAGATTCATGTGAACATACCACTCATTGATGCTATAAAGCAAGTTCCAAAGTATGCAAAAGTGTTGAAGGACTTGTGTACCAATAAGCAAAGGCTCAAAGGTAATGAAGTGCTTAGTGTGGGGTAGAATGCTTCGGCAATCTTACAACACAAACTCCCACTGAAATGCAAAGACCCGGGCAGCTTTGACATCCCCACACAATTGGTACCACTACATTTAACAAAGCAATGTTAGACTTAGGTGCATCCGTTAATGTTATGCCTGCATCTATGTATAAGTCACTTGATTTAGGTCCTCTCAAAAAGGCTGAAATTGTGTTGCAATTAGCTGATCGCTCTAATGTCTACCCAATGGGTATTGTTTAGGATGTTCTTGTGCAGGTTAATCAACTAGTATTTAAAGCATATTTTTTTGTCTTAGAGATGGATGAAGTTTCACCGGACTCGTCTCTTCCATTGCTACTTGGGCGTCCCTTCATGAAAACGACGAAGACCATTATTAATGTGGATAAGGGAACGCTAACTATGGAGTTTGATGGGGAAGTAATACGTTTCAACATTTTCGAGACGATGAGATATCCTAGTGATGTCCATTCTTTCTTCTCCGTTGATGTTATGGATACATTGGCACAACAAATGTTTGAATTTAATGGTGAAGATGCTTTGGAAACCGTTCTAACTACATCCATTGATAATGGTGTAGAGTGTGGTATTGAGGTGAAAGAAGCCCTTGGTGATCTCAACTCACTACAAGGATGCCCGGAAACTCATAATATCTCTTTTATTTCTTTACCATGGAGTGATGAAAAACTTTTACCTTCTATTGTTAAATCTCCAAAGTTAGAATTGAAACCTCTTCCTAGTCACTTAAAGTACTTTTACTTGGGTGACAATGAAGAGTTACCTGTGATTGTTTCTAACGAGCTTAGTGAATTACAGGAGCAAAAACTTCTAAGGGTGCTAAGGAAGCACAATACGGCCATAGGATGGACAATTGTCGATATCAAGGGTATAAGCACAAGATACGTTTGGAGGACGATGCAAAGCCTAAAAGGGAAGCGCAACGTCGTTTGAACCCACCAATGATGGAAGTTGTGAAAAAGGAGATACTCAAGCTTTTGGAAGTGGGTGTTATCTACCCCATATCCGATACCAAGTGGGTGAGCCCAGTACAAGTTGTACCAAAGAAATCAGGTGTGACCGTGGTGGAGAATGATGAGAATGAACTTTTCCCAACTCGTGTGCAAACCGGTTGGAGGGTTTTATTGATTATAGGAAATTGAATGCCACTACTAGAAAAGATAACTTTCCATTACCTTTTATTGATCAAATGCTTGAACGTTTAGCTGGACACTCTTATTATTTCTTTCTTGATGGCTATTTAGGTTATAATCAGATTGTGATAGCGCCGGAGGATCAAGAGAAAACCACTTTCACTTGTCCTTTTGGTACTTTTTCTTATATAAGGATGCCTTTTGGCTTGTGCAATTCTCCAGCTACTTTTCAAAGATGTATGGTAAGTATATTTTCGGAATATGTTGAAAACATAATCGAAGTGTTCATGGACGAATTTAGTGTCTTTGGTGATTCATTTGACCTTTGTTTGAAAAATTTGTCACTAATCCTAGAACGATGTGTTGAAACAAATATTGTGCTTAATTGGGAGAAGTGCCATTTTATGGTAACTCATGGCATAGTTTTAGGCCATATAGTATCTTCTAAAGGCTTGGAAGTTGATAAATCTAAGATAGACCTTATTCGTGCTCTAACACCTCCCACTACGGTGAGGGAGATACGCTCTTTTCTTGGTCATGCAGGTTTTTATCGTAGATTCATCAAGGATTTTTCCAAGATAGCATCACCACTTTGTACCTTATTGCAAAAAGATGTGGTTTTTAACTTTGACGAAAAGTGTGTGGCGGCATTCAATCGTTTGAAAGAACTTTTGATTTCAGCCCCTATCATTAAACCACCGGATTGGAGCAAGCCTTTTGAGCTCATGTGTGATGCAAGTGATTATGCGGTTGGTGCGGTGCTTGGGAAGCGGGTGGGGAAGATACCTCATGCTATTTATTATGCTTCTAGAACGTTAAATGAAGCCCAACAAAACTACACTACCACTGAAAAAGAGTTATTAGCTATTGTTTTTGCTTTGGAAAAGTTTCGGTCTTATTTAATTGGTACAAAAGTTGTTGTCTTTTCAGATCATGCAGCACTTAGGTACTTTCTTACAAAGAAAGTAAAAACCGGAGGCTCATACGATGGATTTTACTCTTGCAAGAGTTTGATATTGAAATAAAGGACAAGAAAGGAATTGAGAACACCGCTTGGGATCATTTGAGACGCCTTGTCGGGACAAGGAAGCTATCCCATTGCGTGAAAGTTTCCCGGATGAGCAACTATTCTCAATTGCGTTTAGAGAACCATGGTATGCGGATATTGTGAACTACTTGGTGTCTAAACAAATCCCAAAGAACTTGTCTCGTGCTGAGAGGGACAAACTTAAGAGGTTAGGAAACCAATATATATGGGATAATCCATACTTGTGGAAACATGGCAGCGACCAAGTCATACGAAGGTGCGTTCCCGACTCTGAATTTAACTCTATCTTGTCTTTTTGTCACTCCTATGCTTGCAGAGGACATTTTGGGAGTAAAAGAACAGCTCACAAGGTACTTGAAAGAGGTTTTTATTGGCCAACTCTATTTAAGGATGTACATATATTTTGCACAACTTGTGATAGGTGCCAAAGGACAGGCAATCTAGGTGCCCGAAATCAAATTCCACAAACTTTTATTCAATTTATTGAAGTTTTTGATGTATGGGGTATTGATTTTATGGGTCCTTTTGTCAACTCTCATGGGAATTTTTATATCTTACTTACTGTTGATTATGTCTTGAAATGGGTGGAAGCTAAAGCCACCCCAACTAATGATTCTAAAGTGGTTTCAGATTTTGTGCAAGCTAACATTTTTGCAAGGTTTGAAATTCCAAGAGCCATAATTAGCGATGGGGGATCTCACTTGAAAAAAAAGTTCTTACAAGGATTGTTGAAGAAGTACAATGTGTCGCACAAGATTGCAACACCATATCATCCCCAAACCAATGGACAAGCCGAGGTGTCGAACCGAGAGGTGAAATCCATACTAGATAAGACGGTGAATCCAACAAGGAAAGATTGGAGCATGCGACTTAATGATGCGTTGTGGGCTTATAGAACCGCATACAAGACACCTATTGGGATGTCTCCCTTTAGGATTGTGTATGGTAAACCTTGTCACTTACCCGTGGAGATTGAGCATAAAGCGTTTTTGGAGATTAAGCAATGCAATATGGAGATGGATGGGGCTGGAAAGTAAATAAAGTTGCAACTCCAAGAGCTAGAAGAGTTACGCAATGATGCCTTTGAAAGCTCGCGTATTTACAAGGAGAAAACTAAGGCATTTCATGATTCTATGATTTATATAAAACAATTTTGTGTTGGGCAGAAAGTGATTTTGTTTAATTCTCGTTTGCAATTATTTCCGGGTAAACTAAGGTCACGTTGGATCGGACCTTTTGTTGTTACTAATGTGTTTTCTCATGGTGCAGTAGAAATTCGTAGCATAGCTACAAGAAAGGAGTTTAAAGTGAATGGACACCGGTTGAAACCATATTATGAGAACTTTACTTCCGAAGTTGTGGAAGGTGTGAACTTTGTGGAGGCATTCTCGCTGGAGGAGTCTTAGCAAACAAGGAGCATGTCGGGCTGACGACTTTAAACCAAGCGCTAAGTGGGAGGGAACCCACCGGTTTTGTATCTTTACCCTTATCTTTTTATTTTTATGCATTTGCTTTTATCTTTATTTTCTTTGTTTTTGCATATCATTTGCGGGATTTCCCACCTTGAACTTTCTTTGGACGATTCAATTTTACATTGAGGAAAATGTAAAGTTTAAGTGTGGGGGAGCATTTATATGTTTGTATAGTTTGTTTTAGTGTGTTTTATGCCTTTAAAAAAAATCAGAAAAATAGAAAAACCAAGAAAATAATTGTGCTTTTTGAACTCCGAAATCTAGAAACTTGTGTATTTAGGATGACACCATTAGTGGATGGAACCATTTTGAATGCAGGAGTTGAGGAACCGATTAACTAAAAGGGACGAACATAGCTCAGAAATCACAATTAACATGATAGTTGTTACCATATCTCGGAATATGACCATATCACATTCTATTTTTATTTTTCCATATTTATCTATTGTTCTTTAAGTGCTTTGGTGGGTCACTAAACATCGACGTGTTATTACTTCTAGGATGAAATAGAGTGATTGAGTTACTAGAAAAAGAAAAAAAAAAAAAAAAAAAAAAAAGACCGACCAATTAGACCAAAACGGAATAAAATGACACTTGGGAATAGCAGTATGTGTGAAACGTAGTCCTTGTCTCCGTCGCCTAAACAAGCGTGGAATGAAGGATCCAAGGCAACTATCATGTACTTGCTGACAAGAATCATGCGCTTTTATTTCTTCATCTTTGTCTGAAAAGTATGTTCCACTTTAGTGATGCAATTTCTGTCTGAAAAGCATGACAACTTTAATGATGTTAAGATGTTGAAGAGAAGAAGTGAATTTGAGATGCAAGAGGCGGCTGCGACTGGTGGAAAAGCATTCATTTGGAGCAACAAGGAGCAAAAAGACCAATTCACAGGCGAGCAGAGTTATGATTGAAGTCGGCTAGGTTGTGCAAGAAACAGAACTGTCAGTTTCCCAAAACTAACAGTGATTTAAGCAAGAAATTAATGAAATGTTTTGGAAAAGCATTCAAACCGACATGCCATGGATGAACTGGGTGACCCTTATCCCAATAACTGGGGTGGATAAATCCTGCACAAATCATTACCTAGACCTAAAATTGAGAAACACTCTTCTTAATCATTTGTAATCTGAAATTGAGGAAAAGGAAAAGCAGCTATGACTGCTGTTGGTTCCAAGTACCCAGATCGAGAAACAATGAAGAAAATGATGTTGTTATGAAGTAAATCAGAGATGAATCAGAGATTAAGAATGGGTTTAGAGCAGATTTGCAGCTGGATAGAAGAATGGTATGGAGTGTTGAATGAAGAAAACAAACGTTGGTGATGCAGCTTCCATTAAGTTCGAAGCTCTAGCAGGACAAGCTTGTGGCACATGTGATGAAATTCAAGCAACTGATGGTAGAATTAGGTTATGGCCGATAAATAAAGTAAGATGAGAAGATGGTCTGCTGTGTGGGTGAGCAGAGAAGGAGAAAGTGAAGGTGTTAATGTGTTTTCTAATGAGTTCAGAATATTGGGTTGTTTCCGGAAATGATGGTTTTTCAGGGAAGGAGATGGAATGGCCTCCGACATCAACAGCAAGTTCCATCTCTGCATTACCAGCAGACTGTACGAAAAGTGTTCGTAAAAATGTCTGAACGACCTCTGCTGCTGTGACCAAGAATTAAAGGGTGTCGGAAGATTTATTTGGAAACAGTTTTAGGGTTCGATTCATAAGGATAAACAGGCAGCTCGACGGGTGGTTGACTTGGGTTTGTTTGTAACCAGAATATATGGCACGATTTTTTAATGTTGGCAGGGTTGGTTGTCTGAGTTTGAGTAAAGAGTTGGAGCTGAGACAATGGTTGTGCTGATACTTGAATTGGTTGTTGGTTACGCAGTTGAGGTTGATGTTGCGAATGGTGGGCTGGTGATTTTGGCAGAGATGGAGGAGATGAACAATTCGAGTAGTATTGGTGTTAGAAGCTACAGGGAATGAGATTTTGGTATCAACTGAGATTGAATTGCTACTTGAGAATTAGTTGAATGTTATGGTCAAAGCATTGGAGGAATGAAGCAAATAGTCACTGAGTAGGTATAACTGGTATTTCTGCTGCTCAGTGAATGAATGAAGCAGTGTTTGTAATGGTTGCGTAGAACAAAGGTTTAGAATGAGGCCAAGAAGTTAGCATTGTTGATGGTGTATGATGCTGGTGCTTCTTGACAGTTGGGCATTGAATGAGCTTCAATGGAGTGTGGAAGTTAGCAAGTTGGCATGAATAAAATAGCAGGTACTGATGTTATGTGCAAGTACTGATGCGTCTGAGATAATGGAGCTGTGGTTCAGGCCTGAGCTCGTGTAGGTTACAGCTAGTGATCCGGTGGTGGTTGGAAGTGCAAGTGCTGTTGTGGATGGAGTATTGTTTGAGGCAGCAGAGAACGAAGTTGCAACTGCAGAAATTGGTGCCGCAGTGAACAGAAAAAGGCAGCGAGGCATTGTTGGTTGACGCTGAACTTGTGGTTTGTGAATGTCTTGGTTACGGAGGTTGGTACGAGCTGCAGAGATGGTTATGCTTATGGGATGGAAGCCATGGTTGCCGTGGGTTATCGCTGTTACTGTGGTGACGAACACAGAAATCTGGGGTTATGTTGTTGATTGCGGCTGAGAAGAAATGTCTCAACGTTAATGGAAGTGGAAATGGAAGCTGTAGTTAGTTTGTATTGATGAAGCTGGTGCTAAAACATTGCAGTTCAGGTGGAGTTGCTGTTGCAGGACAACACATGGAATTGCAGGGCTAATGGCTGTGAATGGCTGTTGCAGTTCTGTTGTGGTGTTAAGCAATGAAGCTAATGGGTTGAATGGATGTATGTTAGGAGACGATTTAGCAGATAAGCTATGAAGTGAATGGCATCAGTTGGTGGTACGAGTACATGCTGCAGAGACAGTGCGAAAAGTGAGTAAAAATGGAGAACCGGTGGTACTAGTTCCGGTAGTCGGATTTTGAAACCAAAAGTGGGGATCGTAAAGATTCAGTGAATCATGAAGGGGGTTCGAGTCGGATGCAAGAGTCGACGGTGGGATATATGAGTTTGGAGCTACGCTTTTGGGTACGTTTTCGCAAGATTATGAATTGGCTTAAGTGGTTCTATGGTGAATGTGTAGATTGAAAAGAAGCAGAGTGAGCTGCTGGAAGTGAAGAATTACCTGGTGATAGTTTCTGATCATTAAATGTCCGGAGATAATTTTCCGGTGACAAATTCCGGCGACCGGTGGCCGGATTCCGGCCAAAAAAACCAGTTTTCCGACGAACACTTTTGGGACAGATTTTCTACATGGGTTTCTCTTACTCGTGGGCTTAGTGGATTTCCAACTAATTGACTTTGAAGACAAAACCTATTTTTGGAAGGAGAAAAAGTTATAAAAAGGAAGTTTTATACACAATTTGATATACAACGTTTTATTCGATTCTTGGAGCTTTTGCAGAGAACTACTTCTAGGGTTTGCTTTCTTTTATGTTTCATATTATTTCTTTGAATATTATGATGATGAACTCCATGAATATGAGTAGCTAAATACAATAATTGGTTATGGGATAAAAAGTTGATTTCTTCAAGCATGTTATTTGATTCTATGAATTAGTTTTGTCTCAATTTTATCGTTTATGATTCATTGTTTTATTATCATATGATTTGAATTCTAGTTTGGTTGAGTCTGGAATCAATTGGATTTGTTTTCATCTCTATAGCTATATTAGGGTTTTCAATACGTAAAAGTTGTTATCTCTGATTTTTAGTAGCATCTTGTGGTTAATACTTGTAGTGATACATCTTTTTAATCGCATATGAATCATAACCTTTGTTAAAATGAATTAGTGCTTTTACACGTTTGTTTGCATCGATTAGTCTTATTTCATAGAACTTATTGCTCTTAGGGGGTTAAATCTAATTGTGCTTTTACACTTTAGGTTGCTTTTTAAGAAGATTTCATGATAGCATCTTTTAATGTTGTTTGTGATAAAATCAAGAAAAAAATGGGATACTCTTGCGATCAAGATATCCTAGGACTTTTGATAATTGAGAGATTAAATACCAATTCTAATCATAGATGAAAAATACATGTTTGTGAATGATACTATCCCTTAACCAATATCTTCTCTTTATTGATTATTCCAACTATTTACTTTGATTTATTTAGTATTATTACTTTGATAAAAACAAAAACACAAACTCTTGGGTTATTTGGTTACATAAGAATCTGAAAATTGCATAACAACAATCGCCTCTGTGGATACGAACTCTTTCTTATCGAATACTATATTTATATTTAGTTAAGTGAGGAAGTGAAATTATTTTTGACGCATACGATACGCATCAGTTAGCCACACCTGCCGCGCCAAGGCATGCAGACCAGGCTATCTGTACCCCCCATGCCAATGGCAAGCCGTGCCAGCCACACCTACCTCGCCAAGGCATGCCAACCATGCTAGTCGCACCCCTGTGCCAATGGCAAGATGTGTCAGCCACGCCTACCACGCCAAAGGCATGCCAACCATGCCTGCCACATCTCCACGCTAAAGCATTCCAACCATGCTTTATGTCCCAACACGCCATATACAATGCGGCTACCAAAAAGAAGGCGTGCGATAATTAACAGTCGCCCTTCAATCACAGGAGCAAATCCTAGCCATCCAAAGTTACCAGACAACACATGGTAACCTTTGAAATGAAATCCACGCAAAATCGCGCCAAGGCATGCCATGCCAACGACACGCCAACCTTGCCGCGCCACCATGCTGGCCTTCCTATGCGGCTACCAAAACGAAAGCGTGCGGCGATCAACGGCTACCTTTCGTCTTAAGATGCAAAATATCGACAGTCGATGGTCACCAAGCTAGCAATTCTTACAAACTCGACTTGCCAGGAAAAAACAATATGCTACATGTTTTCGACAAAATATTCGAGACATCAACACATATCACAAACTGGGGGATCCTATTTGAGTATTGGTTTGGAGGTTTACAGCGTGCAGCGTACACTACGCCTATCATAAGGAAGTGTCATAAGGATGATGCAGTTAGTAAATATAGGGAGGTAATAGTGAAACGCTATTTTTTATTGAATATCAATTCCATGCGTTAACGGTTACCACCTCCTCCCATTTACTCACCTATTTTTCCATTCCTTAATGAGACCAGAGTATGTTTCACTTTGATTTGTATAAATAGGTCTTACCTATTTCCACCAAACAACAAGTTCAGTCAAGAGCATACAGCACTCAGAAAATGTTTGCTAGCTTTCCATTTGTTAGCTTCCCACTTTCTAATACAAGTCATAGAAAACAACCACTCTTCCAGAAATCAACTATTCTGGTCTCATAACTTTCCTTGCTTCCCTCCCCAAAACCAACCCATTCTCCTTCACTTTATGACCGAAGCAAGTCTGGAGTGACCATTTATTGGCTTAGGCCGGACTTGTACAAATTGATCTCTCGAATCTAAAGTACTCGTGTGCAATACATTGTTTAGGATTTAAATTTGTTTCTCACCCACACACCCGAAATTACCGAAGTTAGCAGAAACTGTTTTCACCCACAAAAAACAATATAACAAACTATCACTACTTCTCCAACTGATAATATTACTGTCTCCATTAAAAAAATCTACAAGTTGGATATAATTACTAACGGAAACCACTTTAGACAGATTCTTCTCTTGCACCCAAGAGATAGCCCAAAAAAGCGCAGTAGCCTCAGCACCAACTGCTTCTTGAATCTGTCCAAAGTCAAAACTACATCCTTTTATCCTTCCTACAATATCGCACCAAATGAAAGCCATACCCATATTAAAGTCTTTGAAAGAACCATCAACAAAAATAAATTGATCCACATCTTCACTGAAAAACTCAAAATATTTCTTAGCATTCTAGGTAACCACAGGTGATAAAACATAGGTGTTTATCATTTTTCTTATATCCAAAATAGTTTTAACCATGTCAATGTTAACTTTTTTAAAAACAACATCACATCTCATCTTCCAAATGCACCGCATTACTATAGCTCCAATGCTTGGCCAATTCACAACAAAAGAAGAAAATTCTAAATCTTTATCAAAAAAAAAAACAAAAAGATATCTTCTAAATAATTAGTGTCAATTGAAACTAGATGTTGCAGAGATAAACCAAACCTGATATACAAAGAAATAAGGCATTTAAAGAACAAATGAAAAGCAGACTCTTCATCACCCTTGCATAACGGACACATTTCATCTATATAAGGTTTTTGGGGCGTACCTAATGGTGCCAAAATAGGATCACTAGATAAAAAAATGTCATCACATGTTATCCACCTTTTTTGGTAATAGTACCTATACATTTACGTAATATGAGTTAACGATTATGATTAGATTTAATAAAAATAACTAATTAGTAATATAAATGATTGAGTAAAGTTAAATTCTTAGTTTTATATTAGTAGATAAATCAAATCGTTGTGAAAGAATTTGGTTTTTTTAGAGCACGAAGAAGTGAAAAAAAAATCTAGATTTTTGAGATCATTGCAATTCAAGATGGGCGATTCAAATGAAGAAGGAGTATCTTCATTTCGTAAACAAAATATAATATATGGGTGTGTTTAATATCCTCTTCATAGGTTGAATTTCTCGGAAAATTGATTTTTCACATGCAAGTTCGGCAAACCAGAGAGCGGTTCGGCTGATCACTGGTATGATATATAAATAAACAATTCGGCTCATTTGAAAACTAATACTTGTTGGACAAACTTTTATTTTGAGAAAAAAATCAAGTTAAAGGTTCGACATTTAAACTAAATAACAAATCAAACGAACCATTTTCAAATAACAAGTTCGTCTCATAAACTAAGTATATAATTAGTCGAACCTGAGATACATAAACACTCTGGGAAATTAATTATAGGGTTCGGCTCTATTTTACCTTATCGTATGGTTCAACTCTATTTTTATATTATCTAATCAGCCGAACTTGCAGTTTTCTAAATATACTAAACTAGGTTCGGTTGATAATTAAGGTAAACATATTAGTAGAATTTTTCTTGAGAAACTACAGGGTGACTACAATTTTCATGGAAGACATTAAAGAGGCTTTGAAATCAGAGGAGTTGAAGAAGACTAGTATTTATGGTAAATAGAGTTCTGGAGATGGGTTTTTTGTAAGAAGAATAACTAATTAAAATGGTCATTTGGGTATAATTAGATCGAAGTCAAGGTTTTAGTCAAAATCGGGTAAATTCTATTGTTATCATTTTAAGGAAGAAATCATAAAGGATTTTCCGAACATGAAGAATCTTGAGAAGAATATAAACCAAGGAACTACAACAAATGTTGAAGAAGAAAGTCAAAATGCATGAAACTGTTCTCAAAGTGTATACTAATAGCCAAGATAGTGGGTACCTGGATTCTTGAGTCAAGTTGCAGATTTCCCATATGTCCTCATACAGAGTGTTTGAATACTTAATTGTCAATCTAGATAAGGTGAATGGTAATGTTCTTATGAGAAACAACGTTACTTGTAAAGTGATGAGTGTATGAACAATTCCAATTAAGATGCATTATGGTATAATGAAGACTTTAACCAAGATTATACATGTTACGGACTTGAGATTTTTTTTTATTTCTTTGGGTACACTTGAATCAAATGGTTACAATATTAAAGTGAAGGAGGGTCTCAAGGATAAGTCTTTCTACACTGCAAGGTGTTACTGTGACAGGTCATGCGCCTGTATGTTCTTCAAGTTCACAAAATAATACTACTAAGTTGTGTTATACGCTATCATGAAAAATTAGTCAAAGGGGGTTGGATGTTTTCAGCAAGCATGGGTTTCTTTGTGGTCATAAAACTGGTAAGTTTGGCATTCTTAGATGATTTATCAAGGAAGGTATGACTGTTCATACTTAAGCATAAAGTTGAAACTTGTCAAGTTTAAGCAATGGAAGGCCATGGTTGGAAGCCAACCGGTAGGCAGACAAAGTACTTGAATACACATAATGGTTTAGAGGTTTTTGAGTTCAAAGAGTTTCTACAATGAAAAACGGATTGTGAGACACCGCACAGTAAAAAAAACACCACAATAATTTGGAATTGCAAAAATGTTGAACATAACCATAATGGAAAATACACTCAAGGTGTGTGCTCTCTAACGCTGGCTTATAAATAAAATTTTTGGCAGATTCTCCTAATACTTCAGTCTATTTAGTGGAACGATCTTTATCGACTGCTACAAAGTGCGAGACTCCAAATGGTGTTTTGACAGGTTCACATTTCTAAACATGAAGACTTGACGACTTTTGATGTATGGAGCAATGTAGTCAATCTTGACCGTCTCGGTCGAGATTCCGAAGATATTATCGGTTTCGCCTAAAAAAGGACGATTCTTACAATCTCTCCCAACCGAGGTTTAAGCGAAAATATCGCCTAACTCGCCCAAATCTCGGGCGAGACTAGTCATCCCTAATTCTCGGTATTTATTTTTCGGAATTCTTCACAACAAAAATCATCTTTTTCACAACGAGGAAAAATCAAGGTTTGTAACAAAAATCCTAGCTACATTACACTTAGACATCAATACCAAAGCTTACACAAACAAAGTCAGAATTATTTAAATCTATGTATGATATTGTTCAATCTGATCTTTGTTTGTTTTTAATTTTGATAGTGAAACGAAGTTTAATTCCTTGATTTATTTTTTTACGATGATTCATTGTTGGTTTCTCTATTTGTTGGACAAATTTGGTGATATTCCATTGAAGCTGCATATACACAATTCTGAATGATGACCTTGCACAAAGTATCATAAATTGTATCACCACTTTGGAAATCGAACAGTATTAGTGGCATATATTAGTTCTCGGTCTCAAAAATAACAAGCACTATTTTGGTCAAAAGTACATCACATGCATATAATACTATGACACCTAGTCATTCAAATTTGAGATTTGTGTCATCGAATTAGTCTGGCTAAGAGTAATCAAGATAGATTGTTTAAGCTAATTTAAAAGTTAAACATGGTTTTGATTTTCAAATCTAAAAAATGGCGCTGTTTCACTATTCTTATACAATCTTTTACGGTGTAAATTGTGCAAATTTGTACAAAAAAGTTGATATATATGTTTACAGGTATATAATTTGGAAACAAGGACCAGAAAGTTGATCCGAGAATTTCTCCGATATTTTGTTGTCCTGTCTCGATCAGGAATCAGAAATTGACTACATTAGTCAGGAGGTATTATACATAAGGACCAAACATTTATACCCGGTGTCTTTGTTCCACATGAATTGTGTAATACCGAGATGTTTTGTTTCAAGAAAAACCAAATATGTTTTCGGATGTTAGGTTGTACCTTAATCTTATTTGTCCGGATTAGATTTAGATTTGACTGAAATCCTAAAAACACTACCCAATTAACGAAGTCGATGTCCCGGTGGAGTGTTCGCATCATCTTGTATGTCTTCTTGTTCTGTTGGGTCTCTCATGATGTACAAAATACGTCACCGCCTAATTATTTTTTTAAGCTTGAGTAGTTGTAATGTGTACTACTTTGGATGAACACTTGTTTCTTTTACAACTACAAAGTCATTACTATCATTAATCACTTTTGTTTGTAATATAATGTCCTGGAAAAATAATATAGATATTTGTCTTAATTTGGTGGAAAAATGATTTCTTTAATGTGAGACGCTGGTGTAAATTTTTTAAATAAGATTTGGTCCCTTGTTTAGGGATACCTTAAAATCAGTACAAACAACCACCATGACTTTGGTCAATGAAGATTGAATTTTTTTGGCCCCCCCTTATAGAAGCCGTCTTCTATGTTCTATCAGCAACGCGTGGTTGGTAAATTTATTTCTCTCCTCTCCTCATGTATTTCTTAATTTAATACAGTACTACAAGATTTCATTAGCTTCTATTTTTGGTTCAGTTTCATATTTTATTCGACTATAAATTAATCCATCGATCATCCTTCTCTATGGTCTCTTGAAAATCATTTTTTTTTGTTTCTTTCTTCAATGAACGAACATAGTCAGAAGTATTTAAATCCATATATGCTATTGTTCAATATGATCTTTATTTGTTTTTTCATTTTGAAAGTGAAACAAAGTTTGATTCCTCAAGGGTTTTTTTTCAATGATTTATTGCGTGTTTGCTGGACAAATTTGGTGATGAAAGCTTTGATTTTGTGATTAAATTGATATTTCGGTTGAAAAGATGCATATACACATTTCTGAATGATGATCTTGCACGAAGTATCATAAATTGTATCACCACTTGGTAAATCTAATATAATAGTATTAATAACATAGATTAGTTCTCGGTCTCGAAAACAACTAGCACTATTTTGGTCAAAAGTACATCACAAGCATATAGTAGTATGACACCTAATCATTCAAATCTGAGAGTGTGTCGTCGAATTAATCTGGCTAAGAGTAATCAAGATAGATTATTTAAGCTAATTTAAAAGTTAAACCTGTTTTTCATTTTGAAATTCTAAAAAATGGTTTCACTATACTTATATAAGCTTTTGCGGTGTAAATTGTGAAAATTTGTACAAAACACTTGATATATATGTTTACAGGTATAGAATATGGAAACAAGGACAGGAAAGTTGATATGATATTTCAAGAAGAATTTCCACGAGATTTCGTAGTCCCGTCTATCTCCTGACCGAGACGGACCGAAATCCGAAATTGACTTCATTGGTCTAGAGGTATTATACATAAGGACCAAACATTTATACCCGATATCTTTATTCCACGTGTGAATTGTGTAATATTGAGATGTTTTGTTTAAAGAAAAACAATATATTTCTGGATGTTAAGTTGAACCTTAAGCTTGTTTGTCTGGATTAGATTTTAGATTTAACTGAAATCCTAAAAATACTACCCAATTCTTCACCGCCTAATGATGCACAAAATTCTTCACCGCCTAATTCATTTTTATTCTTGAGTAGTTTCTATGTGTACTACTTTGGATGAACAATAGTTTCTTCTACAACTATAAAGTCATCGCTATCATTACTTATGTTCGTAAAATAATGCCCTGGAAAAATAGTATCGAAATATCGATATTTGTCTAAATTTGTTCGGAAAATGATTTCTTTAATGTAAAACGAGGATGTGAATTTTTTAAACAAGATTTGCTCCCTAGTTTAGGGATACCTTAAAAGCAATACAAAAAATCACCATGACTTCGGTCAATGAAGATTGAAAAGTCTTGTCCCCCTTATAGAATCCATCTTCTATGTTCTATTAGCAGCGCGTGGTTGGTAAATTTATTTCTCTCATTATGTATTTCTTAATCTATAATACGAAACAGAAAGGGGTTTTTAAGCAACCGGCGGTCGGATAATATATATTTTGAGAGACAAATGAATGATCTAATCATCCCAATCTCATCCTAGCAATTGACATCAGATGGTTATATGATTTGTAACCTCTCCTCATTATGAATTTGCATTAATTTGATTTCCACTCATAATTAGATGCTAAAAAAAAATTATGAGTGGAAGACCAATTAATGGTAAAAGTGATACACAAGATTTAAGGTTATTCTTTGTTCTTTGGAATTCGTAGTTACAAGCATGATGTATATATCTATAAAGAGTTTTCTTCGTCAATCAAGTGGAATTTTTTTTTTTAAATCCTACAAAAAAAAATCTCAAAGATTTTATCTATTAAACTCCAACAATGATATAAAAATAATAATTATAATAATATTAAACTCCAACATATTAAAGAATTGTGCATAAAAAATAATGATAAGCTTAATCAACAAGATAAGTAAACAAATAAACATAAATAAAAAACAATCGCTTACTTCAGTTTAAATGTGGTCCAAAAATAAATAAATAAACAAACGATAACAAGCCTTTTTTTTTTATTTTAAATCATCAGAAAACCAACTCAACCCTAAAAAATCATAAAATTTTCCAAAATATTATCTATAAATAACAAAATAAATAAAAATCTTACTGAAATTACCTTAGTCATATGAAGACATTTGATGCGCGTCAAGGCCTCCTTCATGGTTTTAGAACCACTAGTAGCACTAAAAATAATCATATGATTTCATATGGATGATTCAAAGAAAAAAAAAAGGGACTGAATTAATTTAGTGAAAAGATTGGAAATCAGAGAATGAATTCAAATCAAAACTCATTCGGCTGAATGCATCTCTTTATTTTTCAAAAATAAGAATTTGAGAGGTTTAACTAATAGAAAGGAATAAAAACGCGTCGGGCATAAAAATTAGGAAAGTTCTTAGTTTTGGGAAACTCGATTGTGTTAGGAGAAGAAAAATAATGGCTCGCACAAATCGTGTGCTGAAATATTGCTTACCATTTTAATTTGGAATGAAGAGTCTCTTTCAAAAGAAACAGATAGTGAAAAAAAATCATCAAAACCTCATGCATGGTGAAACGTCAAAATAAATGGGCTCTTGACATGATTACTACTCTCAAATTAGATATTGTTTTTGCTTTCTTTCTTCACGAAAATGTATTTTGTTGGGTGCAAAACATGAAGAGTCTTTGAATATAAAATGAAAAAAGCTGCCATAAATATCCAAGACACGTCTCTTTCATCGAAATACTATGAGAACATCTTCCATTCAAATATGAAGTTTTATAGAAGCCAATATATAGTTGTTCTAAAGGTGAGTAAATTTGTACTTGAGGGATTCGTATTATTGATTCATTTGATAGTATATCTATGTGGCTTTTTTGTTCTCAGTGATTGTCTGTTATGATCACAGTACATTTATCTTTAAAAATCTATAGAAATATCAATCCACTTATCCCGATAAAGATTCCAATCTATTGATATCTGTAAGATATTTCCTTGGGTTTTGATAGTGAGTAAAATGGAGTGACATAAATTATTGATTGAGTCATGGGTTTATATGTTTAATTATAATTTTGAATTTATTTGAAGTATGATACAACTATTATTTCGTTGCCTATTGCAGATGTATGCTTCTTTCACGGTAATAAATGATTTATGTTTCTTCATTCATGACTGTATTTGGTTGAATTCTCTATTGTCGGGTTCTTTTATATGTTTTTCTTTCTTCAATAATTTTCTTACATGAGTAGGTAACCTTTTCAGACATTTGATGGATTGTATTTTTTTATAATACATTTGTCACAAGTTTTGTATGGATTCTTGTTTAGGCTATGTTATGGAGTAAGGTTTTGAAAAAAAAAAAGTATTACCTATTTTTGTTTAAGGCTAATGCAAGACTTAACTCTGATTAAAAGAGATATCATTTTCATGTACCCCTTTTGTTTTTCTTCACATTGTATATTTTTCATTTACTCCAGCTAATTGAACTTTTTTATTTTCTCTCTCTATATGTATAATATGCTAAGTTAGAGTTGATTGCTTATGTTTTTGCAGGTTCCAAGATATCATGATCTTTTCGTGGAACGATCCAAAATGGTGAAATTTTTGTTTACCAGTCACTTTGCATCAAATTATTACAAGAACTTCAAAATGAAGTTTTTTATTTTTGATTTATTCGTATTTTTTTTTTTTGAAGCATATTAGTTTTGTTAATACCTTGTTAGGTAATAATTTTCTCTATAATGTATTATTAATGAAAGTTATACAAAATTCTTCACCGCCGCCTAATTCTTTTTTAATTTTGACTAGTTGGAACGTTACTACTTTGGATGAACACTCTTTTATTGTACAACTATAAAGTCATCTCTATCATTACTTATGTTCGTAAAATAATGTTATGGAAAAAAAGTATCGAAATATCGATATCTGACTATTTTTGGTGGGAAAATGATTTCTATAATGTGGACGGGGATGTAATCTTTTTTAGATTTAACTATAGGTTTTGTGGGTATACCTCTTGTAAGACCTCACGAGGACATGGTTGGAAGCAATACGGTAGGAAGATCAAGTACTTGAATACACACAGTTTATAGGGTTTTGAGTTCAAGGAGTTCTGCAAGAAAGAAGGTATTGTGAGACACCGCACAGTCAAAAAAGCACCACAACAATTTTGTATTGCAGAAATGATGAACACAACCATAATGGAAAAGGCGCGCAAGGTGTATGCTCTCTAAGGATGGGTTACAAAGGAAAGTTTTGGCAGAAGCTACTAGTACTTCAGCCTATTTAGTAGAACTATCTTCATTGACTGCTATAAAATGCAAAGATTCCAAATGGTGTTTTGACAGGTTCACATTCTAAACATGAAGACTTGACGACCTTTTATGTATGGAGAAATGTAGTCACTCTTGGCCATCTCGGCCGAGATTCCGAAGATATTATAGCGGCTGATTCTTATAATCACCCCACCAAGATTTAAGCGGAAATATCGCATGACTTGCCCAAATCTCGGCCGAGAGGGGTCATCCCTAATTCTCGGCATTTATTTTTCCGAATTCTTCACAACAAAAATCATCTTTTTCACAATGAGGAGAAATCAAGGTTTGTAATAGAAACCTTAGATACATTACACTTACACAAACAGAGTCAGAATTATTTAAATCTATATATGATATTGTTTAATCTGATCTTTGTTTGTTTTTTCTTTAATTTTGACAGTGAAACAAAGTTTGATTCCTTGATTATTTATTTTTACAATGATTATTGCGGGTTCCTCTGTTAGCTGGAAAAATTTGGTGATGGAAGCTTTGATTTTGTGATTAGATTGATATTCCGGATGAAAAGTTGTAATACACATTTCAAAATGATGATCTTGCACAAAGTATCATAAATTGTATCACCACTTGGGAAATATAATAGTATTAGTGGCATAGATTAATTCTCGGTCTCGGAAATAGCTAGCACTATTTTGGTCAAAAGTACATCACAAGGATATAGTACTATGACTTATTATTCAAATCCGAGATGCGTGTTATCGAATTAGTCTGGCTAAGAGTAATCAAGATAGATTGTTAAGCTAATTTAAAAGTTAAACCTGTTTTTTATTTTCAAATTCTAAAAAAATGGTATTGTTTCACTATACTCGTAATAGATTTTGCGGTGTAAATTGTGCAAATTTGTACATAATAACACTTGATACATATATGTTTACATGTATAAAATTTGGAAACAAGAACCGGAAATTTGATCCGATATTTCAACGAGAATTTATCGTTATTTCTGTTTATACAGTGTGTAAAATACACGGAAGGCATGAAAAATCAAGCCTGCGAAGAATATTCTAGAAGTTTCCAGAAGTCTTGTTGTCCAAGTTGTTTGCACATGAAGTCTATATCAAAATTAGGGTTACATAAACTATATATATAAATACATGTATCCTAAACCCTGATGATATATGGAATCCTAGGTTAGATAAATACAATTTTTGTAAACCTCATATCAATACAATACTCTCCCTATGGGATTCCTCTGTGGATGTGGCAACACTTGCCGAACCACGATAATTCTTTGTCTCCATTATTTATCGTTTTTCTAGTTCTAGCCCTAATTTCTCATCATAATCATCAAATCATCGTGTTTAGTGTTGTTGATGGTGGTTTTTAGCTTAGGATCAAAATCGTAAAACCTTGCATATGATGTGACGTCACTCTGCAAGGAAACAGAACCACGTGTGCTAACTTCTCCACTGGTAAACTTATTGAGCCGCTCAATATACTTACATGAAATTTATCCAGACTGGCGAATCCCAGATATTCTGTAAATTTCGGCGCCTCGCGCATATTTACTTAATATGAGTTCCTATGAATGATTTCGATGCTATGTTCTCCGGATGAACTTTTAATGTTGATATGGCATGACGATTCGTGTTCACTCGCAGCAGAGTAGCACGAATCTCCAAGTATCAAGAATAAGATCTTTGAGTAAGGTATTCAATCAGAAAAGCATGATGCTCTCTGCCAATGAAATTAAAAGAGATCTGTGTCGACACATAGAATTCAATCAACCTTACTAACTTGTAGAAGTTAGGGTTTCGTGCCTTGCGCAACATACTAGACCTTGCTTGTCAAAATTAAGCATAGGAAAACTAGGTAATTAATCCTCCAGGGATTAGCAGGTGCAAAACCTCACCCAGAATCAGAAAAATAAGGAGCCGCAGTAGCAAAGGGAGGCGTGGCCATGCCTTAGGCCAGTTGACACCACTTTCCATTGGCCACACCCCATCTTAAACCGGCCCTATTTTGTTCTACCAATCAAGTCGCTTTAAGTCCGCCACAACGCACTGGAAGTGTGTCCACTCCCTAGCTTGCCAGCCCCACTTCCCATTAACCAATCAGGTCGCCCTAAATAAGCCACATGCATTCCGAATGAGGCCGTCCCCATGTTGCTTGTCGGCCCCATTTTCATCGTCCAATCGGGTCGCTTTAAATCCGCCGCAGCGCACTGGAAGTGTGGCCACGCCCTAGATTGCCGGCACCACTTCCAATCGACCAATCAGGTCGCCCTAAATGCTCCATACGCATTCTGAATAAGGCCGTCCCCATGTTGCTTACCGGCCCCCAATTCTTTCAAGGAGAATTCTTCCATGACGCCGTGGCCACGCTAAGCCCTAATTATTCCAAGGAGAATTCTTCCACAACGCCTTGGCCACGCCAAGCCCTAGTTCATCCGAGGAGAATTCTTCCACAACGCCTTGGCCACGCTAAGCCCTAGTTCTTCCAAGGAGAATTCTTCCACGGCGCCTTGGCCACACCAAACCCTAATGATTCCACGAAGAATCCTTCCAAAGAGCCAAGATTTGGCCACGCCAAATCTTTCCAAACGGCGCCAAACCCTAACTTTAGCTGTGGAGCCAATTTTTGGCTTTGGCTATACCGCGACGTCTCCAGCATACCACTATGCCGCGGCCACTCGCATGACTCCATGCCATTGGCATGCCATTAGCATGTGGCCGATGCCACTTTACTACACAACAATATGTGTCTATAATCAATGGCCATCCTTATTCATGAGATGCAGATCTCAGCCGCAAAAGTTCGCCACCAAATTAACTTGTGACAACTTTTGGTCACGGCACCAACTTGCCTACGGTGCCAATTCTTAGGCCACGACGCCAAACCTTAATTTTGGTCGTGCCCAAACTATGCCAAAATCCTAACTTAGACGCACCTAAAATCATGCCAACGCCATTCCGACCACGTCTCCATGCCACTGGCTGCCAAACGGAAGGTTGCAACAATTACGGCTACCTTTCCTCTCAAGATGAAAAATCTCGACCGTCGAAGGTCATCACCGAGCCGGAAAGCTTCCCAAGCTTAACTTTCCAGGAAATATCAACACGCTACACAAAAACACTCGAGACATCAAAACATGTCACAAACTGGGGATGCTCATCGGGGTATTGGTCTGGTGGTTTACAGCATGCGGCGTGCGATATGCCCGTTACAAGAAAGTATCATAAAAGTGAGGCGGTTAGTAATGGAAAGAAATAATGGTGAAATGTATCCTTCATTATGGAAACATCAATTCCAGGCGTTACCCGTTACCATTCTCCACCATTACTCAAACCGTTCCCATTTTTACGAGACCAATGTACATTTTATTATGACTTGTATAAATAGGTCTCACCTAATTCCACCAAAAAACAAGTTTTTGGTAGGCAACCCACAATATCTAGAAATCACTTGGTATCTTTCCATCCGGATCACAGTTCTACTTTCTGATACAAGTCACAAAACGCCCACACTTCCAAAATTAACTATTATGTTCTCAATACTTTCTTCACTTCCCTCCCTAAGACCAACCCTTCTCCTTCACTTTGTGATCGAAGCAAGCTTGGAACGGCCATTTTTTGGTTTAGGTCAGGATTGTACAAATTCATCTCTCGAATTAAAAGTACTCCCATGTAATACATTGTTTAGGGTTTAGATTTGTTTCTCACCCACACACCTAAAATTACCAAAATTAGCAGAAACGTTTTTCACCCATAAACAAGTGCCTAAAATTATTTTTGGGTACGAACATTGGCGCCGACTAAGAGGATTCTTGAAGACAATCTTGTTTTACCATTGAGAAAAGCGTGGAAGAAATCGTGCATGAATTCGATGCAAAAATCAACAAAGAAATAAAAGTTAGGGTTTCGATTCCCTACAATATGGAACAAAAATTCCTGTGTTCGAGAAATGTTGATGTGCACTTGGAGCGGCAACATGATCGAGTTCGAGGTTCGTGGATAACGAAAAGATCGAGTTCGGGATGAGGATTTCCTATACCCTTCAACATTGATCCTTGCATCACTTCGCAAGCACCTAAAGCCTCACCTTGCACTGAGCACTTAAGTCTTGCTTTTATCGCAAGCATAAAATCTCGTCTTGCACGTGAGTCTGAAAGACTTGAACCTTGGCAAGAATAAAGTCTCATCCTGAAAACGAGCCCAACACACAATATTGGTTCGTCCAAAAGTATCGTTTCAACCACGAAACCAATACCCGATATTGGTCCAAAGACTCGTACTCAACACAAGCAAGATCCATCCTACCCGAGCATCGAGCGCTACATCCTTGTTATGTTGCGAGCAAAATCCTTGCCCCAGCTGCAAGCACACTACGTTCTACTCAAGACTCGACTATCTCTCGAGCATCACAAGTCCATCACGTGGAAAAAAAATCTCGCCTAGCACGTGAGAAAGTGTTTTGCAGGTAATTACAGTTGGGGGCATCTTCGTAATGTCTCTACAAATTCTTAGGGGCGATTTACGTCATCAACGATCGACGCAGAATGAAAAATAAGCTTCTTAACCCCAAACAAGTTGGAGGTTAAGAGGGGGCGATGTTTGTACAGCCAATAAATTGCCGGAAAACCCGCTAGCCAAGGCCCACAAATCAATCTGTCGAAGGAAGATTCCAGAAGTTTCCAGAAATCTTGTTGCCCAGTTGCTTGCACATGAAGTTTGTATCAGAATTAGGGTTACATACACTCTATAAATACATGTATCCTAAAACCTAAGAGGATATGGAATCCTAGCTAGGTTAGCTAACCTGAAAAACTACAATTGTATCATGATCATCAATAAAATCACTCCCTATGGGATTCCTCCGTGGATGTAGGAAACACTTTCCGAACCACGTTATATTCTTTGTCTCTCTTATTTATCGTTTCCTAACCCTAATGTCGCATAATCATCATCAAATCATCGTGTTTAGTGCCTAGAACTAATTTTGGCTACAAAAATTTCGTTTTCTTGTCTCGCTCCTGACCGAGACGGACCGAATCCAAAATTGACTACATTGGTATGGAGGTATTATACATAAGGACCAAATATTTATATCTGGTGTCTTTATTCCACGTGAATTGTGTAATATAGAGATGTTTTGTTTTAAGAAAAACCTAATATATTTCCGGATGTTAGGTTGTACCTTAAACTTATTTGTCCGGATTAGATTTTATATTTTATTGAAATCCTAGTCAATGTACCGGCGAAGTGTTTATCATCTTGTATGTTTTCTTGTTTCGTTGGGTCTCTCATGACACAAAATTCTTCACCGCCTTTTTTTTTAAGAACGCGCAATTGGGGGATATGGGAATTAATTGGGGGATGTGAATTACTTCCCCCAACCCATGGTGGCTGATAAGGGGTGACTTTTGGGGGCCAAAATTCCAAAACACCCTTAGATTAATTTAAAACATAATGAAAAGACTGGTATGACCTTTCCCATAAAACAATAAAATCAAAAACCAAAATAATTTATCCCCCATTTCAAGTTACTGCCGGCATAGTTAGGGTTCTGAAAAAAGAAAATTTCCTTCATATTCTTCATCGACGATTAATCATTAAATCAAAAATTTCTTCGTCGATTAACCTACCCAAATCATAACCAAACCTCCACGAAGGAAAACAAAATCCAAACCGAAGACCAAATCGATTGCTCAACAAAAACACGAACAAGGAATTGCTTCGATTGCTGAAGAACAAGGAGAGGACGAGGCATCGAACTCGGACGATCAACCACTCGCAGCAAAAATAGATTCTATGAGAAGGTTAGTGATTTTGAACTCATTTATGATTGTTTTAATCGATTTATAGCAATGGGTTTAGGTTAGAATCTCCAAACATAGATGTAACAGTCGAGGTATACAGAGTACCAGCATTCGATATGGGATGCATACCACGCCGATTTTAAGTACCGTGGGATCTGGGATGAATATCATGCCGGTTTCAATTCCTGAAAGTGAATTTCTAGTACCGGCATACAAAATGGGTTGAATACCATACCGGTTTTAGGTACCGACATAGGTTAATAGTAATTCGGGTATGCCGGTAGTATACTTAAAATACACAGAAACATTATGAACTTTGTCACCAGTACCGGCATTGAATGTTGGTTTCATGTAAGCCGGTATAGGAGAAACGACATAGATTTTATTGAATTCGTGTACGCCGGTAGTAACCTTTAAACATACAAGAACATATATGATTTGTTGATCCGTACGACACTCTATGTCTTTTCCATTGTATGCCGGTACACTATTACCGGCACGGAATTGATTTACTTTGAGAGTGCCGATAGTTGTCTTTTGGTATTCAGAATATAACCATTTATTTACCGGCATTCTCGATAGCTAAGTTTGAATGCCGGTAGAACTAAACCGGCTTCGTCTGTTTAAGAGTCTCAATGCCGGTACTTAAACTTCTAATATAACTTTTCTTATTTTTGTTTCGTGTGCTTATGTTATAGGTCAAAAGCCAAGGAAGCTAACAAAGGAAAAAATAAAGATGCTCTCACTAAGAGAAAGAGGAAGGACGGTCTTGATACTCCTCAGTATCGCCTCCACGATGAAAATATGTAGGTCACAAGAAGCGTTTGGAGTTTGAAACAAGAGGGGAATTTGGGAGAGTGGTGGTGATCGTAGTGCACTTGTAATCCGTGAAGGTACTGGAACAGTTGAGGACGGTGAGCATGATGAAGGTGAAAGTGATGAGGAAGATGGTGAGGTTCCCCCAAGTCAATTAGCAAGCCAAAGCGAAGTTGGTAGGCCGAGTGAATAACTAACAAAAGGAAAGGGAAACGACAAGGGCAAGGGGAAACACAAAGTTAAAGGTTGTTACCTTCCTTACATTGATGACATGACACCCGACCTTGAACGTGGTAAAATTTGGGGTGAAGCTCCGGAATCGAAAGTACTATTTGGATACAAGCACTCTTGGGCTCGTACTATCTATCAAACCTATGTAAGCATTTTTTTTATTTTGTGCATATGTACTGTTTTGGATTTATGCAAAATCTCTTAATCGTATTATCTTCTAATTGCAGGATCATACTAAGGCTGTTCGTGTTTGCCGAAACCAAGCCGCGACTCATTGGGATTTGTCTTTGGAGCATGATCACGTCCAAAAAATAGTAAAGGATTCTAGTCTATATGCTTTGGTTGAAAATTATGTGAATCCAGATATTGTGACAGTCAATTGCTTCGTCGAAAGGTACCATGGTGAAACTGATACAATGCACTTCACGTGGGGAGAGATGACCTTGATCCCTAATGATGCCCAGAATATTCTAGGCTTGAACGTTATCGACAAATCAATTACATAAGGAGTTGAGTATCTGGACCTTGAATGGTCGAAGTTACACGCTTTGACTAACAAGCTATTTGGTTGGGACTTCAAAATTTCTACGGAGAGCTTTTATGAATCTCATGCTAGTAAGACGAAGACATTCAAGCTGATGATGCTTAATAAGAGGTTTGAAAATACAAAGCAAAGAAGTTTGGATGATGGATGGGACCCTGCACAGATTCGTTATATAGCCGCTGCATACCTGTTATACATCTTGGGAACTAGGGCATTCCCTGACACTAATGGAAATAGGGTAAGTGCAAACTTTATTCAGTACTTGGATCCGTTGGAAGATGTTTATATCTATTCTTGGGGCACCGCAGTAATGGCACATCTGATGGCGGAGATGAGAAGGGCCTCTTTGGCTAAAACAAACCAATTTGTCGGGAATTTCACTCTACTCCAAGTAAATTTTTTTTCATAACTTATTTTCTTATGTATATTGTTCGCATGTATTCATCATGAACTTAGAATAAAAATTGACTACTTCACATTAGAATAGGTGTGGTGTTATGAACACTTCACAACCTTGTTCAAGAAGTTCCCTTTCTTGAAGACCATTGACCTTCCCGAACCCGATACTCCTAGAGCTAAGAAGTTCGAGTATAACAGTATTCCAAAGCCCGGTAACAATGGTCGACTGATCGAGATAAGATTGGCTCTCGAAGAAATGAGTACAAAATACATTGTGTTTGACCCATATAAGCAGGCTAGAGAAAACCGTCAACTTGTGAGGTTTGGTAACGTTGCATTTTACAATGAGCCGTTCCATGTCGTGTGATGCGCCAACATGGATATAAGCAATTATCACGTTTTGAGTCAGCCCATGATGATAATTATCTTCTTCACTTTTCTATGTGCAATTCAACTCCCAACAAGTTGCATGTAGTGTATGATCCAGATCCGGAACCAACACACTGGAGGGATATGGAGCCATGTCGTTTGGTAGATATTAGTAAGTGGGAGATTGCGGAAAATGGTGATGAAGTTGATAACGACTACATGATAGGTGTAGAATACACCGTATTTACTGTCCATAGAGTTTATGCTTTCTTTGCTATTTTTCTTGCAAATTATGTATTTTACGCGTGTTTTTGAGTTTGTAGCTACTTTGGAGTCTCACATAGGAAAAGAAGAAGAAATCACCCAATTTGAGCAAAAAGTGCAAATTTGTCATAGTACAGGCGATCACTATTGGGAGTCCAACCAAGGTTATGGGGTAACTATATTTGGAGGAGTACTAAGCACAGACCAGTTGAAGTTAAGGGGATGCCAATCCAGGGTATCCCTGATCCTAGGTATGGGTGTAAATAACTGTCCCAGTTGGGTTCATTTTGTCTTATCCATGGGGGTGTAATCATCCGCCCCTGACTAATAACCTAAAATCGAGAGATGTTTTCTCTCGTTCATCTCATTTACGCTGAAATTGAGAAACAGAAGAAAAGTAGCAGCTGCTGATTGAGATTCAAAATCAAGAGAACATATCAAGAAACAGGCTGAGATATTGAGAGAATTAATGAGTTTTTCTATGATTGAATCGAGAGATAAGAAAAGAGATCTGCTGGTGGTCGTTGCTGTTTTAGAAGAAGAGGTGGAACTGGTTAGGGTTTTATTTGATCGAAGAAATTGAGGATTAGGTTAAGTTCTTAATGGCAGAAATCGAGTTTAGGGATTTAAACTCAGGGAAATCAAGAGATATGAGATGGGTTCAATCTGAGACTGGTTTTGAGATTGTTCTGGGAGATGTGCTACTATAAGATCGAGAAGAAGAGGTGGTGTTGATTCTGTCAACAAAGAAGATGTGAAAGAAATTGATGATGTCTGAGATCGAGAAATTAGGTTGTTTTCCAATTGAATCTACAAGGAAGAAGAATGGGTTTTGAGTTTGGTGATGGATCAGAGACACTTGAGAGAAATTAGTGTTTGATTCTGTTGGTGTTCTCAAATTGCAGTTGGTACTGAGATTGCAATGTTGCTTATATGAACAAGATATGAGATTGGAATGAAAAGAATGATTGGTATGACTCAGTTTAAGTCATGAACAGATGGCACAAGAAGAAATAGAGGAGATGCTGAACCGAGTTGTGTTGGTGCTGTAGTAAAGATCAAGAATTAAGTAGCAGATGTGGGTGAAGCTTTGTTGCATTGAATGAATGGAATGCTTAGATGTATGATAGGTTCTTAACAGGAGAAGACTAAAAATTGAGGCCTGAATTCGGCCGGGAATAGCCAGAAAACAGAGGAAACTCTGTTTTCTGCTCTGGCGAGTTGAATTGTACCGACGATGAACTGAGTCAGGTATCCAATGACCGATCCTTACTAGTAACTCAGACTACTCAGCCGATCAAGACAGCTAACTCAAGCTGATTGGGTGTGACTGACTCGGCTGACTTCTCTTCTTTGACCCATTGACTAACAGAAGACCGTTACTTATGACGACACCTGAACATAATATTCCATAACCAGGGGAGAATATCTGGTTGCCGACGGTGACTTTTCCGGCCTATTTCCGGCCAAGAACACAGTTTTCCGGCGAGCCAAAGTTTCAGAATTTTGTGAGGATTTCTCTCATAGGATGTGAAGACTTGGACTTGGAATTGGATGAAGAATTAGGTTTGAATATGGAAAGAGAAGATGGGAGATTTGAGAAAGGCTTGGATTTGGAAATTGAAGTGCTAAAGGAAAGGGATTTTATTCCTTGTAAGATATGGAGAGCATTGAAGCCTATAAATAGAGAAGTTCTTTACTTTTCTATACACACTTACACACACTTTTGTATATCTTTGCACACTTTTTACACACAAAATACTTTTCTTTTCTTTATTCTTTGTGTGAACTCTTTTGCATGAGTAACTAATTTTATTGATTGAGGATGAATTCCTAGTTCTTAACATATGGTTTGAGTTTTTGTTTCAATTATATCTTGAAGTTTTTCATATGATTATCGTTTGTTTTTACTAATATTAATGTTTATGATTGATTGATAGGTTGTTTAGAGTGCATGCTAAATTGATTTTTTAATTTAATCTAAAGCGAGTGAAAGTTAGGGGATAAGTAATCGTTTCTTGACTATTTACATAAGTAGAGAACACAAGACCTTGCGGAGGGATTCCGTGGAGAAATTGTGTGTGAAAACAACGTTAGCAAGTGGACCTTGATCTAAGAGTCTAACTACTAATATCAACCTAATAAATTCATAAATCTTAATGCATTTAACTAAATTACATCTTGAGTAATCTACTACTAGGTGGTTTGGTGAATAGAATCCGGTAGTCGAGAACTTCCGTATCCGGTGATATAAGTGATTTAGGGGTTATCACTGATCTAGCTGCTATACCTACGGTTGGTGATAATCTGTGACTAATAAAAATTAGAAAAGAATATAACTTGAATCATTGTTTTGCAACGAAGAAGGATTCCTTGATCTATTTTCTCTTATTGATTTCAACTTACACTTTTGATTGCTTTATTTACTTTCTTTTACTTTATAAATTCTAGAACCAAAACCCCCCCTTTTTTGTGACATTATAAGACAACTAAAACCTCTTGCTCCTCGTGGAATCTATCTTGACTGCCCTATATTACTTGTTAATTAGGTAGTAAAATATTAATTAATTTGTTGTGGTTACGACACACAACAAATTTTGGCGCCGTTTCCGGGGAGCATCGGACGATTTTAGTTGTTTTTATTTTATTTTTTCTTGCTTTGTTAGATTTTATATCGTATCTAACTTGGTTTTTGAGAATTTTTCAGGTACTCCATGTATGGTGGACAAGAGCAAGCATATTACAACAATCAAAACGGTTTTGAACCTCAACATTATGACAACTTCCAACTATCCTTAGGATACAATCAAAACCAATCTTTTATCTATGATCAATATCCTACAGAACCTTATGGATACTCTCATACATATCAACAACCTTGTAATGGGTATGTAAGTCAAGCACCAAGGTGGGATAAATCTACTTCTAATTGGGTTCATTCGAGTTGTATGAAGATTATCAATGAATTGCAAGACTTGCGACAAATACTAGACCGTGAAAGAAAGAACGTCGCACAAACCAATTTCGGCAACACTTTTTCTTACCCGACTCCGGATCGTAGTTATGATCATTCACCCATTCAAAGGGAAGAGACATGGGAAGGAGAACCTATTGTATCCAACGGTGGTAAGCGTGTGAACGTCCGGAAACTTGCACAGAAATTATACAAATTGGAAGATGATGGAGACTCGGAAGAGCTAGTCGCAGAAATTAGTAGGACCATTCATATGGAACTTAAACGACGTCGGGATAAAGGTTATGAAACCGATGAAGATTCTTATTATGGTGATTCCGAAAATGAAGATGATTGTGTTGAAAAGGACCAACCTTTGGAGACTTTTGATGACACTAGTGTAGATTACTCGAGCCTTGATCTTAATAATGATCAATCACCTATTCAAAAGGTAGATCTTGAGGAAAATACATTTAGTTCTTGGAAACAATTCCTTAGGTAAAGATACGAGTCCGCGGAGGTGTATGAGTGTTGCAACAATGAGGAAGTTATTCCAACTCCGGATCATAATAACGATCCTTGCCTATTCAAAAGGAGGAGATTGGGTGTGACTCACCTATTGTTATAAATGGTGTAACACCCTCACAAGAAGATCTTAAAATATATACCGACAAAAATCATTTTAGTAAATGGCCCGATTCCGATGATGAAGATGTTGAAGAGGTGATGCTCGATAATAAAACCGAATTGATTGAATTCGTGGAAGACCCAATTGAACTTGCTAATGATTATGATGATGCCAAGACTTTATTTAAGGTAGAAAATGATGAAGAATGGTTGCAAGGTTTGATATAGGACCATGATATACAAGAGGTAAGTAATTCACTTGAATTTTTTAAGGATGAGGAGGATTCCGTAATACAAGAAATTGTGCAAGGTTTGGCTAACCCTTTGAATATTAATTCTTCTCCTTTACCTCTTATTGGTTTGAATGTATGTGCTTCGAAAGTATTTTTGGATGACTTTGTTTCTCGATATCCACCATTGGAAACATTTGATGCTAACACCATGCAAGTTTTCCAAGAGGAATACATAGAAATTCCCAGATTCTATGTTCTTTATACACTTCCAAGTGTGGACAAGAATAAGTATGGGGGAAATTTCTATCGGGCGATAACTTTACTATTATTTTCTTGTTCTAATATTTGTATGAAGCTATTGTTTGCAAAACAGGTACTATGGGAGGATCCCCAAATTTTTCGATTGTTAGTATATGGGGAATAAATCTTACAAGAAGCCAAGTCGGGCCGTCGACTTAAAAACAAGCGCTTAATGGGAGGCAACCCATAGGTTTTGTATTTCTTATCCTTTTCTTTTTCTTTTTATTATTTTATTTATTTATCTTGTTCCATGTCATATTAGGATTTCCCACCTTGACTTTACTAGGAGGATTCAATTACATTGAGGACAATGTAAGGTTTAAGTTTGGGGGAGTAGTTAAGCATTTAAAAAAAAAAAAAATTTGCATAAAAATTCCAACTTTTAGAGATTTTAGAGTCACTAGCATACTTCTAGGTATGTTTACATAGAGAATTCTGACCAACATAACTGAACTTGGAAGTGTTAGGGAACTACGTTTGGATTTCATACTTGTTAGAGTGTTAAAATATGGATTTAATCATGCTGGTGATGCAAATTAGGAGCAGAGAAGAATGCATTATTAGAGTTGCTGATCAATCATTAGTGGAGACTACCCATTTTCATATCAACCAAGGCACCGACCAAAAATTCTTCCTTGACTAAAGAGATTCTTTTGAGTGTGTGTCACCGTACGTTAATTCCGGGTAGAATGGTGAGCTACCCAACTTCACACCAATTTCAGCACTATTTTTGATCTCTTGAGTGCTAATTTTTGTCAATCATGAGGGTGACGTCTATGGATGAAAGCCTCCTTCTTGTAGTTCGATTTGCAGTTAGCACCATTCTCTCTCTCGACAACAACGGGTCCATAGAAACACCATTATTATCAACAAGGGAGCGACATCAAAATCTACAAGGAAAGTTGAAAACGTTCAATGTTTACAAGCAACGGAACAAGAAAAGAGCAAATTTCAAATCCAAGTAAAGCAACATACAATGAGCAGATTTTTACATACAAGTTGAAGACTTATTTACAAAAGCGAAGAAAATCAAAAGGTGAGAATTATTGAAGTTTATGATTTCGAGACGATACAAGTTGTGAAGAATCAAGCGGTAAAGTACTTTTCCACGGAAATAATTGTTTTATTTTTCACTTTGATTTGTATTTTGTTTCTCTTGTCTAAAAAAAAAGGAGAAAAAATTTAAAAAAAAAAAAAAAAAAAGTAAAGAAAAAAAAAATGAGACAAGAGAAATATCTATTATTGTTTTTGTTTATTTAATAAACCATGGGGAAGGGAAATTTATAAGGAAGTTTCAAGCGACAAGGATTTTAAGGAAAAATGTTACAAATTGTCAAGAATCTACGAAATTCGAAAGTTTATCATCAATAGTTGAAGCCGAAGACCAAGAGGATAAAGACAAGGAGCGGAAGACATTTCTTTTGGATTCCGTGAGAGTGGTGTTATCATAATTGGCAATCGGATGTGAAGGTAAGTAAGTAATCTCATCCTCGATATAAGTGGTTGATTTCCTTTCTTAGAGATCGTTATAAAAATGGTTTTTCAAAATGTTAAAAGATGTGGGTTTTTCAAAATTTCGGAAGTTGTCCTTCCCACCATTCAACGTGTTGCAGGAATTATCTCTTTATTCCTACCTGCACACATGTGAGACCCATAAAAAAGTAGTCTTTTTGAGTGCAATTATCATAAAAACCTTTTTTGGTGAGGCAGAAGTCGAGGCAAAATGCTTATTGATCGTTTCTCAAACACACATTCTCTCATTATGGTGTGGTTATTTCTCACTCAACATTTAAGAATGAGAATATGTTCTTTATTATTTCTAACTTCTTATTATTAGCATGCAGAAACTCTATGTCCTCATAGCTCTTTGGATGCTTGAGACGCTGTAACGCTTTGAAAGTTGTGAGTTTTAGTTTGATTTGCTCGAGGACTATCAAAGTCTAAGTGTGGGGGAATTTGGTGTAGAATACACCGTATTTACTGTCCATAGAGTTTATGCTTTCTTTGCTATTTTTCTTGCAAATTATGTATTTTACGCGTGTTTTTTAGTTTGTAGCTACTTTGGAGTCTCACGGAGGAAAAGAAGAAGAAATCACCCAATTTGAGCAAAAAGGGAAAATTTGTCATAGTACAGGAGATCACTATTGGGAGTCCAACCAAGGTTAAGGGGTAACTATATTTGGAGGAGTACTAAGCACAGACCAGTTGAAGTTAATGGGCTGCCAATCCAGGGTATCCCTGATCCTAGGTATGGGTGTAAATAACTGTCCCAGTTGGGTTCATTTTGTATTATCCATGGGGGTGTAATCATCCGCCCCTGACTAATAACCTAAAATCGAGAGATGTTTTCTCTCATTCATCTCATTTACGCTGAAATTGAGAAACAGAAAAAAAGCAGCTACTGCTGATTGAGATTCAAAATCAAGAGAACAGATCGAGAAACAGGCTGAGATATTGAGAGAATTAATGAGTTTTTCTCTGATTGAATTGAGAGATAAGGAAAGAGATCTGCTGGTGGTCGTTGCTGTTATAGAAAAGATATGGAACTGGTTAGGGTTTGATTTGATCGAACAAATTGAGGATTGGGTTGAGTTCTTAATGGCAGAAATCGAGTTTAGGGATTTAAACTCAGGGAAATCAAGAGATATGAGATGGGTTCGATCTGAGACTGGTTTTGAGCTTATTCTGGGAGATGTGCTACTGTCAGATCGAGAAGAATAGGTGGTGTTGATTCTGTCAACAAAGAAGATGTGAAAGAAATTGATGATGTCTGAGATCGAGAAATTAGGTTGTTTGCCAATTGAATCTACAAGGAAGAATAATGGGTTTTGAGTTTGGTGATGGATCAGAGACACTTGAGAGAAATTAGGGTTTGATTCTGTTGGTGTTCTCAAATTGCAGTTGGTACTGAGATTGCAATGTTGCTCATATGAACAATATATGAGATTGGAATGAAAAGAATGATGGGTATGACTCAGTTGAAGTCATGAATAGATGGCACAAGAAGAAATAGAGGAGATGCTGAAATGAGTTGTGTTGGTGCTGCAGTAAAGATCAAGAATTAAGTAGAAGATGTGGGTGAAGCTCTGTTGCAGTGAATGAATGAAATGTTGTTTGAATGCCTAGATGTATGCTAGGTTCTTAACAGGAGAAGACTAAAAATTGAGGCCTGAATTCGGCCGGGAATAGCCATAAAACAGAGGAAACTCTGTTTAATTTTCTGCTCTAGCGAGTTAACTCGTACCGACGATGAACTGAGTCAGGTAGCCAATGACCGATCCTTACTAGTAACTCAGACCACTCAGCCGATCAAGACAACTAACTCAAGCTGATTGGGTGTGACTGACTCGGCTGACTTCTCTTCTTTGACCCATTGACTAACAGAAGACCGTTAGTTTGACCGTTACTTATGACGGCACCTGAACGGAATATTCCCTAACCGGGGGAGAATATCAGGTTGCTGACGGTGACTTTTCCGGCATATTTCCGGCCAAGAACACAGTTTTCCGGCGGGCCAAAGTTGCAGAATTTTGTGAGGATTTCTCTCATGGGATTTGAAGACTTGGACTTGAATGAAGAATTTGGTTTGAATATGGAAAGAGAAGATGGGAGATTTGTGAAAGGCTTGGATTTGGAAATTGAAGTGCTAAAGGAAAGGGATTCTATTCCTTGGAAGATATGGAGAGCATTGAAGCCTATAAATAGAAAAGTTCTCTACTTTTCTATACACACTTACACACACTTTTGTATATCTTTACACACTTTTACACACAAAACACTTTTCTTTTCTTTATTCTTTGTGTGAACTCTTTAGCATGAGTAACTAATTTTATTGATTGAGGATGAATTCCTAGTTCTTAACATATGGTTTGAGTTTTTGTTTCAATTCTATCTTGAAGTTTTTCATATGATTATCGTTTGTTTTTACTAATATTAATGTTTATGATTGATTGATAGGTTGTTTAGAGTGTACGCTAAATTGATTTGTTAATTTAATCTAAAGCTAGTGAAAGTTAGGGGATAAGTAATCGTTTCTTGACTATTTACATAAGTAGAGAACACAATACCTTGCAGAGGGATTCCGTGGAGCAATTGTGTGTGAAAACAACGTTAGCAAGTGGACCTTGATCTAAGAGTATAACTACTAATATCAACCTAATAAATTCATAAATCTTAATGCGTTTAACTAAATTACATATTGAGTGATATACTACTAGGTGGTTTGGTGAATAGAATCCGGTAGTCGAGAACTTCCGTATCCGGTGATATAAGGGATTTATGGGTTAGCACTGATCTAGCTGTTATACCTACGGTTGGTGATAATCTGTGACTAATAAAAAGTAGAAAAGAACATAACTTGAATTATTGTTTTGCAATGAAGAAGGATTCCTTGATCTATTTTCTCTTATTGATTTCAACTTACACTTTTGATTGATTTATTTACTTTCTTTTACTTTATAAATTCTAGAACCAAAACCCCCCTTTTTTATGACATTATAAGACAACTAAAACCTCTTGCTCCTCGTGGGATCGATCTTGACTACCCTATATTACTTGATAATTAGGTAGTAAAATATTAATTAATTTGTTGTGGTTACGACACGCATCACTACCTGGAAGATTATCTGGAATGGTCACATCCTTATGTCGTGTGCCCGGATGACGTCCAAGTTCCACCCTAGAAAAAACCTCCCGTTGAAACTCCTACACCTCCACCACCTACGACACCCCAACTTATTAAGACCGTTGAATTGCTAGTAAGTTTTATTAATTGCTTAGTCGTTTAATGTAAACATAATGTTATATATTAGTATATACTAATTATGTGTTTCATGTATTAAACTAGCGCCGTCGGCTTCGCAACTTGAAGAATATTTTTGGTTGCAAATAAGATGAAGGAGTGGTGCTATCCCTTCAAGAAATCAAGGAAGTCGAGCAAAAGCTTGATAGAATTGAAGAAACCGACCCTAGTGCAAAAGCTTTATTTGGAGAAACGGGGAAGGCGCCCGCCAAAAAGAAACAAAAGACCAAGTGAACAATTGGTGGTTATTTTAATTGTGTTGAACATGTCTAGATTAAACTTGTTTTCGTTTGCACCTCAGGGTTAACTATTTAGTTGTTTGGTTTTCTTTTGGTTTATGCTACCTGGATTAAAAATACTTAAGCAGAATCCAGTTGTTTGGTTTATGTTGAACATGTCTGGATTTCTGGTGAAATATTATAATTTCCAGCATAGATGATTTCAGTTCCAGAAATGCCGGTACTTATACCGGCATCCTAGAAATTTACAATTCAATGCCGGTTCCAAAGTGTCGGCATTATAATTGTCTCTAATTATATGCCGGAACATGAATTTTAAAATTTTCAGGTTCCCGTATAGATATTGACAACTACCGGCATGGTGGTATTTTTTAAATTCTACGCCGGTATTCTAATTTTTCATTTTCCTACATTGTTGACATAAAAACGGCATGGTTATGTCGATTCAATCAATGCCGGCACTCTGCTAAAAATTAATTTCAAATTCTCTTTTATTTCATTCCTAATTTATCTATTACATTGGATTGGATACTTTAAATTAAAACATGATAAAAAACATTCAATGGATTGCACTTTGTTAGAGATAATCTATTTCCATTCCTTTTCAACAATTGCGGAACCTTTGAGCCTTTCCCGAATCTGTTCGAAGACATCGTCCGGGATTGGGGTGTCAAGAATCATCTTCACTGGTTCTTATTATTTTTCAACATATTCCTTTCCCTTCATATAACACCCATCACACCCATCGATAGGCTTGCATTGGCCCTTGTGGTTTTCTCTTGACTCTGCTAGTTCAACAGCTTTGTCAAACCATTGAAACTCATCGCACTTTGGGTGATTCAAACACCTTAGAAACATTCTTCCATTTTCAGCATCATCAGTTTTTGCAATCCAAAACCGGCGTGTCCCATCACATCTTCTACACTTTGAATTAATAAAAGGACAGTCCATTACTAGATGAGATGGTGACTTAAAAATTTGACACTTGCAATGATGACTCTGTAAGAGAAAATTATATTAGTTATGCGTCATGGTAGTGAAGATTATATTGTTAGTAATGATTAATCTACTTACTTTGCAAATAGAGCTAGATGATGAATCTCTCATCGCTTGTGAAGCTTTAACCGTGCTTGCTTTGTTGAGAGAAGGATTTTTATTATCTTGTGGGTGGTTTGTATAGATTTTCGCCAAGGAATGGGGGTATTATATACAAATGATTCTCCAACGGTCTTTTTTTTCAAAAAACTAGCCGTGTTTTTTTTTGAATTTCACCAATACCGGCATGTTCGATATTGAATATTCAATGCCGGTATTGGTTACATATTTGGCCGAATCTCTGTGAATAAAAACCGGCATGGTAAGCTTATGGAAATAAAAATCGGAATTTAGTGCCGGTATAGTTGTTCACAATGACATCAATGCCGGTGTTGGTTATTTTAAAAAAAAACTAGTCGTTGAGGTTTCTCACTATATAAAGAGAGCTAATACTTGGACCAAAAAGTCCAAAACCATTGTGTTCTTATATATCTCCTTTAGCCTCTTAACTTAGAATCCCAACAACCTAGTATAGTACCTAACTCCACATTCAACAAATGGCATCGTTTGACTCGGAGGAAGATTTAGCAATCACCCAAGCATGGTATGCCGAAACTTGTCCTTAAACTATAGATAACAGCACGCGGGATTCCATTTGGTTGAATATTTTTAACAAATTTGTTCACGATTATGGTAACCCTAAAGGAAGAACTGCTAAACAAATCGAGCAACGACACGACATCATCCTAAATGCGGTGGTTGAGTATCTAAAATTGAAACACCGAATTCATCAAGCTAACCGCAATAGATTGTCTCCTCAATAACTTGTAAGTATTTTTATGATTAATTCGACATAATCCACTATTTTTGAATTTGCATGTAACAAACATAATTTGTGCATTGTTTTTGTAGCATGAAGCCGTGAAAACGCGTTATTTACAAGAAAAGGGAGAAGCATTCTTGTTTGAAGCCAACGTCAACCATATTGTAACCAAAGTCACGGAGTACCACCAGCTGGGTGAATCGGAGACGAATTCTTCATAAGAAGATTGATAGTTTAGTGGTAATCGCTTAGGTTTTTAGGGTATTCTATTAGGTTTTTTCGTAAGGTTTTGTGGGTAGATCTCTATGTAAACCCGTAATATATATTTTAATGCCGGTAGTAGGTGGATAATTTTTTATGTTCCTGTGTACAATTTACGTATTTCTTGCACACTCTTTTGATACTATACATTGCCGGTACAGTGTGCCGGCATGCACGTAAACAATATCTCAGTGCCAGTATGTAAGATTCAATGCCCAACGGCTATTTTTTCAAACTATAAAACTGTAAAGTAAACTTCCGGCGTAGATTTGAAGTTACCGACAATGCCGATACCATAAAGTGTAAAAGAGCCATTGTGTACTCATCTATTTAAAGTGGCTACACCTATTGCAGTTGATACATTTCTATGATGGTAAAAAAATTACCGACTGCCGATTTCAGAGAATATTTCTATAAAAAAAGTCTCAACTCCGGTAGGGAATCAATCATCATCCACCACCAACTCAATTACCATGATATTAGAAAAACTTAGAAGGAAGGACCAAACCACCAAGTCAATTTCCGCAATGGAAGAAGAGATACTTATAAGGAAAGAAGAAGAAGAAGAGGCAGCAAAGGAAAATTACTATCGTGAAGAAACAAAGAGAATATACGAACGTGTAAAACAAGAGAAGATTGAAGAGGATGTTGAAGAAGAAACCAAATGGATCATAAATTACTACCTAGTATCTGATTTCCCGGAAGATCACCGCCCTCAAAACCTTTTTTGGGGTCTTGTTGCGGATGATCCTTATATACCGAAGTTCGTGGACGTTAAGTGCAAAAAATGTAAAATAGATTATGGGGATGAGTTTGTATCGCATCGTACAATTGCCATCATAAAATTATGTCGCAAATACAACGAGTTTCTCGCAAGATACCAAGATAATAGGTTTCAATCTCAGGCCGCATACACCAAATGGAGAAAAGAGCCTTTTAGGCATTTCGAAGCTGCTTTGTTTGTTGAATCTCGTACCAAGAAATGATGTTAGTTGCAATTAGCTTGATATCTTTCATTTTATGTATAAGGTTGTTCAACTTTTTAATGTTTTTAAGTCTATTTACTTATGATTAATATGAAGTTTCTTTGGTTTGCGGTTAATGTTGTTTATTTCATCAAGTTTCATTCACATACCGGCATTGAAGGGTGCACCAGAAATTATGACGACATCATATTGACGATTTAAAGTTATTGTCAGAGTGCCGGCATTGAATTGTTTCATGTGTCCATGCAGGCATTCTGAAGGTTATAATTGAAACTCTTTCATTCCACTGGTTAAACAGTTACAAACTACTTCAACCCAATATTTGGACGGTTACAAAATCCTAAATGCGTCGGTTACAAATTTATCATTCTATTTAAGTAAATGTTTTGGATACGAATCTCCATATTTTTTAAATCTTCCTTAGTATTCAATCTCCATATTTTTTCATCTTCTAAACAATGGTTCATCGCAAATCTCGTGAACAACCCATTCCAGAAATACATGTTGATTAACCAGAAGAAAGTCCTGAAGAGTCTGTTGGTGAGGCGCGCATAACAAATTTGATGCGGTAAGTGAAGTATTTGTTGAATTGAAGTATTTTTAGGGTTTATCTCATAATATATAACACGAAGTCAAACTTTCTTGTTCAGTCTTTATACTACACTAAAAGAAAATTTTGAAATTTCAATCTAGTCAATTGAAATTCTGTTCTATTCGCGGTCGAATTAATTTGAAAATCATGCCGGATTATATGTCTTGAATCCCGATTGTATTGCATGAGCTTGCCGGCATATAAGATTAGTCAACTACCATGCCGGTTACCTATGTCGGCTTTGTACATTTGATCAATACCATGCCGTTTGTATTTGCTTGTTTTGTTAAAAACTCTGTATAAAAATCCCACAGTTCCGGAATCCTCATAAATATGTTTTACAATGCCGGTATCTGTTCCGGCAGTCTCGATATGTTTACAAACTATGCCGGTTTAGTTTCCCTAGAATTGTTATTCTCTGTATAGAATTCAGGAAAACCGACATGAAATATATAATTTCTTACTACGCCGGTTCCGGTACCGGCACTCATATTTGGTTCCATTTGTGTGCCGGCGTCCAGTATATAACTCAGTTTAACCTGTTGATGAACATAGGTCTAAAGCATCAAAAAAGGACAAAGGAAAAGGCAAAGATGTTGTAGAATCAAAACGTAAGTCTTCTCGACGTAGCCGTCCTGATCCAGCTACTGCTAAGGTCACAATTCGGGATCAACCTATAAGCGACTCAACCAGCAGTGATGATGATGATTATGAGTCGAAAACTTCTCATGTACCCGAACGAGCAGGTGGCTCATCCTCACAAGCAGCTGATGTCGGAGTTGAAGCCTCTAAGGATGATGAAAAGGCACCCCCAACCCACCTTCCTAATAAATATGACATGATTCCCGACCGCGTTGATGGAAAACATTGGGGTCAACCGATAAACCCGCAACTCTTATTTTCCTACAAAGACTCTTGGTCTCGTTGGATCTATCAAACTTATGTAAGATGTTTGCATCTTGTTATTATAATATTTATCTGTGATCAAGTGAATTTAACTAAGTTTGTTGTGTTTTTATAGGACCACAAGAAAGCCTTCCATGTTAGCCTCCATCAACAATCGGATGTATGGACTTTGAAGAATGAGTGTGCGGCTGTTAAAGTAGTAGTCAAAGTATCTGGGTTGTATCCTGCGATAAAAAATTATGTGGACACTGATACCGTCACGGAAAACTGCTTTTTGGAGAGGTTTTTTGCCGACACTGACACCACGCATTTTCCTTTTGGCGAGATGACCATTATCCCTGAAGATGTCCAAAGTATAATAGGTTTAGAGGTTCTTGGGAAAGCCATTAAGGTAGGAGATGACTCTAAGGACCTAGAATGGGACAAGATCTATGAGCTCACTGAAAGGTTGTTTGGATGGAACAAGGAAACCACTTTGGCAAATTTGTACAAGACGAGGACTTTCCATACAAATACTATATCACATTCTTCAAACTCATTGAATTGTTTGGGGATACGAAGAACAAGGTATTGACTCCCGAACAAGTTCAGCAAACTGCCGCTGCTTATATGTTGTTCATCTTGGGCTCCGCTATATTCCCTGACGTTAATGGTAATAGGGTGCATATGAACCTCCTACAATACTTGGATCCGTTGGAAAAGGTTCATGAGTATTCATGGGGAACTGCTTTCTTGGCACATTTTTTGGCAGAAATGCATCGAGCTTCTAAGGCGAAAGCCCGTCAATTTAATGGGAATTTCACTGCAATTCAGGTATAGTGAACTACCTATTTTGTGATTGTTATCATTATTTATTTTTTTACATATTTCATTGAAACGATCTTTCATGGGCACATGTGTGGGCTTATGAACACTTTCGAAGTTTGTTCGTAGGGTATAAAGGATTGAAGACTGTCCGTTGATATGAACATAATAAGGCTCTAGCTAAGAAATACTACTTCGACAATACCCCGAGGCCCAATAATAAGAAAAGGTTAATTGCAATGAGGATGGATTTGGACTCGGTGGTTGTGGAAGATGTTGTGTTTCACCCATATAGGAATGCCAGAGGAGTTCACTTACAAAGGCGTGACAATGTTTCATTTTACAACGGACCTTTATTTCATCCTAAAGGATTTGTTATGCACAACCCTCGCCGTGTAATGCGCCAACTAGGGTACAAGCAGAAAGATCTCACGGATACATCATATCAGAAATTCTCTCATGACTTTCCTCAATGCCATTCAGATAAGAACCATACTCTCATAGTTTATGACCCTAAACTTGTTCTTACACATTGGACTGAAAGGGAAGAAAAATGACTTGTGTTGAATATGGCTGATTGGAAATTGGCTAAGAATGGTTATGAGAGTGATCCAACCTTCCTAAGAGGCCATCGTAAGTAATCGCATCCTTATGTTGTGTGCCCGGATACCGTAGAAGTACCTCCACTACCATCACGTCCCTCCACAACTCCGTCAACTGTGCCCGAAATTCTATAACTCGCTACGTTGTTGGTACGTACGACTTGTGCATTACTATTATTTTAATCTATATGTATGAACTTATATAATTGTACATACTAAATACATGTTGAAAAATCCCTTAACAGCGTCAGCGGATTGGAAATTTGTCAAGGTTCTTTAAGAAGAAGACCAAGAAAGGAGAGTTGCTGACCCAGGAAGAAATGGAGAACGTCGTCCAAAAGATATACCAAATTGAATATCCTGAGGAAAAGGACTTGTGGGGCGAAATGAAGAAGAGGCTACACAAGAGGCCAAGAACCTAGTGATCGTGTGTTTCTTTTATAGTATTATTTTGGTTTGAACAATTAGAGTTAGTTTATGTTTGTTTGTGTGTCTTGTTAAACTTTGAACATCTTTCTTTCACTTGTTTTCGGTTTGGAACATCTTAACTTTACATTTGGTTTGGTAAACAATCTAGTCTTCGCTTATGTTATTTTATGTGTCCTGCTAAACTTTGTTCGATATTGATTTCATTTGTTTTTGGCTTATAACATAATATATTAGTTAATCTATATGAAAATTAAGTTTTTTTTTTTTTTTTAAAACCGGCATGGTCGAAATCGTGACAACTATGCCAGCAATCTGTTTTCTTTCCAGAAAATAAGAATTTAGAATTCCGGCATGGATTCTGTTTTGCTGTCAATGCCGGTAATCTAACTTTTCCTTGTGAATAATTGATCTGCGTATAATACCGTCATTGTCAGTAAGTTATTTTCAATGCTAGCATGAGTTCCGGCACAAAAGAGAAAGTATATTTTCCTTGTGAAAATTACACAATTATCTCTGTGTACTTATGGTGATTTTCCAGCACAAAAGAGAAAGTATATTTCAATGCCGGCATAAGTTCCGACATTGTAAAGTTTGAATTAAATCATGTCGGCATATACATGGCATATGGTTTGATGATTACAATTCAAACTTCCAAAAAAAAAAAAAAGGTTGTGTATTAACGAACACCAGATATCCAAATTACTCTTCATCGCCTCCACACGTATTAACTTGAATCTCCTCATCTTCAAGAGGTTTCTTCAATAAGGCCAACACATCCCATAATTGGTGATTCTCCTCCTACAATGCCATCCATCCCTTCCAGATATTGGGATATATATCCTTGTTTTTAACCATCCCACAAACCGGGGGCAATGGACAATTATCCTTGAGTTTTAGAATAACGAAATGATTACCGTTCACGAATGCCAAAAAAACTCTTATATTCACAAGGGATCCTTCGCATTTTTGCCACTTTAGTGTAAATGTTGTGACTACGTTGGGGGTATAATAATGAACAAAACAATTAAATGTATCCGCTACTAGATTCCCACAAAGCGGCATCCTCATCCAATATTGAGAAGGAAGAAATGCCATCTCCTGCTCAGGTCCTAACACTTGAGCACACATATCATCAAACACCTCGTCGTGACCAACCAATTGCTCATAAAATCTCCTCTTTTTCACAAGTTTATCGACCATCCTCATTCTAGCATATCGGCATGGTGTCATTCCTTTATTAACCCCCGTATCGAAGATTCCTAATTTTTCGGTCACGGCATGATAGCCACAATTTCCATCTCCATCGACATCATCCGTGTACACAATAAACTCGCGAATAACCTCAGGAAGTTGGTTTATGTATGACGCTACCTTTGTATGGTAATGTCTAACAGTCCTAGCCGTCGAGGATTCCTTAAACATCTTCATATTACTATTGTTTATCTGAATTATATCCTAACTATCCTATCCAATCTCTGCATTATCAATGTCTTCACTATGTGATGGGAGATTATAATTCCTTGGCCTACCCCTTCCCCCTTTCCTTGGAACATCCGATAAATTGACTATGGGTGTATCTTCGGAATGCTTACCTTGTTGTCCTTGGTAGCTTAATGTTGGTACCTTGGGCGGCCTTCCCCTTTTATTAGGAACCACCGATACACCGACTATGGGTGTAGCTTCGGAATACTCACCTTGTTGTCCTTGGTAGCTTAATGATGGTACCTTGGGCGGCCTTCCCCTTTTATTAGGAACCTCTGATACATATACTATGGGTGTATCTTCGGAATGCTCACCTTATTGTCCTTGGTAGCTTGATGTTGGTACCTTCGGCGGCCTTCCCCTTTTCCTAAGAACCTCCGATACATCGACTATGGGTGTAGCTTCGGAATTCTCACCTTGTTGTACTTGGTAGCTTGATGTTGGTACCTTCGGCGGACTTCCCCTTTTCCTAGGAACCTTCGATACATCGACTATGGGTCTGACTTCGGAACCCGTTGTTTGTTGTTGACCTGATATCGGTTCCTTCTTTGGCCTAGCCCTTTTGTTTGGAACCGGCGTTTCCTCGAATCTGGCTTCCGAAATCTCACTTGCGGATAGATCTCGTTTCTTAGTTTCCGCGAGTTCTTCTTCATGTCGAGTCATTTCTTTCAATTCTCTCCTTTGTTTTCTCCTCGCAATTTTAGTTTGTGGTCTACCGGGTGGATCTCCCTTTGTTTGCTCTTCTCTTGGTGCTATCCATGGGCGTGTAATTAGCCTTAGTTGGGTCAATAATACTTGTCAGCTAGACGAGTTTCCACGTGAGTAAGCTTCATATAATTCCCTGGCTTCTTTTGTATCCCATGGTGATTATCCGGGAGCTTCCGTAGGTGGAAGGTCGAAAGATAGTTGCTTCCAAAACGGATCAATAACATCAATAGGTATCACTTCTTCATACTTCACAGGCATATGACGACACAGAATCCCTAATGAAGACATGTCGGGACAAATACACACATCACCCGGTTTACCGTAATTTTTCTCATATTGCATTTGTATCATCATATGTTTTATTGCCCAATGGGAGACGTTAAACTCTATTCCTTGGAGAAACTTAGTATGTTTAAGAAATTAAGTCTTCCTTTCCATTGACCTTTTCTCAAAAGCCTTCTTGATCCTATCGATATCGGCCTTAAAGTGTTGCTCAATTGCCTCGGTGACCGTAACCACATTTCCTTGGTCAGACTAGATGAGATCATTAAATCTCCCATGAGAGTACCCCGCTATACTAGTTGCTTCATTCCCGTAATGTCTATAACGATTTTTCCACGCACGCACAAATTTTTCCTTGAACTTATCCAACCAATTATCCCAACAATATGAGAAGGCACGTGGATACACTTCGTTATATTTGGCAATAAACATGTTCAATCTCTTTTCATACATGTCCTCGGTAAGAGACCAATAAACTTTCTCCCAATCCTTTAGAAATTCCAACCACCTTTTATGATTTTCATTGTGTTCTTTGTCGACTCGCTCTTTAATCTTTCCTCTTTCATTTTCTTCTTCTTCAGATGTTAGTTTCTCTTTGCGAACATCTTCCTCTAGTTGAGCAACCATTCTCTTATTAATATCCGCCTTAGAGGGTTCAAACAAAGCATGACAATGTTTTTTCATATTTTCACCTATCAAAGGATATTTTGTGCATCCGGATATACGTCGGATATGGCATTCATTAGTGCGTCAAATTGATCGGTTATGATGACCCTCGGAAATCGATTTTTCGGGAACAATAATTTCAATTGTCGCAATGCCCAATGATAATTGTAATCCCTCTCGTTTTCCATTAAACACCAATCCAATGTGAATGTTACCTTGTCCGATGTTTGCCCCATGATGTTGAACAAAGGCATGTTGTATTTGTTTGTCTTGTAGGTGCAGTCCATCATAAGAACTTCACAACACATATGAGACAATTGTGAAAGCAAAGGATGTGCAATGAATATTTGAAGGGGTTTGTTGTCCGGTCCTCTTTTAATGATACGCGTGTATTTGTGATCCCAAACTCTCTTCTCAAATTCTTTCATAACGGTCCTCCCTTCCCATTCGAACCTTCTAATGGTTTCTTGTGTGCTATAAATTGTACTTAGTGAAGAAACTTTCGTCTCATCCTTTTCCTTGAAGCCTCTGAGAATCACTCTTGGTTTGATACATACTTTGGTCATTATCTTTACATCCTCGAATTGATGAGGTTTTAGCTTCGCAACTAGGGAGCGACCAACAAATTTTTTCGGGTCCCGATGGTTATGACGCCCAAACCACACCCTACAATCCCATTATTATTCTTCTTTTCCTTTGTCTCTAAGATAAAATACTAGCTTAAAGTGGCAGTCATCCTTCCTCGTACGAGTCTTGTATACCCTATTAGTCTTCTTTTCATATACATAACCCTTTCTCTTATGGCTATTCTCCTTGTATTTCCCGCTTCTCTCACAAACCATCTCAAAACGAATATCTGAACGCTGGCTATTCCTCACTAAGACACACATGTTCTTAAGAGACGTCTCTTTTTCCCAAGTTGTCCTTATAAGGACAACAATGGGAGATTATAAGGACAATTTAAAGCAATCCCAACATAAAATTGTAAAAACTAGGTGAAAGTATTGTTTGGTAACATACCCGAGGAAATTTATAGTATTCGGACATATACCGAAAGAGAGGTTTGGAATTTGGATCGATGTATGTCACAACCTAAGGCATGAATGAAAAGAAAATTGAATTAGTTCCACAAAATAATGTTCCGGCATTGTATGTTATTGAACTACAATGCCGGGATTCTCATACCGGCATTGTCGAAAAGGTAAAATCCGCGCCGGTATCGAGTGCCGGCGTACATGATAATTTACATTTGACGCCGGTACTAAAGTTCAAAATATCATTAACTCCTGTAGGGTTTTCATTTAAAACCGACATCGTATATATGTAAGGTTCCAAACCGGTACTAACTGTCTGCTTGTACCATAATATACAAACTAGTGCCGGTGTTCACGAAAAATTAAATTGGAAGCCGATATTTAAGTTCGAAATCAAAAACTCCTGTATGTTTTTCTTGTGGTACCGGCATAGATAGTTTGGAGTAAACCATGCCGGTATGGATATTCCATGGAATATTCGGTGGTAGGTAAAAAGTGTAAATGTGTACCAGCATTGAAATTTGGTTTGAATACCATGCCAGCACCTTTTTTAAAATGGGGGATATCTTGTACCGGCATGGAAAGGAGTATGAATACCACGCCGGTGGCATTAGTTCCGGCATAGTATTTATACAACGAGCATGCCGGTACTTAGCTTTTTCAGACAAAAAAATGGCGATTTGAAGAAGAAAAATCAAATTTTCGACATCTTTGAAGCATTACCTGTTTGTTGGGGTTGCTTGTATGCTGAAAATGTTTACTTTCTTGGGTTGGTTCATCACAAAACACTTCATGCTCACGAAAATCATGATCCAAGGGTATGGGTTCATCATATAACTCCAATTGTGAGTTGTTATCATTAACCGAAGATTGAAAATATGATTGTTATTGTAGTTGAGCTATGGATTCAGCAACTGCAAGTCTCTCATCACAATCATCTTCCATTTTCAAAAAAAAAAAATTCCACTCAAATTTTTTTTCCCACATTCACTCTCAACTAACCCACACAAATTCAAATAAAAATAAATACACACTAATTTATCCCCCAAATACTTAATATTTTACTAATTATAATTAATCACTAATCCTGATTAGTGAGGGCTAGATTAGGAATTAAAAAAATAATTACATAGGGGGTCACCCAGAATTGCTATTGGGATACCGTTTTTGTCCTGTATCTATATCCCCTAATTAATTCCCATATCCCCAATTACGCGTTCTTTTTTAATCATGAGTAGCTGGAATATGTACTAATTTGGATGAACACTCGTTTCATCAATCAATACTCCTGTTGGTAAAATAATGTCCTGGCAAGATAGTATCGAAATATCTATATTTGAAATGACCCAACTTCCTTTTGGGGTTTCTTTAATGTGTGATGAGTGGGTAAATTTTTTAAGAATAAATTAGTGTTTGGGTCGTAAATTTTGGTACAGTAGAGGATTTGAGTCTTAAGTTTGTCCATCTTAGTGTTTGGGTTGTTGATTCGTTAGTCAATTAGGTCAAACAACCAAACCGTTAGGGGATTAAGATCACATCCGCTGTTACGTTAAAATTGTTAAGCTAATTCAACGAACGTCTGTTATAATCAAGAGGCGTTTATATTCCTTCCTATAGCGACAAGTCCAAATCTAGAGAGATTTCAGTAAAGATAATAAAATCAGAGTGCACTAAGATGTGTACTTGGAAGATATTAAAAACTGATATTGTTATCAAACTAAATCTACATCTCCAAGCGAGTGCGAGATCGATCCATTCCTATGGCTTTCTAACCGGATTTTTTTTTTGATCTAGCAGAAATGAACTACCTAAATAAAAAGCTAAAATAACCTTTCCGTGTTAAAAACCACCTAAATAACCCTAGTTCATTCCAGAAATGAACTCCATATAAAAAGCTAAAAAAAAAAAGAATTCATTCTAGAAATGAACTCCATATAAAAGGCTAAAAAAACAGAGTTCATTCCAGAAATGAACTCCATATAAAAACTCTTTCATCGTCTTCAACAGCAGCAACAAACGTCATAGTCATCAAAACAGCACCAACAATCTCGTATTCATCATGTTCATCATCTTCAACAACAACATCAAACAATAGAGATGAAAAAAGAGACACAAAAACTACATCTTCTTCAAAAACCAAATCATCATCATCGTCTTTGGCATTAACAACATCATCTTCATCGTATTTATCATATTCCTCATCTTCAACAGCAGCTGAAAATCAACAAAAAACGAAAAAGAAATGCAAAAACTTCATCATCATCTTCTTTATCGTCTTCATCATCGTCATCATCAACAACAGCATTAGCAGAGAAAAAAGAGCCCAAATAACATCGTCGTTCATCATCATCTTCATCATCTTTATCATGAGCATAGAAAAAAAATGCGAGAAGAAAAAACTAGATCTGGAAATAAAGAAGAGAGAGAATGTAAATCTGAAAATAAAGAAGAGGGAGAAAGTAAATCTGAAAATAAAGAAGAGAGAGAAACTGAATCTGAAAATAAGATTTTTTCTTCTCTTTTTTTATATATATATGGACTCAAAAGGGTATTTCTGTCACTACAAGATGACAATCCATGACATCATCCTAGGACCAAATCATTATTTTTAGGACCAAACTATAATATATATTTCCAAAAAAGTTATACAGACAGTTGACTATGTCAACTGGACTGGGCTCCTTCTAATATATCATTTGTAGGACCTATTGGTATTTCCTACTTAAAATTACTCTGAAATCTTAATAATCTCGAAATTGCTTGATGGAAAACCTAATAATCTTAACTAATTTGGTAATCATCATCATGGCTTGATTAAAGGGTTCAACTTCTCTCCATCTTTAACCATAGGATTCTCATGCTTCAAAAACTTGTTCTTTTCAACCAACATGAACTTTAAACTTATAATTTGGTCCCTTGATTTGGGATACATTAAAATTACTACTAACAATCACCGTGACTTTGGTCAAAGATGATTGAAAAGTCTTGTATTTAGAAGCCGTCTTGTAGCAGCGCCCAGTTGCTAAATTTCTTTCTTTCCTCAAGTATTTCTTAATTTAATACTACAAAATTTCGTTAGCTTCTATTTTTCGGTTGAGTTTCGTATCCTATTCTACTATATATATAATGTATTAATAGTCCATCGATCATCTTTCTCAATTGTTTCTTGAAATCATTCTCTGTTTCATTCATCTCTATAAACCTTGTTTTTACAACAATGGCTTTTTTCCTCTGCTGTTATGCAGATGATCAGGTTATTGAACCGACCCTGATTGATAAGACTGGGAACATGATTACTACACCTCCTATTTCCATTAGTAATAATTTTGTATTAAAGACAAATAATCTTGCTACTGTGAAGCGTCCGAAATCACATGAGAAAAAGAAAGTTCAAACCCAATCTTATTATTTAGCTCTTCCTGCTCCGAGCAAGACTGTCGATGTACCGAAGGATTCAGTTGTCGATATAGATGCAGAAGATGCTGATAATCCCTTAGCCGCAGTGGAGTATGTTGAAGATTTGTACAAATTTTATAAAAGCGCCGAGAGTTTGAGTCAAGTTCGTGGTTATATGGACTTGCAAAAGGAGATTAATGAGCGTATGAGGATGAATCTGGTGGATGGGTTGATTAAAGTGCGTGACCGTTTTCAACTTATGCCAGAAACTTTATATCTTACTATCAACATTGTCGATCGATACCTTGCGACAAATCGACTTGTGAGAAAGAAGCAGTTGAAGTTAATTGGGATGACTGCTATGCTTATAGCAAGTAAGTATGAAGAAAATGCGGCAATAAAAGTTGATGCATTGGTTGGGACTTACAAGAGGAAGGAGATATTGGCCATGGAGAGATCAATTTTGGGAAAACTTGGATGGAATTTAACTGTTCCTACTACGTATCATTTCCTTGTTCGATTTATCAAGGCTTCTCTAGCAGATCAGGAGATGGAGAACATGGTGTTTTTCTTGGCGGAATTGGGTTTAATGCAATATGCAATGTTAAAATACAGCCCGTCGATGTTGGCAGCATCTGCTGTCTATGCAGCACAATGTACACTGAAGAAAACTCCTCGATGGAGTAAAACACTTGAGCATTACACAGGATTTTCAGAATGTCAGCTTATCGAATGTGCGAAGCTATTGGTGAACTTTCACTCAGAGGCACCTGAACATGAGCTTCGGGCGGTTTATAATAAATACTCGACTTGTACACATAACATTGTATCTCTACAACCACCTGCACAACAACTTTTGATTGATTGATCTAGAAAAAGGCAAGCTTGTCTTCAGTCTGTTTGTATCTTGTTTCACCGTAAACTAGTCAATCTTAAACTGTACTCAACTAGAAGTAGAAGTTATAAAATCTAATTTTGATCTTCTTGGCCAGACAATAAACACAAAGCTGAGACAATTTTTCACCAATTACCAATTGTTCCATCTCCCATAATTAAATTCCCAGCCTAGTCTTTCCTAAGGACTTATTTTAAGGCTAATTTTGGCATCAGTTTTCCAAGTAAACTAAAGCCAATTAGAATTAATTTTTCAAAGAGTTGAATTTCATTAAACATGACATCAAATCTGAGCCCACCAGTAGTCCAAATAATGCATGGAGATAAGAGTCTCCATAAGGAGAGGCTGAAATATAAGGTGACATACTGGCGGCTTCTCACATCAATTATTATTATCACTAAATTTTGGAGTGGATTAGAAATCAACAAGGTAAAGCATAGATTCTGAACTTGAGAGAGAGGGCGAGAGACAGAGAGATATGAGAAAGAGGGCATTGCTTTCCGTTCTCCTAGTCGTGGTAATAATCGATCACTGTGTACCAGCAAACGTGGCTACAGGGACTGCTACTTCGACTGTCATAGTGGTAGGAGCTGGCATGTCCGGTGAGTAGCTCACTCGAAATTAAGTTAAATTGTACATAATGAGCATTTTAAAACCATAAGCTCCGTATCCACATCTGTCAGTTATTGCTGTTTTCAGGTATATCGGCTGCTAGGACATTATCTGACGCAGGAATAAAGGATATTTTGGTATTAGAAGCAACTGACAGAATTGGTGGTCGTATTAAGAAAACAAATTTTGCAGGTTTATCAGTAGAATTGGGAGCTAATTGGGTCGAAGGTGTTAACGGGAACAAAGTTAATCCTATTTGGACTATGGCTAACAAGATTGGCCTCAAAACCTTCTACTCTCAATGGAACAACATTTCAGCGAACATCTACAAACAAAAGTATATATGAACTAATATAAAATGCACATAAATGCACTGTTTGATCTCAATACGCATAAACTAATTATTAGATACTGTGACCAGAGGTGGGATTTATAACGCATCAGTGGCTGAGAAAGCATACAACTCGATGGATAAACTCTATGAATTCAGCAGAAATTGTTCGTTTTCATTATCTAGACATAGAGAAGAAGATATCTCAATCTTGGTTTCCCAACGGTTAAATAACAAGTTAAGCATCTTTATTTTGTACAAAAAGATAATTATTATTTGCTTTATTTTGAGTGCTTTTAAATAAGTTAAATTTTGTGCACACATACATATAGAATTCCATCAACACCTCTGGAGATGGCGATTGACTACTTTTTCTGCGACTCCAGCTTTGGGGAGCCACCAAGGGTAACTAGTTTGCAAAACACACAACCATTGCCGACGTATACAAATTTCGGAGAGGATAGCTATTTCGTTGCAGATTCCAGGGGATACGAGAGTGTGGTTCATTACATTGCTAAGAAATTTCTTAAGACAAATAAGGCTGGAGAAATTAGCGATCCTCGACTTAAACTAAACAAGGTGTGCCGCCACCAATATCTTATAATTACCATGTAATTAATTAAACTAAGATGATAGTCGTATTTGGTCTTTATATTAAAATATTTAGTCTCTAGTAGTGTTGGGTATGACAGGTTGTGACAGAGATACAATATTCACGAAACGGAGTTGTTGTTAAGACAGAAGATGGCGAAGTATATAGAACGGCCTATGTGATGGTCTCTGTTAGTATTGGTGTTCTTCAAACTAACCTCATCAACTTCGTTCCTGATTTGCCGGTCAGTCGTCTCTCTTAACAGTACTATCTGAATTGTATGTTCTCCTCAGTCGAACTGATTCGGGTTCTTCAATTTTCAGTATTCCAAGTTGTTGGCAATATATCAGCTTGACATGTCTATCTACACCAAGATTTTTCTCAAGTTCCCGTACATGTTCTGGCCAACTGGTAACGGCACCGAGTATTTCATTTATGCTCATGAGAAACGTGGTTACTACACAGATTGGCAGGTAACCATATCAATTAATAAATCCTAATAAGCCAAACTATGTTCATCTATAAATTTCTTTACCTAAGCAATGTGTTTTAATCTATTAGCATTTAGACACCGAACACCCAGGAGCCAATATCCTTCTATTAACAGTAACTGACGACGAATCAAGAAGAATAGAGCAACAATCCGATTCACAGACAAAAGAAGAAATCATGGATGTATTAAGGAACATGTTCGGGAAGAACATCCCAGATGCCACAGACATACTAGTTCCGAAATGGTGGTCCAATAGATTTTACAAGGGCACGTTCTCTAACTGGCCTATTGGAGTTAGTCATTACGAGTACGATCAAATAAGGGTATGTATATCTAGTTAAGAGCTTGATATCTAACTTTTATAAATTGATACTTTCTACTTCTAAAAGAAAAATTTGAGCACCACTTTCATGTTTTCATTTCATGATATGCAATTGAAGGCGCCCGTTGGCAGAGTTTATTTAACCGGAGAGCACACTAGCGAGAACTACAATGGTTACGTTCATGGGGCATACCTTGCAGGTTTGTGTTTGCGGCATAGAGTAAAATTTCTCCCATTTAATTGACACTGTGTATTTCTCAATGACATTTATTATATTTTTCAGGTATTGATTCTGCAAACATTCTGATCAACTGTGCTAAGAACAAAATGTGCACCTACGATATCAAGCCTAAAGGGGCATGAATCCCGGCGCATTGCCTTTCCTCTTGACGGTGATACCATCATATCAATGTCATGTTGAGCAGTTTGTGGCTCTCATTCATATGTAATATATATTCTTAGATGGAAATTATAAGTAGACTCTTTGACTCGTGATGTGATATTTAGTTTGAGTGTTACCTGGTAAGCCCGAGAGACAAAATTGAACGTTAGCTATGCCTTGGTGGGGATTATTTACTTAAACTATAAATTTTTTAAGAACAGAAATTTATTAATCAAAAGTGCTTATCAGTTATCACCAAAGTTTCCTACAAGGCTTGTAGGTTGGGACTAGCCAGTCTAGTTCCCTTCGGATAGATTTATTCAAAAAAAAAAGTCCAAAATGAAAAGATTCCCATGCTATATGATGCCAATAACACTTATACACCTAATTGATCTAGAAAACTTTAATCTGTATTCCTTGGTTCTCAGATATTTTGCAATTTACATGAAATCTGTTTGGCGTGCAAAACCATTTTCCTATCTAGGGTGGATTTGTAAAGAACGAGCGATTGGGGATATAAATTACTTTCTCCAATCAATAGTGTTTGCTAATGGGTATTTTTGGGGGGCAAAAATACTAAAATTATTTCCCCCGAATAGTGGCAAATATTTATGAAAAATTCCAATAAATGCCAGCATGGTTTTTTCGGTTGAATACAATGCCGGCTTGCCTTTTAAAATGGGGGATATTGCTGGCCGTCATGGACGTAGTTTGAATACAATGCCGGAAATGCTGCTGTCGGCATTGTATTCATACTACGTCCATGCCGGCACCGAGCTATTTCAGCTGTGTCAATGGTGGATTCAAAGAAAAAAAATCAATTTTTCAACATATTGACACCTTTACCTCGGGAGTGCTTGTACAATCATCCTCCATTTTTACCAAAAAATGTTCCCTCTCAATTTTTTTCCCTCCTTCTACTCTCACCTCTCTCACCCAAATACAAATAAAAATACACACTAATCATTTAATAAATACTTAAGATTTTTACTAATTATAATTAACCACTAAACCTGATTAGTGAGGGGTAGATTAGGTTTATATAAAATACTTAGATAAGGGGTGACGTTGATTTGATATTTGGATCCAGTTTTCATCTTTTTCCTCTATCCCCCAATTGCGCGTTCTTTGTAAGGGGTGTCCTAGCAGTGGGTAGATTATTAAGAACGCGCAATTGGGGGACACTAAATCTAATTGGGGGATACAGCTACAGGACAAAAACGGTCTCCCAATAGCAATTCGTGGTTACCCCCTATCCAAATATTTTTTTAATTCCTAATCTACCCCTCACTAATCCTAATAAGTGTTTAATAATAATTAGTAAAAATGTTAAGTATTTGTTATAAGATTAGTGTATGTTTTTATTTGAATTTGGGTGAGTGTGGAGAGAGTAGAAGGAGGGAAGTTTTATTTGGGGAAAATGGAGGGTGATTATGAAGAGAGAATTGCTGTTGCTGAATCTTTAGCTCAACTAAAATTAAAACTTTTTGTTGAGCGAACACCATTGAATGATAATTTTTACGAGCAAGGACAGTTATTTGAAGAACCTACACAAGAAAGTAAACTTGCACAACATACAAGCATCCCCAACACACATGTAAAGCTGCTAAGAGGTTGAAAATTTTGATTTTTTTTCTTTGAACCCAACATTTTTTCAGCTGAAAAAGCTCTGTGCCGGCATAGTAGTTATATGAATACAATGCCGGAACACTCTATACCGGCATAGTATTCATACTACGACAATGCCGGTATATATCTCGATATCCCCCATTTTGAAACCAAAACCGGCATAGTATTCAACCAAAAAACTATGCCGGTACTGCATGAAAACATACAGGAAGCAGTGCCGGCATGCTCGATAGAAATCTATCAATGCCGGTGCTCAAGTGAATTTTTTTTTCCAAGTTTCTGGATTCTTTACATCATGTGCCGGCATAGAAATTCAAGCAACATACAATGCCGGTACTGCTCGAGAATTAAATGATTGTGCCGGCAGTGGACTGAAAACCAGGAAAAAAATTAAAAACGGACTGAAATTCAATTTTCTCGTAGACCACATGCGTAAAATACAACTTTTGTACCGGCATCGTATTCAACCTAAATTATATGCGGGTATTGATAACAAATTCCAAGGATTTTCCTGTGTACTTAAAGTGGACTATCGGCATACACGAATAAATTAAAATCAATGCCGTGACATACTACCGGCATTAATTAAAGTCAACCTAAAATCAATGCTAGGACAGAACATTAATTTTCAGGTGATTTTGTAAATCAATACCGGTATAGCATTCATACTAAAATCATTGCCGCAACTAAATACCGGCATTGTATTTATTATAGATTGAATGCCGTAAAATAGTACCGGCACTGTATTCGTACAAAAATCAATGCCGGTACTCTCTGAAACTCAACTGTTTGAGTTGGGGTTCGCGATTCTGACGATTCTAACCCAAACCCACTGCTATAAATCGATTCAAACACTTAAAAATCACTTACCTTCTCACGGAAGCCATGTTTTCGAGAAGTTGATCGTCCGAAGCCTCTTGTTCTTCTTCTTTTTGCTCTTGATCAATCAAAGCAAGCCTTTGTTCTAATTTTTGTTGATAAATCGATTTTGACTTCGATTGGGCATCTGATTTCTTTCTTGAAGGAATGGTTATGATTCAGGTAGGTTAATCGACGAAGAAATTTTTTAATCGTTGTCGACGAAAAACAAACGAAGAAGAAGATGGAAGAAAAAAATAAATCAAAACCTAAACCTAATGAGTGCCGGAATTGATGGTGTAAATGGGGGATAATTTATTTGGTTTTTAGATTTTAAGTTTTAGGGGAAAGGGTAGTATAGTCTTTTCATAAAGTTTTTAAATTAACCAAAGGGTATGTTAGTACTTTCATATCAAATGGTCATCCCTTAGCAGAAATCATGGGTTGGTGGAAGTAATCAGTATCCCCCAATTGCGCGTTCATTATTAAGTTACCCTTAATTATTTTAAATTATTTAATATCTTTCACCTAAATTTAAAATATAAACCTAAACTAATCAAAATCCAAAACCATTTCAAAATCATAACCTAATTTAATCATTATCAAACAATTTTGATTTTATTTTTCATCTGTGACTAATTATTGACTCGGAAATCTTTGATCATTGATTAAAACCACAAGTACAAATGACTTGTTTAAAGCGTTGCGCAAAGAGATTTAGCTCCAAATCCGCATATTTGAACCCAGTTTTTTTTTTTAGAAGAACAGTTCGGTTGATATTGAAATATCACGTTTTTCAGCCGAACCTAGTTTATAATGAAGAAGGCCTTTGGGTTTGGCCGATTATCTGATATATTACTTTCAGCCGAACCTTGTTTATTTTAGATAAAATCCATGTTCGGCTAGTTCGAAAAGTTATATTACTAGACGAACCTATAAAAATGATCCACCAAGGCAAGGTTTGGCTCATTTTGGACATACAGTTGTATAGCCGAACCTGTAACATGTGTTTCTACACTTCCAGGTTCGATTGTATCATAGTAAGCCGAATATGACTCTATAAGTCACAACTTATAAAACACCAAACTACGAGGTACAAGTTCGGCCAACAACGATTGTAGTTCGAAAAAGCTGAACATCCAACATACTTTTCATACACTTAGGTTCGCCTTTAGAAATATCAGTCAAACGGTTCTTCCCAACAAGATTCGACTAGTAATTTTATAGCCGAACCCACACTGAAAATCCGAAAAAGTTTGTAAAACTTCAACTTTTTAAAGAATTCAACCTAAAAAAATGGAGATTAAGCATTGTCTACAAGTATACCTATGAATACGATTTGAATCACACATTTTGGTCATTTCTAATCCATAAAATTTCAAAACCCAAGTTTTTTTTCTTCTTCACTTCTTCTTCTTCCTTCTCTAAAGAATCCCAACTCTCGCCCATAAATCTGATTTCTGTACTAATTTACCACTAATAATTTGATTTTAATCGATCCATAACATTCCTAATTAATTAAATCTAATCATAATCATTAACTCTAATCATGCAAGGGTAGTTATGTCAATATAAAAAAAAAAGGCTGAACAAGGGGTGACGTTTTTTTTTTTTTACTTAGTGATCCTATTTTGGCACCATTAGGTATGCCTCCAAAAATTTAAGTATGCCTCAGAAATATGATTCATTTACATAGTGGTACCGAAATGGGCCTATAAAAGAAATCAAAATTCGACTTAATACTAATTATGACTATCATAAAAATGATCAACCATATTCTGATAGTCGATGGGTTAGTTTAGTAATTATTAGAAAATTATTATCCAGAAAAGCTTTGAATTCAGACTGTGGGTATCAACACTTAACAAATTTACTGCTCTACTGCACAACCCAAACCAGGCCAGGCAAAACAGTACCATACAACCCAGCACCATGCCAACTAAACCATTTGCCCTTCAGCTAGATGGTGTAATCAAGGTGTGAACAATCAAAACCATTATATAAAGCAGGTTGTTGGGGTGGAAAAAATATTCTCCATTGATTCTAAGAAGCTTCATCATCACCATCATCATTCCTACTTAACTCTCTGTCTCTTTTTTTTACTTCACATTTTGATTTGACTTTGGGATTTGTTGCAAAATTAGCTGGTGATGACTCATGAGTAGACACTTTTCTAGGTTTTTTTTTCTCTCTCTGAAATTTCTGATCTATTTCACACTTCCATTATTAAACTCAAAAGAACAACAAGAGTGAGACAAACCAAAAGAACAATCTCTTTTGGAATTTTCAGATCAAAGTTGTAAGTATTTTCACACCCCTTTTTCTTCCTTTTTATAATACTTTACTTTCAGTCTCTTTATCTATGAGTTCATGGAGTTTGATTAGATTCTTAATGAGAGTTTGACTATTAAAAAAGTTGCTTTTTTATTCAATTATTTGTTGAGAATTTGCAAATTTTGATATGGGTTTGTTAGATTTCGTTACAGGAGTGATTCTTGTATATTGATTTTGATTTGGTGCAGATTTGATTTTTGCTAAAATTAGATTGGAGAAAAGGTTTTTTGTTTATTTTTGGATCCTAAGATTTGGGCTTTATCATTACAATGCGTGCACCATCAATTCTAGCTCAATGTATACCTGGATTAATGCCTCATGATAGGACCACTCATGCCATTACAAATGCTCCTGAGAGGGATCTTAATTTCCCATCACCAGCTGTTGAGATTGTTCCTTCAAAGGTATCTTTCCTGTAAATTCAGTTCACCTAGTTTGCGAAATTGGGACGATGATGTGGTGTTAGGCAAAATTCCTAAGAGTTGTTTGTTGATTGTTTTGTAGACAGCCCATCCTTACAAGTATGCAGGGGAGAATGTGGAGTTGCAAGGTCTAAACATTTTTAAGGTATCGTCGTGCCACTACCAGAAATAAGTTATAAGAGATTCTTGTTTGTAAATGTTTCATTGAAAGTGTTATTTGGCTTGCTAGTGAACTGTCAATTTGTTTTATGGCTAGCTGCTTACAGTGTTATTGTTGAACACTGGCTTTATGATGTTTCTCACTATCAAGTTTAGTCGTATTGCTAAAATCAGTGTTCTGGTCTCAACGAGTTTTATAAATGTGGATTTCTTAATTTTGGTCTCTAATTGATTATGGACGCTTTTGCGTGGAAGAGAAGAAGATTCATAATCAGCTAAATGAGGGTTAATGAATGTGGTCTGTCTGAGCTAAATGATCAGTGGCTGTGGGAATGTCCTTTATAATGTGAATTCGTCTAAATTAGCAACTAGTAACTCCCTCCGGAAAGTGGATAAAACTGATAAAGTGTTTCATTTTGTGTTACAGGGAAGAGTTAGCGTGTCTGATATCATTGGATTCAGTAGTTCAGAATCTATCCATGCCAAACCTGACGGTAAGTGAATCTCTTAATTTTTCTTGTTGTCAAACAGGTTTTCAGTAAACTAGTCATTATTCAGGAACTTGTTACCTGGTTCTTCTGCAGGTTTTCTCAAATGTTGGGAGAGTTCTATTGATCTTGTTAATGTCCTTAAGCATGAAATACGTGATGGGCAGCTGAGCTTTAGGGGAAAACGGGTACTTGAGGTAAATTTATCTTTTGGGAATTTAGCTTCATTTTGCAGTTAGGTATTTGTTTAAACAAGGTGGTTTTTTGTCACAGTTTGCATTTACCAAGAAAATCATGTAAGCAATTGGACTTGTTATTCACTTATTTGTGTTAATCTATAAAACCAAACCACCACGAAGTATGTCCAGAGTCTGCAATCATGATATATTATGGGATTGCTTATACAATAAGTCATTTTTGGGCATGTGTATGCTTATGGATTAGCTCCATTCTAGATGTGGGTAAGACTGGTGTCAGGCAGTACCCCGTAATAGTATTTCCATCACCTGGGTCCAATAGGTGGTTTGATGTCGCTGGAGATTCGATTTATGAATTTGGATGTAGTGAAATTATTGCGATGTTAAGTACCTCCATACTTACATTTTCGAATTATCCCTGTTTCTGAATTCATCAGTTTCATATAGTATGTCATATTGTCATCTACCAAGGAAGTGATCTGGTTGTATGTTGATTGTTACAGCTCAATTGTGGCTATGGACTTTCAGGGATCTTTGCTTGCTTAAAGGTAATGTTATGTTACCACTTTCTGGTTCAATTCCAATGAAACTGCAATAGATTGTCTTTCTCCCCGAACAGATAATACTGGGAATAAAAGTGTTAAGAATTTCTTGCTTCCTACCCTGATTATTTTCTTTGTCCAATTACAGGGAGCTTCAGCGGTGCATTTTCAGGATGTGAATGCGGAAACAGTAAGATGTTCAACCATACCGAATGTGCTTGCAAATCTTGAGCAGGCTCGTGATAGACAAAGCCGTCAACCTGAGACTGAGAGCCCAATAACTCCTTCAAGGCAGTCAGTGACTGCAGAGGTCCATTTTTACGCTGGCGATTTTGAAGAACTCGACTCTGTTTTATCTGTTGTTAAAAAGGAGGGTATTATTACTGGGATGAGTCAGTGTTTCTCGGAAGAAGATTTCATGGATGGTTGCAGCAGTCAAGATGGAAGCATTCTAGTGCGGCAAGAATCATCCTCAAGGAGGTCTAGGAAATCTGGAAGCCGAGCATGGGAAAGGGCAAACGAGTCTGACTTAGTAGAAGGCGGGTATGATGTTATTATGATGACTGAAATCCAACATTCAGTGATTTGCTTGAAGAAGTTATATGCTCTCATAAAGAAGGTTAGTTTCTTCTCCCTTGCTTTGTTTTATAGGGAATGTTCGAATCAAACTTCACCCAATTTTCGAGCTTGTAAAAAGTAGACAAAAAGGTCTCTGAGCATAGCCCACAACTTGGATTATTATCTGAATCATGTTTGTCCAAAGAGACACTAATATGAGCTATCATGGTATGAAAGCAACCAGTTGGAGTTTTGGGTGTTAACCCCGATGACTCAAATAACTCTAGCTTAAGCACTATATTTGTCTTTGCGTTCTGTATCTTTGTATGCTAGTTGAGCTTCCTTCCTTTTTACAAACAGTGTTTGCGGCCGCCCTACGGAGTCCTGTACTTGACAACAAAGAAGAGTCATCACATTTTCCAAGGTTCGAGAAACCTAAGAAACGTGGTTGATGAAGAAGGGATTTTCGGTATTCATATGGTAACAGAAATGTCTGACAGAGAGATATGGAAATTCTTCTTCAAGTAATTATAACTATAATTAAAATAACACTACATGTAATACTACTACGAAGCAAATATTCAGATTTCCTCTTAACATTCCTTAATATTTTGTAAGAAACAGACATTTTTTTCTCGTCTTATATTTATTCAGGCAATTGTAGTTAATAATAAAAATAAAAATAATAACACTAATAAGTAGGCGAATACGGGTTTGCAGGTCTGTAAGGTTGTCGTAGTTTTTACTGGCTATAGCCATTATGTAATAGTAAGAATGTAATTTGTTCTTTTCAATTGCACTCTAATATTTCATAGAGATTCCAGTAAATTGTACTTGTATTTTTGTGTGGCGAGTTGAAAGAACTGATTACGTTTGAAAAATAATCGAAATATCTATGACACATCTGTAACAATATGCATAGGCTCAAGTTAGGAAAGCAAAAATGATAAACATGCCAGTGAAGATGGTACATGTCTTCTATCTTCAATTTCCCGGTAATTTGCATTCAAGAGGGTTTTTTACCCTTAAAAACTCTGGAGATGATTTTTTTTTGTTGCTCAAAAACAGTTGGGGGTATTCAATTGAAATGACTTACACCACAAATCTACTAGAGTGCTCGGAAACCTATGCAGAAAATAGAAATCCAATCACTTATTCAATAATAGGAGTTGATTTAGCATGGTTCACATGGTCATATGGTAATTAGGTCAATGCTTGTTGGTCTTTGGTCAACCCTTGGTCAAACGGAGCTGTTACCACACAAAATTGGTAATGGGCTTTTGGCCGGATTTGGTGTTTAACTATCTAAGTTGGTTTTGGACCAAAGCTTTTGGTTAGCCATTCACTAATTCAAAGATATTTAAGGTGAATAATGACAAAAACTTAAGGTTCTCACTTCATAATTTGTGTATTGATGTATCTGATTCTTTACAAGGTGATCTATATATATAGATTACAAAAGACATGTTGTCAAAAAGGAGAGGAAGAAAAAATAAGGGATGTTGTCAAAAAGGGGAGGAAGAAGAAATAAGGGAGGAAGAAAATAATGGCCATTCTAGAAGCCATCCATTCTAGAAGCCATCCTAGAGTCAACTATTTACATTAACATGTGTTTCATATTTAACATTAATACCCTCCCTCAAACTCAAGATGGTGCAACACACATGTTGAGTTTGGAAACCAAAAAACTCAGACGAGCTGAAGTCAGTGTTTTGGTGAATAAATCAGCGAGTTGCAATTCCGAGCGAACAAAAGGTAAAACAATAGTCTATTCCTTGAAGTGATGTCGTACAAAGTGACAATCGATCTCAATATGTTTTGTACGTTCATGAAACACGTCATTATGGGCAATGTGAATAGCAGCCTTATTGTCACAACACAATGGAGTAGGTTCTGATAAATGAACTCCCATATCTTCAAGGAGCCATCGTAACCAAACAATCTCAGAAGTTGTATGAGCAAGAGCTCAATACTCGGCCTCAGCACTAGATCGAGAAACTACACTTTGTTTCTTACTACGCCAAGAGATCAAAGATTTGCCTAGAAAAACACAATATCCTGTGGTTGAGCGTCTATCTGTGATGTCACCAGCCCAATATGAATCTGAATATGCATGAAGACAAAGATCATAAGTAGATGAGAACTTTATACCTTGATACAAGGTGCCTTTGATATAACGTAATATCCGAAGTACTGCAGCATAATGTGTGGACCTTGGAGCTGACATAAACTGACTAACTACATGAAATGCATGGATGATGCCTGGTCTTGTGATAGTTAAGTAATTAAGACTTCCCACAAGCTGACGATATAATGTAGGGTTTGATAAAACTTTTCCTTCGAAGGGATTAAGCTTCACATTTAGTTCAAGAGGTGTATCTGCAGTTTTACTATCTGATATCCCAACACGTTGAAGAATTTCGGAGGCGTACTTTACTTGTGAGATGAAATAACCATCAGATGACTTATCGACCTCGATACCAAGAAAATACCTTAAAAGACCTAAGTCTTTCATTTCAAAACATGAACTAAGATGAAGTTTAAGAGCAGTAATTCCTTCTAGATCATCACCTGTGATAACCATATCATCAACATACAAGAGGAGAATAACCATACCCTTCTTAGTTGATCGAGTAAACATTGCTAAATCATAAGCACTTTGATTGAATCCATACCGAAGGATAGCATTATAAAAATTCTCAAACCAAGCTCATGGTGCTTGTTTAAGTCCATACAAGGCTTTACGAAGCTTACATACTTGATTTGGAGAATGAATCATTCCTGGTGGTGCTCTCATATACACTTCTTCTCGAAGTTCTCCATTAAGGAAGGAATTTTTGACATCCATTTGATGCATATTCCAATTATGAGCAGCAGTAATAGCAAGGAGAGTACGTACCGTAGTCATATGAGAAACAGGAGCATATGTTTCTTCATAGTCTATACCATATTCTTGGGTATATCCTTGAGCAACCAAACGAGATTTGTAACGATATATCTTGCCTTCTGGATTTGTTTTGATCTTGTACACCCATTTACTTCCAATAACTGTTTTCCCTGGTTGTAAGTCAACCATATCCCATGTACCAGCGTCCTTGTGTGCTGTGAGTTCTTCCCCCATAGATGTTTGCCAGACTGGACTTAAAGATGCTTCCCTGTATTATTTTGGTTCATGCATAGATAAAATGTATGACAAAGAACAATGATAATCTGCAAACCTGGATGGTGGTCGACGAGTTCGTGGAGGAAAAACATCATTTTCAGGTACAAGATCCCCTTCTGGAGAAACAATGTCAGGATTTCCCATAGAGTGGTCATGTGGAGTTTCGAAATTTTCAAGAGGAGTGACTTCTGTGGTGGTGGATGGAATAATTGTAGGCTGAGAGCTGGATAGAGATACGTCCTCAAAAGGATCTAGATACGTAAATTGTTCTAGAGTAGAAGACTTGCTACTAGGAAGAGACCAAAAATGTATATTTTCCCAAAATGTAACATGACGAGAAACACGTAAGCGTCGACTCTCTGGATCGTAACAACGATAACATTTTTGTTCAATAACATAGCCTAAAAACACACAGATAGTATTCTTTTTGCTGAGTTTGTTTCGTTCTCGTTCTGTGAGAATAACAAAACAAGTTGAACCAAAGACACGAAGCTCAGAATAATTAGGTTTCTTATCATAGAGACGTTTATAAGGTGATATTCCTCCTGTGACTATAAATGGAATGCGGTTTATTATGTAAACTGCAGTAAGGACTGACTCACCCCAAAAATTAGATGGAACTGATGCTGAAAGAAGTTGTGTTCTAGCTGTCTCTATGATGTGACGATGTTTGCTTTCTGCTATACCATATTGTTCCGGAGTTTCTGTACAAGATAACTGAAGAATAATACCTTCTGTTTTGAGAAATTATTTGAAAGGAGTTGATAAGTATTCATCTCCTTGATCAACACAAAAAGTTTTAATGGATTTTCTAAATTGAGTTTTGACCATTCTAGAGAAATCTATGTATATTTTCAAAAATTCTGATCTGGAACTGAAAAGGTATAGCCATGTAAAACGAGAAAAATCATCAATGAAGATAACATAATATAAAGCCCCTCCCTTAGAGGCAATGGGAGACTTTCCCCACACATCTGAATGAATAAGATCAAAAGGTTCAACCGAATGTGTAACACTATTATTAAAAGGAAACGCAGGTTGTTTACCCAACTTACAGGAAATGCAATAAGGTTCTTTTTTCAACTTGAATTGTTCCTAACAGTCCTTTATTGATCATATATGTAAGACGTGAAAAAGAGACATGGCCTAGCTTAGAATTCCAAGACATAAACGGAGACACAATATAAGGAAGGGAGTTTGCAACTTCAGCAGTAAGTTCATTTTTTGATTGTTGAGGAACAATGAGAGTTTCAAGGAGATATAATCTGCCAACTCTACGGCTTATCCCAACAAGCTTCTCTGTCTTGGGATCCTGTATTACACAACCAAAGGAGAAGAAATTAATGTTAAAACCCTGATTACACAGTTGCCAAATTGATATAAGATTCATCTTGATCTTTGGAAAAAGTAACACATTAGATATACGTATTTTATCTGAGACTTTAACATGTCCAATATGACTAGCAGCTATTTCGGATCCATTCGCAGTTTGGATTTTAGGTGTAACAATAGGATGCTTGCTTTCAAATACATTATAATTGAATGTCATATGATTAGAAGCACATGAGTCAAGAAACCAACCATTTGAAAAGGTACCTGTGGGAACTGAAAAAGCAGATGTTGCTGTAGAATTATTATTACCAATTGCAAGGGCTTCTTTGAGCATTTCTTGAACATCAACAAGATTATTTTATGTAGATGCTGATGATTCAGGGCTTCTTTCTAACACAGGTGCTGCAATAATGGAAAGCATAGGTGTGTATGCAGTTCCATTTAACCTTCTTCTTTCTCTCATGTTTCTTGAAGATGGAGATGTACAGTTTCCTAATGTATGACCGGGTTCTTTACAATAATTTCATTGAATTTGTGAGTTTGATCCTTGGTGAGTTGGAGTTTGAGATGCTGATGTTTGTGACATACTCTGTGTTGTTGGTAAAGTGCATTTCTTGGCCAAGTGACCAGGTTTCTTGCAGTTGTAACACTGAACCTATGACATGTCACGATAGTTTCTCTGAGAGTTGACAGTATTATTAAAACTTCCACGTGAAGGAACGACAAACACAGCAGGTATCTCTGGATTGATCCTTTTTCGAGTTTCTTCAGTAATAAGCTCAGACAATGCAGCTTCTATAGTAGGGAGAGGAGATCGATGAAGGATTGAAGCTCTTACAGTCTCAAAATCATCTCTTAACGCCATTAGGAGTTGAACCAGTCGCGACTCTTCTCTGTATTTATTCCACAGTTCGATATCTATAGTCCAATTGGGTTCCATCAGTGCTAGCTGATTCCATATAATTGACATCTCAGAATGAAAGTCTGAGATTGACTGATCCATCTGCTGCTTCATAGAAAGAATATCTTGTTCTAGTTTGTAACGTTGAGCAAAGTTGATTTGGGTATACCTTTTTGAAAGAAACTCCCATGCGTCTTTGGCAGTCTCAAAACCAGTAAGTTACATACTTATGGAGGTGATTACTATATTGCTTATCCATGTCAGTGCTTCCTCCTTCAGTCCCTTTGTCTTTGCTGCTAGGATCAACTTCTTTATCTCTAATAACAACACCAGTAGAGACATCAGTGGGCTTCTTGGCTTTACCATCAATATATTTCCACATAGCTTTTCCTTTGAGGAAACTTCTCATAAGGAAGGACCAATGGTTATAGTTTGTTCCATCAAACTTTACGGTGATAGGTTGATAATCTTCACGCGACATATATATTGAACGATAACAGAAAGGATTTTGGATACTAGGCTCTGATACCATGACAAAAACTTAAGGTTCTCACTTCATAATTTGTGTATTGATGTATCTGATTCTTTACAAGGTGATCTATATATATAGATTACAAAAGACATGTGGTCAAAAAGGAGAGGAAGAAAAAATAAGGGATGTTGTCAAAAAGGGGAGGAAGAAGAAATAAGAGAGGAAGAAAATAATGGCCATTCTAGAAGCCATCCTAGAGTCAACTATTTACACTAACATGTGTTTCATATTTAACATAAATAAATAATACACTATACACGTAGTCCGCAAGTTCGTTCTATTACACAAAAACATATTTGCCTATTTCCTAGTACTCTTTCAAGAGATTTAGAGGAATCAAGCGTACTTTTACACTCCCATAACGAATTCAAATAGTACGAATGTAAAATGATCTACGGCAGAAGGAACTTGGAATATAGAAAATAAAGGTAAACCATTAGCAAGAGAGAAATAATCTTTCTTTATAATAAGGGACCTTCATATAGCCACATGTCGACACCACAATCACACTTGAATTTGGTGAAGCCATGTCAGCACTAAGAATCCCTGTCATCGTTCACTGATTGGTTCCTCCCATTAGACACAACAACCCCCGAAAGGTTAAGACTCAATACAGCGTTAACCATTGGGCAACTTGAAGGGTTGCTTTCCTTTCATGGATGCATCACGAAATGAAATCGGGTGGAATCAAGTTGAATGTCATCACGGCGCTCTGTTTAACCTTCTTTGTGCGGAATGAACATATTTAAATTTTTTACACGTACTCTTTCATAAGAAACAAGAATTTAATTTCTTCTTCAAGTTCTACTATTTTATCAAGATCACCCTTTGGCATATTTCGTAAAAAATAAAGATCACTTGGATAATAACATGATAATCATGAAAACACCCAAACGGCCATAAAGCCTCCTAAGTAAAACCATTAACCTTCAAATTTCTCATCCTATTATAAAATATAGCCCTAAGTTATATGAAAAGCCACGTTTTGCCATTTATCTTTTTGGATGCTTTATCCCCATACTTTTAAGATCTTTACGGACCATCTTTTGTTTGTTCCAAATAGCTCTCACATATGAAGCCATCCTAGAGTCAACTATTTACACTAACATGTGTTTCATATTTAACATAAATAAATAATACACTATACACGTAGTCCATAATAAGCAAGTTCGTTCTATTACACAAAAACATATTTGCCTATTTCCTAGTACTCTTTCAAGAGATTTAGAGGAATCAAGCGTACTTTTACACTCCCATAACGAATTCAAATAGTACGAATGTAAAATGATCTACGGCAGAAGGAACTTGGAATATAGAAAAACTATCATGAAAAGTCACATCTAAGAGACATCCAATGAAGCATAATCTTTCACTCATTGAGGCAAGCAACCTTTCATTCCTTGAGACACTCCCTTTCGAGTAACAGAATTTCACACTTCGTGACACAAAATTCAAATATTTCTGCATGTTCAGTTCAAATATTCACACAATAGTTTTGCTCCTAGAAACGCCACTACACTTCCCAAGGGACACCTCGCTTTCCAAACGACCTCTTGGTTGGGATGTATATATAAAACACGTTAGGATATGTGGTGGTAGTTCGTACAGTAATGAATGCAAACTAATGATAATCATTCCAACTGGTGCCAATATCTCTCTCCTGCGGGCTATATTTTTGTTGCATTATTTCTTTTGGCTTCTATAGAGGTGATCTTTCATAATGATTAATTAACTGATCAGAAAAGAATACATATGATATGATTCTTGCACAAAACAACTTTTGAACTACGGACTGCTGATGCCTTGCTCTCCTTTGGATACGTACGTCTGATGAAAGTAATGAAGTAAGTAATAATAATAATCTAATGAAGAAAATAGAAGTAACTAGAACAGCGAGAGTCCCAAGACAACAACGGAGGGAGAATCGTGAGTTTATTGATGGATAATATTGTTGTTTATTTCGTGGAAAAGAAGAGAATATAGTTAGGATTATTTGGCCTACAATTGATCGTTGAATCGAGATTCGAGATAGGTAGGTTTGAATTCTGTGTATGCTTCGACTCAAAAGTTCAACAAGTACATGAGAACAAGCACCGGCCCAACCAATCAAACTCTATTTCTCTTTTCTAATAGAGTTGTGATTTATAGGCAAAGAAGATGATGAAGATGCACTCGGGTTGTTCCAAAAAATTATCGTAGTCAATGTTGAACGATATACGCAATGACCATTGGAACTCCCACTGCTAATCCATGAATTAATTTGACGAGGAATTGGGTATATATAATCTATTTAGGGAAATCCTCTGGACGGTTGTATGTGGTCAGGTCTCGCTATGTAAAACAGGATTTGGCCAGCCTTATTTAGTTTTGTGAGGTTCTCCTTAAAATTGGTTCTCTGTAAGGTTTCAACCTTCATTGACCATGTGATTAGAGTTCTAAATTTCAAATCATACATAAGATTCATGCTCAAGGATCATTGGACTGTGACAAGAAGCATATAATGTAACCCATTGATGCTGACCCACAACTCCCTCTATTTATTTTTCTTGAAGGATAGAGCGACAAGAAGCATAAAACGCAATCCATTGATACTACCTGGCATACCTGCGAGGTGAATGATGGTACGTAGAACTATTAAAACATATCTTTGGTAGAAAAATGGAAACATGTATTCTATCCGGCAGCCAGAATAATAACTAATCTACTATCATTTATTTAATTTTTACTAGCAAAGGCATCTCAATTACTCATCTATAGATAATAACTTAGTATACAGTTAAAATATCAAGACAGAAACAACCCAATAATACAATGGATGGGAGCTTCATACAATTCTGGAATGCCGATGCGTATGCACCGGGTTAGAAGTTTGTATATATATGATATGATCATCATTTCTCAATTCTTGGCTTTTCACTATTTCAAATTATTTTAGTTTCCACTTTATTGTGTTAATCATATGTATGTTACAATTTACAGGAGATTAAGATGGCATTTGATAAAGGAATATTACCTCCAGGATACAAGTTTCTCCCAAGCGACAAAATATTAATCAGAAATTATTTAGTTTGGAAAGTATAAAATACTCTCAAGGATGTCAGTTGGTTCATCTTCTACAAATATATACAAGTATGCACATATTGTTTCAGGAGATTCGGAGAAATTGGGCTTATTTTTCCTGGAATATTTAGGGACGACCCCAACGCAATTAGGGGCGACACTAAAAAATAAAATAGGTTAAAAATACTTGTATGCCCCTCCATAATCGGTAGTTTAGATTTTTTTTAGCTACCGATTGCAAAATCTCATTTTTAGGGGAAACTCTATATTCGGTAGTTATATGAACTATTTTTGCTACCGATTATAGGCTCAACCAAATTAGAAAAATAGAGGATTTTTGCAAAATCTCATTTTGGGGCAACTCTATATTCGGTAGTTATATGAACTATTTTTGCAAACGATTATAGGCGCAACCAAATTAGAAAAATAGAGGATTTTTGCAAAATCTCATTTTGGGGCAACTCTATGTTTGGTAGTTATATGTGTTGGATATTTTCAAGATTGTTTGCCGCCGTCCGGGGGGGCATAGCCCCTCCCGGCTGTGTTCGACCTGACATGTCAGGTCGTGGGGGTCTAGGGGGAAACACCTCCTAGCAGAGTGCGAGACAGTGTCTCATGGAAATTTTTTCGGTTAATGAATTTGAAAACCTATTCGGTTTTCCAGAAATTTTCACAAAACGTGTCTGTTCCCATAGGGTTTCTTCATTATCGGAAGTCATGATAACTCTGATTTTGGGGCTACTCTATATTCGGTAGTTATACGAAGTATATTGACTACCGATTTTGGTAGGATATTTGCAAAGAGAGTCACTATATAATCTGAAGTCATGACAACTCTTTCTTTCTTACTGATTATAGGCTCAACCAAAATTTTTTAAAAAAGAGGATTTTTGCAAACTCTGATTTTGGGGATACTCTATATTCGGTAGTTATATGAAGTATCTTGACTACTGATTATGGTAGGATATTTGCAAAGAGAGCCATTGTATAATCGGAATTCATGATAACTCTTCATTTTTTACCGAATATAGGCTCAACCAAAATTCAAAAAAAAAAAAGGATTTTTGCAAACTCTGATTTTGGGGTTACTCTATATTCGGATGTTAAATAACCTAAATTTCCTACCGATTATGGTAGCATTTTTGCCAAAGGTCTACTGTATAATCGGGAGTCAAGATAACTTTATTTACGACCGATAATAGGATAATTAAAATTCAAAAGATATAGGATTTTATTTTGGGGATACTGTATAATCGGAAGTCATACAAACTAAATTTACTCCCGATTGTTGATTACCTACCGATTGTATAGTTATCTACCGATTGTAAAGGGTAGTTTGGCCATTAAAAAAAACGCCCCGGAAATAACCTATTGATTGTGAAATAACCTACCGATTATGACCTATTTTTTCGCTTTGTGTCTCCCCTAATTGCGTTGGGATCGTCCCTAAATGTGCCAGGTTATTTTTCCACTTATACAAAATATGACCAAATTTTTCCATTTATAGTTTACTCCAACGTCTCAAGTTTTAGTACTTGATCTCCAAACGCGCATTAGACTACAAAGTTTGTTTGAAGGTTTGGGAGATTGTAATTCACAAGTTTCTTCTCTACTTTTATATGGGATAATTAAAGGGTGTTCCTTTCTGTACCCTTGAAAATACTAACGATACCCCAGTTAGTTATGGTAGTTGTAGTTTAGTTGATATGAAAATTATAAAATTACTTCAAATTTTTGATATAAGTACCCCTTCCTAAGAAAAAAATACCGACGGAAAAAAGAAGAAGAAGATATATTCTTCTGAGGTAAATCACCCCAATCGTGAAATTAATTTATTTATCTTCGTAATCTTCTTACTGTTAGCTTCAGAGACACCATTTTAATGGCTTAAGATGAAAGAACTTTTTATTAGTAGTTGCGGCATCTTAATACCTTGTACTAAAACAGTACTCTCAAAATTAGAAAAGTGTGATTGGAATCCATCAATTGTTGAATTTGTGGTAATATGTTCTTGGAATTATATCGAAAATCTTCTGAAAGGGCAAACTGAAATTTCATACGAAAGAGGAGATACAGGTTTCTGTTTCTCTCGGATATAGAATTTTGTAGACCTGATGGGGTAGGTAAATAATTTTTGGGGGTATATAGATAATAAAGGAACACATTAAAATGGAGGCACACTCAATTCTGATGCTCCATTAATAATTTAAAAGGAGGCACACTCAATAATTTTCAAAAAAATAAAAAATAATTTTTTTTTCAAGACTAAGACATTAATTTACCTGGCATTTTTAGGGGCGACCCCAACAGAATTAGGGGTGACTTTTTTATTCCCAACCCATACACAACATTAAGGGATGTCCAAAAATGCGGAGATTACGTTAATGCCCTTATATATTCGGAAGCAATTTTGTGTCTGATTGTGAAAACATAATCGAAAACTTAGTAACGCCTTTGGCCTACTGATTAATATAGATTTTGTGCCAAACGCGTATCTTGGTCCTATAACAATCTGTAGGAACAAAAACCTCACTAGACTACCGATTATGGAAAAGTTCAAAAATTTGGAAAAAAAAGGATTTTAGAAAAAACTCATTTTGGGCAACCTACAATCGGAAGGAAATATAACCAGTTAAACTTCTGATTATTGCTACGTCGAAAACACGAACCAAATGGTCAGGGTTTGCTATGCACCCTAAAGAAATTTGGCAAAGTTCGATGTGGGGCTACTTATAATCGGTAGCCAAATATCCTACCGATTGTGGAAAAGTTCAAAATTTGGAAACTTTTTTTTTAAGAAAAAACTCATTTTGGGGAAACCTATAATCGGAAGTAAATGCAACCAGTTAAACTTCCGATTATTTAGTTTGACATATAAAACCGATGTCAACCTAAATTCATTTCATTTCGTTTCGTTTCTTTTCAACTTCAACTCTCTTCTCTTCTCTTGCCCTCTGAATGCAGAGAGGAAAATAGTCCCCTCGTTAACTCCGCTTCAATATATCGTTATCGTTAATCGTCGAATCGAATAATCGTCGAATATTCTCTAAGAAGATGAAAGATAAAGAACGTCAAAAAGCTCGAACCAAAAATGTTGTTTGTGGTGTCGATCAAAAAATTGGAGTGCATGCCCGTAATAAAGAGGTTCTCACCCAAGAACACGAAGAACGTGAAGAATAACAATCCCCTGATGTAGATGATTCTGATAGCCAAACTCTCAAGAAACTTCAAATGGCCCCCAATTAGGTAAGATTCTACCATTTTTTGTGTTTCTATTGCTTTAATTCGACGAAACCACGAAATTTTTTGTTAGGGTTTTCGGTAACTACCTAGGTTCGGTAGTTTAGTTTTTCTTTTAAACTTCCGATTATGGTCGAATTCTTCACTGCACAAGACCATTGGTCATATTCGAGTGCTAAAAACTTAGGTTTCCTACCGATTGACTTCGTTTTTCATTACTGAACCCTAAATCGACCATAATCGGAAGTTAAACATGTTTTTGCCTTCCGAATGTACTAGGCTTTTGTATTCCCTGGACATAAACTGATGCATATTCGGTAAGTATTATTTTTTAATGGCTACCGATTGTTAATCCTAAATCGACCATAATCGGATGTTATGTTTTGTAAATTTCTTCCGATTGTTTAGGCCCAACCACTTTAGTGAATTCAGGGAACAAAGTGAAGCATATTCATTAGGAAGTAGTTTTGTAGGGATTCCGATTTTTATGTATTCCGTAGGATACACGATATTAAGCATTACGATTATGTGTATTCGTAAGATTATGTTGAAATATGTCTTCCGATTAATCATATTCGGCCGCTTACATTGAACTCAAACTTCTGATTATGAACCTATTGTACCTTGTTTTTCTATTTAGGGATAGGCGAGGTAAAAAACCCAAAGACGCAATTGTATCGGATAGTACAAGGATGGAAAGTCGTAAGAACTTGACATCTAGTGCAAGGAGAGCTAGAGATGCTAAATCCATTTCAAGTGCTCAAGATGGAACTCAACAAGCCAGTCAAGAAGGTGTTCAACCAACTTCCCCACAATCAGAGCTAGTCCAAGAAGGTGTAGAACCAAGTGGTCCACAATCACAAGCTGAAATTCAACCAGAAGCACCAGAAGATTGAGTTATGGAAGGAGGACAACCCAGCGCTGCGCAAGAAGAAGGAGAAGCTGAAAAGAAAAATCCTCCTCGAAAGAAAGCGAAACACCTTGTCCCAAAAGAACTAAAGGTGAAGGATATTACGGAAGGTGTAATCTTGGGATGCCCGAGGATGGAGGAGAATTGTTATTTCAATACAAAGACTCATGGGCAAGAGAAATATATGAAACCGAGGTACTAATCGTATCCATTTTATTTACGTATTTTCTTTTGGTTCGTAATAGTTTTAAGGGTTATAGCTTTAGGTAATTCTATTTTTTTTTTAACTTGTCTTGTGCATAATAGTATCATTCCGATGCGGTTCGTTTACTCAAACCCACCGCCGCACCACCTAAAATGATGGAATGACCTTTATCCGGTGAATGTGAAATGTTTAAGACAATTATTGAAAATTCAGGGTTGGCTGATGCTGCTGAGAACTCTATGTTGTAACATGACCGGGTGGCTATATCGGCGTTTGTGGAGAGACTTTATCCTGAGACCGACACCTTCCATATGCCGTTTGGGGAGATGACGATTACCCCAGATGATGTTGTGCAGATTATTAGACTCCCTGACCATTGAAAAGGTGTCAGGGCGGAGTACACAAAGCAGTTGGAATGGGAAAAACTTTATGCTCTAACTAATAAGTGTTTGGGTTGGGATGCAGAAACATCAACAACTGAGTTCAATAGATGCATGAGGTATAGAACCAGACAGTTCAACATGAGTACTCTGATGGATATGTTCAGGGGTACCAAGGAAAAAGAAGATAAATGAACTTTAACTGATGACCAAGTGAACCACGCGGCCACCGCATTTCTCCTTTGTGTATTGAGATGTGTCATTTCCCCAATACTAGTGGCAATCGGGTCGATGCCAACCTTTTATAACTTCTAGATCTTCTCAATAAAGTTCATGAGTACTCTTTGGGCACGACATTCCATGCGTGGTTGATGGAAGAGTTGAGAAAGGCGTCGAGGCTTGGAATTAGCCAAGTGGCCGGGAACGTGAGTCTACTACAGGTATTTTTATTAACTCTACATACTTGGTTTTTTTTTTTTTTAGTTTTCTACCATTGAATAATCAATTTCCTAATACTTGTAAAAATGACAATATAGACATGGATCTACGACCAGTTCCCTATCTTGGGACTGGCCATTGAAAACCCGGCGTGGGCGCCAGGTCACCCTAGAGGAAAAAAGTATGTCTTCGATGACAACCATTCCAGGACAAAGGAGAAACATCTGATTCATTTGAGGGAGGTTTTGGACTCACTCAAATCCCAAGAGGTATGCTTTGATCCATACAATAAAGATCGAGCTAATGGAAATATCGCAGGTCGGTCCGATTTGGCCCTTTATTTTGGACCATTGTGGCACCCAACAAAATATGTGATGTACAATGCCTCAAGGGTGATGCGACAACATTGTTATGTATACCAAAGGAGCAAATCCATGGAAATATCATTTTGGATTTGCAAGAATGCAAGTCTGATAAAGATTCTATCATGGTATTTTACAAGAGTAAACCATCCTGTAAACACCATTGGGATAGAAGGATTCATTACTTGATCAATGGTAGAAGGCAAGCCAACCAAGGTTTTGAACATTCTCCCAACTATATGTATTGGTACCGGAATCACTCACATATATTCATGTAATCCGTGATCTTAAAGCAAATACCGCACGGTATAAGAGTATCCTCAAAGAGAAACCTCCGGGTTTTGATAGATTGGTACGTATTGGTTTCTTAATTTAGTTTAATTTTATGGGTCAAAATCAGACTAGTAACCGTTTGATGGTATGCTATGTTTTAAAACAGTTGAGAAGGTTAAGAGGTTTGTCCAAATGGTGCACTAATTGCATAAATTCCGGAGAGCCGGTGCCAATTCAGAAGATAAAACAGCACCAAGAGTTGATTGATAACGTTAACAATGAAGACTTTGCATCTCAGTTCGGGGAAAATTTGAATAAGAAACCTACAACGAAGGTGAACAAAAGAACTAGGGCGTCATCGAGCACTCAAGTTTAGGGCTCAAATGATGAAACCAATGATGGTTCGATCCCAAGTCGTGGAGCCCGTAAAGGTCGCAAAGTCAAGGCAAAGAGGACCAACTAAACTCTTGATGTTTTGTAAAATTTATGGACAACTTTGTTTATGTCGATTATGTCGTGTCGGATTATGTCGTTTTCAAAGTTTGTGTCAGATTATAAGTTTGGTACTTTATTGTTGATGGTGGATTACTATTTAAAGGCTAAAATTGTAAAAAAACCAATTTTTGTAAGCTGACGTACTGCAAAGGATAAAGCCTTCAGGTGATGAATATTTCTCGCCATGATAATTTGTTGGAGCATGTGCAACCATCCCCGAGAATTAAAACCTACCCAGAGCGGAGCATGTAGCAACCATCCCGATTTTATGTAGGTTTGCAGCATTACTATTAATTCTTTAATTAAAACCTTGTGTTCGACATGCAAACACCCGTAGGCTACCTGACAGCGGGTTATATTAGCCCCGTTGAACGCATGCAAGACTACCCATGTTAGTCTCACCTACTGAAAACAAACCCAAAAATAGATCTCATCCGTCCAACTTCGCAGGCATAGATGGAGGGTGTAGATATAGATTCAGGGGGTCCTGAGCATGCTACCATGATCAGCTCGAACCCACCTTCATGCATGACCGAATGGTCAAAACCAACTACAGTTGGTCCTTCCAAAACGTGCGCTCAAAGTGAGCATGACGCGCGACAAGGGTTCCTTTTAATCGTGAACGTCCAACTTCGCAGGCATAGTTGGACGGCTTAGATTATACCCTAAAACAAGTAGTGAAGTGATGATACACCATTGGAGGACCCACTTTCTACCTACATGACCGACTCCCTCACAGGAAAGCCGTGGTACAAGAAACGATTGCCCAAACAAGGCTAGGTTGACGCCTTATGCAGGTTGAGAAGATCCAAAACGATCACGACCATCCAACTTCGCAGGCATAGTTGGATGGCTTAGATTGCATCCAGGGTCATAGAGCAAGCATGTACATGCTCACTGTCGGCCCAAGATGTTGCATACATGGTCGGTATTCCCAAAGGAGGCGCACGCAACCCAAGACCGATCACCCAAAGTGGCTGGTCCGAAACCCTAATTAGGGTTTGCGGCGCATATGTCGCAGAAACATCTCGAGCGTCCATCTTTGCAGGCTTGTATGGAAGGCAAAGATGGAGACTTAGAGGGAACTGAGCATGCTAGCGTGACCGCCGTGGGCCCGACTTCACGCCTAGCTGATCGGCCAAGACCGGCAGTGGTCAAGTTCCTTGGTACGCATGCCCAAAGGTGGAATGTCACGGCCCCTCCATAAGTTTTAATATCGACCACTCGTCTTTGCCACCTAAAGTGAGTGACTTAGATCAAATCTTTGCAAGTCAAGCAGGCATGGGCGTGAACACCATTGTACCACCTCCATGCAGGGCCAATCGGTCCCTCCATAGAAACTTCCTTAGCATGCAAACGTTTGGGTTGAAAGAGGCAGCATGCGCGCCTCCCATCCAACGATCGCAAATAGGGTTGCAAGCCATCTCGTCCGTCCAACTTTGCAAGCTTGGACGAATGACTTAGGGTGCGAATCAACCAGCAAACAAGGTATCACCATGATCACCATCCGTCACTCTTCTTCACAGGGTGACCCACCAAGGCATGGCCTGTCTATACAGCCTCCAAACGGTCACCTGAAGATGGATGCATGCGATGTTATACCAAGTTCACGATTCACCCTGCACTATTTTCTGTGGGTCCCACGATCGACACACTCGAGACATTAATCACGTCACAACTGGGGGATACAAACTGGGGTATTGGTCTGGCGGTTTACAGCGTGCAACACGCCATCACAAGATCGTGTCAGGGAAACATGGGCGGTTAGCGATGATAGGAGAAGTGGGTAAGCAACCGTGTGACACTAACCCACAACTCCACTTTCTCCATCACTCCACTTACTCCAATTTCCCACGAGAGACATGATGAAGGCTTATCGACTTGTATAAATAGGTTCTCCTCCCTATTTCCAACAGAACACAGAAAACCAAGTGTTAATACCATCGTATTCAACACCCAGAGCCTGCCTGCAACATTTGATAGCCTGCTCAACCTTCTGTTAACAAGTCATTAAATAGCCTTCACCTTCATACTCTCAACACCTTCTTCGCTTCCCTCCCTAAGATCAACCTCACATCCTTCACCTGTGACCGAAACAAATATGGAACGGCCGTGTCTTCGGTTTAGGCCAGAATTGTACAGATTATCTCTCGAATCAAAAGTTCTCATCGTGCAGCACATTTGTTGAAGGTTTAAATTCACTTCTCATCCACACACACCCAAAATTACCTAAACCTGCAGAAGTAGTTTTCACCCACAAACAATTGGCGACCACAAAGGGAGGTTAATCTCTCGGTTGTGAAGTCGATTTCTTCGATACCTAACCCTATTTAGTTGATTTCAAGATGGTCGGTCTTAGGAATACCTCGACAGCCTCAGGTCATGATCAAGTTCCCTCCGACGGCACACCTAATGGTCTGGATGGAAGAATCCCGACGTTGATTGAGTTAGCACGAGTACATGAGGTTCACACGAGAAAAATGAACCTGATCAAAGAAGCGATCAACAATATACTTGATCTCCACAGCAAGATGACGTCAGATATGGGCACCTCTGTCATAGAGGTCCATACACTGGGGACTGAACGCCCCCAAATCAATAATTTCACTCCAGGCCAAAGACCTGTGGATCAGGAAGCCGCTTCTTTAGTGGAAATTTTATGTGAACTCCTACACCTCTCAAAAGAGCAGCGAACAGAGACGTTTGCAGCCGTTAACCGGATAGCCTTGGATGTACAGTTAACTCCCTTGCGCCCAGAAGTTTCAAGCGCGATGGAGGCATCGGTAAACAATGTTACTTTTACAGAGGAAGACATGATGGGAGAAGAGGGCCACAATCGGGCCCTACATGTAACCGCACACATCAAAGATTCAGAATTCAGACGGGCCCTCATCGACACAAGAGCATCCTCAAATGTGATTACCCTCAAGACACTCAAGGAGGCTAAGGTTCGCCCAAATAAGATTGTGCGGCGGTCTACCACAATGAAGGACTTTGAGGGAACCAAACCAACACATATGGGTATGTCAATCTGAACTTATCCGTAGGTCCTGTTCAATCAAAAGTGAAATTCGAAGTCATAGAGAAAGAACCAGACTACCACATGATACTGGGTAGGCCATGGCTCCACGAGAATAGGATTGTTCCTTCAACCTATCACCATTGCCTGAAATCTACGCTGAACAAAGAAGTCATTCGTATACCTGCATCGTTGTCTCCATACGCACCCATATGCGGAGTAGAATTGTTCAAACCGAAGGAAGCTATGCAGGAAGAGCCAGGCGAAGTATATTGTACCCCACTTCCCACGTGGGCGTCAATCCAGGAGGAGGATCGTCTTGCATCATTAAAACTCAGACATGATGCATCCCAGCTGACGAGGAACTCTCCTTCACCCAGCGGGGCGGGAAACCACGTTACCAAGAGAGGACGAACGTTTGTGGCAACTCAAGATCAGAAAGGAAAGACTGTCTACCTCCGCCGCTGTTAGCAATTAGCAGGAGAGACTGATACGCGGTCTCTCCGCCTAATAGAATGTTGTCAAAACGGAAACCCACAAGAAGAGGTGTTGGACGCCCCCAGACAGCTGCAAGACGGTACCACCTCTACAACTGACGAACTCGAAACTATTAACATCGGCAGTGAAGAGTCTCCCAGGCCCATTTCCATTAGTTCCACTCTGTCCACGGAGGAGCGGACGAATCTTGTGCACCTCCTCAAAGAATACCAAGATATATTCGCCTGGACGTACGATGAAATGCCTGGTCTGGATGAAAAGTTGGTTACTCATCACATGCACATCAAACCTGGATCCAAGCCTATCAAACAGTCTCCAAGAAAATTCAGACATGAGGTGGAAGATCAGATTAAATCTGAAATCCAGAAATTGCTAACTGCCGGCCTCATCAAGCCCATCCACCATCCAACCTGGCTGGCTAACGTGGTCCCAGTAAAGAAAAAGAATGGGCAGATCCGATGATGTGTAGATTTCAGAGATTTAAACAAGTGCTGCCCTAAGGACGACTTTCCTCTACCTAACATCTACATGTTGGTAGACGCCACGAGCGGGCACAGAATGTTCTCCTTCATGGATGGATATAGCGGCTACAACCAGATAAGGATGTACGAGCATGATGCAAGTAAGACTTCTTTTCGAACTCCTCTCGGAAATTTTTACTATACAGTTATGCCTTTCGGTTTGAAGAATGCCGACACGACATATCAACGCGCCATGACAGCAATTTTTGACGACATGATGCATAAACAAGTTGAAGATTACGTAGATGACATAGTAGTCAAATCGAAAGCCCGGACAGAACACACATGATTCTTGCGAAAAGTATTCGAGAGGTGCCGTGAGTACAAGTTGAGGATGAATCCTTTGAAATGTGCCTTTGGTGTCTCCTCTGGAAAGTTTCTGGGATTCCAAGTGACTGCTGAGGGAATCAAGGTAGACCCATCTAAGACTCAAGCCATCCTCACTATGCCACCACCTCGAACCGTGAAGGAACTGCAAAGTTTTATGGGAAAGGTGAATTACATTCGACGTTTTATACCTGGTCTGGCTCAACTCGTTGCTTCCTTCACCCCCCTGCTGAAGAAAGGAGCGGATTTTAACTGGACCAGTGTCCAACAAGAAGCGTTTCGGAAAATTCAGCACATACTGTCGTCTCCAGCCATCATGAAGTCTCCTATTCAAGGGAGACCGTTATATCTCTACACCGCCTTCAGTGACACTACCGTTGGAGCCTTGATGGATCAAGAGGATGATGAGGGAGTAGAACTTCCTATATACTACTTCAGTCGAATATTGAGGGACACTGAACTCAGATACCCGAGAGCAGAGAAAGCATGCCTAGCATTGATACATTCCATCCAGAAGTTCAGGCATTACCTACTATCCAACAAGGTAACGCTCATATCCAAATCAGACCCTGCGAAGTTCTTACTGTCAAAACCAGTTCTAATGGGAAGGGCTGCCAAGTGGCTCCTCCAAATGTCAGAGCTAGACATAACGTGTACTCCGCCCAGAGCTGTTAAGGGTCAGGCTGTCGCGGATTTACTAGCATATTTCCCTAGAGAAGGTACCACAACATTGCATGAAGACCTGCCTGGAGAGTTTCCAGACATCTCTGTTGTCGAAGAGGAAGCTTGGCTGTTATATTTCAACGGATCCGCTACTCCCAGCAACAACACTGGAGGAGAAGGCATAGTCCTAGTATCTCCAACTGGAGAAGTCTTTTCACACTCCTTCAAATTAGATTTTCAATGCACTAACAACTCAGTGGAGTATGAAGCCTTCCTTATAGGGCTGCTATTAGCCAAGCAGGCGGGAGCCACACGTTTGGAAATAAGAGGCGATTCCAAATTATTGGTTAATCAGATGAACGGGGTGTATTCACTAAAAGAGATAACTCTAGCTCCGTACCGGTCTGAAGCTCAGAGACTGCTGAACTACTTCGCTGACGCAACCATAACTCATGTCAGCCGCAACAACAATAGGCATGTTGATTGCTTGGCAACATTAGCTTCTAAATTGCAGTTCGAAGGCATAGAAGAAACCCTGACGGTGAAAAGAAGGACAGTGGAATCAACATGGCTCTCACAATGCAAGGATGCTGAAACCTGTTACTGGCGAACTACGATCATTCAGGAGCTTAGCAGTTCACTTTCTCAAGAATAGGCCAGCCTTAAATCCTTACAAAACTTTTTTATGCTCCACGGCATGTTATACCACCAAAACCCGGATAGTTCATTATCAAGATGTCTCGGAGAGGAAGAAGCACAGCTGCAACTCGACCGTGTTCACAACGAGATTTGTGGACAAACATTGGTGGTGAAACTCTATCGAGGCCTCCAACGTTTAGACTATTACTGGCCAGAAATGGAGACACAGTCTCGAGCGCTCCTACAGTCTTGTTCAAACTGCCAGGAACCACCTCATCAACTAGAGGTACTCAACATAAATCACACCGGGGATTGGAGGCATCCATATGTTAACTACCTTCGTGATGGCACAGTTCCTTCTAACCCAAAAGAGGAAGTCAGAATGAAACAAAGAGCGAAGCGTTTCGTGTTCCACGAGGGGATTTTGTACCGGAAAAGCTTTGGAGGTGATCTCCTACGGTGCCTGGATGGAGGAGAAATCTCAACAATATTGAAAGAGATGCATGAAGGAGAACATCAAGGAAATAAGAAATTGTTTCTCCAGATACACGAGAAATATTACTGGCCGTCCATGGAAGATGATGCAACTTCCTTCGTTCAAAGATGCCACAAATGCCAGATTCACGGGAACCTCGTCCATGCACCATCCACTCCCCTACATTCGATAAGTAGCCCGCTGCCATTCTATAGCTTGGGACTTGATATTGTTGGAAAGATCAACTCGCCATCATCAAAGCAGCATGAATATATTATAACCGCAACTGAACACTTCACAAAATGGGTCGAATCTATTCCTATGCGTGGAACTACAGGAGCAACGATTGCAGCGTTCATTAAAGAGCATATCATCTGCCGCTTTGGAGTACCTAAACATATCATTACCGATAACGACACTCCCTTCGCCAATAATCAAGTACGAGATTTGCTTGAAGGATATGGAATTAAACAATTCTTCTCCACCATATACTACCCTCAAGGGAATGGGCAGGCTGAGAGCACCAACAAAACATTAATCCGGATTCTCAGTCGGACAGTACATGACAATCCCAGAGAGTGGCATGAACAACTACTGATGGCACTATGGGCATACCGAACGGCACCTAGGAGCTCCATTAGAGTTTCTCCATACTCACTCGTTTACGGGGCTGATGTTGTCCTCCCGGCAGATATCAAAATCCCATCATCCAGGATTTCAGCAGCAAGTGGAGTCCACTGGAACGAAACTGAGGCGTCTAACTGAAGGATATAGCTGAGCTCGATACTCTAGACTACATAAGAAGTAAGGTAGAGGAACGCGCTCAGGTGTACAGAAACAGAGTCTTCAGGGCGTATGAAAAATATATAAGGCCACGAAGTTTTAAAGTGGGACACCTAGTTTTGAATACAGGCAAACACATCCAACAAGACATGTCTGCACCAAAGTTCTCTCCAAAATGGGAAGGACCTTACGTGATTACCAAGGCTTACAACACTGGATACTACAAAATCGTTAAGGTGGATGGAGGCAAGTTGGAAGCAGCCGTCAACGGAAAATGGCTCAAGACATATCACGCCTGACCATTGTTCCGTACTTGTCCCATGACATGACAGTACATGCATTCTCGTTTCATGTCTAACTTGTTAATTTATTCAGAAAAAAACTAATGAATTTTTCTCCATCCATCTACACAAAATAAAAAAGAAATCTCGCATCTCTCAATGGTGTCCAAAAGAAAAAAAAAAGGGAAGGAATTCTCTCAATGCATCTCAGAAGAGGTCGTCCAACAGGTTGTAATCCCTGGAAAGCATCATATTCAACCTTGCCTGGTACCACCATTTCCGGGCCTTCAAGCTTTGGATCGCCTACTCCACCTTCTCTGACTCATCATCCAGAGCCTTCTCTTCCTCCAAGATAGCCTTCGCAGCAGGGACTACGTTCACCAGGATACCAGATCGATCGACCTTGATGATTTCAAGACACTGCCGCAGCCAACTCACGTTGAACTCCATGGACTCGCAGGTAGAGAGCATGTTTTCCCACTTCTCGAGATTTGATTCATCTACCTTGCGGATAGAGACACCTTCCATCTCAGCAATCATGGGAAGCAAGAAGTTTACTACAGTAACCAAAGCAGACGAGCAATGCCGAATTACGTTCCTGGTCGTGATATGGCCATACTTTCTCCATATATTAGTGTACATGGAGACGAACTCCTTTCGTATTAAAAAACCACCGACAGTCTTGTAGCTATAAGACAAGCATTTCATACCAATATCGAACGAAAGGCCGGCATTGGGGTATTAATAGGATGAAATACCCAGATCAGCATTCTCGGGTCGTCCGGTGAAGGTGTAGCTGAATTCGAAGAAAGTGGACTATCCAAGTCATCGTCATCAATGACGGTTACACATGTTCCAGGTGGACATCTCTGCAAAAGAGGAGATTATTCACCTGATCAGGAAATAAGGGTGACTACTCGTAAAAGAAAAGGGAAAAGAACAAACCGGTATGACCCTCCTAACTCTACGCACACGAGCTGGAGGATTGTCACGAGTTTCAGAAGCACACTGAAATGCAGAGTGGGTACGCTTGACAGACAAACCTGGGTGATATGAAGAAGACGACTTGCTGTTTCCTGACATGATGGAACTCTGCAGAGAAGAAATTCAATCCCAAGATGTAGAAGAGGATTCATGTGCATACGTATATATACACGCCAAGGGAAACCCTAGAAGAAACTATCTCGGAGTACGTCCGGCCGGCAAGGGATCAACGCCAACTAAGTCGCGCTAGCTTCAGAAACCTAGCTGAAATCGAAGAAAAATTCGTTGAGGGGGAACAAATCCACCAGCGCTACAGGGCATTCGGCACGAGCACCCTCCCCATGTGGTAAAAGTACGTTTACCCTAGCCTTAGTTATTTTGTGCAAACTGTCACAATCTCATGCCTCACCTACAATAGTGTAACCATTGCATGTTAGGCAGGAGACTTAATGTTGTTGGTGGATTTCTATTTAAAGGATAAAATTGTAAAAATACAATTTTTGTAAGATGACATCCTGCAAAGGATAAAGCCTTCAGGTGATGAATATTTCTCTCCATGATAATTCGTTGGAGCATGTGCAACCATCCCTGAGAATTAAAACCTACCCAAAGCGGAGCATGTAGCAACCATCCAGATTTTATGTAGGTTTGCAGAATTACTATTAATGCTTTAATTAAAGCCTTGTGTTCGACATGCAAACACCCGTAGGCTAGCTGACGGCGGGTTATATTAGCCCCGTTGAACGCATGTAAGACTACCCATGTTAGTCTCACCTGGTGAAAACAAACCCAAAAATAGATCTCATTCGTCCAACTTCGCAGGCATAGATGGAGGGTGTAGATATAGATTCAGGGGGTCCTGAGCATGCTACCATGATCAGCTCGGACCCACCTTCATGCATGACCAAACGGTCAAAACCAACTACAGTTGGTCCTTCCAAAACGTGCTCTCAAAGTGAGCATGACGCGCGGATAGGGTTCCTTTTAATCGTGAACGTCCAACTTCGCAGGCATAGTTGGACGACTTAGATTATACCCTAAAACAAGTAGTGAAGTGATGATACACCATTGGCGGACCCACTTTCTACCTACATGACCGACTCCCTCATAGGCAAGCCGTGGTACAAGAAACGATTGACCAAACAAGGCTAGGTTGACGCCTTATGCAGGTTGAGAAGATCCAAAACGATCACGACCATCCAACTTTGCAGGCATAGTTGGATGGCTTAGATTGCACCCAGGGTCATAGAGCAAGCATGTACATGCTAACTGTCGGCCCAATATATTGCATACATGGTCGGTCTTCACAAAGGAGGCGCACGCAACCCAAGACCGATCACCCAAAGTGGCCGGACCAAAACCCTAATTAGGGTTTGCGGCGCATATGTCGCAGAAACATCTCGAGCGTCCATCTTCGCAGGCTTGGATGGACACTTAGAGGGAACCGAGCATGCTAGCGTGACCACCGTGGGCCCGAATTCATGCCTAGCTGATCGGCCAAGACCGGCAGTGGTCAAGTTCCTTAGTACGCGAGCCCAAAGGTGGAATGTCACGGCCCCTCCATAAGTTTTAATCTCAACCACTCGTCTTTGCCACCTAAAGTGAGTGACTTAGATCAAATCTTTGCAAGTCAAGCAGGCATGGGCGTGAACACCATTGTACCACCTCCATGCAGGGCCAATCGGTTCCTCCATAGAAACTCCCTTAGCATGCAAACATTTGGGTTGAAAGAGGCAGCATGCGCGCCTCCCACCAACGATCACAAATAGGGTTGCAAGCCATCTCGTCCGTACAACTTTGCAAGCTTGGACGAATGACTTAGGGTGCGAATCAACCAGCAAACAAGGTATCAACATGATCACCATCCGTCACTCTTCTTCACAGGGTGACCGACCAAGGCATGGCCTGTCTATACAGCCTCCAAATGGTCACCTGAAGATGGCAGCATGCGATGTTATACCAAGTTCACGATTCACCCTGCACTATTTTCTGTGGGTCCCACAATCCACACACTCGAGACATTAATCACGTCACAACTAGGGGATACAAACTGGGGTATTGGTCTGGCGGTTTACTGCGTGCAGTGTGCAACTCGCCATCATAAGATCGTGTCAGGGAAACATGGGCGGTTAGCGATGATAGGAGAAGTGGGCAAGCAACCGTGTGACACTAACACACAACTCCACTTCCTCCATCACTCCACTTCCTCCACTTTCCCACGAGAGACATGATGAAGGCTTATCGACTTGTATAAATAGGTTCTCCTCCCTATTTCCAACGAACACAGAAAACCAAGTGTTAATACCATCGTATTCAACACCCAGAGCCTGCCTGCAACATTTCCTATCCTGCTCAACCTTCTGTTAACAAGTCATCAAATAGCCTTCACCTTCATACTCTCAACACCTTCTTCGCTTCCCTCCCTAAGATCAACCTCACATCCTTCACCTGTGACCGAAACAAATCTGGAACGGCCGTGTCTTCGGTTTAGGCAAGAATTGTACAGATTATCTGTCGAATAAAAAGTGCTCATCGTGCAGCACATTTGTTGAAGGTTTAAATTCACTTCTCATCCACACACACCCAAAATTACCTAACCTGCAGAAGTAGGTTTCACCCACAAACAATTATGCTTATGGTTTGTGAATTGTTCGTTTTATGAATTATGAATGGTTTTATTGATATCTTTATGCATTTAACGATGACTCGCAAGCGAATCACATGCACAAATATAAAACTGTTGAATTTTATACATACAATCGGAAGGTTAGTTTATATACTTAGGTTCCGGTTTTGGGAAATTTGAAAATTTTGGGTCAGAATCGGCAGGTTTTTATATTATGTATCTACCGATTATGGTCTGTGAAGAAAACTTTGTTTCCTGGATCCAAACAACACCATATTCGGTAAACAAGTTATCTTCTTAAACTTCCAATTATTATCATCGGTAGAGTTAGTTTATATTGTCCCTCCGATTATTTTCTGTGAAGAAAACTTTGTTTCCTCGATCCAAACAACACCATATTCGGTAACCGTATTAACTTACTAAACTTCCGATTGTTATCATCGGTAGAGTTAGTTTATATTATTCTTCCGATTATTATCTGTGCAGAAAAATTTGTTTCCTGTATCCAAACAACACTATAATCGGGAACTATGATTATTCATAGGCTTCCGATTATAACACTAGAAAATCACTTGTGTTCTATAACCTGTAATCGTAAGTTTGGGTAAAATACTATTCCTCCGATTATGGGTCCATCAAAAACACAAACCAAGTGGTTTTGGTTGGCTCTGCACCCTGAGCCAAGTGGTCATGCTTAGGTCTGCACCCTCATAAACTATGGTTTGCTACGTAGAATCGTTAGGTATTGAAGTTGGGTTATCTATCGATTATAGCATATTCCAAAATTCAGCAGATTAAGGATTTATGAAAAATCTGTTTTTGGGGCAACCTATAATCGTAAGGTTTTTAACCGTAATTTTATTCCGATTATTGCTGCATCCAAAACATAAACCAAGTGGTTATTGTTCGATGGAATTTGGTCAAGGTTGAATCTGGGGCCACAGACAATCGGTAGTTTTACAGGTCCAATTAACTACCGATTATAAAAGGGAACATTAGCCGAAATATCCATACATTAATCGGTAGATAGTTATTAATTTTAAACTACCGATTGTTTCTAACCTACCTATTGTTGTTTTGGCTACCGATTATGTAAGGGCATAGTTTCCATTTCAAAAAATCGTGGATAAGGGGTAGCTTAGTTTTACGTTTGGGTGATCTTTTTTGTCTTTTAGTGTCGCCCCTAATTCTGTTGGGGTCGCCCCTAAAAATGCTAGGTTAATTTATAACCATAGAGAAAATGTTAATAACATCTATCATTCAACAACTATTCATATGGCATGTAAACGATAACGATAGTGTTACTGTTTTCAAGCATTTAAGTAGAACTTTATTAAATTTAATAGGAACAACTTTGGGCTTGATCCCATAGCCTACGTTTTTCCCCATCTTATAGGCCGGCTCCAACACTGAGGGCAAGACAAAAGTTACGTTTTTAACTCACATCACATGGTTATATTGGGAGACTGGAGACAAGAAAAACAAATTGTTTCATGTTGTGCCATCCATTTCAAATATGTGTAGACTTCACTTGCACTGGTCTCTCGCCTTCGTTTTGGTGGTCGCGTAGGGAAGGCCAACATGGTGGAGCGGCTAGGGTGTGGTTTATGCTTGGCATGTAGGGCTAAGGGTTCGCCTTGGGCGTGGCTAGCTTTGGCTAGGTACGATTTTGGCTTGGCATGTGGGGCCAAGGGTTTGCCATGGGCGTATGACGTGGCTAGGGCCAAGGAAAGGGTGTTTGGCTTGGCATGATATGACTAGCACGGATAGGGCCAAGGTAAAGTGCGTTTGGAATGGCACGGCTAGCTTGGATAGGTTTGGTTTGGCTTGACATGTGGGGCCAAGGGTTTTCCATGGGAGAATGGCGTGGCTAGGGCCAAAGCAAGGGCGTTTGGCCTGTCATGATGTGACTAGCATAGCTAGGGCCAAGGCAGAGTGCGTTTGGCATGGTGTGGCTAGCTTGGGCTTGGTGCGGTTTTGGCTTGGCATGTGGGGCCAAGGGATTTCCATTGGCGCATGGCGTGACTAGCTTGGGATATGTACGGTTTTGGCTTGGCATGTGGGGCCAAGGGTTTTCCATAGGCGCAGGGCGTGGCTAGGGCCAAGGCAAGGGTGTTTGGCTTGGCATGATGTGACTAGCATGGCTAAGGCCAAGGAAAAGTGCGTTTGGCATGGCGCGGCTAGCTTGGATAGGTTTGTTTTGGAATGACATGTGGGGACAAGGGTTTTCCATAGGCGCATGGCGTGACTAGCTTGATCTAGGTGCGTGACCAGGCTAGGGTTTTGGGGAAAAGTTCGTTTGGTAACCTTAGATGGCCAGGAATTGCTCCTGGGATTGAAGGGCAACCGTTGATTGTTGCACGCCTTTTTTGATAGTCGCGTAACAAAGGCCTATATGGTGGCGCGGCATGGGACCATGGCGAGGTGCGTTTCGCATGGCGCGATAGGTGTGTCTGGCATGATTTTCCATTGGAATAGAGGTGCGGCTAGCATGGTTGGCATGCTTTGGCGCGGTTGGTGTGGCTAGCATGATTTGCCATTGGCACAGAGGTGCGGCTAGCATGGTTTCCATGCTTTGGCGTGGGTGGTGTGGCTGGCATGATTTGCCATTGTCACAGAGGTGCGGCTAACATAGTTGGCATGCTTTGGCGCGGTTGGTGTGGCTGGCATGATTTTCCATTGGCACAGAGGTGCGGCTAGCATGGTTGGCATGCTTTGGCGCGGTTGGTGTGGCTGGCATGATTTGCCATTGGCACAGACGTGTGGCTAGCATGGTTGGCATGCTTTGGCGCGGTTGGTGTGGCTGACATGATTTTCCATTGGCACAGACGTGCGGCTAGCATGGTTGGCATGCTTTGGCGCGGTTGGTTTGGCTGGCATGATTTTCCATTGGCACAGAGGTGCGGTTAGCATGGTTGGCATGCTTTGGCGCGGTCGGTGTGGCTGGCATGATTTTCCATTGGCACACGTGGAGATTAGGGTTTGGCTTGTCGTAACCCTAATTTGAAAAAGATACCCTGGTAATTATTTAGAGACACATTCACGGTTTCAGTAAATGTGCCTAATAAATGCTTGTTTCTTTAAATGTTGTGACATCACTGTCTGCTAGGGTTTAGTGGTTTACGATTTTAACACTAAGCTAAAAACCACCATCAACACCAGCGTATATCTAACACGTGGAAATCCCAGCATGTGCCTTGCCCATCCAGAAAACTTCTCTAAGGGTCGTCGGGAGAGATTGAATTCAATCATTGAAGCATTGAAGAGACCTCATTCAAGACAAAACCGGATAGTAGCTCGGGGAGTCACTAGTTTCTTTTGAGTAACTATTCGGGGATTAATCATAAGACGATACACTAGGGACTTGAGACTATTTTAAATCTCCTGAACGTCGAAGAATGCACCATCTATGTTCGGAACATTCTTGACTCCAGGTGTTTCTTCTTCTTCGCCAGCATAAGTCTCATTCGTACATGTTTCTTCTCTGGAGATGTCATCATATACACACATTTTATCTCTGGAAGCAGCTGGGGAATAAAACATCCTTGCAAAGCATCTGTGAAATCTACACCATATTTATTTTCAGTCGTCTGAATGCAAATTTGGCGAGGTGATGGATTCATGCAAACGGGAATTCCAGCATCTAAAAAACGGTAATTCTTAACTCTTACCTCTTTCAATTTCACTAACGGTAGTGATTGTGCCACAAGAGTTAGCATGCGAAATTAGTTCGTTCCTCGAAACCTGCAATAACGAACGAAACTTCATTAGTTCATGAAAAATGATTTTCTCATAAAATCATATACATAATTTTCATAATGTAAACATTCACACTTTGTTCACGTAAATTCTCAAAAATTTATCTAATGAAAACAAAACCATATGAATAAAATATTTCATCATATCCCACATTATATGTCACGGCTACATATATATATATATATATATATATATATATTTTTAAAATCTATTTTCCTTCGTATTAGCATTTTGTTTAAAACGAAGGTTTATGCTAGTTTTGTGAAAGCTCACACCTCTTGTGATACAATATTAGTTCTCATGAAATCTCATAAATAATGGTTTATCACTGAACATAATTTTATATATACATAAAGAAAAAAAAAATCTATTTTCCCTCGTATGAGCATTATTTTCTAAAACGAGGTTTATTTCGGTTTTGTGAAAGCTCACATCTCTTAACATAAGGTTTTATTTCCCATGAAAGCTCATAAACAAAATTTTATCACTGGAAACAGGTCTATTTTCAAAGAAAAATCTCTCCTAAATCAGGGATTTATTATTAGTTTCAAAACTAACGATTGAACGAACATACGTTTAATAAAATATGGGTTTTTCTACAAAACTCACATTGACATATACACATGTATAAAATTTTAACATGATGAAAGTATGAGAAACTCATGAACTCAGCAAACCTTTTTTTTTTTTTTTTTTGTATGCACCTTGGTCGGAGCCGGCCAGAAATATGCCGGATGGTGCTATCTCCGGTCGGCGGCTGGTGGTGCTCCGGCGAAAATCCTCATGTTCTATGTTTTCGCGATACGCGTGATATATACAGATTGGCCGTCATCAGAACAATTCAGTACATACATAGTTGATGTTAAAGAAAAATTACTGAAAATATAACAATCAACCATAGATCCATTAATCATAAACCTTAAACCTATGCAAATTAAACCTTAACAATAGACTAATGAACACTTTTGTAAAACCCATAACCACTTCTTGGTTAGGAAGCGTCTCATGCTCATAGTTTTCGATAAACTTCATGCAATCCATCCAGCCTTTCAGGAAGTCTAGCATACTCAACTCCACTTTGTAGACTGAACCCATAATTTGTTAATTGAGTACCACGTTAAAGTTTGAATTCTGATTCACTTATTTCTATGCTTTCAGACGGGAAGGATTAACCACAAATATGTAGCCTATGTGGTTCTTTGTCTTTCCAGGGTTCCAGGCCCAGCACCGCAACGAAAGACACGGATGTAGGCTATTAAGATGACATGCCAACAGGGTTAAGCTTAAGCTTTAGAAACTCCACAATCTGAAACCCTAATCCGAAGAGCAGCCCTCGCATTCAAAGTCGCACTGAACCATATTGCAAAAAAGTATAGCTAAGAAACATTGTAGTGAACCAAAACAACAAGAGGAGATTAAATGGAATACGTTCATGTAAAACACTTGAGGAAAATTGTTTTTAATATATTTTTGGGACTGCACCGTACGTGTGTACGGCTGCCTACGTACCCATAACAATATGGGATCAAGCTCGACGTAGTTCTATTACAACTGCTTAACATAGCTTGACAATAATCATAATACTTTTATACTTTCAATTACATGTCTTCATGGCTTCATCATTGGCTTGAGCAACAGCACTATCGTCTCCAAGCTAGAAAAGCATCATCCAATAGTCGTCTTCTTTTTGTTGTACATCATCATTACTTCCATTTAAATATGCCTTGAATGATGCACCAGATTCAACAAAGTTGTTTTCTTCTTGTAGGAGGCCGAAAAGATCATCTTGCTGATTAGTTGGTAACACGGCTTCTTGGACACCCAATGTTGAAGAATCTTTAATAGTAGCATGTAGTTCTTCATCCCAGTTGATACAATCAGTGTCACCAAAATCTTCCACCATGCCTAATGTTAGGTCTTCGAAGATGTCATCAGTTATCTTCTTTGTTGATACTGGTACACATGTCTCCATGGCTTCATGAGCAAAATTATCCTTTCCAACCTCTGAAATCATCATGGATTCATCACTGCTTCCATTTAAATATGCCTCGAATGATGCAGCAGATTGGACGAAGTTGTTTTCTTCTTGGCCGAAAAGATCATCTTGCTGATTAGTTGGTAACACGGAATCTTGGACTTCGAGTGAAGAAGAATCTTTAACAAGAGCACGTAGTTCATCCCAGTTTACATAGTCAGTGTCACTAAAATCTTCTATCGGGCCTATGGTTATGTCGTCAATGTTGTTGTTGCAAAGATTATTATTTAGTGGCGTTACTTCTGTAGCTGAAAATATTGTTGTTGATGGTGCTTCTGCTTCTAATAATGACTCTATATCAAATTCATGATCCAAGTTGTCTTCTTGTTGGACATCATCAGTATTTCTCGGGAGTAAGTCAAGTAAGCTGCTGAAAACGGGAAAATCATCCTGCTGATCATCAGTTGGTTTCGGCACCAACATTATCCTCTCCAAGAGTTGGTTCATCATTAATTTCTATAATATGTGACTCGGGTAACTCTGTGAAACTGAAATCGAAATGATCATCATCCTGCTGATCAGTTGAAAACATGGCATCTTGGACTCCGTACGGAAAAGCATCTTTAGTAACATTATGAACTAGTTCTTCAACTGGTTGTTCATGAATCACGCGTCTTCGTTTTTGTGGTAACTCTAGATTTGCATCCATTAAGGGCGGCGATAATATTGTGCTTGTTGATGGCTGTGGTACTGGCAAGGGTCGTTGTTGTTGTGCAAGTACTTGGTCGTCTGCAAGTGCACCTCCCTTCCTTCTAATCGAACAAAGCACATACTTTTCCTGCAAGTTCAATCAAATGAGCATAAATTTTAGAATAAGCTTGGTTACAATATTTTGCAGAAGTCAAAAGAAAAACAGTAAACTTAATTAATTAAAAACAATATGTGAAAACAAAGAACATGCATATACCTTCATCCCACGAGAATCGTAAAAAGATTGGGGCAACGAAAACTGGTGCATAATCCAAGACGACTGTTTTCCTCTTCTCGCATAATCCGAATCAACACCTGCTTTCCACTTGAATGTAAGCGATGTATTTGAGCCGATAGAAGCACTGATTCCAGGTTGCTTAATATCTTTAGTAGTATCTGTTTTCCACTTTCCATCTCCCGTAGTTCGTCGTACGTTCTTGCCGGTTTCAGACACCCTGTTTATTGGAGTGAAAAAGTAACGAATTTGGTCGCCTTTCTCTTTGTTATCAGAAAAGTATCTTATATCATAGTTTCGATTAATCTCATCAAACAACACCAGAGGATTGCTGTAGCCATCATAGACGTCCTTTTCGAAGACAAACCAAGAACAAAATTCCATGTTTTCTCCAACAACTTTCGGAGTTAAATAATACTCGATGAGTAGATGATCAGTCGGATTAAACTTATAACCTCGAGGAATTATCATCTGTACTTCCCCAAGATCCATATTTCTCTTAATCGATTGATCAGAATTATTTCTTAAAGCTTCAGCTTTTGTCTCTATGTTTTCTAGCACTTCTTTTTTCCTCTCTATGTAATTCCTTTGGATCTCCGATCGAGCTAGCTTGGTATATTTATGGTGGATTCTAACCAGTTTTCTATTAGCTTTCTACTTCAGCTAATATATAACAACTTGAGCCTTAAGAAAGGCAATTATGCTTTCCTAGTCTCCCATGAATTGCCTGAATTAAGAAGCCACCTCCAAAGTACGGCGGTTCAAACCTCCTGAATATTGCTAGTTTGATAACTATCCACGTGTAGGGTAGTAGTAATAGATCTGGCCACGATTGTGTATTCCGCTATAACCAAATTAGATTCGGAGCTTATGTGTGTAGGTGATTGACCAAAGGTTGACTAACACCACCAGCATTGACCTTATACCCAATTGATTATCGGATTTCTGGATACAAGTTCCACGAATTTGTAACAAGTGAGCAGTCTAGTAGAATCGTTATAAGGTGCATGCATAATTTGGTGTCAGCGGATGATTCCACATGGACTCCCTGATAAATTTTATAGACCGTAAATATCTCAAAGGGCCATCAATTGATCAAAAACATTCATCTTTTCTTTTAATAAGAGATCCTAATTCCCCACATGTTGTCCCAACCATCATTTTTGATTTTGTAGAAGCCACCTAATTAAGTACTAACTATCTTGTCACGGCCATTTGATTGTCTACTCCTATATAAGACTTAATAATGTAGGCAACCCGACAAAGCCGTACGTCAACCTGAGACTGAGAGCTAGCCCAATAACTCCTTCAAGGCAGTCAGTGACTGCAGAGGTCCATTTTTACGCTAGCGATTTTGAAGAAGTCGACTCTGTTTTATCTGTTGTTAAAAAGGAGGGTTTTATTACTGGGATAAGTCAGTGTTTCTCTGAAGAAGATTTTATGAATGGTTGCAGCAGTCAAGATGGAATCATTTTAGTAGGGCAAGAATCATCCTCGAGGAGGTCTAGGAAATCTGGAAACTGAGCATGGGAAAGGTCTAACGAGTCTGACTTAGGAGAAGGAGGGTACGATGTTATTTTGATGACTGAAATCCAACACTCAGTTATTTGCTTGAAGAAGTTATATGCTCTCATAAAAAAGGTTAGTCTCTTCCTTTTTTTTCGAAAAAGGCAAAGAGAAATAAATAAGAAAGGGTGATAAGATAGCACCTTCAAAAGATACAAGAAGAGATTAGCAAAGCGCCTAGAGAGCTTACAACAAACTACTCTCTAAACAAACTTTCCCAATCAAAAACGAAGTCGTCAAACTTTACATTTCTAAGAGATTCAACATTAATGGACCAACTAAAAAGCAACACTTTGATATCTACAATAAGAGAGTTTAAAGGCTTTTTCACTTGTTTCTTAGTGATCAAAATGTCATTCCTTTCCAACAACACTTTGATATCTACAATAAGGTTAGTCTCTTCCTCCTTCTTTTGTTTTATAGGGATTGCTCCAATCGAACTTCACCGAATTTTTCTAGCTTCTAAAAAGTAGACAGAAATGTTGTGCATCATCCATACAAGTTTTGTTTGCTTACACTATACTGAACATACCCATGAAAATGTTGTACATAATCCATGCAACTTCGATCATTATCTGAATCATGTTTGTCCAAAGAACCACAAATATGATCATGGTATGCAAACAATTGGAGTTGTGGGTTTTAACTTGGATGAGCATAAGGGGACTCTTAATTATTTGGTATGGCTTAAGCATTATCTTTGTCTATGTGGTATGCATGTATCTTTGTATGCTAATTAAGCTTCCTTCCTTTTTAGAAACAGTGTTCGCGGCCGCCATCGGGAGTCTTGTACTTGACAAAAAAGAAGAGTCATCACATTTTCCATGTTACGCGGAACCTAAGAAACGTGGTTGATGAATAAGGGATTTTTGGTATTCATATGGTTACTGAAATGTCTGATAAAGAGATATGGAAATTTTTCCTCAATCAATTATAACTAAATTCAAATAAAACTAAATGTAATACTACAACGAAGAAAATATTCAGATTTCCTCTTAAGATTCCTTAATATCTTACTAATACAAAGAAAAAAGAGGTAATTGTTTGGTGAAGCCATATTTTGGTGAGGCCTTTTCACATAATAATAATACTCCCATTAACTAAGCTTTTAGTTAATATTTGTATATTTATAGGAATGCCATTGTTTTAGAAAAAGATCAAAAAAATTAAAACTTATATATCCTTAAAAATACACATTGGATTTTAGCAAAATTAACATATTTGGAAAGCTTTTTAAATTATATACGTAATGAGTACAAACAAGGATATTAAATTTCTTTTTTAAGATTTTTTTTTTCCATTATTATCAAATTTGGTGTTGTTAAAAGAATCAAATTCAAGCATGTGCATCGCACATGTGGCCTTACTAGTATTGTAGAAAACGAACATTTCTTTTTCATCTTCTTTATTCAAGGTACTTTAGCTAATAATAAAAATCAAAATAACACTAATAAGTAGGCAAGAACAGGTTTGTAGGTGTTGATGGTGGTTTTTAGCTTAGGGTTAAAATCGTAAAACACTAAACCCTAGCAGACAATAATGTCACAACATTTAAAGCAACAAGCATTTACTAGGCACATTTACTGAAACCTTTAATATGCTCTAAAATAATTACCGGGGTATATTTTTCAAATTAGGGTTATGAAGAGCCAAACCCTAATTCCCAAGTGTGCCAATGGAAAATCATGCCAGCCGCACCGACCGCGCCAAGGCATGCCAACCATGCTAGCCGCACCTCTGTGCCAATGGAAAATCATGTCAGCCACACCAACCGCGCCAAAGCATGCCAACCATGCTAGACGCACCTCTGTGCCAATGGAAAATCATGCCAGCCACACCAACCGCGCCAAAGCATGCCAACCATGCTAGCCGCACCTCTGTGCCAATGGAAAATCATGCCAACCACACCAACCACGCCAAAGCATGCCAACCATGATAGCCGCACCTCTATGCCAATGGCAAGTCATGCCAGCCACACCAACCGCGCCAAAGCATGACAACCACGCTAGCCGCACCTCTGTGCCAATGGAAAATCATGCTAGCCACGACGATAGCGCCATACTAAACACGTCTCGCCATAGCCCCTCATGCCGCGCCACCATCCTGGCCTTCCCCACGCGGCTACCAAAGTGAAGGCGTGCAAAAATCAATGGTTTCCCTTTAATCCCAGGAGCAAATGCTGGCCGTATAAGGTCCCCTCGCAACCTTTGGACCGAAACCCTAGCTTGGTCACGCACCTATCCACGCCGACCACGCCATGCCAAACACGTCTGTCGTGGCCCCTCATGCCATGCCACCATGCTGGCCTTCCCCACGCGGCTACAAATGTGAAGGCGTGCAACAATCAACGGTTTCCCTTCAATCCTAGGAGAAAATCCTGGACGTCTAAGGTCCCCTCATGACCTTTGGCCCGAAACCCTATCTTGGTCACGTACCTAGCCAAAGCTATCCACGCCGACCGCGCCATGCCAAACACGTCTCTCCATGGCCCTCATGCCACGCCACCATGCTGGCGTTCCCCACGCGGCTACCAAAGTGAAGGCTTGTAATAATCAACGGTTGCCCTTCAAAACCAGGAGCAAATCCTAGCCATCTAAGGTCCCCTTACGAACTTTGGCTCAAAACCCTAGCTTGGTCATGCACCTAGCCCAAGCTAGTGACTCCATGCGCCCATGGATACCCCTTGGCCCCACATTCCAAGCCAAAACCGCACCTAGCCCAATCTAGTCATGCCATGCGCCCATGGCTACCCCTTGGACCCACATGCTAAGCCAAAACCGCACCTAGCCCAATCTAGTCACGCCACGCGCCCATGGCTACCCCTTGGCCCGGCATGCCAAACCAAACCAAACCTAGCCAAGCTAACCGCGCCATGCCAAACACACTTTTCCTTGGACCTAGCCATGCTAGTCACGTCACACCAAGCCAAGCGCCATGGCCATGGCCTTGGCGCTAGCCATACCATACGCCGATTGCAAACCCTTAGACCCACATGCCAATCCAAACCAAACCTAGCCAAGCTAGACACGCCATGCCAAACGCACTTTTCCTTGGCCCTATCCATGCTAGTCACGTCATACCACGCCAAGCGCCCTCGTCTTGGCCCTAGCCATGCCATACGCCCATGGAAAACCCTTGGCCCCTCATGCCAAGTCTAAACACACCCTAGCCATGCCACCTTGTTGTCCCTTGCTACGCGGATGCCAAAAAGAAGGCGTGCAACGATCAACGGTTGCCCCTCCTCCAAAGATGCAAAAACTCAACCGTCGAAGGTCACCAGGCTAGCAAGTTCCCCGAGCTTAACTTTCCAAGCCACAACAACGTGCTACATGTTTTCCAAAAAGATTCGAGACATCAACACAAACTGGGGGATCCTTTTTTGGGTATTGGTTTGGCGATTTACATCATGTGACGTACACTACGCCCTTCATAAGGAAGTGTCATAAGGGTGAGGCGGCTAGTAAATACGGGAATTTATGTGGGAAACGTTCATGGGACATAAAGCCGTGCGTTAACAAATTTATGGAATATCAATTCCATAACGTTAATAGTTTCATGCGTTAACCACTTTATGGAACATTAAGTCCATGCATACGGTTACCACCTCTTCCCATTTACTTCCCCACTCCTTAATGAGACCAGGGTACGGTTTTTACTTCAACTTGTATAAATAGGTCTTACCTATTTCCATTTGGACAACAAGTTCATTCGGAAAAGACAACACTTAAAAATACTTACTTGCTAGCTCTCCTCGTGAGCTCTCTTACTTTTCTGATAACAAGTCGTAGTAACCCGACTACGTTTCCAGAATCAACTAGTCTTACCACTTTCCTTGCTTCCCTCCCAAAAACAAACCCATTCTCCTCCACTTTGTGACCGAAGCAAGTCTAGAACGACCATTTCTTGGTTTAGGCCCAACTTGTACATATTGATATCTCTGATCTAAAATACTCCCTTGCAGTACATTGTTTAGGGTTTAAACTATTTCTTACCTTCACACCCGCAATTACCGAAATCAGCAGAAACTATTTTCACCTATAATCAGTAGGTCAGTAAGTGTTTTTATGTGTTTATGGGTAAAAATCGTTTCTTCCGATTTTGGTAAATTCGGTAGGTGAGTGAGAAACTGGTTTAAACCCTAAACAAATGTGCTACACGTGAGAACTTTCTAGATTCGAGAGATCAATCTGTACAAGTCCAGACTAAACTAAGAAATGGCCGTTCCAGACTTGCCTCGGTCACAAAGTGGAGGAGAAGGGTTGATTTGGGGAGGGAAGCAAAGAAAGGTGTTGAGACCAGAATAATTCTGGAAGAGTAGTGTCTCGACTTGTATCAGAAAGTGAAAGCTTCGGAAACTTTCAAGAGATGAAAGCTTTTTGGAGAGCTTTCAAAGTTTCCTTTTCTGAGAGTGTTGTGTTTTTCTCCTGACCGAGACTCGTTGTCTGGTGGAAATAGGTAAGACCTATTTATACAAGTCGATATTGAAACGTACCCTGGCCTCATGAAGGAAGAGAGTAAAGGGTGAAATAATGGGAGGAGGTGGTAACCTCATGGTGTTTATGGGTGGAAACGTTTTCACCATTATTTCCTCATTTATATGACCGCTTTATTCCTATTCGCGCTTTCTTAAAGTGAGCATAGTGTACGCTGCATGCTGTGACCGCCAAACTAGGACCCTGGAAAGCATCCCCCAGTTTGTGTTGATGTCTCGAGTGTTGGTTGCACCTTGGGTGCAAGTGGCAATGCCAGGCTATGGTTAATATCAAATAAATTTATAATGTATCAACAAAAACATATTCATTTGATTAATTAAAGAAACATTTATTATGAAATATCAATTGAACATTTATTATCAAAGTTTAATTAAATGTGATCATTTATAGCGGTAGATTTATGTTCTGCAAGTGTAAATTTGATCGTTCTTTATCTGGCCTAAATTGTCCAAACTTTGTTTTGTATTCTGAAAATGTAATCAATTTTATTTTAATACTAAAAACCGTGATTTATTCGATCGGGTGCTATAAATAGCTAGGATCTCATTTGGGTGATCCAGTGGTCATGATCATATTGTCTTATATGATTTAGTATCCTCCTGAAAATATTTCTGTTTTGTCCTTACCAGTTGTGCTAAAAACAATCAACTACATCTATCACAATACAATGTTTCCCATTTTGTAAAGATACAAAACTATTGTTGTCCACTACTATTCACTAACATCCACCATCGACGTAAAAACCAGCCACTCCCACTATTTTTTTCCACCACCAGTAATGTTACCACCTCCACCACTCACAAATACCGCCACTGTTTCCACCACCCAGTGCTTCTTTCACTACCACCATTAGAAATTATTAATATAATTATTAATAGCCGGGGTCACTGTAATAAAATGGTAAAGTCATTGGGTGATGATACCAGTTCTCTGGGTTCGAAACTCGCTAGCACCAAATTCTTTACCGATTAAAATATTAATATATATATATATATATAGTTTTTAATAAACTTATTTATTAATAAAAATATGTATTTATTGGATTCATTAAATGAACATTTATGCTTCAAAAATAATAATAATTAAATGAACATTTATCATGAAAGAAATTTTGCATTATTAAGAGAGGAAAATGTAATCGAGGGATGTACTTGTATATATAAATGGGCCTGGCATTCTCTCTTCTCATCATAAGATGTACATACAACTAACTTGTTCTTTCTTCCTTGCCTCCACCATTCAATATGGCAAGGCTCTCTCCGCTTGCCTCGTTTATGCTTTAACCTTATTTGTTCTGATCAATGTTGCAATAGCTGACAGCGGAGTGCGAGCCTTATACTGAAAATTTTAGTTAAATCTTTGATTGACGCTTAACACAAAGATGCGTCAATTGGCGGAACTGAAAACATCATATTTCTAAGAGCGTTCCTGCTGTTTTATTGTGCGGCATTTTCTCCTTTCACCAAACTGTTATTATTATTTATTGTGAGTTTTATATATGTTTATTTCTGCAATAAATACAAAGCTTCTATGTTTTTTTTTTTTTGCACGATGTTGCCAACTGGTTGTAATAATGTAATCTATTGGGTCTTCAGCGTAATAAATTTATTTTATATCTTTGAATATACATTTGCATGCATTCTGACATGCCACTTCTTGTTGAATAATGAAAGTGGGAACCTCATTATTAAGTATACATGATGAAAGAGGGGAACCTTATGATGAAAGTTTACATGATTAAAGTTAGTAATGGGATACATGATGAAAGTTAGTTTAATGGGATACATGATGATGAAAGTTTTAATTATTTTTTGTTTCTTTATAATATATATACACCTAATTGTGAGAAGTAATATACAATTTCTGATTTCATTCGAGCCTTAAGTTTGAGTTTGGTTTAAGTTTAATTTGAGTTGGTATCAGAGCTTCCATGGTGAAGTTGAGTATTTCAATATAGATTGATTGCTCCTTATCAATCATTATTCCGCTGCCATCTTAAGGTTCATTTTTATTTATTTTTTGTTGACAAGATTATTTTGTCTTCAGTCTCTTATTTCATATCACTAATTTATTGTGATATTTTTTGTTCTACAATTGAAGTTATTATCCTTGATCTACTAAGGAGTGAGTAAAATTAATTACTACTCTTAGAAGTCGAAACTTTCTTGATTTGTGTATCGTAATTATTTCTACTATTCGACGTTTATTTCGTCATGAATACTGGTAATGATAATGTAGCTGTTATTACTCCTGTGATAAATCCAGTACCTTCTCAGGAGCCGACTTCGATTCCTTATGGTGTAAAATTGAATGACAAAAATTTTACTCTTTGGTCTCAAATTGTATCTATGTTTGTCTCAAGTAGAGGCAAATATGGATATTTAACTGGCTCTACCAAACAACCAACTGAAGGTGAATCGACATATGATGAATGGTGTATGAAAGATTCTCTTATTAAAAGTTGGCTTATTGGTGCTATGGAGCCAGAATTAATGAATATATTCATTCGTTTACCTACTGCAAAAGATGTTTGGGACGCAGTGAAACACCGTTATTATGAAGGGGCTGATAAATGAATTCTTTATGATTTATCTCGAAAGGCTATGGCAACAAAGCAAGCAGGTCGACCCGTGGCTACTTTTTATTCTGATCTTACGATTATTTGGCAAGAACTTGATTATCGTAAACCAATTACTTTTACCCAGGCAGATGTGATTAAAATTCGGAAAGAAGAAATTGATGAAGAGGGAGTTTATTTATTTCTTGCTGGTATTGATGATTCTTATGACTCTGTCAGAGGAGAAATACTTCGTAGTACTTCACTACCTGGACCCGAAAAGGTTTTTTCTATTGTGAGGCGTGAAGAACAACGACGTAGTACCATGATGAATCAATTTGTTTCCCCCCAAATAGCAATGACGGTAAACAAATTTGGGAATTTTTCACAACAATCTTCATCACAAAATATTGGTGGGAAATGTACTTATTGTGTAAATGGGAAGCACACTGTCGAAAACTGCTTCAAGAAGAATGGTTATCCTGAGTGGTGGAATACTCGATCAAAAACCGAAAAAGGAAAAGGCAAAGCAGCTATATGTTCTACTGAGATGACAACATCAACAACAACTACTCCAATAGTTGATGAACTTCCTTCTGTTATAGATCATCTTGTTCCCAAAGAATCAGGTAATATTGTCCTAGCTCTAATAGCTGCTAACTCAAACAAGGATCATGGTTGGATTCTTGATTCTGGTGCCACTAATCATATGACATTTAAAACATCTATTTTGAAAGATGTGTTCCCACCTGATTGTTCAACGGTCTATAATGCCAATGGAGTTCCATACCCGGTTACTGGAGCTGGGAGAGTTGATTTGAATTCTTCTTTAACTTTAGAACATACTTTGCTGATTCCTTCCCTTTATAACAATCTTTTATCAGTATCACAAGTGACCGCACAATTAAATTGCGTAGTATTAATCTATTCTAATTTTTGTTTTCTTCAGGATCTCATCAACGGGAAGATAATTGGGCGTGGTACTAAGAAAGGGGGGTTGTATTATGTAGAAGATGTGTGTGAAGGGAGGTCTTTATCAGCTAGGGGATCATCCCATGCAAATGAAGATCAGATAAGATTATGGCATAACCGCTTAGGTCATGTTTCTTTTGGATATTTACAACATTTATTTCCATCTCTATTTTCGGGCTACAAACCTTCTGATTTTAATTGTGAAACTTGTATCTTAGCAAAAAGTCATCGTACTACTTATCCTGATAGTTTTAGCATAAGATTAGTCCCATTTGCTTTAGTTCATTCTGATGTTTGGGGTCCCTGTCGAATTACTAGTAATTCAGGATTTCGTTGGTTTGTTATCTTTGTCGATGATTGCACTCGTATGACCTGGCTTTATTTGATGAAAAATAAAAGTGATGTTGCTAGTATTTTCAAATATTTTCATATTATGATTCAAACACAATTTTCTACCACTCTAAAGGTTCTTCGTTCGGATAATGGTGGAGAATATATCAATGAAACTTTACAAGGTTATTTTCAGGAGCATGGTTTAATTCATGAAACCACTTGTCCCTCTACGCCACAACAAAATGGTGTTGCGGAAAAGAAGAATAGGCAATTACTTGAGATTACTAGAGCTTGTTTAATTGGAGCAAACATGAAGCCACAATTTTGGGAAGAAGCTATCACTAATGCAGTATATCTTCTTAATCGTGTACCCACTAGTTTCTTGAAATTTCAAACACCTTTAGATAAATTGGATTCGTTTGTGGAAATTCGTTCTCAACTTAAGCTTCCTCCACGAGTGTTCGGTTGTGTTGTTTATGTCCACATACAAAAACATTTGCGCAGAAAGCTTGATCCATGTGCTCTAAAGTGTGTATTTTTTTGGTTATCATCCGTTTCAAAAGGGTTACATGTGTTATCATCCTCTTTCTCACAAATTTTATGTTAGCATGGACGTTACCTTCTCTGAGCATGATAAGTTCTACTCAACCTATGCTCCTAGTTCTCCTCTTCAGGGAGAGAACAACATCGAAGAGTTGAACTGGATAGATTTGTTTCCATCTAATTGTGAGATACATCATTCCATAATTAATGAAGGTTCAAATAATTTACCTTCTCCTACTGATTTCGGTCTGACTAATACGCGACCCGAGAAGACAGTTAAAGAGGGAGAAACACTTGTTGTCGAAGACCTCGAAGAACCCCCTCTTTCTTCAACAACAGTACCTACAACCATTTATCCTCCTGATGATGTCCCTGAGGTAAACATAGATCTTGTGATTAATACTAACAATTCTTGTGAATTAAATGAGACAAACAGGTATCAGTTACCACAACGGAATAATCGTGGAGTTCCACCAGATCGTTTTTCTCCCGAACCAATAAAAAAGGTGAAATACCCAATTGCGAACTACATGTCTACTCATAGATTATCAGAAGCTGGCAAAGCATTTTTCTACCAGATGGAAGATACTACCATTTCTAGAAATGTAGAAGAAGCATTACGTGATCCAAGGTGGGCTAATCCGACGACAGAAGAGATGGAGGCACTAGAGGAAAATGGTACATGGGAAATAGTATCATTACCAGAAGGGAAGAAACCAGTTGGCTGCAGGTGGGTTTATACTATCAAGCATAATCCAGATGGCTCTATTGATAGGTGCAAAGCAAGACTTGTGGCTAAAGGGTTTACCCAGACGTATGGTATTGATTATCAAGAGACATTTGCTCCTGTCGCAAAAATCAATACTATTCGAGTATTGTTGTCTTTAGCAGCAAACTTAGGCTGGCCGCTACGACAATATGATGTAAAAAATGTTTTTTTACATGGTGATTTGTAATAAGAAGTCGACATGACACTACCTCCAGGTTATAATGCTCTGAACATTGCAAACGCGGTTTGTAAACTAAAAAAGGCCTTATATGGTTTGAAGCAGTCTCCTAGAGCTTGGTTTGGAAGATTTCGTCTAGCAATGAAGAAATTCGGATACACACAAAGTAACGCTGATCATACCTTGTTCATGAAAAGAGTAGGTGACAAGATAACCGTGCTTATCATCTATGTAGATGATATGGTGGTAACAGGAAATGATCCTGAAGAGATGGATAAACTGAAGAGTTGTTTGTATTCTGAGTTTGATATGAAGGATATGGGTGGACTTAAGTACTTCTTGGGTATTGAAGTTTCACGATCTGAGAAAGGTATTTTCTTGTCTCAGCGAAAATATGTGATTGATTTGTTGAAGGAAACCGGTATGCTTGGTTGTGAGCCGATTGGATCTCCTATGGAACAAAATCATTATCTGGAAGAGTGTTCTAATCAAGTACCAGCTGACAAGGGGCAATACCAGAGGTTAGTTGGCCGTTTGATTTATCTTTCCCATACAAGACCTGATATTGCATATGTTGTGAGTGTTGTGAGAAGATTTATGCATAATCCGGGTCAACAACATATGAATGCAGTCACTAGAATACTGAGATATTTAAAATCCGCACCAGGAAGAGGGCTGATGTTTTCAAAACATGGGCATCTTGATGTATTGGGTTACACTGACTCGGACTGGGGAGGAAAAGGTGATAGGAGAAGATCGACATCTGGGTACGTTACCTTCGTCGGAGGTAATTTAGTAACATGGAAATCTAAGAAACAACAGGTGGTTTCTTTGTCCAGTGCTGAAGCAGAATACAGGGCAATGGTGAAAGGTATTTGTGAATTATTATGGTTAAGAAGGCTTATGGAGGAACTTGGTTTTCCTACTGTAAAACCTATGAAGTTGTTTTGTGATAACCAGTCAGCGATCAAAATTGCAGAAAACCCGGTACAACATGATCGAACAAAGCACGTGGAAATCGATAGGAATTTCAACTATGAAAAACTCGAAGAAAAAATTATTGAAGTACCATATGTTCGTACAACACAACAGTTAGCAGATATTCTGACAAAAGCCGTATCAAATAATATATTTAACGATTCACTTATCAAGTTGGGCATATCTGATATATACGCACCATTTTGAGGGAGAGTGTTGAATAATGAAAGTGGGAACCGCATTATTAAGTATACATGATGAAAGAGGGGAACCTTATGATGAAAGTTTACATGATTAAAGTTAGTAATGGGATACATGATGAAAGTTAGTTTAATGGGATACATGACGATGAAAGTTTTAATTATTTTTTGTTTCTTTGTAATATATATACACCTAATTGTGAGAAGTAATATACAATTTCTGATTTCATTCGAGCCTTAAGTTTTGAGTTTGGTTTAAGTTTAATTTGAGTCTTCTCGCATCACATTCAACTGCCTTATACACAGCAGCTTGCATCAATCTAGAATACAACAACGAAACATACTTCTTTACTACATTTAATAGAGTTTCTGAATTGATATAGAACTCCACAACAACAACTACAGTTTTTTTTTTTTAATCGATTACAGATGTATGGCTTAAAATTAACGTGATCCACTCTTCAATTAATTTGAATTCGCAAGAAAGCATACCATGGGCACAAAACTGACACAAGTACGATAGATACTATAAGCAAGATAGAGACATTTGAAACCAGAAATAAGACTGGCAACATTCAGAATATATGCAAATGATTAGTTGATCATGCATTCCATCAAGACTTTCAGGAAGGCTAGCGTACTCTACTCCTGGCATGCAAAAATTCTTACGGAACTATATTGCAAATAAGTATAACTAAGAAGCAGAAGAACAAGATGAGACTAGACTAAACCAGAAGAACAAGATGAGATTAGACTGAATACATACACTATAACACTGGGGGAAATTGTTTTTTATATATTTTTGGGACTACACCGTAAGTGTGTACGGCTGCCTACGTATCAATTATGGAATCAAGCCCAACGTAGTTCTATTACAACTGATTAATATAGATTAACAACAATCATAATATATAGTTTTACTTCCCATACATGTCTTCATGGCTTCATCATTGGCTTGAGCAGCAGCATTATCGTCTCCAAGTTAGATAAGCATCACTGGTTCTAATAGTTGTCTCGAGTAATTCTTTTTGTTGTACATCATCACTCCTTCCATTTAAATATGCCTCGAATGATGCAGCAGATTCGACAAAGTTGTTTTCTTCTTGTTGGAGACCGAAAAGATCATGATCTTGCTGATTAGTTGGACTTCAAGTGAAGAAAAATCTTTAACAAGAGCACATAGTCGGTGTCACTTTCATCATCTTTATTTGATCCAGACAAGACCCAGACTTGGTAACCTTGAATAGGAGGTATTCGAGGCTTCCCAAGTAAGTAAGCTCTTCCTTTGACGAGTACTTGTCAGTTATCAAACTACTGTCGTCTGCCGTGTTTTTGGCAACTTTCATCATCTTTCTTTGATCCTCCTAACACAGTCCCGTATGCAATACAATGACTCATATTAAAACATGAAGCAGAAAAAAATTGTGCAACCAATGCTCTTGAAAAGAAGCAATCGCACGTAAGATCATGAAAAGATCCTCCTAACACAGTCCTGTAAGCAATACAATGACTCATATTAAAACATGAAGCAGAAAAAAATTGTGAAACCAATGCTCTTGAAAAGAAGCAATCGCACGTAACATCATGAAAAGAAGAGATCCAAAAAGGAAAAAAAGAGGATATCCTCAGCTGCACCGTACGCGTGTACGGCTGCCTACGTACCCATAGCCTTGGCTTTGGGTGCTTTGCTATGGGATCAAGCTAAGGGTTCTGGCCCAACGTAGTTCTATTACTTGGTACCTAACAACAATAGTAATAGTTTTATACTTTCGATTAAATTTCGTCCAGGAGGTGTGGGAAAAAATACCTTGGCTTGAAATATACACAATTCAAATTAGCTAGAAACCATATTTATCCTTAAAGTCTCCGAATCAGTTCCGGCGTTCCGCCCAAAGACACACCGAGATTTCATCCTCTAACCTAGGAACCACGAACTTAGCATCCAATGGATATCAAGACTAATACGTCTCCTCTTTGTCTTAGACACCTTGTTTTTCCTCATCCTCTTGTTTTTTTTTCAACTTCACCCTCATCATCTTGTTCTTGCTTCCTTGGCAGCTGGACGTTCGCTTTCTTCTCAGCCTGGCAGCTGGCCATTTTGTTAGGGTGATCGCTCGTGATACAATTGGGTTTTAAGAGCTTCCCGTCCCATCAACAGAAATATCAGAAGTTGAGAACCAATATCTATGTTTTCCCGATACGCATGATATAGACAGATTGGCCGTTATCAGAACAATTCAGTACATACATAGTTGATGTTAAAGAAAAATTACTGAAAATATAACAATCAACCGTAGACCCATTAATCATAAACCTTAAACCTCTGCAAATTAAACCTTAATATAGACTAATGAACACTATTGTAAAACCATAACCACTTCTTGGTTAGGAAGCGTCTCATGCTCATAGTTTTCGATAAACTTCATGCAATCCATCCAGCCTTTCAGGAAGTCTAGCATACTCAACTCCACTTTGTAGAGTGAACCCATAATTTGTTAATTGAGTAACACGTTAACGTTTGAATTCTGATTCACTTATTTCTATGCTTTCAGACGGGAAATCTTAACCAGAAATATGTAGCCTATGTGGTTCTTAGTCTTTCCAGGGTTCCAGGCCCCAGCACCGCAACGAAAGACACGGATCTAGGCTATTAAGATGAAATGCCAACAGGGTTAAACTTAAGCTTTAGAAACTCCGCAATCTGAAACCCTAATCCGAAGAGCAGCCTTCGCATGCAAAGTCGCACAAAACCATATTGCAAAAAAGTACAGCTAAGAAACATTGTAGTGAACCAAAACAACAAGAGGAGATTAAATGGAATACGTTCATGTATAACACTTGAGGAAAATTATTTTTAATATATTTTTGGGACTGCACCGTACGTGTGTACGGCTGCCTACGTACCCATAACAATATGGGATCAAGCCCGACGTAGTTCTATTACTACTGACAATAATCATAATACTTTTGTACTTTCAATTACATGTCTTCATGGCTTCATCATTGGCTTGAGCAACAGCACTATCGTCTCCAAGCTAGAAAAGCATCACTGGTTCTAATAGTTGTGTCGAGTAATTCTTCAACATCATCCAATAGTCGTCTTCTTTTTGTTGTACATCATCATTACTTCCATTTAAATACGCCTTGAATGATGCACCAGATTCAACAAAGTTGTTTTCTTCTTGTAGGAGGCCGAAAAGATCATCTTGCTGATTAGTTGGTAACACGGCTTCTTGGACACCCAATGTTGAAGAATCTTTAATAGTAGCATGTAGTTCTTCAACCCAGTTGATACAATCAGTGTCACCAAAATCTTCCACCAGGCCTATTGTTAGGTCTTCGAAGATGTCATCAGTTATCTTCTTTGTTGATACTGGTACACATGTCTCCATGGCTTCATGAGCAAGATTATCCTTTCCAACCTCTGAAATCATCATGGGTTCATCACTGCTTCCATTTAAATATGCCTCGAATGATGCAGCAGATTGGACGAAGTTGTTTTCTTCTTGGCCGAAAAGATCATGTTGCTGATTAGTTGGTAGCACGGCATCTTGGACTTCGAGTGAAGAAGAATCTTTAACAAGAGCACGTAGTTCATCCCAGTTTACATAGTCAGTGTCACTAAAATCTTCTACCGGGCCTATGGTTATGTCGTCAATGTTGTTGTTGCAAAGATTATTATTTAGTGGCGTTACTTCTGTAGCTGAAAATATTGTTGTTGATGGTGCTTCTGCTTCTAATAATGACTCTATTTCAAATTCATGATCCAAGTTGTCTTCTTGTTGGACATCATCAGTATTTCTCGGGAGTAAGTCAAGTAAGCTGCTGAAAATGGGAAAATCATCCTGCTGATCATCAGTTGGTACACATGTTTTCATGGCTTCGGCACCAACATTATCCTCTCCAAGAGTTGGTTCATCATTAATTTCTATAATATGTGACTCGGGTAACTCTGTGAAACTGAAATCGAAATGATCATCATCCTGCTGATCAGTTGAAAACATGGCATCTTGGACTCCGTACGGAAAAGCATCTTTAGTAACATTATGAACTAGTTCTTCAACTGGTTGTTCATGAATCACGCGTCTTCGTTTTTGTGGTAACTCTAGATTTGCATCCATTAAGGGCGGCGATAATATTGTGCTTGTTGATGGCTGTGGTACTGGCAAGGGTCGTTGTTGTTGTGCAAGTACTTGGTCGTCTGCAAGTGCACCTCCCTTCCTTCTAATCGAACAAAGCACATACTTTTCCTGCAAGTTCAATCAAATGAGCATAAATTTTAGAATAAGCTTGGTTACAATATTTTGCAGAAGTCAAAAGAAAAACAGTAAACTTAATTAATTAAAAAAAATATGTGAAAACAAAGAACATGCATATACCTTCATCCCACGAGAATCGTAAAAAGATTGGGGCAACGAAAACTGGTGCATAATCCAAGACGACTGTTTTCCTCTTCTCGCATAATCCGAATCAACACCTGCTTTCCACTTGAATGTAAGCGATGTATTTGAGCCGATAGAAGCACTGATTCCAGGTTGCTTAATATCTTTAGTAGTATCTGTTTTCCACTTTCCATCTCCCGTAGTTCGTCGTACGTTCTTGCCGGTTTCAGACACCCTGTTTATTGGAGTGAAAAAGTAACGAATTTGGTCGCCTTTCTGTTTGTCATCACAAAAGTATCTTATATCATAGTTTCGATTAATCTCATCAAACAACACCAGAGGATTGCTGTAGCCATCATAGACGTCCTTTTCGAAGACAAACCAAGAACAAAATTCCATGTTTTCTCCAACAACTTTCGGAGTTAAATAATACTCGATGAGTAGATGATCAGTCGGATTAAACTTATAACCTCGAGGAATTATCATCTGTACTTCCCCAAGATCCATATTTCTCTTAATCGATCGATCAGAATTATTTCTTAAAGCTTCAGCTTTTGTCTCTATCTTTTCTAGCACTTCTTTTTTCCTCTCTATGTAATTCCTTTGTATCTCCGATCGAGCTAGCTTGGTATATTTATGGTGGATTCTAACCAGTTTTCTATTAGCTTTCTACTTCAGCTAATATATAACAACTTGATCCTTAAGAAAGGAAATTATGCTTTCCTAGTCTCCCATGAATTGCCTGAATTAAGAAGCCACCACCAAAGTACGGCGGTTCAAACCTCCTGAATATTGCTAGTTTGATAACTATCCACGTGTAGGGTAGTAGTAATAGATCTGGCCACAATTGTGTATTCTGCTATAACAAAATTCGATTCAGAGAGGCAGAAACTTAAGAAAGCCTTGTTTAATCAACTGATCTTATCTTATGTGTGTAGGTGATTGACCAAAGGTTGACTAACACCACCATCATTGACCTACCCAATTGATTATCAGATTTCTGGATACAAGTTCCACGAATTTGTAACAAGTGAGCAGTCTAGTAGAATCATTATAAGGTGCATGAATAATTTGGTGTCAGCGGATGATTCCACATGGACTCCCTGATAAATTGTATAGACCGTAAGGATCTCAAAGGGCCATCAGTACTTGATTAAAAACACTCATCTTTTCTTTTAATAAGAGATCCTAATTCCCCACATGTTGTCCCAACCATCATTTTTTATTTTGTAGAAGCCACCTAATTAAGTAATAACTATCTTGTCACGGCCATTTGATTGTCTACTCCTATATAAGACATAATAGTGTAGGCAACCCCAATAGTTTAGACAAAGACATATGTCAACCTGAGATTTAGAGCTAGCCCAATAACTCCTTCAAGGCAGTCAGTGACTGCAGAGGTCCATTTTTACGCTAGCGATTTTGAAGAACTCGACTCTGTTTTATCTGTTGTTAAAAAGGAGGGTATTATTATTGGGATAAGTGAGTGTTTCTATGAAGAAGATTTTATGAATGGTTGCAGCAGTCAAGATGGAATCATTTTAGTGGGGCAAGAATCATCCTCGAGGAGGTCTAGGAAATCGGGAAGCTGAGAATGGGAAAGGGCTAACGAGTCTAACTCAGGAGAAGGAGGGTACGATGTTATTTTGATGACTGAAATCCAACATTCAGTTATTTGCTTGAAGAAGTTATATGCTCTCATAAAGAAGGTTAGTATCTTCCTTTTTTTCCGAAAAAGGCAAAGAGAAATAAATAAGAAATGGTGCCAAGTGTTTATAGGTGAAAATAGTTTCTGCTGATTTCGGTAATTGCGGGTGTGAATATGAGAAACAGTTTAAACCCTAAAAAATGTACTACAAGGGAGTACTTTAGATCCGAGAGATCAATCTGTACAAGTCCAGCCTAAACCAAGAAATGGTCGTTCCAGACTTGCTTCGATCACCAAGTAGAGAAGAATGGGTTGGTTTTAGGGAGGGAAGCAAGGAAAGTGGTGAGACCAGAATAGTTGATTCTGGAGGAGTAGTTGGGTTACTACGACTTGTTATCAGAAAAGTAAGAGAGCTCACGAGGAGAGCCAGCAAGTAAGTATTTCTGAGTGTTGTCTTGTCCGAATGAACTTGTTGTTCAAATGGAAATAGGTAAGACCTATTTATACAAGTCGAAGTAGAAACGTACCCTGGTCTCATTAAGGAGTGGGGAAGTAAATGGGAGATGTGGTAACCATATGCATGGACTTGATGTTCCATAAAGTGGTTAATGCATGAAACTGTTATGGAATTGATGTTCCATAAAGTTGTTAACGCACGTCTTTATGTCCCATGAACGTTTCCCACATAACTTCCCGTATTTACTAGCCGCCTCACCCTTATGACACTTCCTTATGAAGAGCGTAGTGTACGCTGCACGCTGTAAACCGCCAAACCAATACCCAAGGAGGATCCCCCAGTTTGTGTTGATGTCTCGAATATTTTTGGAAAACATGTAACATGTTGTTGTGGCTTGGCAAGTTGATCTCGGGGAACTTGCTAGCCTGGTGACCTTCGACGGTCGAGATTTTGCATCTTGAGAGGAGGGGCAACCGTTGATCGTTGCACGCCTTCATTTTGGTAGTCGTGTAGTGAGGGCCAACAGGGTGGCACAACTAGGGTGTGTTTAAACTTGGCATGAGGGGCCAAGGGTTCGCCATGGGCGTATGGCATGGCTAGGGCCAAGGTGAGGGCGCTTGGCTTGGCATGACGTGACTAGCATGGCTAGGGCCAATGGAAAGTGCGTTTGGCATGGCGCGGCTAGCCTGGCTAGGTTTGGTTTGGCTTGGAATGTGGGGCTAAGGGTTTTCCATGGTCATATGGCATGGGTAAGGCCAAGGCAAGGGCGCTTGGATAGGCATGACGTGACTAGCATGGATTGGGCCAAGGAAAAGTATGTTTGGCATGGAGCGGCTAGCTTGGATAGGTTTGGTTTGGCTTGGCTTGGCATGTGGGGCCAAGGGGTATCCATGGGCGCACGGCGTGACTATCTTGGGCTAGGTGCGGTTTTGGCTTGGCATATGGGGCCAAGGGGTATCCATGGGAGCATGGCGTGACTAGCTTGGGCTAGGTGCGTGACCAAGCTAGGGTTTTGAGCTAAAGGTCGTGAGGGGACCTTAGACGGCCAGGATTTTCTCCAGGGATTGAAGGGAAACCGTTGATTATTGCACTCCTTCACTTTGGTAGCCGCGAGGGGAAGGCCAGCATGATGGCGCGACATGAGGGGCCATGGCGAGATATATTTGTCATGGCGCGGCTAGATTGGCTAGGTGCGTGACCAAGCTAGGGTTTTGGGCCAAACTTATGAGGTGAATTTAGGCGCCCAGGATTTTCTCCTAGGATTGAAGGGCAACCGTTGATTATTGCACGCCTTCACTTTAGTAGCCGCAAGGGGAAGGCCAGAATGGTGGCGTGGCATAAGGGGCCACGGCGAGATATATTTGGCATGGCAAGTCTAGCTTGGTATTACGGTGCTGCAAGTGACGCATAATGATGACGCGTTACAGAGTTGCATGCCATGTCAGAGTTCCGCCGTAATGGCGCATTGCGAAGCCATAATAGCGGTATACTGTATAGACCGTTAAGTGTCGAGAATGACATGACCCTGCAGGGCCAATGAAGCGCAAGAGTGGCGCTACATTGTAAATATATTTGGCTAAGGAATGAAGCTTATTGGCCGACACAATGAATCTTCATTAAGGAGAAGGCAAGACGAAGCCAAAGTGACAGATGCAACATGTGATGTTGGCATTAAGGCATATCCGTGGAATTGAGTTGGCCCAAACTCAAGGATGATGCAAGAGTGTAGAATAGATCAAGAGTTGGTCTATGGCATTAGTTTAAGGCTGGACAAAGCTTGAACAATGCAAACAAGTTGGCAATGCAAGAGTTGCATTGCTATTGTCAAGCTAATTGGCGAAATGAAGCATATGTGACGCATGAGTAACTAGAGTGAGCTTAAGGAGTTGGCCTCGACAAGTAAAGCCTGAAGAGTGTCATTGCATTAGCTTAGAGTAATAAAAATGCAGGGCCAAGAGGTCTGTACGTTGGCGCAAGGCAGAATCCAGTAGGCCAAGACAAGTGGCGCAATAAGGATCAAGTGACGGTTACGAGTTGGTTACGAGCTTCATAAGCATGCCAATGAAGTGAGACAAGAGAGGAGCGGTTATAAAGGAGTTTATAACCATGTGGAAGGTTCATAACCACCTATAGATGATGTGGCATTTGTTGGCTTGACAACACAAAAGGTGGCGGTTGAAAAGCAAGTTGGCGGTTATAGAAACTACCTGATGGGAAAATGGTTGTCCCATGCGTGTGTAACGATTATGCACGGTTTGGCCAAGCAAATCTACTGTATAAATAGTCCCAAGGCAGGGGAAATTCGGTAGCTAGCCTGTGTGAGAGTTAAGCTAGCCTGTGTGAGAGTTAGCCTAACATATGTGAGAGTGAAGTTTGCATATGTGAGTGAATAGGAGAGTTTTTGTAAGACTTAGACTTGGTTTAGGGAGTGAACAAGTCTGTGTAAGTCCCCAAGTGGGCAAGTTTTGTATTTCTTCCCTTTGATGCAATAAAAAGAGTTGATTGTGTCATGTTCTAAGTGTTTTTGGTTGGCTGATTGTTGTTGGTAAAGTATGGCATGAATTGAGTGCATTATGGAGTGCATTTGATGATCTTAGAGAAGAGAAAGGAGGCTATAAAAGACTTCCGCTGATTGACCTGATGTGTTGGCTGTTTGCATAGGTGCAAACTTATAAGGCTGAAGTGCAAGTGGGTGAAGTTCGATTCACAAGACCATTGTGCTGCCGGGTTACACTTTCGCTGAAAATTCTTGGTGAGTTTGAAGGTGTGACAATTTCGGGTATCAGAGCTGTGTTTGGTGCACAGTTCGTGTGTATTTGTTGGATAATACACTAGCGATTCTTTCCCTCTAAAGCTATTTTCCTGTGAGCAAGTAAGTGGCGCATTATTTTCAGAATATTGCATTAGAAATGAGTTCTAATGGCATGATGATCGACGAAGAACTACCGGGTACGTTTGACCAGCTTGAGGAGTATGGCAGTAATCTTGATGATTTTGTCATAGACATGGGATGTGATAGCCTTGTAAATCCTCTTGTTTCCGAAGATAAGGGCAGGCTAGACCTACTTGAAGGAAGAACATCAGATTGGTTTAAAGAATTTGACGAAAGGGTTGGTGTAGTCGAGGACAAGGTATCCGATGCAACCTTGTTGAATTGCGAAACCAATGCTGAAGTGACTAAATTGAAGGTGCAATTCAGTGACATAAAGACCATACTAACAAGCCATGCGAAGCAAATGTCTGAGGAAGTGGCAAGCATTCACGGGTTAATCAGTAACGGCATGTTTGTAGGGAAAACGTGCATGGAGAAAGCTCAAATCGAGTCTCCGAGCCAAGAATTTACGCAGGTTCCAGAAATGCTAGAGAAATTGAGAATTTCTTGTATGACGTTGAGACATACTTTGAGGCGAATGGAACTAGGGAAGAACAAAAATTAACTCTCGCAGGAAATTACCTTGGTGGTAATGCAAAGGTTTGGTGGAGAACTATGCTGCAAGAAGATGAAGCGGATGGTTATGCCAATCCTATGTCATGGGATGACATGAAATATGGACTGAGATGTCAGTTCTGGCCGAGCAATGGTGCTTGGTATGCAAGAGAAAGTTTACGTAGGCTAAAAATGACGAGTACACCACAGGCCTATGCTGAAAACTTCCTTGCATTGGTGCAAGAAGTACATGGCATGAGTGAAGAAGATCAGATTTTCCAATTTCTGGCTGGCGCAAGTTCGAGTGTAATTGCTAAACTTAAGAGGCGCAAAATCCAGAGTATCCAGATGGCTATTCCAGCGGTAAGAGGGCTTACTAGTTGCACAACGACTGAATATGTGCAAAGCTGTGAAGGTGAAGCCAAAAGGAAGGAAAAATATGTAGGCAGTAAGCGCAAGCATGAACCGAAGGAAGATGAATTATTACCTTTAGCCCGGAAGTATAGGGGATGTTTCATTTGCAAAGGTTTACACTTCGCTAGAAGTTGTCCACTCAAAGCACAACTTAATGTATCAATTGGGAATGACTATGGGGGTCATTCATGGAGGCCGAAGTGATGGTTCAAGGAAGAGACCACGCAACGAAGTTGTCGCTCACTTCGACAAAGAAAGACACTAAGCTAAGAACAAGATTAAGTGTTGCTTTCTCCAGTGGCGACACTTTGATGCCAGAACAAAGAGTGTTCCTGGACTTGTTCCATGTAGCTTGAGTTGTTGGTTGATGCAAACTCTGTGTGTAGAGTTTGGTTGTACAGACTTTTATTTGAGTCTTCAAGTTTGTACATACTTTTCTTTGGTGTAAGCAAGTTGCTTTGTTAATGAAGTTTTAGCTTTCCAGAAGAGATCAGTTGATGCTCAATCATGTAATGGTACATGGTCTTTTTGTGTAAGAGCAGTAATGAACGAGGGTGTTTTCGTTTATAAAGCCTTGCCTCTTTATTTACGATGTAAAACTAGTTCATGGGGAGATGCTGCAAGTATCATACTTAGCCTAACGTATGCAATAGCAAGACAAGTTGAAAGCTAATAAGCAAAGCATAGGACAAGGGTCCTAGTTGGTGGAAAAGTGATGTTGCTGTTTGGGAATTACAGAATAGCACGATGGCAGATGGGCAGCGACGGTGCAAGCAATGCAGCAAGTAAGAAATCACATCATTAGCAAGCATGAGTTGGGTAGAACTCATGGCCTTAGAGAAAGACACACACACTTTCCAGGCAATTAGCAATGCAGTTCAAAGAAGTATTTGGAGACATATTGGCTTTGAAGGAATAGCATATGGACAGCTAAAGGGTTAGCTAATGATATGTCCAAAGAGATAGTTAGTCACAGTTTTAAATGGGCTGTACAACTCAATAGTTTTGTTGCATGGAAGTTAAGCAAAGAAAACTCACCATTCCAGTTCGGGTATGCAAAATGGCATAAGTATAGAGTTTATACTTGGTGGCCACATTCATAGAAATGAGTTCTTGAATGTTGTTTGCATAATCAGAGTTTGGCGAGGCATGAAGTGTTGAATTCGGGTGTCTAATGCAAAGAGAACCCCTATTCACTTTGTGACGTGCTTAATGAAGAGCGCGGAGAACAATAGTTCAACGGAAAGTTCCTAACAAAATTGATTGAAAATGAAGCCAAGTCGTTTATAAGTCCTTATCACGATGAGTGAGATGCAAGAGGCGAAGTCGGAAAGCGATGGCAATGATCATGATGATCAAATTGAGAAGAATCACTCAGTGCGTACACTTAGGCGCAAATGATTCATGCAAAATTCAAGTACAATTCAGGGAATTGGAAAAAAGAATTTCCAAGTAGCATTTGGGTGTTGATATATGGTTGTAGTGGGAGTTGGAACGTATGCGCAACGTGAAAACAACAGTACAAGTCAGTAGGATCAATAGCAAAGCAATAAAGCTAAGTGGTGGCATGTGGTACTAGGCATAAAAATTTTGGCAAGAAGGAATGCTAAATAAGTTTGCTGAATTCTGAGTGGCTCAGAAGTGTACAAGGCCGAAGAAAAAGTATGTTGAGTATACTTGGTTGCGTTCAACGATGGCGTTGAACAGATTAGGTGGGGGAGGTCTATTACGGTGCTGCAAGTGACGCATAATGATGACGCATTACAGAGTTGCAGGCCATGTCAGAGTTCCACCGTAATGGCGTATTGCGAAGCCATAATAGCGGTATACTGTATAGACCGTTAAGTGTCGAGAATGACATGACCCTGCAGGGCCAATGAAGCGCAAGAGTGGCGCTACATTGTAAAGATATTTGGCTAAGGAATGAAGCTTATTGGCCGACACAATGAAGCTTCATTAAGGAGAAGGCAAGACGAAGCCAAAGTGACAGATGCAACATGTGATGTTGGCATTAAGGCATATCCGTGGAATTGAGTTGGCCCAAACTCAAGGATGATGCAAGAGTGTAGAATAGATCAAGAGTTGGTCTATGGAATTATTTTAAGTCTGGACAAAGCTTGAACAATGCAAACAAGTTGTCAATTCAAGAGTTGCATTGCTATTGTCAAGCTAATTGGCGAAATGAAGCATATGTGACGCATGAGTAACTAGAGTGAGCTTAAGGAGTTGTCCTCGACAAGTAAAGCCTGAAGAGTGTCCGTGCATTAGCTTAGAGTAATAAAAATGCAGGGCCAAGAGGTCTGTACGTTGGCGCAAGGCAGAATCCAGTAGGCCAAGACAAGTGGCGCAATAAGGCTCAAGTGACGGTTACGAGTTGGTTACGAGCTTCATAAGAATGCCAATGAAGTGATACAAGAGAGGAGCGGTTATAAAGGAGTTTATAACCATGTGGAAGGTTCATAACCACCTAGAATAGATGTGGCATCTTTTGGCTTGACAACACAAAAGGTGGCGGTTGAAAAGCAAGCTGGCGGTTATAGAAACTACCTGATGGGACAAATGGCTGTCCCATGCGTGTGTAACGGTTATGCACGGTTTTGCCAAGAAAATCTACTGTATAAATAGTCCCAAGGCAGGGGAAATTCGGTAGCTAGCCTGTGTGAGAGTTAAGCTAGACTGTGTGAGAGTTAGCCTAACATATGTGAGAGTGAAGTTTGCATATGTGAGTGAATAGGAGAGTTTTTGTAAGACTTAGACTTGGTTCAGGGAGTGAACAAGTATGTGTAAGTCCCCAAGTGGGCAAGTTTTGTATTTCTTCCCTTTGATGCAATAAAAAGAGTTGATTGTGTCATGTTCTAAGTGTTCTTGGTTGGCTGATTGTTGTTGGTAAAGTATGGCATGAATTGAGGGCATTATGGGGTGCATTTGATGAGCTTAGAAAAGAGAAAGGAGGCTATAAAAGACTTCCGCTGATTGACCTGATGTGTTGGCTGTTTGCATAGGTGCAAACTTATAAGGTTGAAGTGCAAGTGGGTGAAGTTCGATTCACAAGACCATTGTGCTGCCGGGTTACACTTTCGCAGAAAATTCTTGGTGAGTTTGAAGGTGTGACACTTGGCTAGGTGCATGACCAAGCTAGGGTTTTGGGCCAAAGTGGTGAGGGGACCTTAGATGGCCAGGATTTGCTTCTGGGATTGAAGGGAAACCGTTGATTATTGCACGCCTTCACTTTGGTAGCCGCATGTGGATGACCAGTATGGTGGCGCGGCATGAGGGGCCATGCGAGACGTTTTTGGCATGGCGCGGTCGGCGTGGATGGCATGATTTTCCATTGGCACAAAGGTGCGGCTAGCATGGTTGGCATGCATTAGCGCGGTCGGCGTGGCTGGCATGATTCGCCATTGGCAAAGAGGTGCGGCTAGCATGGGTGGCATGCCTTGGCGCGGTTGGTGTGGCTGGCATGATTTTCCATTGGCACAGAGGTGCGGCTAGCATGGTTGGCATGCCTTGGCACGGTTGGTGTGGCTGGCATGATTTTCCATTGGGACAGAGGTGCGGCTAGCATGGTTGGGATGCATTGGCATGTTCGGTGTGGCTGGCATGATTTTCCATTGGCACAGAGGTGCGGCTAGCATGGTTGGCATGCATTGGTGCGGTCGGTGTGGCTGGCATGATTTGCCATTGGCACAGAGGTGAGGCTATCATGGTTGGCATGCCTTTGCGCGGTCAATTTGGCTGGCATGATTTGTCATTATCACAGGGGTGCGGTTAGCATGGTTGGCATGCCTTGGTGTGGCTGGCATGATTTTCCATTGGCACAAAGGTGCGGCTAGCATGGTTTTCATTCCTTGGCACGGTTGGTGTGGCTGGCATGATTTGCCATTGGCAAAGAGGTGCGGCTAGCATGGTTGGCATGCCATTGGCATGGTTGGTGTGGATGGCATGATTTTCCATTGTCACAGAGGTGAGGCTAGCATGCCTTGGCACAGGCGGTGTGGCTGGCATGATTTTCCATTGGCAAAGAGGTGGGGTTGGCATCGTTGGCATGCCTTGGCGCGGTCAGTGTGGCTGGCATGATTTTCCATTGGCACAGAGGTGCAGTTAGCATGGTTGGCATGCCTTGGCGCGGTCGGTGTGGCTGGCATGATTTTTCATTGGCACATGGGTGCGACTAACATGGTTGGCATGCCTTGGTGTGGCTGGCATGATTTTCCATTGGCATAGAGGTACGGATAGCATGGTTGGCATGCCTTGGCGCGATCAGTGTAGATGGCATGATTTTCCATTGGCACAGAGGTGCGGCTAGCATGGTTGGCATGCTTTGGCGCGGTTGGTGTGGCTGACATGATTTGCCATTGGCACACATGGGATTTAGGGTTTGGCTTGTCGTAACCCTAATTTGAAAAATATACCCCGGTAATTATTTTACATACACATTAAAGGTTTCAGTAAATGTGCCTAGTAAATGCTTGTTGCTCTAAATGTTGTGAAATCACTGTCTGCTAGGGTTTAGTGTTTTACGATTTTAACCCAAAACTAAAAATCACTATCAAAATTAAGTCCCGTGCTTAGCTCGGAACAAGTGCCTTGGTGCGAGGTAAGCATATGATGGTGACAGACAAGGACGAAATCGAGTCGTAAATCATTGCAAAGATGGTCAGGAGAATCCGACTAACCTTTTTGAGCGGTAAAGAGAGTTTTGGCTTCCCGTGTTGGCGGCCCTACATAAGTTATACTTGGAATGCAGACCGTGGAGTGGTGAGGCGAAAGTTACCGGCTTGGTCTGGTCGTACATCTCCAAGGAAAAGGGAGCGCGGTCTTGGAAGGTGACGCAAGTGGACAGCTTGGCTCGAGGGGCCAAGAGGTGGCGTGGTCCTGGATGCGGTAGTGACATGGTGAAACGTGTAAGGGCAACTAGGCGTGGTGGGGCCGCGGTAATGGAGTGAGGGCTTGGCCGGGGCCGTGGAAAGGTGAGGCGCTATTTGATGAGGCATTTCATTTTGAGGCTGGTTTCCCGGCTATGATTCCGGCATGTTCCGCCTATTCAGTTTGCGTTTCTCTTTCTTCCTTTAGGGTTTCCATTGTATTTATGCCAGGTGAAGTTACATTGTCTTCCCAGTTTTCAATAGATATTTCTTCTCGTCAACTCCAACATCCATCATGTCGATCAGAAGAGAATCTTCATCGAGTCGACCAGGTTTTCCAACAAAACACGCTAGGCTTGATTCATGCGATGGCTCCCCCATCCGGATCATTAGGGTTAAGAAGGTCATACCGGTATGCTCTTATTAATCAACATACTTTTCTTTATCTGCCGATGAATAATGAAAGTTTTCCTTCTGTGTAGAGGTATCCTATTGGAGCATGCGTTACCGTTATTGATGAAGATAACCTGGTTACCCCTTTTTCTTCAAGCTCAATATTTCCATCTTTGCATATCTGGAGAACGCGGACTTGGGAATTTCTTGCCATGAGTATCCCAGTGAAGGTTTGTTGTTCAGAACCCACATTAGGTTCCTTTATCCTAACTATCGGAACGTTGGGGGGTTTCTTGTGCGAAAAGAACTCGTAACTCTTTACACGAAAATATGGAAAGTATACGGACATATTGCCACCAGGAAAGTGGTACAATATTGTTAATCTGCTTTAGTTTCTGTCTTTAATTGTCTCCTGCCGATAGTTGTTGAAATGGAGAATATGTCTATTCGTGACGTCGCGGAAGCATCTATGCAAAAGTGGGAGAACATGCTATCTACTTGCGAATCTCTGAAGCTCAATGTTAGTTGGTTGCGGCATCGTCTTGAAACTGTGAAGGTCGACAGGGCTGGTATTCTTACTAGCGTGGTCCCTGCTACGAAAGCTATTCTGAAACAGGAGAAAGCCTTGGCCGTGGAGTCACATAGGGTGGAAGAGTTAATCCGGAATTTGAAGAGCATGACTGAGAGGTACCAAAGTCGCTTGAAGATGATGCTTTCTAGGGATTACCATCTCTTGGACGGGCTTTTCTGAGTCATGTAGTTGTGATATGCTTGGGTTTCTTTACTGGGTTTCGAGCATTTTTTATTTTTTTTTACATCTCTCCCTTTTTTTTTTGAAAGAACAAATGAATTTTATTGATTTGCTTCAACTAAATAAAATAAAACTCAATACGGTATGCCTTTAAACAAACTCAAATGAATTTTATTAATTTTTTTACATCCTTGCTTGTGATACGGTGGGGTGAGGCGATGCTCAGGCGTAGTATGCCTTTAGCCACTTCCCGTTGATGACCGCTTCCAGTTTTCCTCCGTCATCCTTAATGATTTTGTAGTACCCACTGCTGTATGCCTTCGTGACTATATAAGGACCTTCCCATTTTGCGGAGAATTTTGGTGCAGATGCGTCTTGTTGGACGTGTTTAGCAGTCTTCAGTACCAAGTCTCATACTTAAAAAATTCGGGGTTTCACGGTTTTATTGTATGCTCTGGAAACCCTGTTTCTATATGCATGTGCGTGTTCTTCTGCTTTGGCCCTCCTGTAGTCTATAGTGTCTAATTCTGCAACCCTGGCGCTTAAGGATTCGGCTTCATTCCACCGAATCCCGCTTGCTTCGGTAATCCTGGATGACGGGATTTTTTATTTCCGCTGGGAGGATGGCGTCTGCTCCATAAACAAGAGAATAAGGAGAGACCCCACTGGAACTTCTTGGTGACGTCAAGTACGCCCAGAGTGCCATGGGAAGTTGCTCATGCCATGTTCGAGGATTATCGTGCACTATCCAACTGAGGATTCGAATTAGATTCTTGTTGGTGCTTTCAGCCTGCCTGTTTCCTTGAGGATAGTATACGGTGGAGAAGACCTGTTTAATCCCATATTCCTCGAGTAGCTTTCGTACTTTCCTGTTTGCGAAAGGGGTGCCATTGTCGGTGACGATATGTTTAGGCACACCAAAACGGCAGATAATGTACTCCTTTATCAATGCCGCGATCGTGGATCCGTTCGTCCCTCGTAAAGCTATGGTTTCGACCTACTTGGTAAAGTATTCGGTTGCTGTTATCAAATATTCGTGATGTTTTGAGGATGGTGGGTTAATATTCCCAATGATGTCGAGTCCCCAGCTATGAAAGGGCCATGGACTGCTTATTGAATGCAGGGTGGTTGCCGGTACATGAATAAGGTTCCCGTGTACCTGACACTCCTTGCACCTCTGTACGAAAACTGCCGTTTCATCATCCATGGTTGGCCAGTAGTACTTCTCGTGTATTTGGAGAAACAACTTCTGCTTTCCTTGGTGTTCGCCTTCGTGCATCTCTTTCAGCATGATTGGGACCTATGCCTCGTTCAAACATCGCAGAAGGCTCCCTCCAAAGCTTTTACGGTATAAGATCCCTTCGTGAAATACGAACCTCTTGGACCTTTGTTTTATTTTGGACGCCTCCTTATCATTAGTGGGGAGCATCCCATCGCAAAGGTAACTGACGTATGGCCCCCTCCAGTCCCCGGCGTGACTAATGTTGAAAATTCTAATTGATGCGACGGTTCTTGACAATTGGCGTAGGTTTTCTGAAGTAACCGAGCTTGGACTTCCATCTCCGGACAATAATAGCCAAGGCGTTGCAAACGGTGATAAAGGGTCACCACCAACGGATGTTCATCCTCTTCTCCGAGGCATCTTGACAAAGATCACGAAGTCACGAAGAAATCACGCTTTTGACGTCCCATGTGAGCCGATCGGTGTCCTCCAGTTAGAGGTGTAAAACATGTCGTGCAACGATTTAAACGTCCCATGTGCCGTGCTGTGCTTTACTAGTCAAAAGCTAGGCACAGCACAGCCCACAGGCACAACACATGAATAAACGTGCCGTGATGTGCCGTGCTAGCACACGTGCTATAAACAATTTGAAATCACTTAATGTATACATTAATTCGGACATTATCACAAGAATTTAATTAGACAACATACCATTTGATATTATTTCAAGTAAAATTAACAAGTTTATTCAATAAAAATAAATAGTCCATCAAATATAAAATTGGATTATCGTCATGTAAATTAATGTTTTAGTTAAATATAGATGACGATATTATAACAACGACATTGAAATATATTTTCCAAATATTAAGATATTATATGTGTTGTTATAAATAAGTCAGTATAAAATGTTAAAAACTAGCTAGAATAGTGACTCTTTTGTGAAATATACAAAAAATGTGATGTATTATGCCTTGTTATATGGTGTACTTGTACATATTATGACATGCTTTCTTAACGTGTTGTGTTGGGCTGTGCCACGTTCTTATCCGTGCCGCGTGCTGTGCTGTGCTACTGTGCCAATTATTCAAACCCAGCACGTCCCATTTAACTAAGGTGCTGTGCCGTGCTGGGCTAAGTCACGTGCTGGGCTGGGCTGTGCTAAAATTTTAGCGTGCTGGGCTGGGCTGTGCTCGTGCTGGCACAACCCACTTTACACCTCTACCTCCAGTCATTAACTTCATATTTTTCGGGTTGTGAAAGCCACATTGAAGCCATAGTTCTTATTTCACTGTCAGAGTTTCCTCAAGGCCCTCAAATCACAATTTTGATGCTAAGGTTGTTAGGTAGTCGGCATGTTGATTGTTGCCGCGCCCGATATGGGCTAATATTGCGTCTGCGAAAAAGTTTAGCATTTTTTGCGCCTCGCCTCTGTATGGGTCTAGGGTTACCTCCTTTAGTGCGTATACTCTGTTTACTTGGTTGACCAGTAGTTTAGAGTCCCCTCTTATTTCCATACGTGTGGCTCCGAATTGTTTAGCCAAGGACAAACCAATGAGGAAGGCTTCGTACTCTGCTGAGTTATTGGTGCAGGGAAAGTCTAGCTTGAAGGAGTGTGAGAAAACTTCACCAGTAGGGGATACTATGACCACGCAGACCCCTCTCGTTCCATTGTTAGGGGTGGAGGATCCATCGGAAAAAAAAAGCCAGGTTTCCTCTTGGATGAAAGAGATTTCCGGAAAGTCCCCAGGGAAGTCCTCGCGTAATGTTACAGCGTTTTCTCCTGGAAATACCGCCAATAAATCTGCAACTTCATGTCCTTTGATGGCCCTCGGGGAACCACATATTATGTCGAATTCTGACATCTGGATGAGCCATCTAGCCAGCCTTCCTATCAGAGAATATTTTTAGAGGTGGAACTTCACAGGATCAGATTTGGATATTAGCACCACTTTGTTGGATAGCAGGTAGTGCCTGAGTTTCTGGATGGAGTAAACCAAGGATAGGCATGCCTTTTCAACCTTGGGATACCTGAGTTAGGCGTCTCTCAAAATTCTACTGAAATAGTATATGGAGTATTCAATCCCTTCGTCATCTTCCTGATCAAGGAGGGCTCCAACAGAAGTGTTACTGAAGGCGGTGTAGAGGTGTAGCGGTCTTCCTTGCATGAGTGATCTCATGACGGATATGGAAGATAATGTTTTTTGAACCTTCCGGAATGCTTCCTGTTGTAATATGGTGCAGACAAAGCTTTCTCCTTTCTGTAGTAAGGGGGTAAACGAAGCAATAAGTGGAGCCAATCCGGGTATGAAGCGGCGGATGTAGTTTATTTTTCCCATGAAACTTTGGAGTTCCTTCACGTTCTGCGGTGGTGGCATCGTGAGGATGGCTTGTGTCTTGGTAGGGTCAACTTTGATCCCCTTAGCGGTTGCTTGGAAGCCTAAGAACTTTCCCGAGGAGACACCGAAAGCACACTTTAACGGATTCATTTTTATCTTGTATTCACGGCATCTTTCGAACACCTACTATAGAATTTATGTGCGAGTCGCACGGGTTCTTGACTTGACCACTATGTCATCTACATAATCCTCAACCTATTTGTGCATCATGTCGTGAAAAATGGTGGTCATAGCACGTTGGTATGTGGCGCCAGCGTTCTTCAAACCGAAGGGCATTAAAGTATAGTAAAATTTTCCGAGAGGAGTTCGAAAAGCGGTCTTGCTTGCATCATGCTTGTACATATTTATTTGGCTGTAGCCGTTGTACCTGTCCATGAAAGAAAACATGCCATGTCCACTTGTGGCATCTACCAGAATGTCGATGTTGGAGAGCGGAAAATCATCTTTAGGGAAACATTTATTTAGATCCCTAAAATCGACGCATCACCTGATTTGACCATTCTTATTTTTCACCGGAACTATGTTTGCCAACCAGGTGGGGTGGTGGATTGGTTTGATAAAACCGGCCACCAATAAATTTTGAACCTCCGCCTTAATCTGTTCTTCAATATCATGCCGGAACTGCCTTGGGGTCTGCTTGACCGGCTTGGATCTGGATATTACATGTAAATAGTGAGTAACCAGCTTCTCGTCCAGGCCTGGCATTTCCTCATACGTCCATGCGAACACATCTGATATTCGTTGAGGAGGTCTACCAACTTTACGCGCTCGTCTGCGTGTAGAGTAAATAGGGAAGGCTTTGGGTGTTTGAATACGTTTCGTATTAACACTTGGTTTCTGTCTTGTTTTCTTCAGTAAATAGGGAGGAGAACCTATTTATTCAAGTCATTTGAGCCTTATTGACATCTCTTGTGAGAAGTGGAGGAAATGGAGTGATGGAGTAGTGGAGTTGTGTGTTAGTTTCACACAATCAATCTTTCCTACTTCTCCTATCATCACTAACCGTCCATGTCTTCCTGACACGTTCTTGTGATGGCGCGTTGCACGCTGCACGCTGTAAACCCTAGTATGTATCCCCCAGTTTGTGACATGATTGATGTCTCGAGTGTGTGGATCGTGGGACCCACATAAGATAACATGTGATGATGGGTTAAATAACTAAGTTATTTAGGAAGTTGATACTTGTGAAGTATCATGTGTATTCTATGCAGGTGCTGCATCGAATGTATTCGGCATGAATAAAACATCGATGTTGAGCATTATGCCCTGCCTACTTCACTTGAGGGTTTGAAGGCTTCACTAGCAAATCCTCCCTTGGACGACCACATGGTGTGGTAGAGTGGCGAATGGTGATCATCATGACGCAACATTGACCAATTAACTCCTCACTAGGGTTGTATAACCAAGCATATAAAGTTGAACGGACGAGATGAACTTTGAGACACTCATCTGCGATCGTTAGTGAAATTAGGGTTTATTAAGAGGTGCGCAAGCATCACTCTTCAACTTGGTCGAATTCAAGCTTGGGATATGGTTTTGGCTGGGCCGACCGTGCATGCGTGTAGACGGCATGATGGTACAGGCGCCCATACCCCTTCGTCTTGTAAAAGTGTGATATGGGCCACTCAACTCGTCCGGCGAAGTTGAGTGGTCGAGATCTATTTGCGATAGAAATCCAATGCCGCAAATTATTTGGAAACCGTACATCATGCCTACTTTAGGCGCGCTTTTCAAGGCATTCGGCCATGGTTGGCCTAGGTCGATCAGTCATGCGTGTAGATGGACCAATGGTGATCATGTTGACATGCTCGGTACCTTTTAAGTCTACATCTACACCCTCCATCTAAGCTTGCGAAGATGGACATTCGTGATCGATTTGCGGCACATGTAACATGTCACAAAAACCCTAATTAGGGTTTCGTATAGTTCACGCCTATGCAACTTCACCCGATCGGTTTTGCATGTTATGCTTCTCCCTCGGGGAGGCCGATCAAGTAGGGACCATATTGGGAAGGCAGTGAACATGTTGGTACCTGTTTCATGGCCATAGGTTTGATCTAAGCCATCCAAACATGCCGGTGAAGTTGGATGGTTGAGATCAAACTGCAACGCATAACCATTTAAAGCATCACGCCAGCCTTGTTTTGAGTAAACGTTTGTTGCTCTAAGGCTTTACTCTCGAGAAGGTCGGGCAGGTAAGTATGAAGGGGGCCCACCGGTGTGCAGGACAAGCTTGTATGACCGTATATAGGATGATCCACGCCGTCCGATCGCGCCGGCGAAGTTGGACGGCCGTGGCTGATTTTAAGACCGCTTCTAGCAGTCTTTTCTCATTCACATTTCCTTCAAGATGCTTCACGACCATCCTTCTTTAGGCTGGCGTTTGGTGGCTTTTGGGAGATGTGATATATGTTCGACCGATCAGGGCGGGCCCTCTGGTGGTCAGTGTGGTGAGAGCCTGCTCCTGCTAGGGTTCATCTAGGATGGTTAAATCATGAAGCCAACTTGCGTGGTCGTGATTGTTTCTGAGACTGCTATGGACAGTCCGGATGCTCAATCAGGATAGTATAGTACACCGAGAGATATATGCTCAATCGGGCTAGTATAGCACACCGAGAGATGTATGCTCAATCGAGCTAGTATAACACACCGAGAGTTGAATCATGTACGGGCATTTCGTGCATGCCTCACTGTTTTTACTTGGATATTCATGCTACTCTGCTGCGAGTAATAATTAGTCATCATGCCGCACCAAAAATGAGAGTTCTGCTAAGAACAGCACATGAAATGCAAGCTAAGGCATTTTATGCATTAATTGGTAATGCTAAAATTCACAGAATATTTGGGGATTGTTGCTACATGCTCCATTCTAGGCGAATTAACAAAGCGAAGAAGTATTCATTACTTATCAAATAACCTTATCCTCTGCAGGACGACTCGTACAAAATATTGGTTTTACAACTTTAGACCTGAACTAAAATCCACCATCAAAAATATGTCCCTGACTGAACTTGTTGTTCGGTGGAAATAGGTAAGACCTATTTATACAAGTCGAAACGAAACGTACTCGGTCTCATTTAAGGAATGGAAAAATGGGTGAGTAAATGGGAGGAGGTGGTAACATTAACGCATGGAATTGATGTTCCATAAAACCGTTAACGCATGGAATTGATATTCCATAAAAAGAACGTTTCACCATTAACTCCTTGTATTTACTAACCGCCTCACCCTTATGACACTTCCTTATGATGGGCGTAGTGTACGTCGCACACTGTAAACCGCCATACCAGTATCCAAAGAGGATCCCTCAGTTTGTGATATGTTTTGATGTTTCAAATGTTTTTGTGGAAAACATGTAGTTATTGTTTTTTCCTGACAAGTCGTGCTTGGGAGACTAACTAGCTTGGTGGCCTCCGACGGTAGAGATTTTGCATATTAAGACGAAAGGTAGTCGTTGATCGTCACACGCTTTTGTTTTGGTGATCGTGTAGGGAAGTATAGGATGTGGTGCGGGGCGCGATTTGGCATGGCCAAACTAGGGTTTTTGATCAAAGGTTACCATGTGTTGTCTGGTAACCTTGTACTACTAGAATTTGCTCATGGGATTTAAGGGAGACCGTTGATTATCGCATGCCTTCGTTTTTTTAGCCGCGTAGGGAAGGACAACATGTTGGCGCGGCTAGGTTGGCATGTTGTTGGCATGGCATGGTTTGGCGTGGACAAACTTAGGTTTTCGGGCCAAAGGTTACCATGCGTTTTCTGGTAAACTTGGATGGCTAGGATTTGCTCTTGGGATTGAAGGGCGACCGTTGATTGTCGCACGCCTTCATTTTGGTATCCGCATAGGGAAGGACATCATGGTGGCGCAACTAGGTTGGTATGACATTGGCGTGGCCAAACTAGGGTTTTGGGTCTAAGGTTACCATGTGTTGTCTGGTAACCTTGGACAACTAGGATTTGCTCGTGAGATTGAAGGGCGACCGTTGATTATCATACGCCTTCGTTTTGGTAGCCGCATAGGGAAGGTCAGCATGGTGGCGCGACTAGGTTGGCATGCCGTTGGCATGACATGATTTGTTATGGCGAAACTTAGGTTTTCGGGCCAAAGGTTACCATGCGTTGTCTGGTAACCTTGGATGGATAGGACTTTCTCTTGGGATTGAAGGTGGGCCATTGATTATCGCACGCCTTCGTTTTGGTAGCCGCGTAGGGAAGGCCAGCATGGTGGTGTGTTTAGGTGTGTTTGGCATGGTAGGGCCAAGGGCTTGGCATGCCGCTGGCATATGGTGCGGCTATCATGGCTAGGGCCAAGGCAAGGTGCGGTTTGGATTAGCATGGTGGGGCCAAGGGTTTAGCATGCCGCTGGCATATGGTGCGGCTAGCACGGCTAGGGCCAAGGCAAGGTGCGGTTTGGATTGGCATGGTGGGGCCAAGGGTTTTGCATGCCGCTGGAATATGGTGCGGCTAGCATGGCCAGGGACAAGGCAAGGTGCGGTTTGGCTTGGCATGGTGGGGCCAAGGGTTTCGCATGCCGTTGGCATATGGTGCGGCTAGCATGGTTAGGGCCAAGGAAAGGTGCGGTTTGGCTTGGCATGGTGGGGCCAAGGATTTGGCATGCCGTTGGCACATGGTGCGGCTAGCATGGTTGGCATGCCTTGGCACGGTAGTGGTGGATGGCATGGTTTTCCATTGGCACTGGGGTGCGGCTAGCATGGTTGGCATGCCTTGGAACGGTAGTTGTGGCTGGCATGGTTTGCCATTGGCACAGGGGTGCGGCTAGCATGGTTGGCATGCCTTGGCGTGGTAGTTGTGGATGGCATGGTTTGCCATTGGCACACGGGTGCGACTAGCATGGTTGGCATGCCTTGGAGTGGTAGTTGTGGCTGGCATGGTTTTCCTTTGGCACATGGGTGCGACTAGCATGGTTGGCATGCCTTGGCGCGGTAGTGGTGGCTGGCATGGTTTTGCATTGGCACAATGGGTGCGGCTAGCATGGTTGTCATGCCTTGGCGCGATATTTGTGGCTGACATGGTTTTCCATTAGCACATGTGGCCTGGAAATTAGGATTTTGGCCTATCAAAACCCTAATCAGTAATTGATTAAAAAAAAGGTACCCTGGTAATTTTCTCGGGGACATATTTAAGGGTTCAATAAATGCGTCTTAACTCCTGTGACGTCACTGTCTGACTAGGATTTTACGACTTTACCCCAAAGTTAAAAACCACCATCAACAACAAGTCTTTTGACAAACAACAAATTACTCTTAACCAAAATGGAAAAAAAAACACCATTTAAAATAACTATTGTCATGATAATCTTTGATAAACCAAGGAATACTCTATCCTGGAAAACGTATTTCATATCCAAGTTGCTTAGTCAATTGAAAATCTTATCTGCTTCTTCAGTCCACGTTAAGGTGTCATGCTTCAAACAATCCGTAAGACCAACTGCAATAGTGCTCAAATTCTTGACAAATCTTCTATAAAAATAAGCTAAACCATAAAAACTTCGCACCTCACTAACAGAAGTAGGAGTAGCCCAATCAAAAATTGCTCTAACCTTCGAATCATCTACAAAAATACCAGTACTTGAGACCACATAATCTTAAGAATGTCACTTTATTTATAAGGAAAGTGCATTTATTTAAGTTCACGTATAACACATTCTCTTGTAATGCAGAAAATACTTGAGATAAATTTTCAAGATGTTCTTGTTCATTGCGAATGTAGATCAAAAGTATATGATGACAAATTTTTCAAGAAAATGTTGCAAAACTTGATTCATAAGACGCATAAAAGTGCTAGGATCCAGGTTGAAAAATTAACCATGGGTGACTAAATAATTTGCCAAACTTAGGACATCTTTTCTCACCGTACTACCACTACTTCTTCCACCACCACATTATCATCACTACTCCACCAGTCTCACCAATACCCACCACCATTATCCCCACCGCCGATCCACAACCATCGCCCACCATCACAACCATCATTAGTGCTTAATTTACCTATCTTAGGATCCCTTTTCTCACGCTACTACTACTAATACTACTTATTCCACCACCATATTATCGTTGACACTCCACCAGTCTCACCAATACCCACCACCATTATCCCCACCACTACCCACCATCACAACAACCATTAATGTGCACTGATATGGTTAATATCAAATAAATTTATTATGTATTAACAAAAACATATTCATTTGATTAATTAAAGAAACATTTATTATGAAATATCAATTGAACATTTTGTTATCAAAGTTTAATTAAATGTGATCATTTATAGCGGTAGATTTATGTTCTGCAAGTGTAAATTTGATCGTTCTTTATCTGGCCTAAATTGTCCAAACTTTGTTTTGTATTCTGAAAATGTAATCAATTTTATTTTAATACTAAAAACCGTGATTTATTCGATCGGGTACTATAAATAGCTAGGATCTCATTTGGGTGATCCAGTGGTCATGATCATATTGTCTTATATGATTTAGTATCCTCCTGAAAATATTTATGTTTTGTCCTTACCAGTTGTGCTAAAAACAGCAACTACATCTATCACAATACAATGTTTCCCATTTTGTAAAGATACAAAACTATTGTTGTCCACTACTATTCACTAACATCCACCATCGACGTAAAAACCAGCCACTCCCACTATTTTTTCCACCACTAGTAATGTTACCACCTCCACCACTCACAAATACCGCCACTGTTTCCACCACCCAGTGCTTCTTTCACTACCACCATTAGAAATTATTAATATAATTTTTAATAGCCGGGGTCACTGTAGTAAAATGGTAAAGTCATTGGGTGATGATACCAGTTATCTGGGTTCGAAACTCGCTAGCACCAAATTCTTTACCGATTAAAATATTAATATATATATATATAGTTTTTAATAAACTTATTTATTAATAAAAATATGTATTTATTGGATTCATTAAATGAACATTTATGCTTCAAAAAAATAAATAAAATTAAATGAACATATAAAACTAACTTGTTCTTTCTTCCTTGCCTCCTCGTCAGAAAAAAGCTATTCAATATGGAAAGGCTTCATCCGCTTGCCTCGTTTATGCTTTAACCTTATTTGTTCTGATCAATGTTGCAATAGCTGACAGCTGAGTATGAGCCTTATACTGAAAATTTTAGTTAAATCTTTGATTGACGCTAACATAAAGATGTATTATTTCTCAGTTGCAACTTGGGTAATAGCTTGCACGAACTGAAAACATCATATTTCTAAGAGTGTTCTTCCTAAATGACCAAAGGTTAGATGGATATGCTTTAGAAAAACCAGCAGAGAAAACTTTATTGTGAAGATAAATTGGACGGTGGAATAGGAAGAATTATTTGTGCATTTTCTCCTTTCACCAAACTCTTTGTTATTATTATTTATTGAGAACAGTTGAAAATCCTCATCAGCGAGATTCTTATGAAGGCATGATGAAGCTATAGTTTTTAATAAACTTATTTATTAATAAAAATATGTATTTATTGGATTCATTAAATGAACATTTATGCTTCAAAAAAATAAATAAAATTAAATGAACATTTATCATGAAAGAAATTTTGCATTATTAAGAGAGGAAAATGTAATCGAGGGATGTACTTGTATATATAAATGGGCATGGCATTCTCTCTTCTCATCATAAGCTGTACATAAAACTAACTTGTTCTTTCTTCCTTGCCTCCACTATTCAATATGGAAAGGCTCTCTCCGCTTGCCTCGTTTATGCTTTAACCTTATTTGTTCTGATCAATGTTGCAATAGCTGACAGCTGAGTATGAGCCTTATACTGAAAATTTTAGTTAAATCTTTGATTGACGCTTAACATAAAGATGCGTCAATTGGCGGAACTGAAAACATCATATTTCTAAGAGTGTTCCTGCTGTTTTATTGTGCGGCATTTTCTCCTTTCACCAAACTGTTATTATTATTTATTGAGAGTTTTATATATGTTTATTTCTGCAATAAATACAAAGCTTCTATGTTTTTTTTTTTTTTGCACGATGTTGCCAACTGGTCATAATAATGTAATCTATTGGGTCTTCAGCGTAATAAATTTATTTTATATCTTTGAATATACATTTGCATGCATTCTGACATGCCACTTCTCGCATCACATTCAACTGCCTTATACACAGCAGCTTGCATCAATCTAGAATACAACAACGAAACATACTTCTTTACTACATTTAATAGAGTTTCTGAATTGATATAGAACTCCACAACAACAACTACAGTTTTTTTTTTATCGATTACAGATGTATGGCTTAAAATTAACGTGATCCACTCTTCAATTAATTTGAATTCGCAATAAAGCATACCATGGGCACAAAACTGACACAAGTACGATAGATACTATAAGCAAGATAGAGACATTTGAAACCAGAAATAAGACTGGCAACATTCAGAATATATGCAAATGATTAGTTGATCATGCGTTCCATCAAGACTTTCAGGAAGGCTAGCGTACTCTACTCCTGGCATGCAAAAATTCTTACGGAACTATATTGCAAATAAGTATAGCTAAGAATCAGAAGAACAAGATGAGACTAGACTAAACCAGAAGAACAAAATGAGATTAGACTGAATACATACACTATAACACTGGGGGAAATTGTTTTTTATATATTTTTGGGACTACACCGTAAGTGTGTACGGCTGCCTACGTATCAATTATGGAATCAATCCCAACGTAGTTCTATTACAACTGATTAATATAGATTGACAACAATCATAATATATAGTTTTACTTCCCATACATGTCTTCATGGCTTCATCATTGGCTTGAGCAGCAGCATTATCGTCTCCAAGTTAGATAAGCATCACTGGTTCTAATAGTTGTCTCGAGTAATTCTTTTTGTTGTACATCATCACTCCTTCCATTTAAATATGCCTCGAATGATGCAGCAGATTCGACAAAGTTGTTTTCTTCTTGTTGGAGACCGAAAAGATCATGATCTTGCTGATTAGTTGGACTTCAAGTGAAGAAAAATCTTTAACAAGAGCACATAGTCGGTGTCACTTTCATCATCTTTATTTGATCCAGACAAGACCCAGACTTGGTAACCTTGAATAGGAGGTATTCGAGGCTTCCCAAGTAAGTAAGCTCTTCCTTTGACGAGTACTTGTCAGTTATCAAACTACTGTCGTCTGCCGTGTTTTTGGCAACTTTCATCATCTTTCTTTGATCCTCCTAACACAGTCCCGTATGCAATACAATGACTCATATTAAAACATGAAGCAGAAAAAAAATTGTGCAACCAATGCTCTTGAAAAGAAGCAATCGCACGTAAGATCATGAAAAGATCCTCCTAACACAGTCCTGTAAGCAATACAATGACTCATATTAAAACATGAAGCAGAAAAAAATTGTGAAACCAATGCTCTTGAAAAGAAGCAATCGCACGTAACATCATGAAAAGAAGAGATCCAAAAAGGAAAAAAATAGGATATCCTCAGCTGCACCGTACGACAGAAGTCCCAACGTAGTTCTATTACTTGGTACCTAACAACAATAGTAATAGTTTTATACTTTCGATTAAATTTCGTCCAGGAGGTATGGCATGTCAAACGGGAAAAAATACCTTGGCTTGAAATATACACAATTCAAATTAGCTAGAAACCATATTTATCCTTAAAGTCTCCGAATCTCCAAGTTCCGGCGTTCCGCCCAAAGACACACCTGAGATTTCACGCGTGTTTTTCCTCATCCTCTTGTTTTTTTTTCAACTTCACCCTCATCATCTTGTTCTTGCTTCCTTGGCAGCTGGACGTTCGCTTTCTTCTCAGCCTGGCAGCGGCTGCCTACGTACCCATAGCCTTGGCTTTGGGTGCTTTGCTATGGGATCAAGCTAAGGGTTCTGGCCCAACGTAGTTCTATTACTTGGTACCTAACAACAATAGTAATAGTTTTATACTTTCGATTAAATTTCGTCCAGGAGGTGTGGGAAAAAATACCTTGGCTTGAAATATACACAATTCAAATTAGCTAGAAACCATATTTATCCTTAAAGTCTCCGAATCAGTTCCGGCGTTCCGCCCAAAGACACACCGAGATTTCATCCTCTAACCTAGGAACCACGAACTTAGCATCCAATGGATATCAAGACTAATACGTCTCCTCTTTGTCTTAGACACCTTGTTTTTCCTCATCCTCTTTTTTTTTTTCAACTTCACCCTCATCATCTTGTTCTTGCTTCCTTGGCAGCTGGACGTTCGCTTTCTTCTCAGCCTGGCAGCTGGCCATTTTGTTAGGGTGATCGCTCGTGATACAATTGGGTTTTAAGAGCTTCCCGTCCCATCAACAGAAATATCAGAAGTTGAGAACCAATATCTATGTTTTCCCGATACGCATGATATAGACAGATTGGCCGTTATCAGAACAATTCAGTACATACATAGTTGATGTTAAAGAAAAATTACTGAAAATATAACAATCAACCGTAGACCCATTAATCATAAACCTTAAACCTCTGCAAATTAAACCTTAATATAGACTAATGAACACTATTGTAAAACCATAACCACTTCTTGGTTAGGAAGCGTCTCATGCTCATAGTTTTCGATAAACTTCATGCAATCCATCCAGCCTTTCAGGAAGTCTAGCATACTCAACTCCACTTTGTAGAGTGAACCCATAATTTGTTAATTGAGTAACACGTTAACGTTTGAATTCTGATTCACTTATTTCTATGCTTTCAGACGGGAAATCTTAACCAGAAATATGTAGCCTATGTGGTTCTTAGTCTTTCCAGGGTTCCAGGCCCCAGCACCGCAACGAAAGACACGGATCTAGGCTATTAAGATGAAATGCCAACAGGGTTAAGCTTAAGCTTTAGAAACTCCGCAATCTGAAACCCTAATCCGAAGAGCAGCCGTCGCATGCAAAGTCGCACAAAACCATATTGCAAAAAAGTACAGCTAAGAAACATTGTAGTGAACCAAAACAACAAGAGGAGATTAAATGGAATACGTTCATGTATAACACTTGAGGAAAATTATTTTTAATATATTTTTTGGACTGCACCGTACGTGTGTACGGCTGCCTACGTACCCATAACAATATGGGATCAAGCCCGACGTAGTTCTATTACTACTGCTTAACATAGCTTGACAATAATCATAATACTTTTGTACTTTCAATTACATGTCTTCATGGCTTCATCATTGGCTTGAGCAACAGCACTATCGTCTCCAACCTAGAAAAGCATCACTGGTTCTAATAGTTGTGTCGAGTAATTCTTCAACATCATCCAATAGTCGTCTTCTTTTTGTTGTACATCATCATTACTTCCATTTAAATACGCCTTGAATGACGCACCAGATTCAACAAAGTTGTTTTCTTCTTGTAGGAGGCCGAAAAGATCATCTTGCTGATTAGTTGGTAACACGGCTTCTTGGACACCCAATGTTGAAGAATCTTTAATAGTAGCATGTAGTTCTTCAACCCAGTTGATACAATCAGTGTCACCAAAATCTTCCACCATGCCTATTGTTAGGTCTTCGAAGATGTCATCAGTTATCTTCTTTGTTGATACTGGTACACATGTCTCCATGGCTTCATGAGCAAGATTATCCTTTCCAACCTCTGAAATCATCATGGGTTCATCACTGCTTCCATTTAAATATGCCTCGAATGATGCAGCAGATTGGACGAAGTTGTTTTCTTCTTGGCCGAAAAGATCATCTTGCTGATTAGTTGGTAGCACGGCATCTTGGACTTCGAGTGAAGAAGAATCTTTAACAAGAGCACGTAGTTCATCCCAGTTTACATAGTCAGTGTCACTAAAATCTTCTACCGGGCCTATGGTTATGTCGTCAATGTTGTTGTTGCAAAGATTATTATTTAGTGGCGTTACTTCTGTAGCTGAAAATGTTGTTGTTGATGGTGCTTCTGCTTCTAATAATGACTCTATTTCAAATTCATGATCCAAGTTGTCTTCTTGTTGGACATCATCAGTATTTCTCGGGAGTAAGTCAAGTAAGCTGCTGAAAATGGGAAAATCATCCTGCTGATCATCAGTTGGTACACATGTTTTCATGGCTTCGGCACCAACATTATCCTCTCCAAGAGTTGGTTCATCATTAATTTCTATAATATGTGACTCGGGTAACTCAGTGAAACCGAAATCGAAATGATCATCATCCTGCTGATCAGTTGAAAACATGGCATCTTGGACTCCGTACGAAAAAGCATCTTTAGTAACATTATGAACTAGTTCTTCAACTGGTTGTTCATGAATCACGCGTCTTCGTTTTTGTGGTAACTCTAGATTTGCATCCATTAAGGGCGGCGATAATGTTGTGCTTGTTGATGGCTGTGGTACTGGCAAGGGTCGTTGTTGTTGTGCAAGTACTTGGTCGTCTGCAAGTGCACCTCCCTTCCTTCTAATCGAACAAAGCACATACTTTTCCTGCAAGTTCAATCAAATGAGCATAAAATTTAGAATAAGCTTGGTTACAATATTTTGCAGAAGTCAAAAGAAAAACAGTAAACTTAATTAATTAAAAAAAATAGGTGAAAACAAAGAACATGCATATACCTTCATCCCACGAGAATCGTAAAATGATTGGGGCAACGAAAACTGGTGCATAATCCAAGACGACTGTTTTCCTCTTCTCGCATAATCCGAATCAACACCTGCTTTCCACTTGAATGTAAGCGATGTATTTGAGCCGATAGAAGCACTGATTCCAGGTTGCTTAATATCTTTAGTAGTATCTGTTTTCCACTTTCCATCTCCCGTAGTTCGTCGTACGTTCTTGCCGGTTTCAGACACCCTGTTTATTGGAGTGAAAAAGTAACGAATTTGGTCGCCTTTCTCTTTGTCATCACAAAAGTATCTTATATCATAGTTTCGATTAATCTCATCAAACAACACCAGAGGATTGCTGTAGCCATCATAGACATCCTTTTCGAAGACAAACCAAGAACAAAATTCCATGTTTTCTCCAACAACTTTCGGAGTTAAATAATACTCGATGAGTAGATGATCAGTCGGATTAAACTTATAACCTCCAGGAATTATCATCTGTACTTCCCCAAGATCCATATTTCTCTTAATCGATCAATCAGAATTATTTCTTAAAGCTTCAGCTTTTGTCTCTATCTTTTCTAGCACTTCTTTTTTCCTCTCTATATAATTCCTTTGTATCTCCGATCGAGCTAGCTTGGCATATTTATGGTGGATTCTAACCAGTTTTCTATTAGCTTTCTACTTCAGCTAATATAAAACAACTTGAGCCTTAAGAAAGGCAATTATGCTTTCCTAGTCTCCCATGAATTGCCTGAATTAAGAAGCCACCACCAAAGTACGGTGGTTCAAACCTCCTGAATATTGTTAGTTTGATAACTATCCACGTGTAGGGTAGTAGTAATAGATCTGGCCACGATTGTGTATTCTGCTATAACCAAATTAGATTCGGAGAGGCGGAAACTTAAGAAAGCCTTGTTTAATCAACTGATCTTATCTTATGTGTGTAGGTGATTGACCAAAGGTTGACTAACACCACCAGCATTGACCTTATACCCAATTGATTATCGGATTTCTGGATACAAGTTCCACGAATTTGTAGTAGAATCGTTATAAGGTGCATGCATAATTTGGTGTCAGCGGATGATTCCACGTGGACTCCCTGATAAATTTTATAGACCGTAAGTATCTCAAAGGGCCATCAATTGATCAAAAATATTCATCTTTTCTTTTAATAAGAGATCCTAATTCCCCACATGTTGTCCCAACCATCATTTTTGATTTTGTAGAAGCCACCTAATTAAGTACTAACTATCTTGTCACGGCCATTTGATTGTCTACTCCTATATAAGACATAATAGTGTAGGCAACCCCAATAGTTTAGACCAATCTGTACGTCAACCTGAGACTGAGAGCTAGCCCAATAACTCCTTCAAGGCAGTCAGTGACTGCAGAGGTCCATTTTTACGCTAGCGATTTTGAAGAAATCGACTCTGTTTTATCTGTTGTTAAAAAGGAGGGTATTATTACTGGGATAAGTCAGTGTTTCTCTGAAGAATATTTTATGAATGGTTGCAGCAGTCAAGATGGAATAATTTTAGTGGGGCAAGAATCATCCTCGAGGAGGTCTAGGAAATCTGGAAGCTGAGCATGGGAAAGGGCTAACGAGTCTGACTTAGGAGAAGGAGGGTACGATGTTATTTTGATGACTGAAATCCAACATTCAGTTATTTGCTTGAAGAAGTTATATGCTCTCATAAAGAAGGTTAGTCTCTTCCTTTTTTTTTCCGAAAAAGGCAAAGAGAAATAAATAAGAAAGGGTGATAAGATAGTACCTTCAAAAGATACAATAAGAGATTAGCAAAGCGCCTAGAGAGCTTACAACAAACTACTCTCTAAACAAACTTGCCCAATCAAAAACGAAGTCGTCAAACTTTACATTTCTAAGAGATTCAACATTAATGGACCACTAAAAAACAACACTTTGATATCTACAATAAGAGAGTTTAGAGGCTTTTTCACTTGTTTCTTAGTGATCAAAATGTCATTCCTTTCCAACCACACAATCCACCAACTCTTTGATATCTACAATAAGGTTACTCTCTTCCTCCTTCTTTTGTTTTATAGGGATTGTTCCAATCGAACTTCACCGAATTTTTCTAGCTTCTAAAAAGTAGACAGAAATGTTGTGCATCATCCATACAAGTTTTGTTTGCTTACACTATACTGAACATACCCATGCAAATGTTGTACATAATCCATGCAACTTCGATCATTATGTGAATCATGTTTGTCCAAAGAACCACAAATATGATCATGGTATGCAACCAATTGGAGTTGTGGGTTTTAACTTGGATGAGCATAAGGGAACTCTTAATTATTTGGTCTGGCTTAAGCATTATCTTTGTCTATGTGGTATGCATGTATCTTTGTATGCTAATTAAGCTTCCTTTCTTTTTAGAAACAGTGTTCGCGGCCGCCATCGGGAGTCTTGTACTTGACAAAAAAGAAGAGTCATCACATTTTCCATGTTACCCGAAACCTAAGAAACGTGGTTGATGAAGAAGGGATTTTTGGTATTCATATGGTTACTCAAAAGTCTGATAAAGAGATATGGAAATTTTTCCTCAAGCAATTATAACTAAATTCAAATAAAACTAAATGTAATACTACAACGAAGCAAATATTCAGATTTCCTCTTAAGATTCCTTAATATCTTACTAATACAAAGAAAAGAGGTAATTGTTTTGTGAAGCCTTATTTTGGTGAGGCCTTTTCACATGATAATAATACTCCCATTAACTAAGCTTTTAATTAATCTTTGTATATTTACAGGAATGCCATTGTTTTAGAAAAAAGATCAAAAAAATTAAAACTTAGATATCCTTAAAAATACACATTGGATTTTAGCAAGATTAACATATTTGGAAAGCTCTTTAAATTATCTACGTAATGAGTACAAACAAGGATATTAAATTTCTTTTTTAATATTTTTTTTTCCATTATTATCAAATTTGGTGTTGTTAAAAGAATCAAATTCAAGCATGTGCATCGCACATGTGGCCTTACTAGTATTGTAGAAAACAAACATTTCTTTTTCATCTTCTTTATTCAAGGAATTATAGCTAATAATAAAAGTCGAAATAACACTAATAAGTAGGCAAGTACGGGTTTGTAGGTGTTGATGGTGGTTTTTAGCTTAGGGTTAAAATCGTAAAACACTAAACCCTAGCAGACAATAATGTCACAACATTTAAAGCAACAAGCATTTACTAGGAACATTTACTGAAAACTTTAATATGCTCTAAAATAATTACCGGGGTATATTTTTCAAATTAGGGTTATGACGAGCCAAAACCTAATTCCAAAGTGTGCCAATGGCAAATCATGCCAGCCGCACCGACCGCGCCAAGGCATGCCAAACATGCTACCCGCACCTCTGTGCCAATGGAAAATCAGGCCAGCCACACCAACCGCGCCAAAGCATGCCAACCATGCTAGATGCACCTCTGTGCCAATGGAAAATCATGCCAGCCACACCAACCGCGCCAAAGCATGCCAACCATGCTAGCCGCACCTCTGTGCCAATGGAAAATCATGCCAGCCACACCAAACGTGCCAAAGCATGCCAACCATGCTAGCCGCACCTCTATGCCAATGGCAAGTCATGCCAGCCACACCAACCGCGCCAAAGCATGCCAACCATGCTAGCCTCACCTCTGTTCCAATGGCAAATCATGATAGCCACGCCGACCGCGCCACGCCAAACCCGTCTCTCCATAGCCCCTAATGCCGCGCCACCATGCTCTCCTTCCCCACGCGGCTTCCAAAGTGAAGGCGTGCAAAAATCAACGGTTTCCCTTCAATCCCAGGAGCAAATCCTGGCCGTCTAAGGTCCCCTCACGACCTTTGGCCCGAAACCCTAGCATGGTCACGCACCTAGCCAAATCTAGCCACGCCGACCGCGCCATGCCAAACACGTCTGCCGTGGCCCCTCATGCCACGCCACCATGTTGGCCATCCCCACGCGGCTACAAATGTGAAAGCATGCAACAATCAACGGTTGCCCTTCAATCCCAAGAGAAAATCCTGGCCGTCTAAGGTCCCTTCACGACCTTTGGCCCGAAACCCTAGCTTGGTCATGCACCTAGCCAAAGCTAGCCACGCCAACCGCACCATGCCAAACACATCTCACCATGGACCTCATGCCGTGCCACCATGCTGGCATTCCCCACGCAACTACCAAAGTGAAGGCGTGTAATAATCAACGGTTTCCCTTCAAACCTAGGAGGTAATCCTGGCCGTCTAAGGTCCCCACACGACCTTTGGCTCAAAACCCTAGCTTGGTCACGCACCTAGCCCAAGATAGTCATGCCATGCGCCCATGGATACCCCTTGGCCCCACATGCCAAGCCAAAACCGCACCTAGCCCAAGCTAGTCACGCCATGCTCCCATGGATACCCCTTGGCCCTACTTGCTAAGCCAAAACCGCACCCAGCCCAATCTAGTCACGCCACGCGCCCATGGCTACCCCTTGGCCCCGTATGCCAAACCAAACCAAACCTATCCAAGCTAACCGAATCATGCCAAACACACTTTGCCTTGGCCCTAGCCATGCTAGTCACGTCACACCAAGCCAAGCGCCATGGCCTTGGCCCTAGCCATACCATACACCGATGGCAAACCCTTGGCCCCACATGCCAAGCCAAACCAAACCTAGCCAAGTTAGACGCGCCATGCCAAACGCACTTTGCCTTGGCCCTATCCATGCTAGTCACGTCAAACAAAACCAAGCGCCCTCTCCTTGGCCCTAGCCATGCCATACGCCCATGGAAAACCCTTGGCCCCTCATGCCAAGTCTAAACACACCCTAGCCGTGCCACCTTATTGGCCCTCGTTACGCGGCTGCCAAAAAGAAGGCGTGCAACGATCAACGGTTGCCCCTCCTCCCAAGATTGAAAATATCAACCGTCGAAGGTCACTAGGCTAGCAAGTTCCCCGATCTTAACTTGCCAAGCCACAACAACGTGCTACATGTTTTCCAAAAACATTCGAGACATAAACACAAACTGGGGATCCTTTTTTGGGTATTGGTTTGGCGGTTTACAACGTGCGGCGAACACTACGCCCTTCATAAGGAAGTGTCATAAGAATGAGGCGGCCAGTAAATACAGGAAGTATGTGAGAAAAGTTCATCGGACATAAAGTCGTGCGTTAACAACTTTATGGAATATCAATTCCATAACATTAACAGTTTCATGAAAACCAGTTTCATGCGTGAACCACTTTATGGAACATTAAGTCAATGAATACGGTTACCACATCCTACTATTTACTTCCCCACTCCTTAATGAGACCAGGGTACGGTTTTTACTTAGACTTGTAGAAATAGGTCTTACCTATTTCCATTTGGACAACAAGTTCATTCGGACAAGACAACACTCAGAAATACTTACTTGCTAGCTCTCCTCGTGAGCTCTCTTACTTTTCTGATAACAAGTCGTAGTAACCCTGCTACTCTTCTAGAATCAACTGTTCTAGTCTCACCACTTTCCTTTCTTCCCTCCCCAAAACCAACCCATTATCCTCTACTTTGTGACCGAATAAAGTCTAGAACGACCATTTCTTGGTTTAGGTCGGACTTGTACAGATTGATCTCTCGGATCTAAAGTACTCCCTTGCAGTACATTTTTTAGGGTTTAAACTATTTCTTACCTTCACACCTGCAATTACCGAAATCAGCAGAAACTATTTTCACCTATAAACAGTAGGTCAGTTAGTGTTTGTATGTGTTTATGGGTAAAAATCGTTGCTGCCGATTTTGGTAAATTCGGTAGGTGAGTGAGAAACTGGTTTAAACCGTAAACAAATGTGATGCACGTGAGAACTTTCTAGATTCGAGAGATCAATCTGTACAAGTCTGGCCTAAACCAAGAAATGGCCGTTCCAGACTTGCCTCGGTCACAAAGTGGAGGAGAAGGGTTGATTTGGGGAGGGAAGCAAAGAAAGGTGTTGAGACCAGAATAATTCTGGAAGAATAGTATCTCGACTTGTATCATAAAGTGAAAGCTTCGGAAGTTTTCAAGAGATGAAAGCTTTTTGGAGAGCTTGCAAAGTTTCCTTTTCTGAGAGTGTTGTGTTTTTCTCCTGACCGAGACTTGTTGTCTAGTGGTAATAGGTAAGACCTATTTATACAAGTCGATATTGAAACGTACCCTGGACTCATGAAGGAAGAGAGTAAAGGGTGAAATAATGGGAGGAGGTGGTAACCGCATGGTGTTTATGGGTGAAAACGTTTTCACCATTATTTCCTCATTTATTTGACCGCTTTATTCCCATTCACGCTTTCTTAAATTGAGCGTAGTGTACGCTACATGCTGTGACCTCCAAACCAGGACCCTGGAAAGCATCCCCTAGTTTGTGTTGATGTCTCGAGTGTTGGTTGCACCTTGAGTGCAAGTGGAAATGCCAGGCTACAAGTGGCGCGTGTGGCATGTGCGGAATGCCTTTGTTGCGGGTTGCACCTTGAGTGAAAGTGGCAATGCCAGAGCTACAAGTGGCGCGTGTGGCATGTGCGGAATGCCTTTGTGGTAGGTTGCACGTTGATTGCAAGTGGCAATGCCATAGATGCTAGTGGCACGTGTGGCATGTGCCAATGGCATGTGCAGAATTCCTTGGTGGTAAGTCGCATGGCTTGCAAATTAGGATACCAGCGAGGGTTTTGACATGTGCCAATAGCACGTACGGCCAAGTTGTCCTAGGTTGCACGGCTTGCAAGTTAGGCTACCAACGTGCGTGTTTGGCATGTGCCAATGCCATGCACGTCTATTAGGGCCAGGGCTAGGTAATGACAGCTACCAGTGACCGCGTTGGCATGTGCCAATAGCACTCTCGGCCATTAGGGCCACGTATAGGTGATGAAAGCTACCAGTGAGAGCGTTGGCATATGCCAATGGCACGCTCGGCCATTAGTCCACGACTTGGTAAGAAATCTGCCAGTAAGCGTGTTGGCATGTGCCAATGGCACGCTCGGCCATTAGGGCCACGACTTGGTAAGAAAATCTGCCATTTAGCGTGTTGGCATGTGCTAATGGCACGCTCGGCCATTAGGGCCACGACTTGGTAAAGAAAGCTGCCAGTGAGCATGTTGGCATGTGCCAATGGTACGTTCGGCCATTAGGGCCACGGCTTGGTAAGAAAAGCTACCACATAACGTGTTGGCATGTGCCAATAGAACGCTCGGCCATTAGGGCCACGTCTTGGTAATAAAAGTTGTCAGTGAGAGTGTTGGCATATGCCAATGGCACGCTTGTCCATTAGGGCCACGACTTGGTAAGAAAAGATTCCAGTGAGCGTGTTGGCATGTGGCAATGGCATCCGTGGACAATTTGGCCTAGGTTGCACGGTTATGGCCAAGGTAAGGGTGTGTGGCTTGGTTTTGTGTGACTAGCATAGATTGGGCCAAGGCAAAGTGTGTTTGGCATGGCGCGGCTAGTTTTGGCTAGGTGTGGCTGGCATGATTTGCCATTGGCACAGAGGTGTGGCTATCATGGTTGGAATTCTTTGGCATGATTGGTGTGGCTGGCGTAGATAGGGCCAAGGCAGAGTGTGTTTGGCATGGCGCGGCTAGCTTGGGCCAGGTGTGGCTGGCATGATTTTCCATTGGCACAGAGGTGCGGCTAGCATGGTTGGAATGCTTTGGCACATTTGGTGTAGCTGGTGTAGCTGGCGTAGCTAGGGCCAAGGCAGAGTATGTTTGGCATGTCGTGGCTAGCTTGGGCCATGTATGTATGGCATGATTTTCCATTGGCACAGAGGTGCGGCTAGCATGGTTGGCATGCTTTGGCGCAGTGTGATTAGCATAGCTAGGGCCAAGGCATAGTGCGTTTGGCATGGCGCGGCTAGCTTGGGATAGGTGTGGCTGGCATGATTTTCCATTGGCACGGAGGTGCGGCTTGCATGGTTGGCATGCTTTGGCACGGTTGGTATGGCTGGCATGATTTTCCATTGGCACAAAGGTGCGGCTAGCATGGTTGGCATTCTTTGGCGCGGTAGGTGTGGATGGCATGATTTTCCATTGGAACATAGGTGAGGCTAGCATGGTTGTCATGCTTTTGCGTAGTGTGACTAGCATATCTAAGGCCGAGGCATAGTGTGTTTGGCATGGAGCGGCTAGCTTGGGCTAGGTGTTGCTGGCATGATTTTCCATTGGCACGGAGGTGCGGCTAGCATGGTTGGGATGCTTTGGCATGGTTGGTGTGGCTGACATGATTTGTCATTGGCATAGAGGGGAATTAGGGTTTTGCTCGTTGTAACCCTAATTTGAAAAAATACCACCCATTAATTACTGACTACGTGTATTAAATGTTATAATAAATGTGTCACCGGTGACATTAGGTTATTCAGGGTTTTATAATTTTACCCTTTGTCTAAAAACCACCATCAACATTAAGTCCCCTGCTTAGCTCGGAACATGAGCTTTGTTGCGAGGTAAGCATAAGATGGTGACAAACTATCAACAGTAAATCGTAAAGAGAATTAGGGAGGCTTGTCTGACCTTTTTATAGATAGGATTTGGAATCCATGCCTCTGGAAGTTTTGCACAAATCGGGAGGCTGGTACAATTAGGAAGCTTGGCGTGAGCTTGGGAAACGGGAAGCTGGGCGTCCTTGGGAATTGGCGCAAGTTGCATGCTAGCTTGGTGGGGCCGGATTAAACTGGGAAGCTGGTGCAAGTTGGGAGACTGACCAGGATTGGGAAGCTTGCACCTTGGGAAGCTGTCCAGGATTGGAAACTTGCACATATTGGGAAGCGGGCCAGGATTGGGAAGATTTCCAGGATTGGGAAGCTGGAGCGGATTGGGAATCTCTTGCAAGAGAGACGCTTGTGGTTTAGGGTTTGACATGCTGAAACCCTATTTGGCACCCTTCACTAAAGTTGCTGTAGAATCCTCGTTTGGAGTCGGATTTTCGATGTCCGCATACGTATCTTCAAACCCAGGAAATTTCCAAGCTTTAGCAAAAAAGATTTTTAATTTTGAGCATGTTTAGGGGATTAAAAACGCAAAACAGTAAACTTCCAGGAGGTTTTCAGAACTTTTCCAGGTTGCGTGTTGTATGATGTTCTGGTCACCTCTCCTTGCTCGTTCATCCGATTTCCATGAAATTTTGACATATGGTAGGTAACTACCATGTGAAGAGAATGCTACATAAACAACACTAGATTCCACACCAATTGCTCCCAGTTCGTAATTGAACACAAGGCAGTGTAAATTTTCCTCAGCTGAGTTTGTTTGGAAAAAGTGTTTCATGACTTCGGTACTTCTTGTACATGTTGTAGAAGCATAATAAGGAACTTGAATGATATTATATCACTTAATTTCTTAATTTTATGATCGTACTGATTTTTAACGCTTGATCCATCCTAATCCCATGTAATATTCGTATTAGGTGCTTAACAACGAAGTTGGGAATCATGGGTCCACTAGTACGAGAAACCCTGGAGTTTTTGACGATGAACCACTTGTGCCTCAAAGTTATGCAGTATTGATTGCCAATTCAGTGGAAATGGCGAAAATCCCAATTGATCCTCATATGGTGGAACTCGAATCGAGAGTACTAGAAACTGCTTCATCGGAGGTTTCCCCATCCGCAGCCTACTCTCATTACATCTCCTTGAATTCCCCATCCATATGATTTGACATGATCCTATTGTACTCTTCTGGATGTGACAATGGGATGCTTAGAAATTACTTATTGAAATATTCTGATAGAGCAGGCTTGGGACCCTCCACAACCCCGTAAAGTGTTGAAAGCATCTTCTAGACAGAGAGATGATGATATCCATGCGATGCACCCTTGAAGAGTAGATGACCTTGTTGTGAGTGAGGCTTTTTGGTTGACTGTGTCTTTTGAGCTTTGACAGTGAAGGGATTCCGTGTATATCCTCAGTCCTCAAGCTTGGTTTACATGTTTCCATATTTGTAGTAATTTCTACTATGGTGAAGCTCTGGTTGGTATTAACGAATGAGCGACAACAGTTCTTGGTAAGAGATGTAATCGAAAGAGACTACATTGTCGTGGTAACAAAGTAAGTTGGCTGGAATTGTATGGGCTTCTGTGGAAGTAAAAATATTGGCCGGATGTGACTATGATCCATGACATGAAGAAGCGACGTTGAAGTAGCTTTAGCTCTTGGTGAGGATGTTGAAACTTAGAAAGCTAAACGTTAAAGTTTTGGCTTCGGACCCTGGAGCAGCTTATGCAGAGAATGCTGAAGCGGAGCGGTTGCGTTAATCAGTATGTTTTCAAAACGGACATCCTTTAAGTGAACAGTGTTTAGGAATCCGTGGTTCCTTCTATCAACCGTGCTTTAGTTTGGGAGCGGCTTCTCTGGTTAGAAACAGATGCTTCCCTAATGCAGTGCGGTTGAGGGCTGCAGATATGTCTTGACGTTGTTCCTTGGGAAAACATAGAATCTCACATAAATGTCTCATCATGGACTGCATATTTTTGTGGTAGAAGTCCCCAGAAATCATGCGTCTATTGACAGGAACAGAGTCTTCGTGAACCCAGGGGGTTTGATGATTTGCTTCGATTTTGGAGAAGTCGTTCCTGATCTTTACATGTGATGAAATTGGATTGCTGCTTCCCTACGGGGCGTTCAAGTGTAACGGTATAAGGATGCAGGCTGCCAGCGGTGGGAAGATGCAAACTGGAAGTGCAAGTGTGACATAAGCTGTCAGTGCTTGAAAAGATGCAAGCTTCCAGCGTTGAAAAGGACGTAAGCTGTCGGTGCTAGACATTGAGCACAGAAGATAGCACTGAAGAGACACTATCTGTTGGTGCTGACCAGGGTATGGTATTGTGGCCGGTCATGTGCGTGTTGCATGTGTGCCTGACATGTGCGTCTGGCAAGCGCGTCTAGTGTTGTCTTGGAAGCGGACTGTTGGCGTTGGAACTTTGGATATCAAGTTGTGATGATAGGGCGGGAGGCTTATTTCCGTGGGACGGTGGAATCGATACCTGGAAGGAGTGCAGGGTGGATCATGGAATGCTGGTGTTAGCGGTAGCGTGGCAGCGACAAAGTGGGCAAGCATATTCTGGCCATGCACTCTAGCGTTCTTCCTTCAGTTTGTTCTCCTCTTTTTTTTTGGTGCAAACCTTAGCCATAGGTATGCCTTCCATAAATATGTAGGAATATAGTACCTCTATTCGAATATTATTGTATTAGCATCAGCTACCTCATGAATAGTAACTGGTAACCGTTATGATGCAAAGTCGGTACACATGGTGATGCAACAAAGAGTTGGAGCTGAGACAGGCGGTCCTCCAAACGACGAATGACGTCTTCTTCGAGAAAAGTAAACCACTTTTGAATGGCTTCATTTGCACTTCTGTCTTCTAAAATTCTTCTGTTTTTTTTTTCTTTTTAAAGGCAAATGAAACACCTGGCTCATGTTTTTGATTTTATGGATTTCTGGGTTGATAGAAAAGTCATTTTTTTTTAGATTTCTGGGTTGATAGGCAAGTGTTACCTATGAGGGTTTTGGGTTATTATTCGGGATAAACCGTTTTTGGATATGGAAGATATGACAAGATGAACATTTGGTTCCTCTTTTTTTTTAGGGATGATGCCGCTTTTGGGTTATGATACAAACATCCCAGGGAAGATACGAAATAGTGAGCATTGTGTGTTGGTAGATGACATGGGACATGACATAACATGGCTATTGGTTTTATCATTCCCGTGAAAACTTGAAATGGTAAACCATATATATTCTGTCTAGGCTAGACTTACTCGGTTTCCCGGATCTCCTGATGATAAGGGATCCTCGTGTGTAAGATCGAATTTCGCGGAAAGCACCACTGCGATTGGGGAAAGTCCTCGGTCGTTTCAAGTTACTTGATGACTGGACCATTTGCTTTCGATTTCTGTGAAATCCCCAGCCATTTTATGTAGCTTCACGACTGGTAACCAGGATGTCTTTCAGTTCTTGTGAAGTCCCCATCCGTTTCATGGAGTTTCACGACTAGTAACCAGGTTGTCTGGTAGTCGAGTTGTAGATCCCCAAATAGATTGCTTTCTTATGTCGTCCTGATACCGGGATCGAAGTATGAGATCGATTTATGAAAGCTGATATGTAACCGAAAGATCAATCCTCCCGCTGTGGTCGCCAATTGTTTATGGGTAAAAATTGTTTCTGCCGATTTTGGTAAATTCGGTAGGTGAGTGAGAAACTGGTTTAAACCCTAAACAAATGTGTTGCACGTGATCACTTTCTATATTCGAGAGATCAATATGTACAAGTCCGGCCTAAACCAAGAAATGGTCGTTCCAGACTTTCCTCGGTCACAAAGTGGAGGAGAAGGGTTGATTTGGGGAGGGAAGCAAAGAAAGGTGTTGAGACCAGAATAATTTTGGAAGAGTAGTGTCTCGACTTGTATCAGAAAGTGAAAGCTTCGGACCGAGACTTGTTGTCTGGTGGAAATAGGTAAGACTATTTATACAAGTCGAAATTAAAACATACCCTGGCCTCATGAAGGAAGAGAGTAATGGTGAAATAATGGGAGGAGGTGGTAACCACATGGTGTTTATGGGTGAAAATGTTTTCACCATTATTTCCTCATTTATTTGACCACTTTATTCCTATTCACGCTTTATTAAAGTGAGCGTAGTGTATGCTGCATGCTTTGATCACCAAACCAAGACCCTGGAAAGCATCCCCCAGTGGCAATGCCAGGATGTAAGTGGCGCATGTAGAATGTGCCAATGGCATGTACGGAATGCCTTTGTTGCGGGTTGCACCTTGAGTGCAAGTGGCAATGCCAGAGCTTCTAGTAGCGCGTGTGGCATGTGCTACTAGAATGTGCGGAATGCCTTGGTGGTAGGTTGCACGTTGAGTGCAAGTGGCAATGCCAGAGTTGCTAGTGGCGCGTGTGGCATGTGGCATGTGCGTAATGCCTTGGTGGTAGGTTGCACGACTTGAAAATTATGCTACCAGCGAGGGTTTTGACATGTGACAATGGCACGTATGACCAATTAGGCTACCAACGTGCGTGTTTGGCATGTGCCAATGGCACGCATGGCCATTAGGGCCACACCTAGGTAATAAAAGCTACCAGTGAGCGCGTTGGCATGTTCCAATAGCACGCTCGGCCATTAGGGACACGACTAGGTAATGAAAGCTACCAGTGAGCGCGTTGGCATGTGCCAATGGCACGCTTGGCCATTAGGTCCACGGCTTGGTAAGAAAAGATTCCAGTGAGCATGTTGGCATGTGACAATGGCACGCTCGGCCATTAGGGCCACGCCTTGGTAAGAAAAGATTCCAGTGAGTGTGTTGGCATGTGCCAATGACACGCTAGGCCATTAGGGACACAACTGGGTAAGAAAATCTGCTAGTGAGCGTGTTTGCATGTGACAATGGCACGCTCGGCCATTAGGGCCACGGCATGGTAAGAAAAGCTGTCAGTGAGCGTGTTGGCAAGTGCCAATGGCACGCTCGGCCATTAGGGCCACGGCTTGGTAAGAAAAGCTGTCAGTGAGCATGTTGGCATGTGCCAATGGCATACTTGGCCATTAGGGCCATGACTTGGTAATAAAATCTTCCAGTGAGCGTGTTGGCATGTGCTAATGGCATACGTGGCCAATTTGGCCTAGGTTGCACGGTTAGGGCCAAGGTAAGTGTGTTTGGCTTCGCGTGGTATGGCTAGCATAGATAGGGCCAAGGTAAAGTGTGTTTGGAATGGCGCGGCTAGCTTGGGCTAGGTGTGGCTGGCATGATTTTCCATTGGCACAGAGGTGCGGCTAGCATGGTTAGCATGCTTTGGCGCATTTGGTGTGGCTGGCATAACTTGGGCCAAGTCAGAGTGCGTTTGGCATGGCGCGGCTATCTTGGGCCAGGTGTGGCTGGCATAATTTTCCATTGGCACAGAGGTGCGGCCGGCATGGTTGGCATGCTTTGGCGCGTTTTGTATGGCTGGCGTATCTAGGTCCAAGGTAGAATGTGTTTGGCATGGCGCGGCTAGATTGGGCTAGGTATGGCTGGCATGATTTTCCATTGGAATAGAGGTGCGGCTAGCATCGTTGGCATGCTTTGGTGCAGTGTGACTAGCATATCTAGAGCCAAGGCAGAGTGCATTTGGCATGGTGCGGCTAGCTTGTGCTAGGTGCAGCTGGCATGATTTTCCATTGGCACGGAGGTGCGGCTAGGATGGTTGGCATGATTTGGCGCGGTTGGTGTGGCTGGCATGATTTTACATTGGCACAGAGGTGCGGCTAGTATGGTTGGCATGGTTTGGCGCGGTTGGTGTGGCTGGCATGATTTGCCATTGGCACAGAGGTGCGGCTAGCATGGTTGGCATGCTTTGGCGCAGTATGACTAGCATAGCTAGGTCCGAGGCAGAGTGCGTTTGGCATGTCACGGCTAGCTTGGGATAGCTGTGGCTGGCATGACTTTTCATTGACAAGGAGGTGCGGCTAGCATGGTTGGCATGCTTTGGCGCTGTTGGTGTGGCTGACATGATTTGCCATTGGCACAGAGGGGAATTAGGGTTTTGCTCGTTGTAACCCTAATTTGAAAAAATACCCCCCATTAATTACTGACTGCATGTATTAAATGTTCTAATAATTAAATGTGTCACCGGTGACATTAGGTTATTCGGGGTTTTACAATTTTACCCTTTGTCTAAAAACCACCATCAACGGGAAAAACATACTTTGACAACCCCCCACATGTGTTGTAGTAGACCTACAATGACTATATTCTATGGATTGTGGAAGGGGGGGTTGTAGAAGGTCCCTGATTTACTACAACTTCGACCTAAGAGTCGTGAACATAGTTGTGGTTCTGGATTGGACTACCTTGTGGTTCAGTTTTGATTTTCTTTCGATTTTATTTTGGAAGCCTAACGCAATCTTATTTATATTGTAATACTTGATTTCACAACATTTAATATGTGTAGTAAAATTCTATAACACAACTTCTCTAATGATCGTTAATAGCACTAATACTACACTTGTTAGAGTGGCTGTAAAATTTCATGAAACTCTTATTTATATTGTTGTCCTACACCGTAAGTGTGTACGGCTTCCTATGTACCAATTATGGAATCAAGCCCAACGTAGTTCTATTACAACTGATTAATATAGATTGACAATAATCATAATATATAGTTTTACTTCCAATACATGTCTTTATGGCTTCATCATTGGCTTGAGCAGCAGCACTATCGTCTCCAAGTTAGATAAGCATCACTGGTTCTAATAGTTATCTCGAGTAATTATTTTTGTTGTACATCATCACTCCTTCCATTTAAATATGCCTCGAATGATGCAGCAGATTCGACAAAGTTGTTTTCTTCTTGTTGGAGACCGAAAAGATCATGATCTTGCTGATTAGTTGGACTTCGAGTGAATAAAAATCTTTAACTAGAGCACATAGTCGGTGTCACTTTCATCATCTTTATTTGATCCATACAAGACCCAGACTTGGTAATCATGAATAAGAGGTATACGAGGCTTCCCAAGTAAGTAAGCTCTTCCTTTGACGAGTACTTATCAGTTATCAAACTACTGTCGTCTGCCGTGTTTTTGGCCACTTTCATCATCTTTCTTTGATCCTCCTAACACGGTCCTGTAAGCAATACAATGACTTATATTAAAACATGAAGCAGAAAAAAATTGTGAAACTAATGCTCTTGAAAAGAAGCAATCACACGTAAGATCATGAAAAGAAGAGATCCAAAAAGGAAAAAAGAGAGGATATCCTCAGCTGCACCATACGTGTGTACGGCTTCCTACGTACCCATAGCCTTGGATTTGGGTACTTTGTTATGGTATCAAGCTAAGGGTTCTTGCCCAACGTAGTTCTATTACTTGGTACCTAACAATAATTGTAATAGTTTTATACTTTCGATTAAATTTCGTCAAGGAGGTGTGGGACAAAATACCTTAGCTTGAAATATACACAATCCAAACTAGCTAGAATCCATCTTTAACCTTGAGGTATCCGAATCAGTTCCGGCGTTCCGCGCAAAGACACACCGAGATTTCATCCTCTAACCTAAGAACCACAAACTTAGCATCCAATGGATATCAACACTAATACGTCTCCTCTTTGTCTTAGACACCTTGTTTTTCCTCATACTCTTGTTTTTTTTTTCAACTTCACCCTCGTCATCTTGTTCTTGCTTCCTTGGAAGCTGGACGTTCGCTTTCTTCTCAGCTTTAACCTCAATTGGCAGCTGGCCATTTTGTTAGGTTGATTGCTCGTGATACAATTGGGTTTTTAAGAGCTTCCCGTCCCATCAACAAATATATCATAAGTTGAGAACCAATATCTATGTTTTCCCGATACGCATGATATAGACAGATAGGCCATTATCAGAACAATTCAGTACATACATAGTTGATGTTAAAGAAAAATTATTGAAAATATAACGATCAACCTTAGACCCATTAATCATAAACCTTAAACCTATGCAAATTAAACCTTAACAATAGACTAAAGAACACTTTTGTAAAACCATAACCACTTCTTGGTTAGGAAGCGTCTCAGGCTCATTGTTTTTGATAAACTTCATGCAATCCATCCAGCCTTTCAGGAAGTCTAGCATATGTAGCTTATGTGGTTCTTAGTATTTCCAGGGTTCCAGGCCCCAGCACCGCAACGAAAGACACGGATCTAGGCTATTAAGATGACATTCCAACAAGGTTAAGCTTAAGCTTTAGAAACTCCGCAATCTGAAACCCTAATCCGAAGAGCATACCTCACATGCAAAGTCGCATAGAACCATATTGCAAAAAAAGTATAGCTAAGAAACATTGTAGTGAACCAAAACAACAAGAGGATATTAAATGGAATACGTTCATGTATAACACTTGAGGAAAATTGTTTTTTAATATCTTTTTTGACAATAATCATAATACTTTTATAATTTCAATTATATGTCTTCACGCCTTCATCATTGGATTGAGCAACAACACTATCGTCTCCAAGCTAGAAAAGCATCACTGGTTCTAATAGTTGTGTCGAGTAATTCTTCAACATCATCCAATAGTCATCTTCTTTTTTTTGTACATCATCATTACTTCCATTTAAATATGCCTTGAATGATGCACCAGATTCAACAAAGTTGTTTTCTTCTTTTAGGCGGCCGAAATGATCATCTTGCTGATTAGTTGGTTACACGGCTTCTTGGACACCCAATGTTGAAGAATCTTTAATAGTAGCATGTAGTTCTTCATCCCAGTTGATACAATCAGTGTCACCAAAATCTTCCACCATACCTATTGTTAGGTCTTCGAAGATTTCATCAGTTATCTTCTTTGTTGATACTGTTACACATGTCTCCATGGCTTCATGACCAAAATTATCCTTTCCAACCTCTGAAATCATCATGCGTTCATAACTGCTTCCGAAAATATCATCTTGTTGATTAGTTGGTATCACGGCATCTTGGACTTCGAGTAAAGAAGAATCTTCAACAAGAGCACGTAGTTCATCCCAGTTTACATAGTGGAGTTGTGTGTTATTTTCACACAATCAATCTTGCCTACTTCTCCTATCATCACTAACCGTCCATGTCTTCCTGACACGTTCTTGTGATGGCGCGTTGCACGCTTCACGCTGTAAACCCTAGTATGTATCCCCCAGTTTGTGACATGATTGATGTCTCGAGTGTGTGGATCGTGGGACCCACATAAGATAACATGTGATGTTGGGTTAAATAACTAAGTTATTTAGGAAGTCGATACTTGTGAAGTATCATGTGTATTCTATGCAGGTGATGCATCGAATGTATTCGGCATGAATAAAGCATCGATGTTGAGAATTATGCCCTGCCTAATTCACGTGAGGGTTTGGAGGCTTCACTAGCAAATCCTCCCTTGGCCGACCACATGGTGTGGTATAGTGGCGGATGGTGATCATCATGACGCAACATTGACCAATTAACTCCTCACTAGGGTTGTATAACCAAGCATGTAAAGTTGAACGGACGAGGTGATCTTTGAGACACTCATCTGCGATCGTTAGTGGAATTAGGGTTTATGAAGAGGTGCGCAAGCATCACTCTTCAGCTTGGTCGAATTCAAGCTTGGGATATGGTTTTGGAGGGGCCGACCGTGCATGCGTGTAGACGGCATGATAGTACAGGCGTCCATACCCTCATCGTCTTGTAAAAGTGTGATCTGGGCCACTCAACTCGTCCGACGAAGTTGAGTGGTCGAGATTTATTTTCGATAGAAATCCAATGCCGCAAATGAATTGGAAACCGTACATCATGCCTACTTTAGGCGCTCTTTTCAAGGCATTCGGCCATGGTTGGCCTAGGTCGATCAGTCATGAGTGTAGATGGACCCATGGTGATCATGTTGACATGCTCGGGACCTTTTAAGTCTACATCTACACCCTCCATCTAAGCTTGCAAAGATGGACATTCGTGATCGATTTGCGGCACATGTAATATGTTACAAAAACCCTAATTAGGGTTTCATATAGTTCACTCCTATGCAACTTCACCCGATCGGTTTTGCATGTTATGATTCTCCCTCGGGAAGGCCGATCGAGTAGGGCACACATTGGGAAGGAAGTGAACATGTTGGTACCTGTTCCATGGCCATAGGTTTGATCTAAGCCATCCAAACATGCTGGTGAAGTTGGATGGTTGTGATCAAACTGCGACACATAACCCTTTAAAGCATCACGCCATCCTTGTTTTGAGTAAAATTTTGTTTTTCTAAGGATTTACTCGCGAGAAGGTCGGTCAGGTAAGTATGAAAGGGGCCCACCGGTGTGCAGGACAAGCTTGTTTGACCGGCTATAGGATGATCCACGCCGTCCTATCGTGCCGGCGAAGTTGGACGGCCGTGGCTAATTTTAAGACCGCTTCTAGCAGTCTTTGCTCGTTCACATTTCCTTCAAGCTGCTTCACAACCATCCTTCTTTAGGCTGGCATTTGGTGGCTTTTGGGAGATGTGATATATGTTCGACCGATCAGGGAGGGCCCGCTGATGGTCAGTGTGGTGAGAGCCTTCTCCTGCTAGGGTTCGTCTAGGCTGGTTAAATCATGCATCCAACTTGTGTGGTCGTGATTGTTTCTGAGACTGCTATGGACAGTCCAGATGCTCAATCGGGATAGTATAGCACACCGAGAGGTATATGCTCAATCGGGATAGTATAGCACACCGAGAGATGTATGCTCAATCGAGCTAGTAAAACACACCGAGAGTTGCATCCTGTACGGGCATTTCGTGCATGCCTCATTGTTGGTACTTGGATATTCATGCTACTCTGCTGCGAGTAACAATTAGTCATCATGCCGTACCAACAATGAGAGTTCTGCTAAGAACAACACAGGAAATGCAAGCTAAGGCATTTTATGCATTAATTGGTAATGCTAAAATTCACAGAATATTTGGGGATTGTTGCTACATGCTCCATTCTGGGCGAATTAACAAAGCGAAGAAGTATTCATTACTTATCAAATGGCCTTATCCTCTGCAGGACGGCTCGTACAAAATATTGGTTTTACAACTTTAGACCTGAACTAAAATCCACCATCAAAAATATGTCCCTGAGTGAACTTGTTGTTCGGTGGAAATAGGTAAGACCTATTTATACAAGTCGAAGCGAAACGTACTCGGTCTCATTTAAGGAATGGAAAAATGGGTGAGTAAATGGGAGGAGGTGGTAACATTAACACATGGAATTGATGTTCCATAAAACCATTAACGCGTGGAATTGATATTCCATAAAAAGAACATTTCACCATTAACTCCTTGTATTTACTAACCGCCTCATCCTTATGACACTTCCTTATGATGGGCGTAGTGTACGTCGCACGCTGTAAACTGCCAAACCAGTATCCAAAGAGGATCCCTCAGTTTGTGATATGTTTTGATGTTTCAAATATTTTTGTGGAAAACATGTAGTTATTGTTGTTGACTGACAAATCTTGCTTGGGAGACTAGCTAGCTTGGTGGCCTCCGACGGTAGAGATTTTTCATATTAAGACGAAAGGTATCCGTTGATCGTCACATGCTTTTGTTTTGGTGATCGTGTAGGGAAGGCTATCATGTGGTGCGGGGCGCGGTTTGGCGTGTCCAAACTAGGGTTTTGGATCAAAGGTTACCATGTGTTGTCTGGTAACCTTGTACTGCTAGGATTTGCTCATGGGATTGAAGGGCGACCGTTGATTATCACACGCCTTCGTTTTTGTAGCCGCGTAGGGAAGGCCAGCATGGTGGTGCGGCTAGGTTGGCATGCTATTGGCATGGCATGGTTTGGCGTGGACAAACTTAGGTTTTCGGGCCAAAGGTTACCATGTGTTGTCTGGTAAACTTGGATGGCTAGGATTTTCTCTTGGGATTGAAGGGAGACCGTTGATTGTCGCACGCCTTTGTTTTGGTAGAAGCATAGGGAAGGATAGCATGGTGGAGCAACTAGGTTGGTATGCCATTGGCGTGGCCAAACTAGGGTTTTGGGTCTAAGGTTACCATGTGTTGTCTGGTAACCTTGGACAACTAGGATTTTCTCGTGGGATTGAAGGGTGACCGTTGATTATCTCACGCCATCGTTTTGGTAGCCGCATAGGGAAGGTCAGCATGGTGGCGCGACTAGGTTGGCATGGCATGATTTATTATGGCGAAACTTAGGTTTTTGGGTCAAAGGTTACCATGCGTTGTCTGGTAACCTTGAATGGCTAGGATTTTCTCCTGAGATTGAAGGTGGGCCATTGATTATCGCACGCCTTCGTTTTGGTATCCGCGTAGGGAAGGACAGCATGGTGGTGTGGTTAGGTGTGTTTGGCATGATAGGGCCAAGGGCTTGGCATGCCGCTGGCATATGGTGAGGCTAGCATGGCTAGGGCCAAGGAAAGGTGCGGTTTGGCTTGGCATGGTGGGGCCAAGGGTTTAGCATGCCGCTGGCATATGGTGCGGCTAGCACGGCTAGGGCCAAGGCAAGGTGCAGTTTGGCTTGGCATGGTGGTACCAAGGGTTTGGCATGCCGCTGGCATATGGTGCGGCTAGCATGGCCAGGGCCAAGGCAAGGTGCGGTTTGGCTTGGCATGGTGGGGCCAAGGGTTTCGCATGTCGTTGGCATATGGTGCGTCTAGCATGGTTAGGGCCAAGGAAAGGTGCGGTTTGGCTTGGCATGGAGGGGCCAAGGATTTGGCATGCCGTTGGCACATGGTGCGGCTAGCATGGTTGGCATGCCTTGGCAGGGTAGTGGTAGATGGCATGGTTTTCCATTGGCACTGGGGTGCGGCTAGCATGGTTGGCATTCCTTGGTACGATAGTTGTGGCTGGCATGGTTTTCTATTGGCACAGGGGTGAGGCTAGCATGGTTGGAATGACTTGGCATGGTAGTTGTAGATGGCATGGTTTTCCATTGGCACACTGGTGCGACTAGCATGGTTGGTATGCCTTGGCGCGGTGGTGGTGGATGGCATGGTTTTCCATTGGCAAAGGGGTGCGACTAGCATGGTTGGCATGCCTTGGCGCGATATTGGTGGCTGGCATGGTTTTCCATTGGTACAGGGGTGCGGCTAGCATGGTTGGCATGCCTTGGAGTGGTAGTTATGGCTGGCATGGTTTTCCTTTGGCACACGGGTGCGAATAGCATGGTTGGCATGCCTTAGCGCGGTAGTGGTGGCTGGCATGGTTTTGCTCGTGGGATTGAAGGGAGACCGTTGATTATCGCACGCCTTCGTTTTGGTAGCCGCATAGGGAAGGTCAGCATGGTGGCACAACTAGGTTGGCATGTCGTTGGCATGGCATGACTTGTTATGGCGAAACTTAGGTTTTCGGGCCAAAGGTTACCATGCGTTGTCTGGTAACCTTGGATGGCTAGGATTTTCTCCTGGGATTGAAGGTGGGCCATTGATTATCGCATGCCTTCGTTTTGGTAACCGCGTAGGGAAGGCCAGCATGGTGGCGTGGTTAGGTGTGTTTGGCATGGTGGGGCCAAGGGTTTGGCATGCCGCTGGCATATGGTGCGGATAGCATGGCAAGGGCCAAGGCAAGGTGCGGTTTGGCTTGGCATGGTGGGGCCAAGGGTTTAGTATGCCGCTGGCATATGGTGAGGCTAGCACGGCTAGGGAAAAGGCAAGGTGCGGTTTGGCTTGGCATGGTGGGGCCAAGGGTTTGGCATGCCGCTGGCATATGGTGAGGCTAGCACGGCTAGGGAAAAGGCAAGGTGCGATTTGGCTTGGCATGGTGGGGCCAAGGGTTTGGCATGCCGCTGGCATATGGTGCGGCTAGCATGGCCAGGGCCAAGGCAAGGTGCGGTTTGGCTTGGCATGGTGGGGCCAAGGGTTTCGCATGCCGTTGGCATATGGTGCGGATAGCATGGTTAGGTCCAAGGCAAGGTGCGGTTTGGATTGGCATGGCGGGGCCAAAGATTTGGCATGCCGTTGGCACATGGTGTGGATAGCATGGTTGGCATTCCTTGGCACGGTAGTATTGGCTGGCATGGTTTGCCATTGGCACTGGGGTGCGGCTAGCATGGTTGGCATGCCTTGGTACGGTAGTTGTGGCTGGCATGGTTTTCTATTGGCACAGGGGTGCGGCTAGCATGGTTGGCATGCCTTGGAGTGGTAGTTGTGGATGGCATGGTTTGCCATTGGCACACGGGTGCGACTAGCATGGTTGGCATGCCTTGGCGCGGTAGTGGTGGCTGGCATGGTTTTCCATTGGTACAGGGGGTGCGGCTAGCATGGTTGGCATGCCTTGGCGCGGTAGTTGTGGCTGACATGGTTTGCCATTGGCACAGGGGTGCGGCTAGCATGGTTGGAATGCCTTGGCGCGGTAGTGGTGGCTGGCATGGTTTTCCATTGGTACAGGGGTGCGGCTATCATGGTTGGCATGCCTTGGCGCGGTAGTTGTTGCTGGCATGGATTTCCTTTGGCACACGGGTGCGACTAGCATGGTTGGCATGCCTCGGTGCGGTAGTGGTGGCTGGAATGGTTTTGCATTGGCACATGGGTGCGGCTAGCATGGTTGGCATGCCTTGGCGCGGTATTTGTGGCTGGCATGGTTTTCCATTAGCACATGTGGCGTGGTAATTAGGATTTTGGCCTATCAAAACCCTAATCAGTAATTGATTAAAAAAAAGGTACCCTGGTAATTTTCTCGGGGACATATTAAAGGGTTCAATAAATGCGTTTTAACTCCTGTGACGTCAATGTCTGACTAGGATTTTACGACTTTACCCCTAAGTTAAAAACCACCATCAACAACAAGTCTTTTGACAAACAACAAATTACGCTTAACCAAAATGGAAAAAAAAACACCATTTAAAATAACTATTGTCATGATAATATTTGATAAACCAAGGAATAATCTATCCTGGAAAACGTATTTCATATCCAAGTTGCTTAGTAACTTGAAACTCTTATCTGCTTCTTCAGTCCACGTTAAGGTGTCATGCTTCAAACAATCCGTAAGACCAACTGCAATAGTGCTCAAATTCTTGAAAAATCTTCTATAAAAATAAGCTAAACCATAAAAACTTCGCACCTCACTAACAGAAGTAGGAGTAGCCCAATCAACAATTGCTCTAACCTTCGAATCATCTACAAAAATACCAGTACTTGAGACCACATAATCTTAAGAATGTCACTTTATTTATAAGGAAAGTGCATTTATTTAAGTTCACGTATAACACATTCTCTTGTAATGCAGAAAATACTTGAGATAAATTTTCAAGATGTTATTCTTCATTGCGAATGTAGATCAAAAGTATATGATGACAAATTTTTCAAGAAAATGTTGCAAAACTTGATTCATAAGACGCATAAAAGTGTTAGGAGCCAGGTTGAAAAATTAACCATGGGTGACTAAATAATTTGCCAAACTTAGGACATCTTTTCTAACCGTACTACCACTACTTCTTCCACCACCACATTATCATCACTACTCCACCAGTCTCACCAATACCCACCACTATTATCCCCACCGCCGATCCGCAACCATCGCCCACCATCACAACCATCATTAGTGCTTAATTTACCTATCTTAGGATCCCTTTTCTCACGCTACTACTACTTCTACTTATTCCACCACCATATTATCGTTGACACTCCACCAGTCTCACCAATACCCACCACCATTATCCCCACCACTACCCACCATCACAACAACCATTAATGTGCACTGATATGGTTAATATCAAATAAATTTATTATGTATCAACAAAAACATATTCATTTGATTAATTAAAGAAACATTTATTATGAAATATCAATTGAACATTTTGTTATCAAAGTTTAATTAAATGTGATCATTTATAGCGGTAGATTTATGTTCTGCAAGTGTAAATTTGATCGTTCTTTATCTGGCCTAAATTGTCCAAACTTTGTTTTGTATTCTGAAAATGTAATCAATTTTATTTTAATACTAAAAACCGTGATTTATTCGATCGGGTACTATAAATAGCTAGGATCTCATTTGGGTGATCCAGTGGTCATGATCATATTGTCTTATATGATTTAGTATCCTCCTGAAAATATTTCTGTTTTGTCCTTACCAGTTGTGCTAAAAACAGCCAACTACATCTATCACAATACAATGTTTCCCGTTTTGTAAAGATACAAAACTATTGTTGTCCACTACTATTCACTAACATCCACCATCGACGTAAAAACCAGCCACTCCCACTATTTTTTCCATCACCAGTAATGTTTCCACCTCCACCACTCACAAATACCGCCACTGTTTCCACCACCCAATGCTTCTTTCACTACCACCATTAGAAATTATTAATATAATTTTTAATAGCCGGGGTCACTGTAGTAAAATGGTAAAGTCATTGGGTGATGATACCAGTTATCTGGGTTCGAAACTCGCTAGCACCAAATTCTTTACCGATTAAAATATTAATATATATATATATATAGTTTTTAATAAACTTATTTATTAATAAAAATATGTATTTATTGGATTCATTAAATGAACATTTATGCTTCACAAAAAAATAAAAAATTAAATGAAGATTTATCATGAAAGAAATTTTGCATTATTAAGAGAGGAAAATGTAATCGAGGGATGTACTTGTACATATAAGAACGCGCAATTGGGGGATACATATATTAATTGGGGAATATATCTACAGGACAAAAACCGTGTCCCAATAGCAATTCTGGGTGACCCCTATATAATTATTTTTTTAATTCCTAATCTATCCCTCACTAATTATGTTTAGTGGTTAATAATAATTAGTAAATTCTTAAGTATTTAGGGGATAGATTAGTGTGTGTTTTTATTTTAATTTGTTTGAGTGAGGAGTAGAAGGAGAGGAAAAAAAAAATTATGGAAATTTTATTTTTGAAAATGAAAGATGATTGTGATGAGAGAATTGTGGCTAAGAGGTTGGAAATTTGATTTTTCAGTTCTTTGAATCCACCATTGTTGAAGCTGAAAAAGCTCGGTGCCGGCATTTGTTGGAAATTTTCATAAATTGTTTGCCACTATCCGGGGGGGGTGTTAGTAAAAAATCAATTTCCATAGAAATTTTTCAGGTTTTGAGTTCAAAACCTAATTTTTTTTGTTATAATCAGTCCACTTCTGGTACAGTTAACTAATTTTCGAGCATGCCGGAACTACTTCCGGCATGATTTTGGTTTAAATTTCTATGCCGGAACATGAAGAAAAGTATTAAGTAGATTGATTTTTTTTTTCACTTGACTACCGGCATGGATAGTCTAATTTTTGATCATGCCGGAACTCAGTACTGGCGTGGTCTTCATCCTAAATAACCATGCCGGAACTCAGTACCAGCGTGGTCTTCATCCTAAATAACCATGCCGGAACTCAGGAACCCAGGAACCCAGTATCGGCATGGTCTTCATCATAAATAACCATGCCGGAACTCAGTACCGGCATGGTTTACATCACTTCCGGCGTGGTCTTCATCCCTACCGAATGTAAAAAAAAAAAAATTAAAGCTAGAAATGGGGGATATATGTTTTGGTTGAAGAACGATGAAGGAAAAAAAAATCAGAGAAGGAACGGTTGAAGAACGATGAAGAAAAAAAAATCGAAAACCTAAACCTAAAGGATTGCCGGAACTATTGTTAGAAATGGGGATATATGTTTTGGTTTTTGATTTTAATGTTTTAGGAGTAAGGGTATAACAGTATTTTCATAAAGTTTTTAATTAACCAAAGGGTATTTTAATACTTTCATATCATTTGGTCACCCCTTAGCCGAAATCATGGGGTGGGGGAAGTAATCAATATCCCCCAATTAATAAATGTATCCCCAATTGCGCGTTCATATATAAATGGGCCTGGCATTCTCTCTTCTCATCATAAGCTGTACATACAACTAACTTGTTCTTTCTTCCTTGCCTCCACTATTCAATATGGCAAGACTCTCTCCGCTTGCCTCGTTTATGCTTTAACCTTATTTGTTCTGATCAATGTTTCAATAGCTGACAGCTGAGTATGAGCCTTATACTGAAAATTTTAGTTAAATCTTTGATTGACGCTTAACACAAAGATGCGTCAATTGGCGGAACTGAAAACATCATATTTCTAAGAGCGTTCCTGCTGTTTTATTGTGCGGCATTTTCTCCTTTCACCAAACTGTTATTATTATTTATTGTGAGTTTTATATATGTTTATTTCTGCAATAAATACAAAGCTTCTATGTTGTTATTTTTTTGCACGATGTTGCCAACTGGTTGTAATAATGAAATCTATTGGGTCTTCAGCGTAATAAATTTATTTTATATCTTTGAATATACATTTGCATGCATTCTGACATGCCACTTCTCGCATCACATTCAACTGCCTTATACACAGCAGCTTGCATCAATCTAGAATACAACAACGAAACATACTTCTTTACTACATTCAATAGAGTTTCTGAATTGATATAGAACTCCACAACAACAACTGCAGTTTTTTTTTTTTTTTTTATCAATTACAGATGTATGGCTTAAAATTAACGTGATCTACTCTTCAATTAATTTGAATTCGCAAGAAAGCATACCATGGGCACAGAATTGACACAAGTACGATAGATACTATAAGCAAGATAGAGACATTTGAAACCAGGAATAAGACTGGCAACATTCAGAATATATATATGCAAATGATTAGTTGATAATGCATTCCATCAAGACTTTCAGGAAGGCTAGCGTACTCCACTCCTGGCATGCAAAAATTCTTAGGGAACTATATTGCAAATAAGTATAGCTAAGAAGCAGAAGAACAAGATGAGATTAGACTAAACCAGAAGAACAAGATGAGATTAGACTGAATAGATACACTATAACACTGGGGGAAATTGTTTTTTATGTATATTTGGGACTACACCGCAAGTGTGTACGGCTGCCTACGTATCAATTATGGAATCAAGCCCAACATAGTTCTATTACAACTGATTAATATAGATTGACAACAATCATAATATATAGTTTTACTTCCAATGCATGTCTTCATGGCTTCATCATTGGCTTGAGCAGCAGCACTATCGTCTCCAAGTTAGATAAGCATCACTGGTTCTAATAGTTGTCTCGAGTAATTCTTTTTGTTGTACATCATCACTCCTTCCATTTAAATATGCCTCGAATGATGCACCAGATTCGACAAAGTTGTTTTCTTCTTGTTGGAGACCGAAAAGATCATGATCTTGCTGATTAGTTGGACTTCGAGTGAAGAAAAATCTTTAACAAGAGCACATAGTCGGTGTCACTTTCATCATCTTTATTTGATCCAGACAAGGCCCAGACTTGGTAACCTTGAATAGGAGGTATTCGAGGCTTCCCAAGTAAGTAAGCTCTTCCTTTGACTAGTACTTGTCAGTTATCAAACTACTGTCGTCTGCCGTGTTTTTGGCCACTTTCATCATCTTTCTTTGATCCTCCTAACACAGTCCTGTAAGCAATACAATGACTCATATTAAAACATGAAGCAGAAAAAAATTGTGAAACCAATGCTCTTGAAAAGAAGCAATCGCACGTAAGATCATGAAAAGATCCTCCTAACACAGTCCTGTAAGCAATACAATGACTCATATTAAAACATGAAGCAGAAAAAAATTGTGAAACCAATGCTCTTGAAAAGAAGCAATCGCACTTAAGATCATGAAAAGAAGAGATCCAAAAAGGAAAAAAAAAAAGAGTATATCCTCAGCTGCACCGTACGCTTGTACGGCTGCCTACGTACCCATAGCCTTGGCTTTTTGCTATGGGATCAATCAAGCTAAGGGTTCTGGCCCAACGTAGTTCTATTACTTGGTACCTAACAACAATAGTAATAGTTTTATACTTTCGATTAAATTTCGTCCAGGAGGTGTGGGACAAAATACCTTGGCTTGAAATATACACAATCCAAACTAGCTAGAAACCATATTTATCCTTGAGGTCTCCGAATCAGTTCCGGCGTTCTGCCCAAAGACACACCGAGATTTCATCCTTTAACCTAGGAACCACGAACTTAGCATCCAATGGATATAAACACTAATACGTCTCCTCTTTGTCTTAGACACCTTGTTTTTCCTCATCCTCTTGTTTTTTTTTCAACTTCACCCTCATCATCTTGTTCTTGCTTACTTGGAAGCTGGACGTTCGCTTTCTTCTCAGCTTCAACCTCAACTGGCAGCTGGCCATTTTGTTAGTGTGATCGCTCGTGATACAATTGGGTTTTCAAGAGCTTCCCGTCCCATCAACAGAAATATCAGAAGTTGAGAACCAATATCTATGTTTTCCCGATACGCATGATATAGACAGATTGGCCGTTATCAGAACAATTCAGTACATACATAGTTGATGTTAAAGAAAAATTACTGAAAATATAACAATCAACCGTAGACCCATTAATCATAAACCTTAAACCTCTGCAAATTAAACCTTAACAATAGACTAATGAACACTTTTGTAAAACCATAACCACTTCTTGGTTAGGAAGCGTCTCATGCTCATAGTTTCCGATAAACTTCATGCAATCCATCCAGCCTTTCAGGAAGTCTAGCATATGTAGCCTATGTGGTTCTTAGTCTTTCCAGGGTTCCAGGCCCCAGCACCGCAATGAAAGACACGGATCTAGGCTATTAAGATGACATGCCAACATGGTTAAGCTTAAGCTTTAGAAACTCCTCAATCTGAAACCCTGATCCGAAGAGCAGCCCTCACATGCAAAGTCGCACAGAACCATATTGCAAAAAAGTATAGCTAAGAAACATTGTAGTGAACCAAAACAACAAGAGGAGATTAAATGGAATACGTTCATGTATAACACTTGAGGAAAATTGTTTTTAATATATTTTTGTGACTGCACCGTACGTGTGTACGGCTGCCTACGTACCCATAACAATATAGGATCAAGCCCGACGTAGTTCTATTACAACTGCTTAACATAGCTTGACAATAATCATAATACTTTTATACTTTCAATTACATGTCTTCATGGCTTCATCATTGGCTTGAGCAACCGCACTATCGTCTCCAAGCTAGAAAAGCATCACTAGTCCTAATAGTTGTGTCGAGTAATTCTTCAACATCATCCAATAGTCGTCTTCTTTTTGTTGTACATCATCATTACTTCCATTTAAATATGCCTTTAATGATGCACCAGATTCAACAAAGTTGTTTTCTTCTTGAAGGAGGCCGAAAAGATCATCTTGCTGATTAGTTGGTAACACGGCTTCTTGGACACCCAATGTTGAAGAATCTTTAATAGTAGCATGTAGTTCTTCATCCCAGTTGATACAATCAGTGTCACCAAAATCTTCCACCATGCCTATTGTTATCTTCTTTGTTGATACTGTTACACATGTCTCCATGGCTTCATCTGAAATCATCATGGGCTCATCACTGCTTCCATTTAAATATGCCTCGAATGATGCAGCAGATTGGACGAAGTTGTTTTCTTCTTGGCCGAAAAGATCATCTTGCTGATTAGTTGGTAGCACGGCATCTTGGACTTCGAGTGAAGAAGAATCTTTAACAAGAGCACGTAGTTCATCCCAGTTTACATAGTCGGTGTCACTAAAATCTTCTACCGGGCCTATGGTTATGTCATCAATGTTGTTGTTGCAAAGATTATTATTTAGTGGCGTTACTTCTGTAGCTGAAAATATTGTTGTTGATGGTGCTTCTGCTTCTAATAATGACTCTATATCAAATTCATGATCCAAGTTGTCTTCTTGTTGGACATCATCAGTATTTCTCGGTAGTAAGTCAAGTAAGCTGCTGAAAACGGGAAAATCATCCTGCTGATCATCAGTTGGTACACATGTTTTCATGGCTTCGGCACCAACATTATCCTCTCCAAGAGTTGGTTCATCATTAATTTCTATAATATGTGACTCGGGTAACTCTGTGAAACTGAAATCGAAATGATCATCATCCTGCTGATCAGTTGAAAACATGGCATCTTGGACTCCGTACGAAAAAGCATCTTTAGTAACATTATGAACTAGTTCTTCAACTGGTTGTTCATGAATCACGCGTCTTCGTTTTTGTGGTAACTCTAGATTTGCATCCATTAAGGGCGGCGATAATGTTGTGCTTGTTGATGGCTGTGGTACTGGCAAGGGTGGTTGTTGTTTTGCTAGTACTTGGTCGTCTGCAAGTGCACCTCCCTTCCTTCTAATCGAACAAAGCACATACTTTTCCTGCAAGTTCAATCAAATGAGCATAAATTTTAGAATAAGCTTGGTTACAATATTTTGCAGAAGTCAAAAGAAAAACAGTAAACTTAATTAATTAAAAAAAAATATGTGAAAACAAAGAACATGCATATACCTTCATCCCACGAGAATCGTAAAAAGATTGGGGCAACGAAAACTGGTGCATAATCCAAGACGACTGTTTTCCTCTTCTCGCATAATCCGAATCAACACCTGCTTTCCACTTGAATGTAAGCGATGTATTTGAGCCGATAGAAGCACTGATTCCAGGTTGCTTAATATCTTTAGTAGTATCTGTTTTCCACTTTCCATCTCCCGTAGTTCGTCGTACGTTCTTGCCGGTTTCAGACACCCTGTTTATTGGAGTGAAAAAGTAACGAATTTGGTCGCCTTTCTCTTTGTCATCACAAAAGAATCTTATATCATAGTTTCGATTAATCTCATCAAACAACACCAGAGGATTGCTGTAGCCATCATAGACGTCCTTTTCGAAGACAAACCAAGAACAAAATTCCATGTTTTCTCCAACAACTTTCGGAGTTAAATAATAATCGATGAGAAGATGATCAGTCGGATTAAACTTATAACCTCCAGGAATTATCATCTGTACTTCCCGAAGATCCATATTTCTCTTAATCGATCGATCAGAATTATTTCTTAAAGCTTCAGCTTTTGTCTCTATCTTTTCTAGCACTTCTTTTTTCCTCTCTATATAATTCCTTTGTATCTCCGATCGAGCTAGCTTGGTATATTTATGGTGGATTCTAACCAGTTTTCTATTAGCTTTCTACTTCAGCTAATATATAACAACTTGAGCCTTAAGAAAGGAAATTATGCTTTCCTAGTCTCCCATGAATTGCCTGAATTAAGAAGCCACCACCAAAGTACGGCGGTTCAAACCTCCTGAATATTGCTAGTTTGATAACTATCCACGTGTAGGGTAGTAGTAATAGATCTGGCCACGATAGTGTATTCTGCTATAACCAAATTAGATTCGGAGAGGCGGAAACTTAAGAAAGCCTTGTTTAATTAATCAACTGATCTTATCTTATGTGTGTAGGTGATTGACCAAAGGTTGACTAACACCACCAGCATTGACCTACCCAATTGATTATCGGATTTCTGGATACAAGTTCCACGAATTTGTAACAAGTGAGCAGTCTAGTAGAATCGTTATAAGGTGAATGCATAATTTGGTGTCAGCGGATGATTCCACATGGACTCCCTGATAAATTTTATAGACCGTAAGTATCTTAAAGGGCCATCACTTGATCAAAAACACTCAACTTTTCTTTTAATAAGAGATCCTAATTCCCCACATGTTGTCCCAACCGTCATTTTTGATTTTGTAGAAGCAACCTAAGTACTAACTATCTTGTCATGGCCATTTGATGGGCTACTCCTATATAAGACATAATAGTGTAGGCAACCCCAATAGTTTAGACGAAGCCGTACGTCAACCTGAGACTAAGAGCTAGCCCAATAATTCCTTCAAAAAAAAACCTTTGATGCTTAAGTTAGCAAGAGATTTTTGACAGATATTTTTGTATGGTCGGATTGCATACCTTTTGGGTTGTTGATCCCTGTTCTTACACTACGGGAAACACATACTTTGACAACCCCCACATGTGTTGTAGTAGACCTACAACGACTATATTCTGTGGATTGTGGAAGGGGGGTTGTAGAAGGTCCCCGATTTACTACAACTTCGACCTAAGAGTCGTGAACGTAGTTGTGGTTCAGGGTTGGACTACCTTGTTAGAATACGGGCATCCAACTCAAAACCAATTGGCAATGAGTGGAGAGGCCCATAGGATTATAAACCGCGGGATCTTAGAAACCCATACAATGTGGGACTAATAGTCTCAACACGCCCCCTCACGTGTAGCCTCGTTGGGTCTAACACGTGGACAACTAAATCGGGTGACGCGGAGTAACGACGCGGTCTAATGACTCGTCGCAAATAGCATGCTCTGATACCATATTAGAATACGGGCATCCAACTCAAAACCAATTGGCAATGAGTGGAGAGGCCCATAGGATTATAAACCGCAGGATCTTAGAAACCCATACAATGTGGGACTAATAGTCTCAACATACCTTGTGGTTCAGTTGTGATTCTCTTTCGATTTTATTTTGGAAGCCTAACACAACTCTTATTTATATTGTAAGACTTGATTTCACAATATTTAATCTGTGTAGTAAAATTCTATAACACAACTTCTCTAATGATCTTAAATAGCACTATTACTACACTTGTTAGAGTGGCTGTAAAATCTCACGCAACACTTATTTTTATTGTTTTCCTACACCGTAAGTGTGTACGGCTGCCTACGTATCAATTATGGAATCAAGCCCAACGTAGTTCTATTACAACTGATTAATATAGATTGACAACAATCATAATATATAGTTTTACTTCCAATACAAGTCTGCATGGATTCGTCATTGGCTTGAGAAGCAGCACTATCGTCTCCAAGTTAGATAAGCATCACTGGTTCTAATAGTTGTCTTGAGTAATTCTTTTTGTTGTACATTATCACTCCTTCCATTTAAATATGCCTCGAATGATGCAGCAAATTCGACAAAGTTGTTTCCTTTTTGTTGGAGACCGGAAAGATCATGATCTTGCTGATTAGTTGGACTTCGAGTGAAGAAAAATCTTTAACAAGAGCACATAATCGGCGTCACTTTCATCATCTTTATTTGAACCAGACAAGACCCAAACTTGGTAACCTTGAATAGGAGGTATACTGTAATGACCCTCAAGCTCTTCAACGCTATTAGACCGGTCAAGCGTCGATTTAGCCGATAATGACTCGATTAATTAGAGACCAACGTTAATTAATAGAAATTAATCTAACAACGATTTAGATACGAAACTAGTATCGTTAGATATATCTCGAAAAGTTACGTGGAATGGGCTACTCGCACGTGTCATTCGGACACCAGACGAAGAAGATTTATCAATATGTTGTCGGAGGGTAAAATAGTAATTTTGGATATTACCCTGGTGGTGCACGTGTCAAAGAAGGAGGGTGTCTTGGTGTTTCCTTTGGTCTTATCCCAGTACGAGAAGATAAACTCGTATATTCTTCTTCCTTCTTATTCTTCCTTCTTCTCTTCTTTCTCTGTTCTTCTTCTTCGTTCTTCACCTGCTGATGAATTCTGTAAATAATCAGAGAATTTGTGATTTAAACAAGAACTGTAATATCAGAGATTATATAGTAAAGGTGGTGTTGGTTCACGGGAATGATTCTGTCTCAAAGGAAAAGGGAATTTCAGAGAATAAAATTAGGGTTCCTGAGAGATAGAATCGATTGAAGAGTTATGAACTATAAAAGATGAAATTGAGTTCTTGAGATTGAAATAACGAAGGGGTTATTGTTCAATTGATGCTTTGAAGTAGTTCTGATGAATAATTAGGGTTTGTAATATTTTTGAAGAAGATTCAGAAGATCAAATTGAGCGATTAGAAGATTAATTGGAGATAGGTTTGAATTGAATTAGAGTTTTAAGATGAAGAATCGTCTGAATTTGAGAATTAGGGTTTCTGTTCTTCCCCAAATCAGGAGCTAGGGTTTCATAAGAGGTTCAAGGAAGAACTGGAATATGTAATTGAGGTAATTATGCTTCTCTGCAATCTTAGTAAGTTATGAAGTTCTTTTGTAGAGTATTTATGAATGTTTGTGAAGCTAAGAATTGAATTGGTATGTGAATGTGTAAGTGGGTGTAAAGAGAATTGGATTGAATAGTTGGTAATGATATTGGTTGAATTTCTGATAGAAGTTGTGTGGTAGATGTATATGAATGTATTACAGTTACTGGTACAAGTAGTGGTGCTGGAGTTACATCTCATGAGGTTGGCAGTGAGATGTTGAAGTTCAAGGGATGTGAATGAAGAGTTGCAGGTGATGTATGAATGAGTCAGTGGCTGCAGGGGATATCAGTGACAAGTTGAAGTGTGTGTTCCGAATTTAAGAATGGATTAAGTTGATATGAGGAGAAGTGTTTGTAATTGTGTTGACTGAATTACATATAGGAAGTTGAACTTGAAACTGTTTTGTTGAATGTTAAGAATGGTGGTGTTGCTTCAATAAAATGGAGATGAGATTGGTGATTGTGTTTGAATGGTGTGTATGGATTACAAGAACTGTTTATGGGTACTGTCAAGTGTGGAGATTGGTTTGATTAGAATTATTGTGTTGTGAGAAAGGGGTTGATAATGAGAGTTGTAGGAATGTAGCTAATGCTAGCATTGAAAGCTTAGAAAAGCTGCATCATTGCAGGTAGGCTGTTGTATTGTAATTTGAATTTGAGATTTGTTTAAGATTGTATGAACTGAGGTTAAATGGTTAAATTAAGAGTTTGAATTAGAATTGGAGTTTGTTATTTTGGATTTAGAGTTAAATGGAATGTTTAGTGGTTATGTAGAGTTCTCTTTTTGAGTTTTAGGTATTAGTCATCCCAGTCAGATGTCTGACTAATTTACCTTGTCTGACTCAGTTGTCTAACTGAGTCGATTAGGTGAACAGGTGTTGACCCGATCCGACTCGGTTGACTGAGTTAACTCGTTGACCATTAACCCTGGACTTTGACCTTGACTATTGACTTGACCTTAGACGTTGACCGTCAATTGACCAAGTGGACTGTTAGTGACCGTTTGTTGACCATGGACTGGGCCTTAGTTATTGGTCTGTTTTATGAGTCTTGGGCTTAAGGCCGTTTCTTAATTACACATCTTGGACCTCTTGTGGTCTGAATTAGCATCCGGTTCTTTCTACAAAGTTGTAGATATTCATAAGACTTACCTACGGACTATAGAATCAATCTATTTGGATTAGTAAACTCTTAGTTATACTAAAGATAGAGAATAAAATATCATAAATGGGCCAAAAACCATTAGGCAGACTTGTATGATTCTTGTGTAAGCCATTTTGGCTAATCTCTTAGAGTGTTTGTCTGATTAACAGTTAGTTGTTAACAACGATCGATTCCAAAGGATGAACCAGTGGATCGTGGATCTCGAGGTAGGCGTGGATGGTCATCAAAAAGGTGTGGGAATGCATTTAACAGTTTTGTAATCATTGTTATTTCTTTTACGAAAGTCTTTGTTTAATAAACTCATGCATTGTCTATTCGTTTATTCCATGCTTTGTTTATCTTTATTATTGTATTTGGGAAATGAGAATTTCCATCTATGGTATATTGGATACGCTCCTTCATATTCTTATGGCTAGGGAGATACACCTCAATATTAATAATCGGTGTGGAATTGGCATCAATATTACGGGTCCATATTTCACCCACAGATTACTTTACGTTTCAGTATTAAGGTGTGTAAATGTCACCGCAGAAATTATAAGGTGTGTAAATGTCACCGCAGAAACTAAAGGAGGATTTTAGGTCCATATACATGATTGTTTATTTCAGTGGTTTTGTTGTCTTCTAATGTTTGGGAAAACATATAATGTTTTCCAAATCTGTTTTCCAAATTTGTTTTCCAAATCTGCATATGATTACTTAGAAGTTAAATGTTAATTATTCCCCATTTTCAGTTTCAGTGACAGAGCAGAGTTGTGCAGCGAAAGATTCGAGAAGTTAATTTCGTTAATTGATTATATTGTGATATGTTATCTTGTTGTATATTCTTTTGTGAACCAAATGATTATTTTATATATACCATTGGAGAGGAATTCTTGTATATATATATATTTCCGAGCGGGGTTAGCTTTGGGTTAATTTTTTGTAACAGATTTCTTATTTGGAAGTTTAAGTGCTTAATTTAGATTCGTTAGTGCCTCTTTTTATAGCTAAATTCTTGGTTTAGTCAGCTACTAGCTTAGGGGGCGCTACAAAGTTGGTATCAGAGCTCACTATTAGATCTTATATGGGAAATGATAGAAATAGCCAGTGCCAGTAAGTGAACTAGATTAGCTTAGAACTAGGTTGGGTTTGTGAGATAAATTTTAATCACTAAAAGCTATCAATAATTAAAAGATTTATCTGATTGATGGATTTGTTTGTTGATTGTTTATAATTGTAATGAAGTAAAAATTGTAAGGTACACCAATGATTTTAGGATTTGATAATAATTAATCTAAAAAGTATGAACACGTAAACAATTTAATACTATAATGATAATAGTGAAATTAGTATAATAATTGATATAACTTATAAATCAAATAGAAACTTACTGAACACATGGACTTATGTGAAGAGTAAATAAATTATGGAGTAACCACATAAATGTTGATAGTAATTTTTGGAACTTATTAATATTTGTAAGAGTAATTAGAATGATAGTTCAACCATCAATGTTAATAATAAAAATATTATAATAGTAATCATAAATTATAATAAAAGTGATAATTCTAATTTTGATAGGTAATGTTAACATTTCTTAATTAGTATAATATTGAACTTCAACATAACTAAAATGTCACTAAAGAAATGTAACGATAAAATTAATAATTATGATTAAATAGATAGGGAAAATTATTTACGCTTATCTACAATTAATTTTTATAAATTAAACTAATTACAAATTATCTTTAATCTAATAAATGACTGAGTAAATTTCTAAAATGAAACAAATACACAGGAAGCGGAAATAATAGTATTTGAATGCTTAGAACAACATTAGTTGTGAAATAAAATAGATTCGTATATTAATAAAATACTTCATATTAATAGAAAAATCTAAAGACTATTAAGATATATAAATTTTTTTTTTATGCAGACTCAAAATTTAAATCGTATTAAGTTATCAACGTCAATATTTAATAAGATATGGTAATCGGATTCAATGAATAAATAAAATCTATTATATCCATCTTTAGAGAATACATAATTATATTTACTTAATGTACCCACCGGATAAACGACTTAAGAATAATGAAAGTAGTAACACAGTTGATAATAGTATATGAGTAATTAAGCTGGAAGTAATTTATAATAGATAATATTTGGAATTAAAATTCGATTTCGTTAAAATAAATAAATAAATAATTTAAAGTGGTTGTTTAATTTTAACAAGTTGCATAATGAAATAAACAAATAGACACACTGGAAATAATAATAGTAACATTCAGTTATTTTAAAATAGTACATGAATTTTAAATAATTATTTAGTTATAATATTATGGTTTCATTTGGAATTTAAATTTAGTTTCATGTAAATAAATAAGATAAAATAAATTTTGAGGTTTAAATTGTTTAAAATGCTGTGAATTATATGCATAGTTTATAAAGAACCCCCAATTGGGGGATATGAGTTTTAATTGGGGGATATGACTAAATGACAAAATAGGGATCCAAATATCCTAGCTGGGTTACCCCTTATGTAAATAATTTATTAATTCCTAATCTAACCCTCCCTAATCAAGATTAGTTACTAATTAAGATTAGTAAAATGTTAATGATTTGGGGGATATAATTAGTGTTTTTAAGTTTTTTTGAATTTGTGTGGGTTAGTTAAGAGAAGAAGGAGGGAAAAAAAATTTGAGTAGAATTATTTTTTTTGGAAATGGAAGATGATTGTGATGAGAGACTTGCAGCTGCTGAATCTTTAGCTCAATTACAACAACAATCATATCTTCAATCTTCGGTTAATGATAACAACTAAATATTGTTGTATGATGAACCAACACCTTTGAATCATGATTTTCGTGACCATGAAGTGTTTTGTGAAGAACCAACTCAAGAAAGTAAACATGTTCAGCATACAAGCAACCCCAACACACAGGTAATGCTTCAAAGAGGTCGATTTTTTTATTTTTTTTTGAAACCGCCATTTTTTTATCTGCAAAAGCTTAGTACCGGCGTGGTCTTCAACCCAAATATGCATGCCGGTACCACAAGAAAAGTATCCAGGAAGTTAAAAAAAAAATTACTTGACTACCGGCATGGTCTTCATATTCTCGAGCATGCCGGTACCTTTTCCGGCATAGTATTTTGCTTAAATTTCTATGCCGGTCCGGGATGAAAAGTATCCACAAAGTTTAAAAAAAAATCACTTGATTATTAGTTTTTTTACTGAGAAATACATGGCTACGAGACCTCCAATTGTGCCAATTAGTGTAGCAAAGAATGCATTACAAACTTGAAACTGCAATACAATAGGATAAGTCATGGCTTGGTTGGCCTTAGCATAAGCAACTTGAGTGGAAACTAGGAGGGTCCCTATAATGGAGGCATCAGCTATACTCATAAAGAAACCCAACAAATACTGAGGATTTGTAACACCAGGAGGGCGATCACCGGACCTCGTCATAGCAAGAAGCATAGAACCCATTATTATTACAACAATTTCATTAATCGAGTAAGGTGTAAATTTCTTCTTAACCCATAAGAATGAAATAAAGGAAGTGAAAACAAGTAGTAAAGGTCCTCCTATCCACCCTAATAGATTAAATGTGCAGCCTAGTAAGAGTAATCCCCATTTCATTGCATCTGGAACAGATTTAACCGTTGAGAAATCCTCATTGTCTTTAGAGAGGAAGTACGATGGCTTGTGGATGGAGACTTAGTTGAAGCAATAGAAATGGATTTAAGAGAAGAAAGGTTTTAAGTCTCTTAAAGGTGTACGGGCTTGGGTTGAGAAGGAGATGAAAGAAATTGGACTCCCACAAACAAGAAATGAACCCGACGAGGCTACAAAAACCAATGATGACAGACCACCGGAGAAGGTGACAAAGAAGAAAAATTGTTTGCCACTATCGGGGGGGTTCGGGGGGGCGTAGCCGGCATGGTAATCTAGTTTTTGAGCATGCCGGTACCTGTTCCGGCATAGTATTTTGCTTAAATTTCTATGCCGGTCCGGGATGAAAAGTATCCAGAAAGTTAAAAAAAAAAATTACTTGACTACCGGCATAGTCTTCGTATTCTCGAGCATGCCGGTACCTGTTCCGGCATAGTATTTTGCTTAAATACCTATGCCGTAATAGGATGAAAAGTATCCAGAATGTTGATTTTTTTTTTCACTTCACTACCGGCATTGATAGGAAATTATCGGGCATGCCGGTACCGTGTTCCGGCATATGGTCTTCATCAATTCCGGCATGGTATTCATCACTTCCATTTTGAATTTTTCCTGGCTTTGAAAAGCTTGGTGCCGGCATGGTCAGTTGATATGAAGACCATGCCGGTATTGTTTTCCGGCATAGTCTTCATATTTATTTCCTTTGCCGGGAAACAATACTGGCATGGTCTTCATATCAACTGACCATGGCGGCATTGTGAAGATCAAAACCAGAAAAAATTCAAAACGGAAGTGATGAAGACCATGCCGGAATTGATGAAGACCATATGCCGGAACATGGTACCGGCATGGTATTCATCAATACCGGCATGGTCTTCATCACTTTCAGCATGATCTTCATCACTTCCGAATAAAAAAAAATCGTTTCCAAAGTGAGGAGAAGAGAATTTGATATAGAGTGGGTAGAGTTTAGAATTTCAAAAAGAATGGGGAATATTTGAAGAACGATTAATCGTCGATGAAGAACGATGAAGAAGATGAAGAAAAAAAAAATTCAAAACCTAAAACTGTGCCGGTACCTCAAATGGAATTGGGGGATATATGATTTTGATTTTTAGATTTTATGTTTTAGGGGAAAGGGCATAACAGTCTTTTCATAATGTTTTTTAATTAATGAAAGGGTGTTTTGGTATTTTCGCACCTAAAATACACCCCTTAGTAGCCACCTTTGGTTGGGGGAAGTAATTCATATCCCCCAATTAAAAGTCATATCCCCCAATTAACTATTCTTTATAAAGTAAAATCTTCAAGTTAAAGCAATTACAATAGAATTTAGAAATTAATCAGTCATAGTAAGTTAGCATTTAAAACAATCGAATTGGGTTTACTTATAATAGTCATTAAATTTCAGACGACGAAATTGTTTAAAGTGATGAGAACTATTTATATATTTTACGAAGTAAATTTATTATAATTACACCGGTTAAGATAAAAGTTGAAGACTAATTAATTTTAATAAATTAGTAATTAGTTTATCTAGCACTGGAGAATAGTGAAGGTTGTGTTTTCTCTGTTCGTAGGAAGGCATTGTTGGGATTGTCCAACCTTGACAGGGAAACTGCATTCAGAGATGACTAATCATAGAAGTATAATCTAAATCTTTGGAGAACCGATAGTTTCAATCTTACTTAGAAAGATTTGTAGGATTCTTCCTTGAGACTAGAAACAAATATTTTATAAAATAGAAATTAGTTTAAGATACTTAGATTTTCCTATTCGATAGAATCTAAATCAGTGTTGTTGAACCTACATCTACAAATATTAGTTGTAGAAGCCATTTAAGTTTGTGCTTTATTTCTTATTGGTTGTGCTTAGTCAAGAGATAGTATTTCTCTAAAAGGTGGGGAGTTTTCAAGTCTAGAAGGCAGTTCAATTTTCGAGGACAAAAATGTCTAAAGGTGGGGAGAATGTAATGACCCTCAAGCTCGTCAATGCTATTAGACCGGTCAAGCGTCGATTTAGCCGATAATGACTCGATTAATTAGATATCAACGTTAATTAATAGAAATTAATCTAACAACGATTTAGATACGAAACTAGTATCGTTAGATAGATCTCGAAAAGTTACGTGGAATGGGCTACTCGCACGTGTCATTCGGACACCAAACGAAGAAGATTTATCAATATGTTGTCGGAGGGTAAAATAGTAATTTTGGATATTACCCTGGTGGTGCACGTGTCAAAAAAGGAGGGTGTCTTGGTGTTTCCTTTGGTCTTATCCCAGTACGAGAAGATAAACTCGTATATTCTTCTTCCTTCTTATTCTTCCTTCTTCTCTTCTTTCTCATTCCTCTCTTTCTCTGTTCTTCTTCTTCGTTCTTCACCTGCTGGTGAATTCTGTAAATAATCAGAGAATTTGTGATTTAAACAAGAACTGTAAGATCAGAGATTATATAGTAAAGGTGGTGTTGGTTCACGGGAATGATTCAGTCTCAGAGGAAAAGGGAATTTCAGAGAATAAAATTAGGGTTCCTGAGAGATAGAATCGATTAAAGAGTTATCAAATATAGAAGATTAAATTGAGTTCTTGAGAGTGAAAGAACAAAGGGGTTATTGTTCAATTGATGCTTTGAAGTAGTTCTAATGAAGAATTGAATAATTATGGTTTGTAATATTTCTGAAGAAGATTCAGAAGATGAAATTGAGCGATTAGAAGATTAATTGGAGATAGGTTTGAATTGAATTAGTGTTTTAAGTTGAAGAATCGTCTGAATTTGAGAATTAGGGTTTCTGTTCTTCCCCAAATCAGGAGCTAGGGTTTCATAAGAGGTTCAAGGAAGAACTGGAAGATGTAATTGAGGTAATTATACTTCTCTGCAATCTTAGTAAGTTATGAAGTTCTTTTGTAGAGTATTTATGAATGTTTGTGAAGCTAAGAATTGAATTGGTATGTGAATGTGTAAGTGGGTGTAAAGAGAATTGGATTGAATAGTTGGTAATGATATTGGTTGAATTTCTGATAGAAGTTGTGTGGTAGCTGTATATGAATGTATTACAGTTACTGGTACAAGTAGTGGTGCTGGAGTTACATCTCATGAGGTTGGAAGTGAGATGTTGAAGTTCAAGGGATGTGAATGAAGAGTTGCAGGTGATATATGAATGAGTCATGGTCACAGGGATATCAGTGACAAGTTGAAGTGTGTGTTCCGAATTTAATAATGGATTAAGTTGATATGAGGAGAAGTGTTTGTAATTGTGTTGACTGAATTACATATAGGAAGTTGAACTTGAAACTGTTTTGTTGAATGTTAAGAATGGTGGTGTTGCTTCAAGAAAATGGAGATGAGATTGGTGATTGTGTTTGAATGGTGTGTATGGATTACAAGAACTGTTGATGGGTACTGTCAAGTGTGGAGATTGGTGTGATTAGAATTATTGTGTTGTGAGAAAGGGGTTGATAATGAGAGTTGTAGGAATGTAGCTAATGCTAGCATTGAAAGCTTGGAAAAGCTGCATCATTGCAGGTAGGCTGTTGTATTGTAATTTGAATTTGAGATTTGTTTAAGATTGTATGAACTAAGGTTAAGTGGTTAAGTTAAGAGTTTGAATTAGAATTGGAGTTGTTGTTTTGGATTTAGAGTTAAATGGAATGTTTAGTGGTTATGTAGAGTTCTGTTTTTGAGTTTTAGGTATTAGTCATCCCAGTCAGATGTCTGACTAATTTACCTTATCTGACTCAGTTGTCTAACTGAGTTGATTAGGTGACCAGGTGTTGACTCAATCCGACTCAGTTGACTGAGTTAACTCGTTGACCATTAACACTGGACTTTGACCTTGACTATTGACTTGACCTTAGACGTTGACCGTCAATTGACCAAGTGGACTGTTAGTGACCGTTTGTTGACCATGGACTGGGCCTTAGTTATTGGGTTGTTTTATGAGTCTTGGGCTTAAGGCCGTTTCTTAATTACACATCTTGGACCTCTTGTGGTCTGAATTAGCATCCGGTTCTTTCTACAAAGTTGTAGATATTCATAAGACTTACCTACGGACTATAGAATCAATCTATTTGGATTAGTAAACTCTTAGTTATACTAAAGATAGAGAATAAAATATCATAAATGGGCCAAAAACCATTAGGCAGACTTGTATGATTCTTGTGTAATCCATTTTGGCTAATCTCTTAGAGTGTTTGTCTGATTAACAGTTAGTTGTTAACAACGATCGATTCCAAAGGATGAACCAGTGGATCTTGGATCTCGAGGTAGGCGTGGCTGGTCATCAAAAAGGTGTGGGAATGCATTTAACAGTTTTGTAATCATTGTTATTTCTTTTACGAAAGTCTTTGTTTAATAAACTCATGCATTGTCTATTCGTTTATTCCATGCTTTGTTTATCTTTATGATTGTCTTTGGGAAATGAGAATTTCCATCTATCATATATTGGATACGCTCCTTCATATTCTTATGGCTAGGGCGATACACCGCAATATTAATAATCGGTGTGGAATTGGCATCAATATTACGGGTCCATATTTCACCCACAGATTACTTTACGTTTCAGTATTAAGGTGTGTAAATGTCACCGCAGAAATTATAAGGTGTGTAAATGTCACCGCAGAAACTAAAGGAGGAGTTTAGGTCCATATACATGATTGTTTATTTCAGTGGTTTTGTTATCTTCTAATGTTTGGGAAAACATATAATGTTTTCCAAATCTGTTTTCCAAATTTGTTTTCCAAATCTGCATATGAGTACTTAGAAGTTAAATGTTAATTATTCCCCATTTTCAGTTTCAGTGACAGAGCAGAGTTGTGCAGCGAAAGCTTCGAGAAGTTAATTTCGTTAATTGATTATATTGTGATATGTTATCTTGTTGTATATTCTTTTGTGAACCAAATGATTATTTTATATATACCATTGGAGAGGAATTCTTGTATATATATATATTTCCGAGCGGGGTTAGCTTTGGGTTAATTTTTTGTAACAGATTTCTTATTTGGAAGTTTAAGTGCTTAATTTAGATTCGTTAGTGCCTCTTTTTATAGCTAAATTCTTGGTTTAGTCAGCTACTAGCTTAGAGTACGCTACATATACGAGGCTTCCCAAGTAAGTAAGCTCTTCCTTTGACGAGTACTTGTCAGTTATCAAACTACTGTCGTCTGCCGTGTTTTTGGCCACTTTCATCATCTTTCTTTGATCCTCCTAACACAGTCCTGTAAGCAATACAATGACTCATATTAAAACATGAAGCAGAAAAAAAATTGTGAAACCAATGCTCTTGAAAAGAAGCAATCGCACGTAAGATCTTGAAAAAAAGGAAAAAAAAAGGATATCCTCAGCTGCACCATACGTGTGTGTACGGCTGCCTACGTACCCATAGCCTTGGCTTTTGGTTCTTTGCTATGGGATAAAGCTAAGGGTTCTGTCCCAACGTAGTTCTATTACTTGGTACCTAGCAACAATTATAATAGTTTTATACTTTCGATTAAATTTCGTCCAGGAGGTGTGAGACAAAATACCTTGGCTTGAAATATACACAATCCAAACTAGCTAGAAACCATATTTATCCTTGAGGTCTCCGAATCAGTTCCGGCGTTCTGCCCAAAGACACACCGAGATTTCATTCTTTAACCTAGGAACCACGAACTTAGCATCCAATGGATATAAACACTAATACGTCTCCTCTTTGTCTTAGACACCTTGTTTTTCCTCATCCTCTTGTTTTTTTTTCAACTTCACCCTCATCATCTTGTTCTTGCTTACTTGGAAGCTGGACGTTCGCTTTCTTCTCAGCTTCAACCTCAACTGGAAGCTGGCCATTTTGTTAGGGTGATCGCTCGTGATACAATTGGGTTTTCAAGAGCTTCCCGTCCCATCAACAGAAATATCAGAAGTTGAGAACCAATATCTATGTTTTCCCGATACGCATGATATAGACAGATTGGCCGTTATCAGAACAATTCAGTACATACATAGTTGATGTTAAAGAAAAATTACTGAAAATATAACAATCAACCGTAGACCCATTAATCATAAACCTTAAACCTCTGCAAATTAAACCTTAACAATAGACTAATGAACACTTTTGTAAAACCATAACCACTTCTTGGTTAGGAAGCGTCTCATGCTCATAGTTTCCGATAAACTTCATGCAATCCATCCAGCCTTTCAGGAAGTCTAGCATATGTAGCCTATGTGGTTCTTAGTCTTTCCAGGGTTCCAGGCCCCAGAACCGCAATGAAAGACACGTATCTAGGCTATTAAGATGACATGCCAACATGGTTAAGCTTAAGCTTTAGAAACTCCTCAATCTGAAACCCTGATCCGAAGAGCAGCCTTCACATGCAAAGTCGCACAGAACCATATTGCAAAAAAGTATAGCTAAGAAACATTGTAGTGAACCAAAACAACAAGAGGAGATTAAATGGAATACGTTCATGTATAACACTTGAGGAAAATTGTTTTTAATATATTTTTGTGACTGCACCGTACGTGTGTACGGCTGCCTACGTACCCATAACTATATAGGATCAAGCCCGACGTAGTTCTATTACAATTGCTTAACATAGCTTGACAATAATCATAATACTTTTATACTTTCAATTACATGTCTTCATGGCTTCATCATTGGCTTGAGCAACAGCACTATCGTCTCCAAGCTAGAAAAGCATCACTGGTCCTAATAGTTGTGTCGAATAATTCTTCAACATCATCCAATAGTCGTCTTCTTTTTGTTGTACATCATCATTACTTCCATTTAAATATGCCTTGAATGATGCACCAGATTCAACAAAGTTGTTTTCTTCTTGTAGGAGGCCGAAAAGATCATCTTGCTGATTAGTTGGTAACACGGCTTCTTGGACACCCAATGTTGAAGAATCTTTAATAGTAGCATGTAGTTCTTCATCCCAGTTGATACAATCAGTGTCACCAAAATCTTCCACCATGCCTATTGTTATCTTCTTTGTTGATACTGTTACACATGTCTCCATGGCTTCATCTGAAATCATCATGGGCTCATCACTGCTTCCATTTAAATATGCCTCGAATGATGCAGAAGATTGGACGAAGTTGTTTTCTTCTTGGCCGAAAAGATCATCTTGCTGATTAGTTGGTAGCACGGCATCTTGGACTTCGAGTGAAGAAGAATCTTTAACAAGAGCACGTAGTTCATCCCAGTTTACATAGTCGGTGTCACTAAAATCTTCTACCGGGCCTATGGTTATGTCATCAATGTTGTTGTTGCAAAGATTATTATTTAGTGGCGTTACTTCTGTAGCTGAAAATATTGTTGTTGATGGTGCTTCTGCTTCTAATAATGACTCTATATCAAATTCATGATCCAAGTTGTCTTCTTGTTGGACATCATCAGTATTTCTCGGTAGTAAGTCAAGTAAGCTGCTGAAAACGGAAAAATCATCCTGCTGATCATCAGTTGGTACATATGTTTTCATGGCTTCGGCACCAACATTATCCTCTCCAAGAGTTGGTTCATCATTAATTTCTATAATATGTGACTCGGGTAACTCTGTGAAACTGAAATCGAAATGATCATCATCCTGCTGATCAGTTGAAAACATGGCATCTTGGACTCCGTACGAAAAAGCATCTTTAGTAACATTATGAACTAGTTCTTCAACTGGTTGTTCATGAATCACGCGTCTTCGTTTTTGTGGTAACTCTAGATTTGCATCCATTAAGGGTGGCGATAATGTTGTGCTTGTTGATGGCTGTGGTACTGGCAAGGGTGGTTGTTGTTTTGCTAGTACTTGGTCGTCTGCAAGTGCACCTCCCTTCCTTCTAATCGAACAAAGCACATACTTTTCCTGCAAGTTCAATCAAATGAGCATAAATTTTAGAATAAGCTTGGTTACAATATTTTGCAGAAGTCAAAAGAAAAACAGTAAACTTAATTAATTAAAAAAAATATGTGAAAACAAAGAACATGCATATACCTTCATCCCACGAGAATCGTAAAAAGATTGGGGCAACGAAAACTGGTGCATAATCCAAGACGACTGTTTTCCTCTTCTCGCATAATCCGAATCAACACCTGCTTTCCACTTGAATGTAAGCGATGTATTTGAGCCGATAGAAGCACTGATTCCAGGTTGCTTAATATCTTTAGTAGTATCTGTTTTCCACTTTCCATCTCCCGTAGTTCGTCGTACGTTCTTGCCGGTTTCAGACACCCTGTTTATTGGAGTGAAAAAGTAACGAATTTGGTCGCCTTTCTCTTTGTCATCACAAAAGAATCTTATATCATAGTTTCGATTAATCTCATCAAACAACACCAGAGGATTTCTGTAGCCATCATAGACGTCCTTTTCGAAGACAAACCAAGAACAAAATTCCATGTTTTCTCCAACAACTTTCGGAGTTAAATAATACTCGATGAGAAGATGATCAGTCGGATTAAACTTATAACCTCCAGGAATTATCATCTGCACTTCCCGAAGATCCATATTTCTCTTAATCGATCGATCAGAATTATTTCTTAAAGCTTCAGCTTTTGTCTCTATCTTTTCTAGCACTTCTTTTTTCCTCTCTATGTAATTCCTTTGTATCTCCGATCGAGCTAGCTTGGTTTATTTATGGTGTATTCTAACCAGTTTTCTATTATCTTTCTACTTCAGCTAATATATAACAACTTGAGCCTTAAGAAAGGCAATTATGCTTTCCTAGTCTCCCATGAATTGCCTGAATTAAGAAGCCACCACCAAAGTACGGCGGTTCAAACCTCCTGAATATTGCTAGTTTGATAACTATCCACGTGTAGGGTAATAGTAATAGATCTGGCCACGATTGTGTATTCTGCGATAACCAAATTAGATTCGGAGAGGCGGAAACTTAAGAAAGCCTTGTTTAATTAATCAACTGATCTTATCTTATGTGTAGGTGATTGACCAAAGGTTGACTAACACCACCAGCATTGACCTACCCAATTGATTATCGGATTTCTGGATACAAGTTCCACGAATTTGTAACAAGTGAGCAGTCTAGTAGAATCGTTATAAGGTGAATGCATAATTTGGTGTCAGCGGATGATTCCACATGGACTCCCTGATAAATTTTATAGACCGTAAGTATCTCAAAGGGCCATCACTTGATCAAAAACACTCAACTTTTCTTTTAACAAGCACCTTACTCGGTGCATACGCACCGGTTGTTTCGAGTTTGTCTAAATTGTAAGGCGGTTAAATTGGTTGCCAGATGTATCATTGGGCAAAGCCTCATGATAAAAGGATTTCACTCCAAGTTGCCACGATAGAAGCTAATTCAGTTGCTCACACTCTCACATCTCATGCTGCAAGTCTCGTATTCCACATTTAGTATTTTCTAATGTATTGTTATGACCGTGTAGCATATGTAAATAAATTGTCTTGTGTTAATAAGTGGTTTCTATGTAATAATGGCGAAGATGTTAAGCACCTTTTCTTTGATTGTCCTCTCTCTCCAAGAATCTGGGACTGCCTCGTACCTTACTCTGGCATCAATGGTGTTTGGCCTCCATCTATCTTGTTACTAACGCAGCAATGGGGATTTCCCAAACCTCAGGAAGTGGACAAAGATACCTGGATCTTAATCCCAAAGAAACACCAGGCTATTTGAAGAAAAATCCAATAATAGCTAGTGATCAACTTTGTGAGAATGCTAGGGCGCTTCTACTGTCATGGGACACACTCTTCTACTCTCTGAATTTGAAAGGCGTTTACATGTTAGAAAAAAACAATGTTTTGTTTTAATCAAAAAATGCATGGACCATGTTTTGATCCCAAGACCTATTGCTCCCTAGATGTTTTTTCATGTGAATGAATAAAACATTAGTCCCATATAGACTAAAACACTTAGAGTTTTAGACTTAAATACCATTGGTTTAGCCTTAAGGGCATGGCCCTTTGGGTCTTTAGACCTTTGTGTATGGGGAAAGCCCTAGACTATGGCAAGGTTGTCATTCCCTTATTGCATTTCTTATTGCCTTTCCCGTTCGCGGAGTGGGCGTGGGTGTGGGTGTATCCGACCCATCCTTTCTTTTTACTGAAATTTACCACACGCTTCTCCCACACATGTAAAGAATTTTATTCTTTTCCTTCTCAGTTTTGGATATCCGACAGCCTCGATAAGCATCTTCTTTCACGCGTGTCACACGGTTTTCTTGACACCTGTACACACTGTTTTCCTCGAGAAGAATCTCGCAAATTTTGAATGCGTGTGCACTGTTTTTTTAACGCGATTTTTACCTTACTTTTGCAACGTTCAAGATGCGTGAATCACGGACAGTCTGTCGTGCTTTGGATTCTCTTCCAACGTTCGAACATTTTCTTGCTATAAATACGAGTTGTAAACTTCATTTGTAAACCATACCTTTCAGAACTCTTCTCTTCTGAAATTCTTCTTCTTCTCTTATGCTTTCAGAAACAATTTTTTTTTTTTAAGTTTACAAAAACATAAAATCGAGTTCTTATCTGAAACAAGTTGTAGTTTACAGAAACATAATTTTGTATAACTACTTCTTTGTTTACAGAAATTAGTTTACAGAAACTTTGTTTCACATAAATTAGTTTACAGAAACATCATAGTTTACAGAAACATAAATTAGTTTTTATATTTATCTGAAACTGGTTGTAGTTTCGATTTGTGTTTTTGTTTTTCATTTCTGCTGCCAAGTTGTAAGGGTTCTCTCTGTGTATGCTACACATAGAGGAGAACTAACAATAGTTGTATCCTGGAGGTAATTTGTTAATTGTTATAGCATCTCAGAGGAGTAGCAGGCAATATTACCTTTAGCTCAGCGTATCTCATACGTGCCTCTACTAAGTTTTTTGTTACTATCTTCACTGCCTCTCCCGGTACAACAATCCAACTTCAGTGCAAGCTAAGTATTATTTCTCATTTACATACAAATATTGTAATTATTTCTAACATTACATTCACGTGGAATTTGTTGCATCGAAGTTAGAACAAATAGCATAGATATTATTTATGGGATAGTACGCTCAACCCCGATTCATTCAATCACGAGATACAATTTCATCTTTCCCTTGATTTATCCTAGGAAAACTCAGTCGATGGTACTTACCATATCCATTTACACTTAACCCAACCAGCCACCAGGTACCGTCAATCCAATCATAATTCATCCTTAGTTCACGAAAAAAAGAAACCAATGATATCATGTGTACTTCCGAAGTAGATAAGCAATGATTCTTTTTCTTTTTAATTCATCCGAACCACCATCGATCATTATACAATGCGTCAATTCTGAGTGAAAAAATTGTTTGGATCACACCACTTCCATAAGTAGTCTTTGTTCGTCATCAGTTGATAAAGTGGAAGAACCGTTCTTAATTATCAAAAGCTGTTTTGCCATCAATGTGCTTCAGAAGGAAAAGAAAAAAGAAAAAAAGACCCATCAATACCCTATCAGGTGCTTCAAAGTCATGTTTATGCACCATCTTTACTTCATCCCCTATTATTAGGTCTACCCTGCACATTAACGCCGCCAAATGTTTTCCCTTTCAAACGTTATAGACCGAGTTTTCACCAAGCTCTAGAGGTATTTTAAATGTTGGATGTGTTGTCTTCCCTCAAAGGAATGAGTGATGCTAATCCTTATGAAGCTTCTGTTAAAAGAACTATTCATCTTTGTCTTAATACGGCTGCCAACATTTTCAATAGATATATTTTTCCCACCCCGCCGTTTCCAACTACAGCCTTACACACATTTCTTCGCATGATGTTCAATCCTTGTGAAACAGTGAGAAATCTTCACTTTGTTTTTTTTTTTTTTTTTCGGTTAAAAAAGGTAAGGAAGCTTTGGTAATTCTTTTATATACCTGTTGATTTAGGTTCATTCATTCCTCTATTTCAAATAAAACATAGTTTTTAATCGAATCATTCATCCACGGTTGCAAGATCTTCATTTTTCTAAATTTCTTTTTTCTGGATGCAGAATATCATCTCAATGAATGTTCTTCTAGGTTTGTCATTTTGCAGAACAGTAACAGTGTTGTGAACATTAGATGTGATGACTTTCTGGTCGCCAAGTACATGTGTCTTCCATTGCTTCTTTCCTTTCTTGGTGGTCGTCCATTCTTCTAGGATTTTGGAAATGTAAAAATTGGGTTGTGGTACTTGTGGTCGTTACCGTGTAATTTATAATTGAGCGAAATGACTTGATATCCTAAAAGGTAATAATTTGAGGTTGTGACTGTATGCCGAAGGATTGTGACGGTTTGTTGATTTGGTAATAGAGAATTTTGAGAGAAACATGATCTGTAGTTATCTCACACGTATAAACATCAAGGTGTGTTTCGTTTGGATTCTTCCAAACAAATATTGATGCAACCGAATATGTATATGTTTTTTTACGCGGGACCTATTGAAGATGTGAATGGGGTACTTCACTATATATATTCTCTAAAATTACTGATTGGTACGGATACATAATGCTCGTATATCAATGGGGGAACAGATGCAATTTATTGTGTCGTTACAATTGTGAAAGGATAGTTTGTTTTCAATTTTTATAGTGACCTTTGAAGTTGCCAACTGGACTGCCCAATTTGTAGTAATTGTTGGATAGCCAATAAAATGCCAATGACATGGAAAGTTCATGCTGATGTGGCCTCACCAGATCCAAAAATAATTATGGAGATGACATATGGCGTTTTGGGTTCCCTTATTATAAAAAAAGATAAGAGATCCTAATTCCCCACATGTTGTCCCAACCATCATTTTTGATTTTGTAGAAGCAACCTAAGTACTAACTATCTTGTCATGGCCATTTGATGGGCTACTGCTATATAAGACATAATAGTGTAGGCAACCCCAATAGTTTAGACGAAGCCGTACGTCAACCTGAGACTAAGAGCTAGCCCAATAACTCCTTCAAGGTAGTCAGTGACTGCAGAGGTCCATTTTTAAGCTGGCGATTTTGAAGAACTCGACTCTGTTTTATCTGTTGTTTAAAAGAAGGGTATTATTACTGGGATGAGTCAGTGTTTCTTAGAAAGGAGGTATTATTACTGGGATGAGTCAGTGTTTCTCTGAAGAAGATTTTATGAATGGTTACAGCAGTCAAGATGGAATCATTTTAGTGGGGCAAGATGAGAATCCTCGAGGAGGTCTAGGAAATCTGGAAGCTGAGCATGAGAAAGGGCTAACGAGTCTGACTTAGGAGAAGGCGGGTACGATGTTATTTTGATGTCTGAAATCCAACATTCAGTTATTTTCTTGAAGAAGTTGTATGCTCTCATAAAGAAGGTTAGTCTCTTCCTCCTTTTATTTTATAGGGAATGCTCCAATCGAACTTCCCCCAATTTTTCTAGCTTCTAAAAAGTAGACAGAAATGTTGTGCATCATCCATACAAGTTTTGTTTGCTTACAATATACTGAACATACCCATGCAAATATTGTGCATATATAATCCATGCAACTTCGATTATTATCTGAATCATGTTTTTCCAAAGAACCACAAATATGATCATGGTATGCAACCAATTGGAGTTGTGGGTTTTAACTTGGATGAGCATAAGGTAACTCTTAATTACTTGGCGTGGCTTAAGCACTATCTTTGTCTATATGGTTTGTATGTATTTCTGTATGCTAATTAAGCTTCCTTCATATTTACAAACAGTGTTTGCGGCCGCCATCGGGAGTCTTGTACTTGACAACAAAGAAGAGTCATCACATTTTCCATGTTACGCGAAACCTAAGAAACGTGGTTGATGAAGAAGGGATTTTTGGTATTCATATGGTTACTGAAATGTCTGATAAAGAAATATGGAAATTTTTCCACAAGTAATTATAACTAAATTCAAATAACACTAAATGTAATACTACAACAAAGCAAATATTCATATTTCCTCTTAACATTCCTTAATATATTATAGAAAACAAACATTTCTTTTTCATCTTCTTTATTCAAGGAATTGTAGTTAATAATAAAAATCGAAATAACACTAATAAGTAGGCAAGTACGTGCTTGTAGGTCGGTAAGATTGTCGTAGTTTTTACTGGCTATAGCCATTATGTAACAGTAAGAATTCGCAGGCTATTATGTAACAGTAAGAATGTACGTAATTTCTTTTCAATTGCATTTGCACTCTAATGTTTTATAGAGATTCAGTAAATTCTACTTGTATTTTTGTGTGGAGAGTTGAAAGATTACTTGTTTATACCAAACAAATAAATGTGAAATGTTTAAGTTAGGTTATAGTTATGCAAAGGAAGATGTTTTATTAAAAATAAAAAAAAGAGTAGAATTTACAGAGATGGATCAATTCTTGGCTTCTGGACTTAATCTATTTTCTTGGGTTAATAATATGCAGTAGATCGATTGAGATGGTGATTGACAAAGCAGACTTACCTCCAGGTTACTTATCTCAGTCAACCGGAAAACAGCTAATCCAAAAATATTTAGTCCCAAAGGTGAAGAATACACTAGACATGAAGTCTGTAAGTTGGTTTCCATTTCACAAAAACGTCAAAAACATAAATGATATACCAATATGCCAATAACCTAGTCCTCTTTTAGGAGGTTCACAGGAATCAAGCCTATTTTTTCACCCCCATAAAAAAGGTGAATTTAAATAGTATGAATGGAGAAAGAACTACCGGAGAAGGAAAATGGAATTCAGAAAGTATGTGTATACCCATTACCAAGAGAAAAAGAAAATATGAGCAAACTTTTCCATTCATAGTTTTTTTTTTGCTAAGAATTTTCATTTATCATTTACTCGAACGTCTCAGGTTTTAGTATTTGATCTCCAAATGTGCATTAGACTACAATCTACAAAGGTTGCCTTCAAGGTTTAGGAATTAATTTTCTTCCCTACTTTTTATATGGGCTAATTAAAATGGATACACAGTTAATTGCAATGTTCCATTAGTAATTATCTTTACATGATTAAGACATACTAGATTTTGTGCCCGTGCTACGCCCGGGCGGATCCAATGCATACTTAGAATTTTTGATTTGGTGTGGCTCGGATTCGCCTCGTCCCGTTCTGATGCACGCTTAGAATTTTTGATTTGGTAAGTTGCATGTTGCATGCTTAGGATTTTTGATTTTGTGTGTCTCGGCTTTGCCTTGCCCGGTCCCAATGCATGCTTGGCTCGGCTTCTCTTTGCCCCGTTTTGATGCATGCTTAGAATTTTTGATTTGGTAAGTCGCATGTTGCATGCTTAGGAATTTTGATTTGGTGTGTCTCAGCTTTGCCTTGCCCGGTCCCAACGCATGCTTGGATCGGCTTGGCCTTGCCTCGTCCCAATGCATGCTTGGCTCGGATTGGCCTCGTCCCGTCCCAATGCATGCTTGGCTCGTCTTCGTTTATCCCCATCCCGATGCATGCTTAGAATGTTTGATTTGGTAAGTCGCACGTTGCTTTGTACCAAATCATTTTAAACAAATCGCTTAGGATTTTTAATTTGGTGTGGCTCAGCTTCGCCTCGTCCCGTCACCTAGGATTTTTGATTTGGTGTGGCCCGGCTTCGCCTCGTCTCGTCACCTAGGGGTAAGTATTTCTTTTATAATTGACACATTTTGGGGTTTTAGGTGACCATTGAATTATAAGATCGATCATCGAATTATAAAATTGTTTCTACAAAATAAGATAAAACAAAACCAATCAATAAGCTTACCAAAATATAATGAACTCATGAAACAAATCGAGTGAATGAAAAAAGAGAAAAACACCAACCAATAACCTTATTAAAATATAATGAACTCATGGAAGAAATTGAGTGAACGAAAATGAGAAAAAAAATATATATATTCAAGGACACGTGAACAATTTTCTTGGGTTACATTGTGACTGTTTACATAATTTTCGCATTGCTGATAAATTCAAGGACACGTAAATAGGATTATTCTGTACAGAATCCATGTCTTTGTTATCATAAGATGAAATCGACAGAGAATCCTTAGACCTCAAACCATCATCAGAATATTAAAGAGAAGCATCGCGATGATGGAGATTCTTCAATTTACCTGTTTTGTGACTCATATTCCTTTTCTTAATCTTATTAAACAACCCGGTACAATTACATAATTCAGATATGAAATAAAATAGACGAAGACAATTATGGAAAGCCCAAAAAACCTAAAAATCATGGTCTAATAGATACCCCTGAGAGTTGATGTTTTTCGACACCAAAAAATAAGATAGGTCAATAGATGACATACACATCCGGAGAGTGGAAGAGAAAGAGCATAATGAAAACATGATCAGGGTTTTGTAGTAAAGATCATAAAAATACTCCTGCATGTTCATCTTCTTTCTTTTGTTTATTAGTAACCTCCCTATAAAAACTGTGTTAATTCATTGAACTCTAAAATCCTTTGTCTCTGTAAAACTGAGCCAGGGGAAAAGTGAAATAACCAAATCCGTTGATGCTTTGGCGATGACATTGCTATCATAAAAATTTCATAATTGTAAGCACTTTATGATTATTTCAGATAGGGCGTAGAAATCACTATAGAAACAGAGAATTTACATGTAATAATTTAATAGTCTCAGGCTCTCAGTAGCTTTAAGCCCTTATAGAGGGAAGTATGAGGTCCACCAAATATTCATGAGAAATGTCATAATATAGCTACCTTATCCCTGAAAAATCCATTGAGAAACGCCATATAAAGCCTCCAGAATAATCCATGTATAATTAAGGACCATTTAGCTAAACACAATATAAGAAGCATTTATTTGTGCTGGAATCTGCAATATATATGTTTGGTTGTTATGACATGAGTTTCTAGGATACCTTTCTTAGTCGTTTGTGTTTCTTGGATCAGGTTAGTGAAAGTATTAAACTAAACATAGTACAAGAAAACTCCAAGTCTTTTGTTATAGATGGAAGGTCAGCATGATGTTAGTCAAGTTTAGGTTTAGGTTAAGGTATAGAAAGAAGGGTTTAAGAGAAACTGAATTTTATTAATCTTTTCGTTATTTCTTTTGTATATTAAGAACATCTATTTATATAGATGATAATGACTTGGATTGCAAGTATTTCCTAACTTAAAACTTCCTAGAATACACAGACTCTCTACAATACATTCTGGAACATTCGTACAGTACACGGATTCTCTACGTCACAAATGCTGTCCTAATACCATTCTGCAAGCGCAATGGGTCATCTTGAACTGTAAGCTTGGTTCTGAGAAGAATAAATATGTATTTATAAAGAGGCTTTGTGAAGATAACCGCCACTTGATCTTTCAAAGAAATGAATCGAACATCCAATTGCTTTAAAGCAACTTGATCACGAACAAAATGATAATCTATTTCGATATGTTTTGTTCGAGCATGTAATATTGGATTAACAGTAAGATAGGTTGCTCCAAGATTATCACACCATAACACAGGAGGAGATTTAGTGGATACCAGTAATTCTGAAAGAAGAGATTGAATCCACGTGATCTCAGCAGTGGCAATTGCAAGACCACGATATTCAGCTTCAGTACTTGAACGAGATACTGTTTTTTGTTTTCGATTACTCCAAGAAATAATATTACCTCCTAAGAAGATACAATTTCCACTAGTAGAATGACGATCATCCAAAGAGCCAGCCCAATCAGAGTCTATATAAGCGGTAAATGATAATTGTAAACTTGTTGCTAGTTGGAGATAAATACCAAATGTATAAGTATGTTTTAGATAACGTAGTTCAGTAGGACTGTGCATAAATTGGAAAACATTGTTAACAGCATATGCCAAGTCAGGACGAGTAAATGTCAAGTTTTGTAACGTGCCAACTATACTTATGTATTAAGTAACATCAATAAGCAATGTGATTTGATCGGAAGACATATCACCAGTGGTTTTTAGTAGATTTTGAATTGGTTTTACACCATCCATTTTAACTCTGATAAGAAGATCATGAACGTATTTCCTTTGTGTAAGAAATAATTCAGAAGATGTTCGTGTTGCTTCAATTCCAAGGTAGTAAGATAAAGGACCAAGATATTTGATGGAAAATTCACTTTGCAAGGAGGTGCGAATAGATGCCAATATTATTGTGCCGGAGCTGGTAAGAATAATGTCATCCACGTACACTAGTATAAAGATAACACAAGTGTCATCTCGTCCAATAAATAGAGAGGAATCACATTTTGAAGTAAAAAATCCATTCTGCAACAAGAAAGTATTAAGTCGATGGTACCATGCACGAGAAGCCTGCTTCAATCCATAGAGATCGATTTAATTTACATACATATGTAGAATAATTAGGATCAACATATCTTGGAGGCTGCTTCATATAAACTTCTTCATCAAGATTGCCATGCAGAAATGCATTCTGAACATCGAACTGATTGATAGACCAATTATGAGAAAGAGCCAATGTAAGAATAATACGTATTGTGCAATGTTTAACAACTAGACTATATGTCTCTCCATAATCAACACCCTCTTGTTGATTATAACCTTTGGCGACTAAACGAGCTTTATAACGTTTAATAGTTCCATCAGCTTTACGTTTAATACAAAAGACCCACTTGCATCCAATAAGATTTATGGATAGATGATAAGGTACCAAAATCCACGTACCATTTTGAAGTAGTGCATTATATTCAGTATCGGATGCCTGATGCCAATTTGGATCAGCTTGAGCTTGAGAATAACAAGTTGGCTCAAAATCTGCAAAAAGTGCATATTTAGAATTAGGCTTGTAAATTCCATCATTTCCTCTACTTATCATGGGATGACCAGACAATGAGGTATTAGAGAAAGTGGACCTTGTCTAAATAGTATCAGAAGATGGTATAGTAGGTGAAGTAGCTGTAGTTGGTGGAGCATCAGTAGTTGGAGTAGGTGCAGTTGGTGGTACATCAGACGATAGAGTAATACACAATGGTTCAGCTGAAGAACGTGTAGCTTCAGTGGATGTAGTGCCAGGGAATGAGCCAGCTGGAGACTGCAATAATGAATGCTCCGGAGTAACTTGAGCGTCAACAATTGGTGAGGGTATTTGCACATCATTCGTGGGAGATACATTTGAGGGCATAAAATCATGCGATGTACTTATAGTAACCTGAATGAAGTGTAAAGGGGAATATTTTACCTGATCATTAGATGACAGAGATGGTGTCATCGGCACATCAAATGGAAAAGTAGTCTCATCGAATACCACATGGCGACTAACATAAATACGACCATTAGGAATGTGTATACACTTATAACCTTTATGTGAAGGACTATAACCTATGAAAACATATGCATGGGATGATGGTTCCATCTTATGATAATGATAGGAACGAAGATGGGGATAGCATAAGCATCCAAAAACACATAATGAGGTATAATCTGGTGGAGTTCCAAACAAAACTTCATAGGGAGAAGTATTGTTAAGAGCAGAGGATGGAGCACGATTCATCAAATAGCGCATGTCGTAAAGAAAACATCTTACCAGTAAGAGGATGGGACAGATGCCATAGACAAAAGAGTGAGACCAGTTTCTTGTATATGGAGATTTCTTCTTTCAGCTAAAGCATTTTGTTCAAATATATGTGGACAGGGGAAAAGATGAAAAATGCCATTTTGTTGAAGGTAAGGTGTGAGTTTACGATATTCAACAACATTATCGGATTGAAATTTTTTGATTTTGCTATTAAACAGATTCTCAACAAGTTTTTGAAAGATACCAAAAATAGAAGAGACATCTGACTTATGAGTCATAGGAAACAACCAAGTAAAACAACTATAAGTATCAATGAAAATTATATAATATTGATAACCTTATTATGTTTATATATGAAAATAGCTTCTGCTGATTTTGGTAATTGCAGGTGTGAAGGTGAGAAACTGTTTAAACCCTAAACAATGTACTGCAAGGGAGTACTTTTAGGTTCAAGAGATCAATCTGTACAAATCCGACCTAAACCAAGAAATGGCCGTTCCAGACTTGCTTCGGTTACAAATAGAAGGAGAATGGATTGGTTTTGGGGAGGGAAGCAAGGAGAGTGGTGAGACCAGAATAGTTGATTCTAGGAGAGCAATTGGGTTTCTACGACTTGTTATTAGAGAAGTATCATAGCTCACGAGGAGAGATAGCAGGTAAGTACTTCTGAGTCTTGTGTGGTGATCGTTGTCGTAGGCGTCAAAAATAAATTTACTTTCTCACTACTCAAAATATAAAATATAGCAAGGGAAATAAATGATCGTTCCCACAGAGAGGATTAGGTTGTCAATATATTTTTGGTTTCCTATAAATAACACGGGGGATTTTTCTGATTTTTATAAAGTAAAAGTAAAATAAAAGCAAAGAAAAAAAATAAGCAAACAAATCAAATAGAAGAGATATTGGTTAAGGACCTCGTTTTCATTCACAAACATGCTTTTTAACAATAACTAGAATTGATATTTAATCTCAACTTTTATCAAAAGCCCTAGGATACCTTGATCGCAAGAATATCCCGCTAATATCCTTTTGTCATCAACAAACACATTAAAAGATGTGAATATAAGTTCTATCTAAGAGAACAACCTAACGTGTAAAAGCACTAATCAAGTTTAATTCCCTAGATGCATTAAGTTTTATGAAGTCAGGACAATCAAAGCAATTGAACGTGGAAAGCGCACTAATCCAATTTAACAAAGGTCACAATTCACATATGATCATAAGAATATATCACCACAAACTATAATAATATTTATGCTACTTGTATTCAAGGATTATCACTTTTACGTATAATAAACCCTAAACTAGCAATATATGTGATTAGAAGTTCTACCAATTTGCAACTTGACAAAACAATCAATCAAATAATGTTATAATACGTCAATCATATAACTATATTTTCAGAGAATCGTAAACGATAAATATGAGACAAAACTAATATATTGAATAAGAAACATGTTATGTGAAATCCAACTACTACATAACCAATAATAAAATTAAGTACTCATGTTAATGGATTTCATAACAAGAAGAAAGAGAAAACCTATCATGTTGTAAACCCTAGAAAAAAAAGTAGAAGATAAAAGATCTCCAAAATATAGAATCAACCCCTTTTATATACTTTCTCCAAATCTTGTGTTTAGGTCACGGCTCCCCCATCTTCCAAAAATCATTAGCTGAAACATCCCATTAGCCAAGCCCAATCAAAACAGGTCCAACTCCTCCTATGGATCGAACCGGGTCAAGTGAGTCAATTCACCAGAGGGTAATTCTGGCCGAGTCATAGCGGTTTCTGGTGATATTCAACACCAGCACTACCACTGCATTCTTTACTTGTTGTTCAACTTCCTGCATTTCCATACGGCTCCCAATCCACCTGCAAGTCCTCAGCCAGCTCTTATTGCACTTCTCCTTCACCTGAGTCCATCCACTGAATTTAAACCCATCTGCTCATTTCATTAACAACATCACTCATCTCTAATCCATTGTACCACCAGATTCATATCAGCTACAGCTCCAGTTAACTCCTTGCAGCTGAAAATCCAATTTCTTGCACTTGACAGTGACGGCACACACAACTGCAATAGCGACCCATCTTTGCAAGACAAGAACCATCAACCTGTGTTCTAGTTTTCCGCAACCACCTCTCCTTTACAGCACCAGACTCCAATCTGTTCATTTGACCATGTCCTGCATCTCTGCCTCACACCCTTTACTTCATTGCAGCATTTCAATGCCACCACCAGTCTGTAATGAAGCATCTTATCCTTGCCTCCATTTCCATACTCAGCTCCCGTTCATTCTGCGGCTTCAATTCATGACTGTGGCACCTATAACCCTTTTTCAGTTGGGCTTCAATCCTAAGCATACATCCATACTTCCCATATCACTCCAGTTAAACTGCATCCATTCTCAACATTTCAACCATCTTGAGTTTAAACTTCCAACAGTGCCACCACCAATTCAGCTGCAGCACTAAAACTGCACAATTCCATTTCAACTCTTCCTCACTGCACCTTCATCTCCTCAGGCCACTAGTCCATTGCAACATCACCATTTATCTCAAATTTACACAGTAGCAACTCCATCTTCTTCCAGTTCTTCATTTAACTCGGATCTTCTGATAATGAGGTTATGACTCTAAATTGATACAAACCCCTCTCAGTCGATGGAAACCACCTCTTCATTCTCACTTGAATCTTGAATCTCAACCTAACCCATTTCATGGCAGTAACTCAACCAACACAGACCCATATCCCAGATCCCTTTTTTCTTGGTTGTTCTAAATTCAGAACCTCCATTTCCTAACCTTCAACTGACCCCTTCTATCATTCATCATACCATGGCCATCACAAGCTCGAACTTCATCTGCAGCGACCCATGTAACTCCACCTGACATCTCCAAATCCCACACAACCATCATGTGCAGTAGCATACAGCTTCAGTCCCATGCCTGCACAACTATTCCCAGTATCATCTGAGAGGCAACCACTGAAATTCACTTTCCATCTCCATTCAATCTACCTCATGTCTTTTCCTGCACTAACCATTAGTCCACATTGCAGCATCAGTTTGTTCTTGCTGCACATCCATTTTTTACATCTTTATAATCAGCTATTCACTCCACTGCAAAACACGGTAATCTTGTTTCATGTTTCAGTACTAACTCTACAGCTCCATCTGAAGCAATCTCACGAATTGAGCCATTCCATTTTTCCTACCCTGCAATTGCAATTAGACCCATTTCTCCACAGATCACCTTCTTATGATGAAGAATAACCCCAGACTGTTAGCAATTTAACCTTATCCTAAAACCATCAGCAAACAAAGACTGATTTCTTCAACAGCAACCAAATCTCTTACAAAATTCCACCGTCAATCATTTCTATCTCCATGTCTGAATCTCTGCTCAAAACCCAAACTCGAAAAACCATCTTGAAATTGAACCCAACTTCCTCTGAAATTCCAGTTGAAGATGAACTTAATTATCAGATCCACCACAAAACCTTGAGCGTTACCTTCTTCTGATTCATTTTCTACTCATCTGAAGCAACGCAACCATATCCTTCATTATCTCCTCTGAGTTAGGGAAGAATGATTGAGAAATCATTTTATCTAAAGTCTAGGGTTAGGTAATAGCAAGAAGTGCTATGTGCACCCAGATGTGGTGGTTAAGGGCCAACCATCTCAAACATGGCTTGTCGGTTTCAGAAAACCGACAGAGTAATTCTTAGTTCAATAGTCAGTTCTAGGAGACTGACAGCTCAATTTCCTGCATAACTCCTCATGCGCAACCTAGCATGCTCCAAATATCGCCTGTGAATTAACCTTTTCACCTTTTTCGCTCCAAATGAATGCTTTCTTCTTCTTTTCCTTCGTATGACTCCAAAGTAGCTATAAAACTCAAAACACACCTAAAATACATAATTTACTAGAAAAATAGCAAACAAAGCATAACCAATAGATAGTAAATCGAGGTGTATTCTACACCTATCATGTGGTCCGAATGAACTTGTTGTTCAAATGGAAATAGGTAAGACCTATTTATACAAGTCAAGCGTAGAAACATACCCTGGTCTCTTTAAGGAGTGGGGAAGTAAATGTGAGGAGGTGGTAACCATATGCATGGACTTAATGTCTCATAAAGTGGTTAATACATGAAATTGGTTTTCATGAAACTGTTAATGTTATGGAATTGATGTTCCATAAAGTTTGTTAACTCACACCTTTATGTCCCATGAACGTTTCCCACATAACTCCTGTATTTACTTGGCGCCTCACCCTTATGAAACTTCCTTATGAGGGGCGTAGTATACTCCGCACACTATAGACCGCCAAACCAATACCCAAAGAGAATCCCCCTGTTTGTGTTCATGTCTCGAATGTTTTGGAAAACATGTAAAACATTGTTGTGGCTTGGTAAGTCGAGCTTAGGGAACTTGCTAGCTAGGTGACCTTCGACGGTCGAGATGTTGCATGTTGAGAGGAGGGGAAACCGTTGATCGTTGCAAGCCTTCGTTTTGGTAGCCGCGTAGTGAGGTCCAACATGGTGGCATGGCTAGGGTGTGTTTGGACTTGGCATGAGGATCCAAGGGTTTTCCATGGTCGTAGGCATGGTTAGGGCCAAGTCAAGGGCGCTTGGCTAACCATGACGTGACTAGCACGTCTAGGGACAGGGCATGGCGCGGCTAGCTTGGCTAGGTTTGGTTTGGCTTGGCATGTGGGGCCAAGGGGTAGCCATGGGCGCATGGCGTGATTAGCTTGGACTAGGCGCGTGACCAAGTTAGGGTTTTGGGCCTAAAGTCATGAGGGGACTTTAGACGGCCAGGATTTGCTCTAGGGATTGAAGGTAAACCGTGGATTGTCGCCGGTCTTGACTTTGGTAACCGCATGAGGAAATCCATCATGGTGGCGCGGCATGAGGGGCCATGGTTTGGCATGGCGCAGCTATCTTGGCTAGGTGCGTGACCAAGCTAGGGTTTTGGGCCTAAAGTCGTGAGGGGACTTTAGACGGCCAGGATTTGCTCATGAGAGTATCCGCGTGAGGAAGGCCATCTTGGTGGCGCGGCATGAGGGGCCATGGTTTGGCATGGCGCGACTAACTTGGACTAGGCGCGTGACCAAGTTAGGGTTTCGGGCTTAAAGTCATGAGGGGACTTTAGATGGCCATAATTTGCCTTTGGGATTGAAGGGCGACCGTTGATTGTTGCATGCCTTCACTTTAGTAGCCGTGGGGAGAAGGCCAGCAACATGGCGCGGCTAACATAGCTAGGGCCATGGAATGGTGCGATTGGCATGGTACGGCTAGGTTGGGCTAGGTGTGGCTGGCATGATTTGCCATTGGCAAAAGGGTGTGGCTAGCATGGTTGGCATGGTTTGGTGCATTTGGGTGTGGCTAGAATGATTTTCCATTGGCATACGAGATGTGGCTAGCATAGTTAGGGCCATGGCATGGCCGTGCGATTGACATGGCGCGGATATCTTGGGCTAGGTGTGGCTGGCATGATTTTCCATTGGAACACGAGATGTGGCTAGCATATCTAGGTCCATGACATGGTGCGATTGGCAAGGCGCGGATAGCTTGGGCTAGGTGTGGATGGCATGATTTTCCATTGGCACACGGGTGCGGCTAGCATGGTTGGCATGCTTTGGCGCGGTTGGGTGTGGCTGGCATGATTTTCCATTGGCACGCGAGATGTGGCTAGCATAGATAGGGCCATGGCATGGTGCGATTGACATGGCGCGGCTAGATTGGGCTAGGTGTGGCTGGAATGATTTTCCATTGGCACACGAGATGTGGCTAGCATAGCTAGGGCCATGGCATGGCGCGGCTAGCATAGCTAGGGCCATGGCATGGCGCGGCTAGCATAGCTAGGGCCATGGCATGGCGCGGCTAGCATAGCTAGGGCCATGGCATGGCGCGGCTAGCATAGCTAGGGCCATGGCATGGCGCGGCTAGCTTGGGCTAGGCGTGGCTGGAATGATTTGTCATTGGCACAAGGGTGCGGCTAGCATGGTTGGCATGCTTTGGCGTAGTTGGGTGTGGCTGGCATGATTTTCCATTAGCACACGAGATGTGGCTAGCATAGCTAGGGCCATGGCATGGTGCGATTGGCATAGCGCGTCTAGCTTGGGCTAGGTGTGGCTGGCATGATTTGCTGTTAGCACAAGGGTGCGGCTAGCATGGTTGGAATGCTTTGGCGCAGTTGGGTGTGCCTGGAATGATTTGTCATTGGCACACGAGATGTGGCTAGCATGGCTAGGGCCATGGCATGGTGCGATTGGAATGGCGCATCTAGCTTGGGCTAGGTGTGGCTGGCATGATTTTCCATTGGCACATGGGGGAATCATGGTTTGGTTTGTCGTAACCCTAATTTGAAAAATATACCCCGGTAATTTATTAGAGACATATTAAAAGCTTTTTATTAAATGCGCCTAGTAAATGCTTGTTTTAAATGTCTGCTAGGGTTTAGAGTTTTACGAATTTAACCCTAAACTTAAAACCACCATCAACATTAAGTCCCATGCTTAGCTCGGAACAGGTTCCTTGTTGCGGGGTAAGCATATGATATTGACAGACAACGTAAAGCATTGCAAAGATGGTCAGGAGAGTCCGACTGACCTTTTAAGTGGTAGAGCGAGTTTTGTCTTTCCATGTTGGTAGTCACAGAAAGGGGGCGCTGTCTTGGAGGGAGGAGCAGGTGGATGTCTTGGACCGAAAGGTGGCATGGCTTTGACCACGACAATGGCATGGTGAAGCTTGTAGGGGCGGCTAGGAGAGGTGGGGGCCGCGGCAATAGAGAGATGTCTTGGATCGGGGAGGGCCAAGAGGTGGTGTGGTCTTGGCCGCCACAATGGCTTGGTGGAACACGTCAGGGGCAGCTAGGCATGGTGGGGTCGTGGATGGAGTGAGGGTCAGGGTCGTGGTAAGGTGAGGCGCGGTTTGGACCATGGAAAGGGGAGGCGCGGTCTGGCACGGTGCGGCTTTAGCAGGGGGCCACGGCAATGGTGTGGGCGGTCCTGGGCATGGGAGTTGATCTTTGTGGGGCCGGTTTCCTCTTTTCCCTTCTTGGCTCGAAATAGGAAATCCTTTCTTTGTTCAAACTCCCACGTACCACGTATAAAATGAGGGCCGGCCTCTCCCTTTGAATCACGCCTTCATAATTTCTTCTTTTGTTGCTTGGTAGCGGTGAAGCGGATGAGCGGACTAGGCATGCCTCCCAGTACTTCCCTTCGACTTTTTTTTTTTTGTGTTGGTGAAAACCCTAGTTGCAGGCGTACCTTTTCATGACCTTGTAGAAATGTTGGCGTGAATCTTAGGTATTTTTTCCCTATCTTGTCGTAGCACTTAGGCATGAATACCATAGTAATGTTGACGGCCCCTACTCACTGTGCAAGGTAGGCATGTGATATTAATTGCCATGTCTTCTCACGAAAACCTAGCTTTTTAGGGTTTGCTCCTTGTTTTGGCATGGCCGTGTATATGGTTCCCCTGGTGAATCAATCCTCCTTGGTTGGACAAGAATTATATGTCGTATGGTACGGCCTTGAAACAAACTGGCTTGCATCTTGGGTGAAAATAATTTTCGTGCACCTTCTATAATAATATCCCTTCGCATTTCTCTATTGTAGTTATTTGAGAAAATCTTCGTTATGATGTCACTTGAGGAGAGTTTTGTTGTACCGAGAGACGTTAGCAACTCCAAACCAAACGTAGATGATGAATTCTTCACCACATAGGCCACGGTTAAGAGAAACCGTGCTGGAATCTGCAATAACGGATTTATATATGTTTGGTTGTTATGACATGAGATTCTTGGATACCTTTCTTAGTCGTATGTGTTTCTTGGATCAGGTTAGTGAAAGTATGATGTTTACATTTACAATTTTCATTCTATAGAATAATTCAATATATCGAATCCTTTAAACTTCGGGAAGATACATAGTTGATGTTAAAGAAAAATTACTGAAAATATAACAATCAACCGTAGACCCATTAATTATAAACCTTAAACCTCGGTAAAACCATAATAATAGACTAATAAACACTTTTGTAAAACCATAACCACTTCTTGGTTAGGAAGCGTCTCATGCTCATAGTTTTCGATAAACTTCATGCAATCCATCCAGCCTTTCAGGAAGGCTAGCATACTCAACTCCCCTTCGTAGATTGAACCCATAATTTGTTAATTGAGTAACACGTTAACTTTTGAATTCTGATTCACTTATTTCTATGCTTTCAGACGGGAAAGATTAACCAAAAATATGAAGCCTATGTGGTGCGGTTCTTAGTCTTTCCAGGGTTCCAGGCCCCAGCACCGCAACGAAAGACACAAATCTAGGCTATTAAGATGTGTTGAGATTATTAGTCCCACATTGTTGGGCAATCTAAGATCCTGCGATTTATAATCCCTTAGGGCCTCTCCACTCATTGCCAATTGGTTTTGAGTTGGATGCCCGTATTCTAACATGGTATCAGAGCAGGCTATTTGCGACAAGTCATTTGACCGACCGCGCCGTGTTAGACCCAACGAGGCTACACGTGAGGGGGCGTATTGAGATTATTAGTCCCACATTGTTGGGAAATCTAAGATCCTGCGATTTATAATCTCTTAGGGCATATCCACTCATTGACAAGCTTTAGAAACTCCGCAATCTGAAACCTAATATCCAAGGAGCAGTCCTCACATCCTCGAAGGAAAATTGTTTTTTATATATTTTTGGAACTGCACCGTACGTGTGTACGGCTGCCCACGTACCCATAACAATATGGGATCAAGCCCAACGTAGTTCTATTACAACTACTTAATTAATATAGCTTGACAACAATCATGATATTAAGTTTACTTCCAATACACATCTTCATGGCTTCATCATTGGCTTGAGAAGCAGCACTATCGTCTCCAAGCTAGAAAAGCATCACTGGTTCTAATAGTTGTCTCGAGTAATTCTTCAACATCATCCAATAGTCGTCTTCTTTTTGTTGCACATCATCATTACTTCCATTTAAGTATGCTTCGAATGATGCAGCAGATTCAACGAAATTGTAATTGTTTTCTTCTTGTAGGAGGCCGAAAAGATCATCATGCTGATTATCAGTTGGTAATACCGCATCTTGGACACCCAATGTTGAAGAATCTTTAAAAGTAGCATGTAGTTCTTGGTTGTTCATGAATCACGCGTCTTCGTTTTTGTGGTAACTCTAGATCTGCATCCATTAAGGGCGGCGATAATGTTGATGGTTGTGGTTCTGGCAAGGGTGTTTGTTGTTGTGCTAGTACTTGGTCGTCTGCAAGTGCACCACCCTTCCTTCTAATCGAACAAAGCACATACTTTTCCTGCAAGTTCAATCAAATGAGCATAAATTTTAGAATAAGCTTGGTTACAATTAATGTTTTGCACAAGTCTAAAGAAAAAAAGTAAACTTAATTAATTAAAAAAAATATGTGAAAACAAAGAACATGCATATACCTTCATCCCACGAGAATCGTAAAAAGATTGGGGCAACGAAAATTGGTGCATAATCCAAGACGACTGTTTTCCTCTTCTCGCATAATCCGAATCAACACCTGCTTTCCACTTGAATGTAAGCGATGTATTTGAGCCGATAGAAGCACTGATTCCAGGTTGCTTAATATCTTTAGTAGTATCTGTTTTCCACCTTCCATCTCCCGTAGTTCGTCGTACGTTCTTGCCGGTTTCAGACACCCTGTTAATTGGAGTGAAAAAGTAACGAATTTGGTTGCCTTTCTCTTTGTCATCACAAAAGTATCTTATATCATAGTTTCGAATAATCTCATCAAACAACACCAGAGGATTGATGTAGCCATCATAGACGTCCTTTTCGAAGACAAACCAAGAACAAAAATCCATGTTTTCTCCGACAACTTTCAGAGTTAAGTAATACTCGATGAGTAGATGATCAGTCGGATTAAACTTATAACCTCCAGGAATTATCATCTGTACTTTCCCAAGATCCATATTTCTCTTAATCGATCGATCAGAATTATTTCTTAAAGCTTCAGCTTTTGTCTCTATGTTTTCTAGCACTTCTTTTTTCCTCTCTATGTAATTCCTTTGTATCTCCGATCGAGCTAGCTTGGTATATTTATGGTGGATTCTAACCAGTTTTCTATTAGCTTTCTACTTCAGCTAATATATAACAACTTGAGCCTTAAGAAAGGCAATTATGCTTTCCTAGTCTCCCATGAATTGCCTGAATTAAGAAGCCACCACCAAAGTACGGCGGTTCAAACCTCCTGAATATTGCTAGTTTGATAACTATCCACGTGTTGAAGACTATGTATTCTGTACATATAAAACAGATTTAATAAAGAATTTAGATGTATTGGGTGGGCTTGGTAAAGTTTAAAACATTTTGATGTTTCCTCAGCACTACATTTTGTGCATTATTAGGAGAGGAAAATGTAATCAAGTGTTGCACTATATAAATGGGTTCAGAAGCCTCTGTATTCATCATAATCTCTACAAACAAAACCTTGTTAGATATTCTTTCTTCTTTGCCTTCACAACTCGATCAACATGGCAAGGCTATCTGCTTTTTTGGTTTCTGCTTTAACCTTGTTTGTTCTAGTCAATGTTGCACTAGCTGAGTACGAGCCGTATACTCCCAACTACAACCAAGAAACTCCCTACAAGAAACCAGTTGTGGAAGTTAGCGCCTAGGTATATCTTCCTGAACTTGAATACAAGCCTAAACATGAGTATAAATATGCGTCTCCTCCATCGCCGGCGTACGTAGCTCCGAAACACGAAGCGCCAAAGTATACGCCTAATACTCTACGCATCTCCACCACCACCAGTAATGTAGCACAGATAAGGGTAAACTAGTGTAGCACAGATAGGGTTTAAGTTTCGTCAGAAATTCAATTAAACCTAATTCAAGGATCAAGATTTAAGAGAATAAAGTTGATAATCAAATCAAATTAATAATAATAATAATATTGATCATAAGAGATGTGTTCTAAACAAGAAGGCATATGTTTTATATAGGTTCTACAAGAACCGACTAAAAGAAAGAAAATTGAATTTTGACTAAACTAGGAAAGAAAAAGGACTTGCTGTTGATGGTGGATTTTAGATAAGGGGTGAAATCGTAAAACCCCATGACCTAGTGTTACCAGCAACACATTGACTACGAGCATTTAATTCAGGTGTCAATAATTAATGGGGGTATTTTTTCAAAATACCAGATTATGGTTTTCGGCACAGAACCCTAATTCCAAAACCAAGCCGCATACTGCGCACCATAGCAACGACGCCAAAACCAAGCCAAGATACAAATAGCACCATGGCAACGACGCTTGTAAACCAAGCCGATATCACCACCATGGCAACGACGCCAAACCAAACCGCATACAGCGCACCATGGCAACGACGCCAACACCAAACCACATACTGCACCCACAGGCAACCATGCCAAACTAAGCCGCTATACCGTTTGGCACATGCCAAAAATAGCGCCCTAGGCTTGCAAACCGTGCAACTAGGTCAACTTGGCCGTGCGTGCCATTGGCACATGCCAACACGCATCACTAGATAATTTCTAAGCTGCTATATGATCGGTTGTCAATCGTCAAAAAATGATTCACTTTCTTACTCTACAAAATATAAATGAGGTATAAAGTAAGGAAGAGTTCGTATCCACAGAGAGGCGATTGTTGTTATCAAATTCTAGTTTCTTAGTAACCAAGATGGGGGATTTCTGATTTTTGTAAAATAAAAGTAAAATAAAAGCAAAGTAAATAGTTGGAAGTAATCAATAGAGAAAGATATTGGTCAAGGAATTCATCTTCAATCTTAAACATGTGCTTGCATATATGATTAGAATTACGGTTTAATCTCTTTTATTATCAAAAGCCTAGAATATCATGAGAGCAAGATAATCTAATAATTTCCTAAGTTCATCAACACACACATTAGAGCTGTGTATGTGAATTCTACCTAAAGAATAACCTAACGCCTTGCGCTACTTAAGTTCAATTCCTATGAGCATTAAGTTGGGAAATAGGCTAATCAATGCAATTGTCATACATTGCGCATAAAAATTCGGACAATGGTCAAACTCTACATATGATTATAAGAGTGTATCACTACAAACTATAATCATATCATGCTACTTGTATTTGGGTTATCGCTTGATGAAAACCCCTAAAATAGCTATGGACAAGATGCAAGTTCATTAATTGGCCACTTAACTAACCAAACATCTAAGTCCTATCACAATACATCAATCATGTGATAATAAAAACAGTAGAGATTTGAACGATAATCAAGAGAGAAAACTAATACATTAATCAAGCACAAGTTTTAGAAATCGGACTACATCCTTAACCAATAATAAGAGATTTAGCTACTCATATTTGAAGTTCACAATAATCAATTCATAGAAAAGATAGAAAACAAACTACAAATGAAGAAGAGCTTGAGCCGAAGTCGCCACGAATTCCGACTACTTGTGCATAAATCAACCTCTAAGCTACTGAAGTTCTGTGAGAACTTTTATCAAACAGTTTCTGTGCGTAAAACTAGGGTCAGGGGATGACTTTGGTTGGTGATTTAAGCCTCCTTTTATAGCAATTTAACCCTGGGAATTCGAATCTGATAACCAAAACACAATCCTAAACCGACACAAACACTTCAACGCGCTTTAATCCTCACCATTCACCTCCAAAATAGACGGCAATAAGGGTACTTTGTGGCTGTTTTTCAGCTGAAAATATCAATCCAAATCCAAATAAATCTTATCAATTCTCTAAATTCTCGTCCAAGTCTTCGAATTCAACACAAACCCAAGTTTCCTAACCGTATTGGAATCTCTAAAACACCACCTAATCTCCTCAATTCGTCATCCAACCAATGGCAGCAACCTAATCCTTCTTCCATTAAATTTTCGTCCAAGTTTTGAATCCTGAAACAAATCAAACTCCCTCAATTCATACCCATCTGTTCCTTGATTATCTCGAACTGATATAGCACCTCTTAATCCTCTACATTCGCGGCAACAATTGTATCTCATTTTCCCCTATTTTGTCTCCCAAGAACACTGCCCGTAAGAAGTTCTGGTCATGAAATTTGAAAAGAAACCGATCGCCCCTTAACATAAGTTAAAGTGCCTATAGCATCCACCCTTAAAACCAATTAAAATTCTCACTTCCTGTACGTGTTTTTCAAGAGGGAAATGTGATATCCCCTTAGCGGCTCCAGGGGTGGTAATAATTACTAGCACCCCTTATCATTTCCTGGACTCCCAATAACAATTTCCCGTGAATTGACCATTTTACCCTTTTTCCTTCCGAGTTCTTATTTTGCTCATAACTTCTTCATACGAACTCAGAATGACTCCGTTCTTTCGCCATTGCCTTCGTCTTCTCGTCCTCTACATAATGAAAAGTAGAAATCTTGTATATGAACGAGTTCCAATTAGTCTTTGGCCCTTTATGCTCCGAATGAACGCTATCTTTCGCCTTCCTCCAAAAACAGCCGCCTCTTACTTCTCAAATCTACTTCATTTCTTCAATGAGAGTCATCACTAAAGTTGTCGTACTTTTCAGACAGAAATTTGCATCACTAAAGCCGACAAAATTTTCAAACAGAGATGAAGAAATAAAAGCAAATAATGAAAAATAATTCGCCTCCAACCACAGTTGCACTTGAGATGACGCTTTTGCCCTGTTTCTTCTTCTTTTGTTCCAAATGACTCCAAAGTACCTAAATACTCAAAAACAAAACATAAGATACATAATTCACACGAAAAATAGCAAAGAAAGCATAAATACTAAATATAAAATACGGTGTATTCTACACCTATCACTATACCGTTTGGCACATGCCAAAAATAGCGCCCTAGGCTTGCAAACCGTGCAACTAGGTCAACTTGGCCGTGCGTTCCATTGGCACATGCCAACACGCATCACTAGCCAATTTCTAAGTCACTATACTGTTTGGCACATGCCAAAAATAGCTCCCTAGGCTTGCAAACCGTACAACTAGGTCAACTTGGCCGTGCGTTCCATTGGCACATGCCAACACGCATCACTAGCCAATTTCTAAGCCGCTATACCGTTTGGCACATGCCAAAAATAACGCCTTAGGCTTGCAAACCGTGCAACTAGGTCAAAGTGGCCGTGCGTGCCATTGGCACATGCCAACACGTTACCACTAGCCACTTTTTATTCCAAGCCGCTACCCAATTGTAGCGTCCGCGACTTGGCCAATGTGGATGTATGTGTCATTGGCACATGCGAACACGTTACCACTAGCCACTTTCTATCCCAAGCCGCTACCCAATTGTAGCGCCTGCGACTTGGCCAAAGTGGTCATGCGTGCTATCGCCACATGCCAACATGTTACCACTAGACACTTTCTATTCCAAGCTGTTATCCAATTGTAGCGCCCGCGACTTGGCCAAAGTGGTCGTGCGTGCCATTGGCACATGCCAACATGTTACCACTAACCACTTTCTATTCCAAGCCGCTACCCAATTGTAGCGCCCGCGACTTGGCCAAGGTGGTCGTGCGTGCCATTAGCACATGCCAACACGTTACCACTAGCCACTTTCTATCCCAAGCCGCTACCCAATTGTAGCGCCCGCGACTTGGCCAAAGTGGTCGTCCTTGCTATCGGCACATGCCAACACGTTACCACTAGCCACTTTCTATTCCAAGCCGCTATCCAATTGTAGTGCCCGCGACTTGGCCAAAGTGGTCGTGCGTGCCATTGGCACATGCCAACACGTTACCACTAGCCACTTTCTATCCCAAGCCGCTATCCAATTGTAGCGCCCTCGACTTGGCCAAGGTGGCCGTACGTGCCATTGGCACATGCCAACACGTTACCACTAGCTACTTTCTATCCCAAGCCGCTATCCAATTGTAGCGCCCGCGACTTAGCCAAAGTGGTCGTGCGTGCCATTGGTATATGCCAACATGCAACCACTAGCCAGTTTTATACCCAACCTGCTAGCCAATTTCCAAGGAATTCCGCACATGCCATTGGCACATGCTCCACTAGCGACTTTGGCATTGCCATTCGCACTCAAAGTGCAACTTGCGGCCAAGGCATTCCGCACATGGCATTGGCACATGCCAAATGCTCCAGCAAGCGACTTTGGCATTGCCATCCGCACTAAAAGTAAAAATCGCGGCCAAGGCGTTCCGCACATGCCAAATGCTCCACCAAGCGACTTTGGCATTGCCATCCGCGCGCAAAGTACAACTTGCGGTCGAGATATCCCGCACATGCCATTGGCACATGCCGCAACGCTTCACTAGCAACTTTGGCATTGCCACTTGCGCCCACTCTCACTACACCAAAACCAGGATTTTGTCACAGTTTATTTTTTAGTCATTGATACACCTGTGATAAGTCCTGCAACAATTATAACTGTTGTTAAATTTTGTAATCGTGATAATGAATCTGAATATTTAACTTTTTTTACTAGTCACAATTATATTTGTTGACAATTATCCAGACAATCACAATTATAATCTTAAATGATGTTTCCACCCAAAAATTCTACCACATCTAAAACAACCCCGAATTAATCACTCTTACAATTTTGGTTGTCACTACTTTCGCAACAGTTATACAAAATAATAATTTTATTTAATTTCTAAATAATATTTTATTTTTTTAAATTTTATTTTAAAATTTTCTTAATATAAGAAAAAAGGAACAAGACCAAGTCAACAAGTCTTGACTTTGTAGGACATTTGACTTGGACAAATACCAACCTTTTCTCTCAATTTTCTCGACTAAACCACACACAAAATATCAGCTTCTTTCGAAGACTATGATAATGACCAAACTACCCTTATCGGAATAAGTGCAATAAAAATTTAGAAGACTGTGAAAATGACCATATTACCCTTATTGGACATAAGTGCAATAAATATAATGGAGACTGTGAAAATGACCAGAATACCCTTATTGAAAATCATTAAAGTAAATATTACGGACTGTGAAAATGACCATATTACCCTTATTGTAAAAAAGTGCAATAACTATTATGGAGACTGTGAAAATGACCAGACTACCCTTATCGAAAATAAGTAAAAGTAATTACTTTGAAAATGACCATATTACACTTATTGAAAAAAAGTGCAATAAATATTATGAAGACTGTGAAAATGACCATACTACCCCTATCAGAAATAAGTAAAGTAATTCTTACAGACTTTGAAAATGACCATATTACCCTTATTGGAAAAAACGTGCAATAAATATTATGGAGACTGTGAAAATGGCCATACTACCCTTATCGGAAATAATTAAGTAAATGTTACAGACTTTGAAAATGACCATATTTCCCTTATTGGAAAAAAGTGCAATAAATAATGTGGAGACTGTGAAAATGACCAAACTACCCTTATCGAAAATAAGTAAAGTACTTTGAAAATGACCATATTACCCTTATTGGAAAAAAAAAGGTGCTATAAATATTATGGAGACTGTGAAAATGACCATACTACCCTTATCGAAAATAAGTAAAGGAAATGTTACAGACTGTGCAAATGACCATATTACCCTTATTGGAAAAAAGTCCAATAAATATTGTGGAGACTGTGAAAATGACCAAACTACCCTTATCGAAAATAAGTAAAGTAAATACTTTGAAAATGACCATATTACCCTTATTGGAAGAAAAAAAATGCAATAAATATTATGGAGACTGTGAAAATTACCACACTACCCTTATCGAAAATAAGAAAGGTAATTCTTACAGACTGTGAAAATAACCATATTACCCTTATTGGAAAAAAGTGCAATAAATATTATGGAGACTGTGAAAATGACCATACTACGCTTATCGGAAATAATTAAGTAAATATTACAGACTGTGAAATTGACCATATTAGCCTTATTGGAAAAAAGTGAATAAATATTAGGGAGACTATGAAAATGACCACACTACCCTTATCGGAAATAAGTAAAGTAATTCTTACAGACTGTAAAAATAACCATATTACCCTTATTGGAAAAAAGTGCAATAAATATTATGGAGACTGTGAAAATGACCACACTACCCTTATCGGAAATAAGTAAAGTAATTCTTACAGACTGTAAAAATAACCATATTACCCTTATTGGAAAAAAGTGCAATAAATATTATGGGGACTGTGAAAATGACCATACTACCCTTATCGAAAATAATTAAGTAAATGTTACAGACTTTGAAAATGACCATATTGCCCTTATTGGAAAAAAGTGCACTAAACATTATGGAGACTATGAAAATGACCATACTACCCTTATCGGAAATAAGTAAAGTAAATACTTTGAAAATGACCATATTACCTTTATTGGAAAAAAAATTGCAAAAATATTATGGAGACTGTGAAAATGACCATATTTCCCTTATTGGAAAAAATTGCAATAAATATTATGGAGACTATGAAAATAACCATACTACCCTTATCGAAAATAAATAAAGTAAATACTTTGAAAATGACCATATTACCCTTATTGGAAAAAAAGAGTGAAATAAATATTATGGAGACTGTGAAAATGACCATACTACCCTTATCGAAAATAAGTAAAGGAAATGTTACAGACTGAGAAAATGATCATATTACCCTAATTGGAAAAAAAGTGCAATAAATGTTATGGAGACTGTGAAAATGACCATACTACCCTTCCTGGAAATAAGTAAAGTAATTTTTACAGACTGTGAAAATGACCATATTACCCTTATTGAAAAAGATGCAATAAATATTATGGAGACTGTGAAAATGACCATATTACCCTTATCGGAAATAAGTAAAGTAATTCTTACAGACTGTGAAAATGACCATATTACCCTTTGGAAAAAAGTGCAATAAGTATTATGGAGGCTGTGAAAATGACCATACTACCCTTATCGGAAATAAGTAAAGTAATTCTTACAGACTGTAAAAATGACCATATTACCCATATTAGAAAAAGTGCAATAAATATTATGGAGACTGTGAAAATGACCACACTACCCTTATCGAAAATAAGTTAAGTTAATACTTTGAAAATGACCATATTCACAGTCTGAAACATTTACTTAATTATTTTCAATAAGGGTAGTATGGTCATTTTCACAGTCTCCATAATATTTATTGCATTTTTTCCAATAACGGTAATATGGTCATTTTCACAGTCCGTAAAAATTACTTTACTTATTTTCGGTAAGGGTAGTATGGTCATTTTCACAGTCTCCATAACATCTATTGCACTTTTTTCCAATAAGGGTATTATGGTCATTTTCACAGTCTGTAATATTTCCTTTACGTATTTTCGATAAGGGTAATATGGTCATTTTCACAGTCTCCATAATATTTTTGCACTTTTTTTCCAATAAAGGTAATATGGTCATTTTCAAAGTATTTACTTTACTTATTTCCGATAAGGGTAGTATGGTCATTTTCATAGTCTCCATAATGTTTAGTGCACTTTTTTCCAATAAGGGCAATATGGTCATTTTCAAAGTCTGTAACATTTACTTAATTATTTCCAATAAGGGTAGTTTGGTCATTTTCAAAGTATTTACTTTACTTATTTTCGATAAGGGTAGTATGGTCATTTTCATAGTCTCCATAATGTTTATTGCACTTTTTTCCAATAAGGGCAATATGGTCATTTTCAAAGTCTGTCACATTTACTTTACTTATTTTCGATAAGGGTAGTTTGGTCATTTTCACAGTCTCCATAATATTTATTGCACTTTTTTCTAATAAGGGTAATATGGTTATTTTCACAGTCCGTAAGAATTAATTTACTTATTTCCGATAAGGGTAGTATGGTCATTTTCACAGTCTCCATAATATTTATTGCACTTTCTTCCAATAAGGGTAATATGGTCATTTTCACAGTATGTAACGTTTACTTTACTTATTTCTGATAAGGGTAATATGGCCATTTTCACAGTCTCCATAATATTTACCGCACTTTTTTTCAATTCTTATATATCTCGTCTTCAGTTCATCCGAAATAGAAACTCAGGTCTAACTCTGGTAATCTTTGAACCTGTGATGTTGAATTCTGATATATTTCGTCTTCAGTTCATCCGAATGAGAAACTCATGTCTAACTCTTGTAATCTTTGAACCTGTGATGTTTAATTCTGATATATTATCTCTCCAGTTTATCCGTACGAGAAACTCGGGTCTAACTCTGGTAATCTTTGAACCTGTGATGTTCAATTCTGATATGTTTCATCGTATGTTCATCCGAACGAGAAACTCAGGTGTAACTCTGGTAATCTTTGAACCTGTGATGTTCAATTCTGATATATTTCGTATCCAGTTCATCCGGAAGAGAAACTCGGGTCTAACTCTAGTAATCTTTGAACCTGTGATATTGAATTATGATATAGTTCGTCTCCAGCCTAGTTAGCAATTCGGGGTACGGAGAGGAGTTCGGAACGGTATATGTACGGGAATTTTACGGATTCGAGTAGATCGGATTCGGTCAAAAATCCGGTCAACGGTTCGTATTCGGCAGTAGTTCGGAACGGCATACGTATGTGTATAATTTGATTTTTAGATATGAGTTCGGTAGTGAAAATTTGGCTTACATCAAATTAATAGAAATTAAATTTTAAAGGTTGTATAAAGTTGAAAGAATGATTTAAACCAATTTTATAGTATTATATAGATAATACATTAAGAATAAACAAAAACAAGCAAACAGCTCAATGGTTTGAGCCTTAATTAGCAAATAAGAGGTCATGGGTTCAATCCCCACGACCAACTTCTTTTTAATAACTCCCAAAAAAACTCTTAAATGGGCTTGGATCGCCAAGTCACTGTTCGAATCGCCGAGTCGAGCCTAGTCACCTGTCCGAATTGTTCAGCCGAATTATAAGCGTTTCCGAATTATTCGCGAAAAATTCGAATATCCCATATAATGCGCGAACCGGGGTTGGTGTTAGAGTAATTCGGCTGAATGCAACGAATTCAGACGATTCGTACGGATTCGCGAATAATTCACCGAATTACTAACTAGGGTCTCCAGTTCATCCAAACGAGAAACTCGGGTCTAACTCTAGTAATCTTTGAACCTGTGATGTTCAATTCTGATATATTTCGTCCTCAGATCATCCGGAAAAGAAACTCAAGTCTAACTCTAGTAATATTTGAACCTGTGATATTCAATTCTGATATATATTTCGCCTTCAGTTCATCCGGAAGAGAAACTCGGGTCTAAATCTAGTAATCTTTGAACCTGTGATGTTGAATTCTGATATATTTCGTCTTCAGATCATCCGGACGGGAAACTCGGGTCAAACTCTAGTAATCTTTGAACCCTAAATATTCAATTCTGATATATTTCATCTTCAGTTCATCCGAATCAGAAACTAAGGTCTAACTCTGGTGATCTTTGACCCCTGAATGTTCAATTCTGATATATTTCATCTTCAGTTCATCCGAAAAAGAAACTCAGGTCTAACTCTTGTGATCTTTGAAACCAGAATGTTCAATTCTGATATATTTCATCTTCAGAAACTCAGGTCTTTCTCTGGTGATCTTTGAACCCGGGATGTTCAATTCTGATATCTTTCATCTTCAGGTCATCCGAAAAAGTAACTCAGGTCCAACTCTTGTGATCTTTGAACCCGGAATGTTCAATTCTGATATATTTCATCTTTAGTTCATCCGAATCAGAAACTCAGGTTTAACTCTAGTGATATTTGAACCCGGTATGTTCAATTCTGATATATTTCATCTTTAGTTCATCCGAATCAGAAACTCATGTCTAACTCTAGTAATCTTTGAACCTGTGATATTCAATTCTGATATATTTCGTCTCCAGTTCATCCGGATCAGAAACTAAGGTCCAAATCTGGTAATCTTTGAATCTGTGATGTTCAATTCTGATATATTTCGTCTCCAGTTCATCCGGAAGATAAACCAATGTCTAACTCTAGTAATCTTTGTACATGTAATGTTCAATTCTGATATATTTCGTCTCCAGTTCATCCGGAATAGAAACTAAGGTCCAACTCTAGTAATCTTTGAATCTGTGATGTTTAATTTTGGTATATTTCGTCTCCAGTTCATCCGGAAGAGAAACCAAAGTCTAAGTCTAGTAATCTTTGTACCTGTGATGTTCAATTCTGATATATTTCGTCTCCAGTTCATCCTGACGAGAAACTCAAGTCTAACTCTAGTAATCTTTGAACCTGTGATGTTCAATTCCGATATATTTCGTCTCCAGTTCATCTGGACGAGGAACTCAGGTCTAACTCTAGTAATCTTTGAACCTGTGATGTTTAATACTGATATATTTCATCTCCAGTTCATCCGCAAGAGAAACTCAGGTCTAACTCTATTAATATTTGAACCTGTGATCCTTAATTCTGATATATTTCATCTCCAGTTCATCCGGACGAGAAACTCAGGTTTAACTCTAGTAATATTTGAACTTGTGATGTTTATTTCTGTTATATTTCGTCTCCAGTTCATCTGGAAGAGAAACCAAGGTCTAAGTCTAGTAATCTTTGTACCTGTGATGTTCAATTCTGATATATTTCGTCTCCAGTTCATCCTGACGAGGAACTCAGGTCTAACTCTAGTAATCTTTGAACCTGTGATGTTCAATTATGATATATTTCATCTCCAGTTCATCCGGAAGAGAAACTCAGGTCTAACTCTATTAATATTTGAACATGTGATGCTTAATTTTGATTTATTTCGTGTCTAGTTCATCCGGACGAGAAACTCAGGTCTAACTCTAGTAATATTTGAACCTGTGATGTTTAATTATGATATATTTCGTCTCCAGTTCATCCGGAATAGAAACCGAGGTCTAACTCTAGTAATCTTTGAACCTGTGATGTTTAATTATGATATATTTCGTCTCTAGTTCATCCAGAAGATAAACTCAGGTCTAACTCTAGTAATATTTGAACATGTGATGTTTAATTATGATATATTTCTTCTCAAGTTCATCCGGAAGGGAAACTCATGTCAAACTCTAGTAATCTTTGAACCTATGATGTTCAATTCTGATATATTTCGTATCCAGTTCATCTGGATGAGAAACTAAGGTCGAACTCTAGTAATCTTTGAATCTGTGATGTTCAATTCTAATATATTTCGTCTCCAGTTCATCCGGAAGAGAAACCAAGGTCTAAGTCTAGTAATCTTTGTACCTGTGATGTTCAATTCTGATATATTTCGTCTCCAGTTCATCCTAACGAGAAACTCAGGTCTAACTCTAGTAATATTTGAACATGTGATGTTCAATTCTGATATATTTCGTCTCCAGTTCATCCGGAAGAGAAACTCAGGTCTAACTCTAGTAATATTTGAACATGTGATGTTCAATTCTGATATATTTCGTCTCCATTTCATCCAGAAGTGAAAGTCATGTCTAACTCTTGTAATCTTTGTATCTGCGATGTTCAATTCTGATATATTTCGTCTCCAGTTCATCCTAACGATAAACTCAGGTCTAACTCTAGTAATCTTTGAACCTGTGATGTTCATTTCTGATATATTTCGTCTCCAGTTCATCCGGAAGAGAAACTCAAGTCTAACTCTAGTAATATTTGAACATGTGATGTTCAATTCTGATATATTTCGTCTCCATTTCATCCAGAAGTGAAAGTCATGTCTAACTCTTGTAATCTTTGTATCTGCGATGTTCAATTCTGATATATTTCGTCTCCAGTTCATCCTAACGATAAACTCAGGTCTAACTCTAGTAATCTTTGAACCTGTGATGTTCATTTCTGATATATTTCGTCTCCAGTTCATCCGGAAGAGAAACTCAGGTCTAACTCTAGTAATATTTGAACATGTGATGTTCAATTCTGATATATTTCGTCTCCATTTCATCCAGAAGTGAAATTCATGTCTAACTCTAGTAATCTTTGTACCTGTGATGTTCAATTCTGATATATTTTGTTTTCAGTTCATCCGAACGAGAAACTCAGGTATAAATCTAGCAAGTACTACCTCTGTCTCTAAATGATAGGCAGGTTTGTGTGTAAATCTACACACAAACATGCCTATCTTTTAGAGATGGAGGGAGTATAATTTTTGACACATGGCAAGAAGCTGACCATCAAATATTTGTGGACCAATTAAATTGGGGTCATATGTAATGATCGTATGGCTCTACCACACCAAAATCGAGTTAAGGTACATGTGGGGAAAACACAAACAAGATATCGTGTCCCTTTATCTCGTTGATTAGTTAGTCGAGGAAACTATTAGGTTTTTGCATATATTTGTAGAAGAGAGAGAAAATTAAACCTAATCTCTTTCTATTTTTCCTCCGCCTCTCAAGTCTCACCCTATCACTTTTTTTCCCCTGATACTTCTCCATCCCATTTTCTTCTCTTCGAAATCTCTTGAAATCGAACTCAATCTGTCCAAATCAAAAGAAATATTATCTGAAAGGAAACCCAATTTATGAGATATGTTGAACTCTAATCTGATTTGTGAGATTTCTTTTTATAATATTGAGCTTAAGCAATTTTTTTTTATCTTTTTTCTGTTCTCAATCGGATTTCTGAGATCTCTTGAACTCATCATCTCATAATCAAAACCCATATTTCCGAAGGAAGATTCAATTTTCGGCAACTCGTTTTAAATCTAGGGTTTTAAACCTAATCTCCATATTTTTATGAATTTTAGTTTTGAGTTTGATTTATGTACATCTTCACATATGTTTCTATTAATTTGATAGGGTTTGATTTTGTTTGCTTTTAATTTTATATGGTATTTATAAGTAGGCGGAGCCATTTAGGTTTAAGATTTACGGGGCTCTTTTACGTTTGGGTGCTGTTTTGGTTTCTCCTAATTGAATTTAATCTCATAGATCTAAGATTTGTGGGGTTGGTGTTGAGTTAATCTGGATTTTCTGGTTTATCTGGTAGATTCATGAAGTTATGGATTTTGAAAAGAACGAAAGTGAGAAGAATGAGCCTTTGCTTCTTCTGAAAGAGATGGAGTTTCACACCTTATTGATTCTGATTTGATGGACTAATAAGGGAACAACCTAGGTGTCAACTCCTCAGCCTTTAATTCGTTGTTTGTTTATATGTAAGTTTGAGTTCAGTTCATATTGATTTGTGATTTGATTTCTGTGGTTACAATCTAACCTTAAAATCAAATAATTGTGATTGCAGGACTTATATAACTTCATTGCAGCAGAACTAGCATTATCTCTTTAGTACATATTTTTATTTGCAACTACATTGGCATGCAAAATGAATTCAGGGTAGTAAAACAGACCAAAGATTCAATCCTTGTGATTGTAGTGTGGTTACTTAATCATAAATCAGTGAAGAGTGTACTGTTGCTTGATGTATGGTTAGTTACCGCAGTTATTTTTTATCTTTCAATTCAAAACAGGGCCTACTAATATCGTTTTACTAAGAGTTGGAAACTTAAATTGAGTGATGCTTTCCTGTATAGGGGGTGTAGGGTGAAGTTGCAGTCAGAAGTGTCAAATTAGTCGCTTAATCGAACTTGTGATTAAGAAGAAACCTTCTAAATTTGTTAGGGAGTCTTAGTTACAGCTTGCTATATTAGTAGGCAAACATGTCAGACTAAGGTTTAGCTTCTTAGCTTCTTGTACAAAATAATTTTATGATCTACTAGGGACAGTAAACCCGTGTTTTTGATTTTATTAAGACCTGTTGATACTTTATGTAATTTTGTTGACTAAAACTTTAATGAACAAGGGCACCCAGAGAGATATAAATCTTAGTAAACATCATGTAGGGTAGAAATGCTTTGTCCTTGATGTCTATTTTTGTAAAGGAAAAGGAATAGAACAAGGAAATGTAATTCTCTTTCTTTTTTGGGTCTACTTTATTAGTTTTGATGTATATATTAACTTCCAGTGTTTTTAGTAGCTTAAACCAAAAGCTATTAGAAAACAAGAATGTGTCAATAATTGTATGATGTAGTTTAACTTGTTAGCTAATGATAACAAGGGAGTGATAGGTTGATTATTAGAAGTTTCGGATAGAGATTTTTCAGGGGTTATATGTTATTCTGGCCTTTCATGTATTTTGATGGAGTACTTGGGTATGAGTCTTACCTTAAGTAGTACCAGCAAGTTTACCTTAGAATTAGCATGTTGTTTTTTTACAGGGGCCTCGCACTAAAAATCATGCTCTATGAAATTTATTAGATCGGAAAAGTATGTCTAAGTTCTCTGTTTGATTCTTGGAGCCTTTCATACTTATATATATATATATATATATATGTTAGATTGTTGAACATAAATGCTATATTAGGACTGAGATAATAAAAAATTAGAAAGGAAAACAATAATTTAGCAGAACGAGTAGATTGGAAGTGAATAATCTCAGTAGTCGATCACATTTTATTTGTGTGGGAAGTGATTAATGTGTTTCGTCTCGACTTCATTTCACACTACTTAATTTACATTTTTTTTTACTTCTTCCAGGGGCGAGGAACCACAATCCAACGTTCTTTAATTCAGCGAGATGAACTTTCATATGGAAAGCCTTTAGACTCTAGAGATACATTTCGCAAATTGTAAGCAGCAACATTACCACTTTCACTCTGTGTCTAGTCTATTGATATCGCAGCTTAATTTTGCCTGTATGAAAGACTGTTTTGTTAATCAGGTCAATATGGCAGGCTGTCCTTAATAATCATGCTCATGGTATGGGTGTTATGAATTTCTCTTTCACCTGCTGATAGAAGAGCTCCTCTCTTAGCTGTGATTGATTCTCTATGTGATTGATTCTTTGCAAAACTTTGATGCAGGCTTTTGTTTTTAGTATAATACGTCCATCTCTATGGTTTAGATTTTTATTATAACGATATTGTATAGCTAAAATAATATTATTCTGAAATCCAAAAAGAAAGATAAACTGAGTAACAATGAACACAAATAAGAACTAGTCAAAATCCATGTAAGTTGTTACATATAATTTCTGTAACCATCGGAGTGCACTCATATGTATTAATTTGTTGTGAATCATGTTAATATCGCAGGCTATCCATACAGATCGTATGGAATGCGAATATCAGCTGGAAAACTTCCACTTAATACTACATTACTAAGAACCGACCCTCTGCGGTAAGCATTATTGACACTCATATCCTAAAAACTCTATACCAGTATGAATTTCATGTTACTTGGTGATCACTCATGTTTTTTTTTTTAATTTTTTTTTGCAACTTAGAATTCTATTAACAAGATTTTAACTTTGTTCTACAGTTTGAAGACTTCCTAATTGTGATCCAGGTAAAAGACTTTGTTCACTTTTTTTAGTTTTTTTTTCTTGACATCCCAAAATGCAACCTTTGTTAGGGGAAGGTCTGATCATGTTGTGATGTTTTGCAAGGGAAAATCTTTAGTCCTTGAGATGATTCTTTTGGCATTGGGTTTAGTTTGATGGGAATTTAACTGACCACATATTTTTGTTATTTTTTTTACTGCAATATCTAATCCTGAATCTAAGTTTTACATTTATCTAACCTAGTAATTTTTTTTTCAGCTTTCATATTTGTATAAGTTGCAAGAAGTGTAAGTTCTGTAGATAATGAACTCTGTCAATTTGCAAGATTATCAAATGTGACAGCATGTTGGTCTACCTAGTATTTACATAACTATTTTCTATAGAGGAGTGTATTTCCTTGTTAAAATTTGACATTTAGTTTGAATTTGCAGGGTGAAAGTCTAGGATCTTTGTCGGACGTTGATGACCTTGCAAATACTTTTTTGAAGGTTAGTTTTCTGAAGTCATGCCAGTTCTGGAAAATGTGATAAAATTGTACTTGCATAATCCAGTAGTGTAAGCATTTCATCTACCGCCTATCCTACAATTTGTAAAAGTATTTTCTTTGTTAAACAATAGTTTTACTTGAGGCAATTCCTATGGTCGATAATCCATATGAGATTCAAATTGAGAGTATGTCGATCACCTAATAATGGGATTTAAGGTTCGTGTGGAAACACTTGTCTCGACCACTCACAAGTGATTGACCTACTTGCATTTAAGATACTTTTAAATCCCATATCTTCTCTAACTATCGTTAAATACTGCATATTGTAGTAAATAATATTAACCTAATACATAGCACATACGGTTTATTTAAAATGCATGTTTGTGGTTTGTAAAAATGGGTATATAAAGGAGGTAAAATGTTGAAAGAACTTTGAGACCACATCCTCTTTTTGTGTATACTAGACTTATGAATGCTATATATAATGAGTGATAATAGTTTAATACATGGCATTGACAATTTTTTGGACATGCGCATGTATGTTTGTGATTGATGAAAATGTGTGAAAAGAGTCCACATCCTCTGTGTAAACCCTATGTTTGGTTCTCTGTTGTACAGTAAGTGTCGAAACTAAATATTACAGCCTTGTAGACTTGTTTGGGTCATGAAAGTATATACTGCTGTATAACCAGTGTCTTTATATGTATATTTATGCTGCCTTAGTTTCAACTTGGTCAATGTTCTCTTATAAACTTTTAAACCATGTCTTTTTCAGTATAGTTGTCATTATGAAGCATTTTTTATCTGTTTTGCCTAATAGCAGATCCGTCAGCGATCCAGTGAGACCAGGAGTCGTCGGTGATAGGGGAGGTTCTTTTTCTCGGCCTGCAATTTAGTAGTATTACATGCCTGTAAACTGGAAGCCCAGGTCCATGAAAATGATCTGGGCTACCCTTTTGTTTTTAATTGTTACTGAGAATTGTCACGGAGATAAGTGTAACAAAAATTGTGAAGTAAAAACAACACGTGTCATCATCTTACTGTTGTTACTAATGAGAGTAACAGTTTAATCGTCACAACATCCGTGACAAACGGACGACACATGTCCAATAAGAAATCGTTATAAAACTAATGGCAGCACTAATATGTGTTACTATATTCGTAACAAAATGGTACATGTGTCGCTGACCCAATCATTGCAAGGTTTCAGTAACAATTATAATCGTTGTCATACATGTGACTTTTAAAGACACGTGTCACTCACTTAATTGTGGTAAATAGAGAGTAACAGTTTAAACCGTTACGATAAACGTTACTAATTTAACACATGTCGCTATCATAAAATTAGGTCAATCGTGACTGTTAATTATTTTAACGGTTATTTTATGTGACTGTAGTGGGAAAATGTCACAGATAGAAGCGTTACAAAACTATTTCACAGTTATTTATGACAGCATATTTTCAACAGGTTATAACCGTTACAAATATCATCAGTAACGGTTATAGCCTGTGACAAAATTCCTGAAATGGTGTAGTGTCTCGAAACATCAACACAAACTTGGGGATGCTTTCTTGGGGTTTTGGTTTGGCGGTCATAGCGTGCAGCGTACACTACGCTCGCAATAAAACAAGGCGTGCAAGGAATGAATACGGTCAATTAAATAAGGAAATTTATGGTGAAAACGTTTTCACCATAAAGCCAACGGTTTCCACCTCCTCTGTTTTAATTGTCACATTTACTCAATTACTTAATGAGTCCAGGGTACGTTCAATCTCACTTGTATAAATAGGTTTCACCTATTCTGCCAAAACAAACAAGTCTTGGTCAGGAAAAATACAACACTATCAAATAGCAACTTTGCAAGCTCTCTCAAAAGCTTCCATCACTAGCAAGCTTCCACAAGCTTCTACACTTCTGATACAAGTCGAGATATTACCTATCCAGAACTCTCTGGTCTCATCACCCTTCTTCGCTATCCTCCCCAAATCAACCCTTCTCCTCCACTTTGTGACCGAAGAAAATATGGAACGGCCATCTTCTTGGTTTAGGCCAGAGTTGTACAGATTGATATCTCGAATCAAAAGTTCTCACTGCAACACATTTGTTTAAGGGTTTAAACCAGTCTCTCCACCATCGAATTTACCAAATTCGGCAGAGGCTATTTTCTCCCATAAACAATTGGCGACCACAGCGGGAGTTTCAATCTCTCGGTTAAAAAGACTGATCTTTAGTTCAAAATCTTCTTTACCATTCGCTCAACATGGTAGAACTAAGATCTGGGTTCGCGACAAACTTTGAAGGTGCCAACATAGAAACCGCCCCTAGCACAAATGTTCCTTCCACCAATGCCTCTGCGTTACCTGCCGATCTTGGCAGCATGGAAAGTACCCCTCCAAGTGTTACACCTCCTGTTACCAGGGACAGGGCTACTACCGCTCCAAATGTCTCCGCACCGTCCGCCAACTCAAACAACACTGAGGGCATCCCTTTAGGTGTCACGCCGCCAGTCACCAGGGCTCGTGCTGCCGCTTCCACCACTAGTGTTTTAGCAAGCATGACGCCTCCAATCACCACTCGAGCCACAACATCTACTCAATCGCCGGGGCGAGATAACAGAGGAGGAAAACCTTATTTAACAATCACAGATTTGATGGAAAGGCATGAGGCTCTAGCCAGGGCTCAAACTGATATGGTTTCAACCCAGAAGGAGGTGCTCATCTTCCTCAAAGCCTTTACGGAGCAACTTACATGGGAGCCACGGCGGCCTGAATCAAGAGAAGATGCTTCCGACAACCTTGATGCTAATGTCACACCCCCAGGAGAGATACACCAGACAGTGCCTAGGTCAAGCGCTCCCAATGATCTTGGAATTGGCACCGCAACTGAGCACACCAACGCAAGCGAGGAAATCCGCAATAGGAACCCAGTGGCAGGAAATCGCCCACTGGATTTCTTAACACGTGAAGACCAGGAACGACTCATACAAAACCGAATCAAGAACGACACGGACGTACATCAACACCAACCTCCTTATCCAATTGAAATCCAAAAAATTCCCCTCCCAAGAGGATACCCATCCCCTCAGTTCGCCTTATACGACAGAACCGGCAACGCAAGGGAACATGTCTCACGATTTCTAGAGGCTCTAGGTGAGCACGAATACAACCATGTTCTCCGCCTGCGAGAATTTTTGAAGTCACTCACTGGAAGAGCGTACACGTGGTACAAATGCATCGCCCCAGGCAGTATCCGTGATTGGGGTGAAATGGTTACGTCCTTTTACAAGAAGTATTTCTTTGTGTCCGAGCAAGTCACTCTCTCGGATCTGGGAAGAATGTTCCAACATAATGACGAACATCCAAATGATTTTGTCAAGAGATTCAGAATTCAAGCACTGGACAACCACGACTCGGGTGCGACTGAGCAACAACTAGTAAATTCGTGCATCAATGGCATGACTCCTATCTATCATGCTTTACTGGAAAACTTACGATTCCAGACCTTCTCCGAACTCCATGAAGCTGCTAAATGATCAGCCACGACAGTGCCAACCCTGTTGGAAAAAACTAGGCCTCCCAGAAATAGAGATACACGAGAAGTTCGAAGAAGCCCGTGTTTTCTCAACAAGCCATACACCACCGACCCCTCCTCCATGAGCGTGGTGGACGAAAGGGGAAAGAGGAAAACACCTCCAACGGATCAACACCTTGGGCGCACGGCCCCAGCACGAAGGGAAGCCCCGCAAAAGTCCCCAACCAAGCTTTCTAAACGTCGCCCTGAAGACAGAGGAGACGACTCGGACTTCCCCTTTCCGATCGAGGAAGTAATCGAACTTCTGGAAATATAGGTCCAAGATGGTGTCATCAGGATACCGGATCCTCGGAACCCACCTACTGAGGAAGAGATGGCAAATCCCAAATTTTTTCACTACCACAGATTCGTCAGTCATCCAATCAGTGACTGCAACAGGTTGAAAAGCATTTTTCAAAGAAAGGATAGAGGCAGGGGAGTTACGACTAAGGAATGAAGGAGTACATAGATATTCGCTTCCCATAAGAAACTGTGAAATCTCTGGGGACTCCACACACGAAACAATGCAGTCCATGATTAAACACATATGCTAAATCCTCTACTTTTCCAAGGAACAGCGTCGAGACGCTTTCGCAGCCCTCAACCACATAGTATTTGGTAAGCGACTCCACTCTGCCGTAAAAAACACACCTAAGGAACAGATCTCGCTAGGCGTTCCTGCCGAGAATCACAACTGGGGACTTCTCACCATGGCCCTCTTAAAGGACGCCGAGTTCGATAAAACGCTCATCGACGCAGCCTCAGAGTTCAACATTGTTATGTTCAAGACCCTGAAAGCGGCAGGAGTAACAAAACAAGAGGCCACTCACTTCCCATCGGCTATCAAAGACCACGAGGGTAATCACCTGCATGCTCTTGGCTACGCTAATCTTGGGATCAACATAGGAAATATCGCAATGCGCGGGACTTTCCACATTGTCAAGAATCTAAACTACGACATGGTTTTGGGGCGCCCGTGGGTACTCGACAACAAAACGGAATTAGGAGCATCACCCTTGCCTGTGTCAACGCCAGAGAGGGTATCCAACAAGCTGGCTAACTTTCTACCCTGTCAACATCTTACCGGCAATACTCTACTACCAGGAAAGGAGTCGCCGAAGCCACCTGCCAAACTCCAATCTCAAGTAAGCCTGACTAAGACGCTCTCTTTATAACCAACCATTTATCACCGCAACCCACCCTTGGGACTCGACACAGTTGTCGAGCACAACACTGTCAAGAGATGTGAATGGAACGCCGAACCTTGTAAGCGTTTCACCAGAAATCTGAAAGACGCCCTAGAATACTGCAGGAACAACCACCAGGCAATTGTACCACAACCAAATCCTTTCCAGATAGGGGATATAGTAATCAGAGCCGCCTCATTTCAAGTCGAAAAGATGTCTATGAAGATACCGAGTCGGAAAAGTTCTCCCGAAGAAGAGGAAGATGAACCATACCTAATAGCCAACATCCTCTCGGGTGTGTATTGCAAACTTATCAACACAGATAAACTGGAAGGCATAGTGATCCATTCACGCTGGTTGGAGGCTGCCAACATATGAAAGGTCAAGATATTCAATTTCCTGACACATGCTCCTCAATACCTCTTCAACAATTTTCCTTTTCACAACTACTATGTATCGCTTCAGGATGGATGCATCACTTACACTCATCCAATAAAATTTCAATTGTCGCTCCCGTTGGGAAATCTAATATATCCTCTCTAGTGAAGTAAAAGAACCTTTTTTTTTCTTCCTTGAAAATTTCTCAAGATCAACCCAAAATTCAAAACCCGTTACCCAAAAAAAAAAAAAAAAAAGGAGAAGCAACACACAGATGACAGAATGGTTATCTTTTCGGCGGAACTTTCAAGATCACAAATTATTACAAGACCAAGCAACGGAGGCTCAGCACAAGGTACAATGAAAGTAAAATTGCAAGACATTAAAGGACGACTAGCCTCAAGAGAAACAAAAGAAATAAGATCCGCCTCATTAATATTTCTTCCTACACTTCCCCCAGCAATCCTCCGGATAGCAAAGGTTCCACAAAGAAGACACGTTAACAACATAAAGGGCCTCCGTTTCCCATCCAGATGCTTTTCCAGCAGCGCCAACCAACGCTTCTTTCCCCTTCATCTCCGACGTGGATTCAACGTGCGCAATCATGATTCCTCCGACAGCACCAACGCCATCAACAAAGTTTTCACCAAGATTCTTCTCAGCAGCTCCTACAAGAAAATCACTTGACTCGCTCATGTCAGAATCCATGGGAACCTATGCTTTTTTGCGTACCTAACCCGGAGGAACAGAAGGGATATCTTGGATGATGACTCTAATCTCGCAAAGTAATGAGCCGATCCTGCCCAACGACTCTTTGAAAGAAGATCGATCCCCATTAATCCTATGATGCTTCTCGGAGAAACCAACAATGCCATCGTCATTGTCACCATGGGATGCCATCGCAAAAGTATGAAAATGGTGTAGTCGCCTCACTATACGACCAGAAGAGAGGGAGAAGACAACGAAATCTTGCCATCAATATTTATGTGAGAAGGAAGGGCGCGCTTCATGGCTGTAACGGCCCCTAATAAATCGCACATCAAGATCCCCAATCAGAGCCGTGCACAAAGAAGGCAATTCAACTCATAAGGAAATTTTGCATCAAGCGATTATTCTTCTCTCGGTTGAACTGGCCCCACCGGCTAGCCTGCTCAATTTTCCAACTCGCGCCAACTTTACAAAATTCACGCCGGTCCCACCAATCGCGCCGACCTGTCAATGCTGCCCAAGTTGCACCAGCTATCACGTCTATCTCCCATCGGCCCCGCCAGCCAGCACGGTCAGTTTCTCAACTCGCGCCAGCAGCTCAATGCTTCCCAGCCGTCCATTTCCGCCAAATTGTGCCAACCTCCCGCTCCATGCAAAACTACCAAGGACAAGGATTCCGAATCCAGTCCACATCTCAGAAAAAGGTCAGAAAAATCTCTCGTTTCTCTTTCAGACCGTGTCTTGGAACCATCTTATGCTTACCTCGCAACAAATCTCCTGTTCCGAGATAAGCAGGGGACTTAATGTTGATTGTGGATTTTAGATAAGGGGTAAAATCGTAAAACCCCATGACCTAGTGTTACCAGCAACACATTAACTACGAGCATTTAATTCAGGTGTCAATAATTAATGGGGGTATTTTTTCAAAATACCGGATTAGGGTTTTCAACACAGAACCCTAATTCCCAAACCAAGACGCATACTGCACACCATGGCAACGCCACCAAAACCAAGCCGTATACTACGCACCATGGCAACGACGCCAAAACCAAGCCGCATACTGCGCACCATGGAAACGACACCAAAACCAAGACGCATACTTTGCACCATGGAAACGATGCCAAAACCAAGCCGCATACTGCGCACCATGGCAACGACGCCAAAACCAAGTCGCATACTGCACACCATGGAAACGACGCCAAAACAAAACCACATACTGCACCCACAGGAAACCATGCCAAACTATGCCATTATACCGTTTGGCACATGCCAAAAATAGATCCCTAGGCTTGCAAACCGTGCAACTAGGTCAACTTGACCGTGCGTGCCATTGGCACATGCCAACACGCATCACTAGCCAATTTCTAAGCCGCTATACCATTCGGCACATGCCAAAAATAGCGCCCTAGGCTTGAAAACCGTGCAACTAGGTCAACTTGGCCGTGCGTGCCATTGGCACATGCCAACACGCATCACTAGAAAATTTCTAAGCCGCTATACTGTTTGGCACATGCCAAAAATAGCGCCATAGGCTTGCAAACCGTGCAACTAGGTCAACTTGGCCGTGCGTGCCATTGGCACATGCCAACACGCATCACTAGCCATTTTCTAAGCCGTTATACCGTTTGGCACATGCCAAAAATAGCGCCCTAGGCTTGCAAATAGTGCAACTAGGTCAAAGTGGCCGTGCGTGCCATTGGCACATGCCAACACGTTACCACTAGCTACTTTCTATTCCAAGCCGCTACCCAATTGTAGCGCCCGCGACTTGGCCAAGGTGGCCGTACGTGCCATTGGCACATGCCAACACGTTACCACTAGACACTTTTTACCCCAAGCCGCTACACAATTGTAGTGCCCGCGACTTGGCCAAAGTGGCCGTGCGTGCTATCAGCACATGCCAACACGTTACGACTATCCACTTTCTATTCCAAGACGCTATCCAATTGTAGCGCCCGCGACTTGGCCAAAGTGGTCGTGCGTGCCATTGGCACATGCCAACACGTTACCACAAGCCACTTTCTATTCCAAGCCGCTACCCATTTATAGCGCCCGCGACTTGGCCAAGGTGGTCGTACGTGCGATTGGCACATGCCAACACGTTCCCACTAGGCACTTTCTATCCCAAGCCGCTACCTAATTGTAGCACCCGCGACTTGGCCAAAGTGGCCGTGCATGATATCGACACATGCCAACACGTTACCACTAGCCACTTTCTATTCCAAGCCGCTATCAAATTGTAGCGCCCGCGACTTGGCCAAAGTGGCCGTGCATGCCATTGGCACATGCCAACACGTTACCACTAGCCACTTTCTATCCCAAGCCGCTATCCAATTGTAGCGCCCGCGACTTGGCCAAGGTGGCCGTACGTTCTATTGGCACATGCCAACACGTTACCACTAGCTACTTTCTATCCCAAGACGCTATCCAATTGTAGCTCCCGCGACTTGGCCAAAGTGGTCGTGCGTGCCATTGGCACATGCCAACATGCAACCACTAGCCACTTTAATCCCTAACCTGCTAGCCAATTTCCAAGTCATTCCGCACATTCCATTGGCACTCCACTAGCGACTTTTGCATTGCCATTCGCACTCAAAGTGCAACTTGCGGCCAAGGCATTCCACACATGCAATTGGCACTTGCCAAATGCTCTACCAAGCGACTTTGGCATTGCCATCCGCACTCAAAGTACAAATCGCGGCCAAGGAGTTCCGCACATGCCATTGGCACATGCCAAATGCTCCACCAAGCGACTTTGGCATTGTCATCCGCGCGCAAAGTACAACTTGCGGTCGAGATATCCCGCACTTGCCATTGGCACATGCTGCAATGCTTCACTAGCAACTTTGGCATTGCCACTTGCGCCCACTCTCGAGACATCAACACAAACTTGGGGATGCTTTCTTGGGGTTTTGGTTTGGCGGTCACTGCGTGTAGCGTACACTACGCTCGCAATAAATCAAGGCATGCAAGGAATGAACACGGTCAATTAAATATGGAAATTTATGGTGAAAACGTTTTCACCATAAAGCCAACGGTTTCCACCTCCTCTGTTTTAATTGGAACATTTACTCAATTCCTTAATAAGGCAAGGGTACATTCAATCTCACTTGTATAAATAGGTTTCACCTATTCTGCCAAAACACACAAGTCTTGGTCAAGCAAAATAAAACACTATCAGCTAGCAACTTTGCAAGCTCTCTTAAAAGCTTCCATCACTAGCAAGCTTTCGCAAGCTTCTAAACTTCTGATATAAGTCGAGATACTACCTAGACAGAACTCTCTGGTCTCATCACCCTTCTTCGCTATCCTCCCCAAATCAACCCTTCTCATCCACTTTGTGACCGAAGCAAATCTGGAACGTCCATTTTCTGGGTTTAGGCCAGAGTTGTACATATTGATATCTCGAATCAAAATTGCTCACGTGCAACACATTTGTTTAAGGGTTTAAACCAGTCTCTCCACCATCGAATTTACCGAATTCGGCAGAGGCGATTTTCTCCCATAAACAATTGCAAAGCAAGCAAACCAAACAGTCGTAGGGGATCACCTGTCATAGTTGATACATATTCCTGGGATCAAATGTCATAGTTGATACATGCTCTAAGGGGTCAACTGTCATAGTTGATACATAGAAAGATGTACTACACCAGTCCCCCCTTCTTGAAAGAAACCCGCCCTCGAGTTAGATAATAAGAAAAACTTAATTATCTATATATATTGCTCTAGACTTCGAGTTGTTATCCAGGAATACGAGTTCTTTTCCTTCATGAAAAATTTATATGTAACATCTACTGGCTTACCACGATCAAATACAAAAGTCATAGCTCTAGAGTCATAAACTAAAGTAGCCAAAAAATACATCTCAAAGCATCATAAGAGTTGTGCTTAAATTTCCAACGATCGAACATAAAAGTCACGTCATCAGTGGTGGTAATGTAAAGCAAGCCAATACCTTCCTCTATGAGTACATCATATGTATCTCCCAAATTCAGAGCTACTTCTTTTAAAGCATAATCAATTGACTCGTTCCTTCCATGGTCCAAAAATTCTTCCTTGGCTTCAGTATCAACATTTTTGTTTCGAAATACTATCCACCAACCGAGTATTCTATCCTCTACATAATGTCTGGCATTAACTGTGTAGTCTAAAATTGTCATAAGAGATGATGCAAAAATAGGTGTAGAAAAGAACGTGGTATTAATAATGTCATTGAATTGTTTACTGTTAACTGGTCCAGACCCACTCATATTATACCTATTATTGTGAAGTTCTTCTTTTGGTTCCATGAAAATGAATATCCAACAAAAATAATGGTGCCGAAATTTTGAACCTCACCTTCAAATGCACATTTAATTAATTCTTCCTCCCACCGTTGCAAGTTTTCTTTAACTTCATCATGTCTTAGCTTGTTAGTTGCAGTAGCCAGCAACAATTCTTTCTCATGTATTATATTCGGCAAAATATTCAACAACGAGTGTTTAATTTCCTCTAGCCATAGCTGTCGTAGAGAGTAATAAAACTTCTCTGCCCGTAATGAATAAAATTGACTAAGGCCAAGCCCTTCTGACGCACCTCTCAATTGGAGTGCACTTGTTGATAAACTGAGATACCAAGCAAATAATATTTTACACTTAACCTTGATTTTTGACATACCTTTGCCTCTCTCGTAATAATTACCAATGTTATCCTTCAGAGATTCTCCTTGGAGAATAATTTTGTGCTTAGTTGAAACTTCATTGCATCATGTCCATTCTTATAACAAAAAGTCTTAATACACAGAAAATAAAAACAATGGGAAAACCGACAGACTCATTAAAGGGGACCCCTGCTAACATCCAAAGGGCGGGCCCCACTGGGGACCACAAATTCTTTTGAATATGTGAGAGGAGGTTTTCTTTTCGTTGTTTTTCACTCGGTCTGTTAAGAATTATTGTTCTTATAATGGGCTATTCGGTACAGGCGTAGATTTAACATACTGCTTGTAGTCAGTATTGAAACCTTCTTGATTTTCAACCTTAGACATCAGGATGATTGACTTTGTATGCGTCTTAAACAATTTTTATACCTCCACTATATCTCTTTCATAGTAATTTCCAACATTATAACCTTTGTTGCATGTCTTCTGAGATGACCAAATAAATGGAACCATAGCAACACCATACTTGCCAAGAGCATGACCAAGTAACTTATCATAAAGAACATGCATGTTTCCACTAAACAAAAGAAGTAGTTTGTTTTGTTTAATTTCAGTACCTAGCAAGTACCAGAGATAACAACTAACCTCATATGTATATACGTGCTTAATTAGGCCTTGTCTTGGGAAAGCATCACACTTTGATAAACTTCTTGTTGAGCTGAGATACTGTGCTAATGAGAAATTGCACATAATCCTTGATATATTTTGGCTCCTCTCAAAGTAAATAACAAAAGTATCCGGAAAAATAAAATCGAATTGTGCAGTTCGATGTATTTCGAAATTTGTCAACATAAAATCACCCAGTCGATGAACACACGGTGTTTGTTTGGGCTTACTCCACTTCATAGTCTCAATCCATAGGTAACGTTCAACTGACATACTTATATTATCACCATTCACATCAATTATCTGTTTCCATCTATTGACATTAATTATGTAAGTTGATATTAAACCAACCTTGGACATGAGAAAGATCAGTAGTTCATGTATCCGAAACAGTTTGCACACCACCATGGATCAAGATTTAAGAGAATAAAGGGTAACAGGGATAGGGTTTAAGTTTCGTCAGAAAATTAATTAAATCTGATTCAAGGATCAAGATTTAAGAGAATAAAGTTGATAATAAAATAAAATTGATAATAATAATAATAATATTGATAAAAAGAGATGTGTTCTAAACAAGAAGGCATAGCCTTTATATAGGTTCTACAAGAACCGACTAAAATAAAGAAAAGGAATTCTGACTAAACTAGGAAATAAAAAGGACTTGCAAAGCAAGTAAACCAAACAGTCGTAAGGGATCAACTGTCATAGTTGATACACGTTCCATGGATCAACTGCCATAGTTGATACACGCTCCAAGGGGTCAACTGTCATAGTTGATACATAGAAAGATATACTACATAAACCATCTTACGTCGCTCCCAAATATAAGGAACCGAAGTATAATCCTAAATACTTCTATGTATCCCCACCACCGCCAGCTTACATCGCTCCCAAATACGAGGAACCCAAGTATACTCCTAAGTATGTATACGCATCTCCACCACCACCAGTGTACATCGCTCCCAAACATGAGGCACCAGAGTATACTCCTAAATATGTCTACGCATCCCAACTACCACCAGTTTACGTCGCTCCAAAATACGAGGCACCAAAATATACTACAAAATACGTCTACGCATCACCACCACCAGCTGCTTACGTCGCTCCATAATACGAGGCACCAAAGTATATTCCAAAATACATCTATGCATCACCACCACCACCACCAGCTTACGTCACTCCCAAGTACGGAGCACAAAAATACACTCCTAAATACGTCTACGTTTCTCCACCGCCACCATCTTCCGTCGCTCCCAAGTACGAAGCTCCAAATAATAATCCTAAATATGTTTATGCATCTCCACCACCACCAGCTTACGTCGCACCCGTTGTTTACCCATCGCCATCGCCGCCACCACCAGCTTACATCGCACCCGTTGTTTACCCAACCTCATCGCCGCCACCACCTACTTACGTCACACCTGTCGTTTACTCATCGCCATCACCTCCGCAACCAGCTTACGTCGCACTTGTTTTTCCCATTGCCATCACCACTACCTCCAACATACGTCGCTCCAGTAGTTTACCAATCTCCGTCACCACCACCACCAACATATGTTGCTCCCAAGTATGTCTACCCATCTGTACCTGCGTACGTCGCTCCCAAATACCTTTTACCAAAATATATTCTTAAATATGTTTACCCAACAGTACCAGCTTACGTCGCTCCCAAATACCTATCACCAAAGTATATTCCTAAGATTGTCTGCCCATCACCACCAACCTACGTTCCACCCAAATACGAGTCACCAAAGTATACTCCCAAATATAACTACCCATCACCCCTATCACCAGCTTACGTCGCTCCCAAATACCCATCACCAAAATATACTCCTAAAATTTACCTACCCATCCCCACCACCACCAGCAACTTACTATTAAAAACCTTCAATAAATATTTTCGTGATGCTTTTACTCGTCCTACTAACAGCACCACGCATCTAAGAACGTTCATTCCACTCCGTTGTGTGTAACACATATATCTGGCATTAATTTTCCCCTACCAATGAATACCTATATCTTTTGGCCACTATACTACAGATAGGAGATGCACTAGGGAAAAATTGAACTATATTCAAAGAAACCGGTAAAATGTAAAGAAAACATGTCCAAATTATCACAGGCAAAGATGTTTGTCCACAAGGGAAGATCCATGGGGTAGCACATTAAGCAGAGTTGCTATATTGGTTTACGTTTGATAAATTTAGGCAGCAGAGTTACCTAAAACATTGGTTGCTACCAAATTCACCAACACACAATACTGCAAAACTCAGGCCAATTGGTACCTTCAGAAAAGAAATCATGTTTAGCTTCTGTTTGTAGGTGAAAATGGTTTCTGCTGATTTCGGTAATTGCAGGTATGAAAGTGAGAAAGAATTTAAACCCTAAATAATGTACTATAAGGGAGTACTTTAGATTCGAGAGATCAATATGTACAAGTCCGTCCTAAACCAAAAAATGGCCATTCTAGACTTGCTTCAGTCACAAAGTGGAGGAGAAGGGTTGGTTTAGGGAAGGAAGCGAAGAGAGTGTTGAGACCAAAATAATTCTGGAAGAGTAGTACTTGACTTATATCAGAAGGTGAAATCTTTGAGAAAGCTAACAAGAGTTTCCTTTCTGAGTGTGGTATTTTTCCCTGACCAAAAACTTGTTGTCTCTGGTGGACATAGGTAAGCCTATTTATACAAGTCGAAAAAGAAACGTACTCTGTCCTCATAAGAAAAGAAAAAGATGAGTTAAATGGGAAGACGTGGTAACGCATGGTATTGATGGAATTTATATTCCATGATGAAAAAGCGTTTCATCGTTGCTTCTTGCGTTTACTAACCGTATTATTCTTATTACACTATCTTGAAACGGGCATTTGTGTATGCCGCATGCTGTAAACCACCAAAACAATACCCTAATGAGCATCCCCCAGTTTGTGTTGATATCTGGAATGTTTTTGGAAAACATGTAGCACGTTGTTATGGCTTGGAAATTCAATCTCGGGAAACTTGCTAGCCTAGTGACCTTCGACGGTCGAGATTTTGCATCTTGAGAGGAGGGGCAAACGTTGATCATTGCACGCCTTTGTTTTGGTAGCCACGCAGTGAGGGCCATCATGGTGGCGCGTCTATGTTGGCATGGCATGGTTTGGCATGGCCAAACTTAGGTTTTCGGGCCAAAGGTTACCATGTGTCGTCTGGTAACCTTGGATGGCTAGGATTTGCTCCGGTAATTGAAGGGTAACCGTTGATTATTGCACGCCTTCGTTCGATGGTCGTATAGGGAAGGAAAATAGGGTGGTGCAGCTAGGTTAGGCTTGTCATGTGGGGCCAAGGGTTTTCCATGGGCGTATGGCGTGGTTAAGGCTAAGGTAAGGGTGTTTGGCTTGGCATGATGTGACTAGCATGGCTAGGGCCAAGGCAAAGTGTGTTTGGCATGGCGCGGCTAGCTTGGGCTAGGTTTGGTTTGGCTCCGCATGTGGGGCCAAGAGTTTTCCATAGGCGCATGGCATGTCTAGAGCCAAAGCAAGGGCGTTTGGCTTAGCATGATGTGACTAGCATGGCTAGGACCAAGGCAAAGTATGTTTGGCATGACGTGGCTAGCTTGGTCTAGGTTTGGTTTGGCTTGGCATGTGGGGCCAAGGGTTTGCCATAGGCGCATTGTGTGGCTAGGGCCAAGGAAAGGGCGTTTGTCTTGGCATGATATGACTAGCGTAGCTAGTGCCAAGGAAGAGTGCGTTTGGCATAGTGCGGCTATCTTGGGATAGGTGCGATTTGGCTTGGAATGTGGGGCCAAGGGTTCTCCTTGGGCGTAGATAGCTTTGGCTAGGTGCGATTTTGGCTTGGCATGTAAGGCCAAGGGTTTGCCATGGGTGTATAGCGTGGTTATCTTGGGCTAGGCGCGTGACCAAGCTAGGGTTTTTGGGGCAAAGTTCGTTTGGTAACCTTAGACGGCCAAGATTTGCTCCTGAGATTGAAGGGAAACCGTTGATTATTGCACACCTATGTTTTGATAGCCGCGTAGTGAAGTCCAGTATGGTGGCGCGACATGGGGCCATGGAGAGGTGCGTTCGGAATTGCGCGGTAGGTGTGTCTGGCATGACTTTCCATTGGCACGGAGGTGCGGCTAGCATGGTTGGCATGTTTTGGCGCGGTTGGTGTGGATGGCATGATTTGCCATTGGCACAGAGGTGCGTCTAGCTTGGTTCGCATGATTTGGAGCGGTTGGTGTGGCTGGGATGATTTGCCATTGGCACAGAAGTACAACTAGCATGGGTGGCATGCTTTGGCGCGGTCGGTGTGGCTGGCATGATTTTCCATTGGCACAGAGGTGCGGCTAGCATGGTTGGCATGCTTTGGCGCGATCAGTGTAGATGGCATGTTTTTTCATTGGCACAGAGGTGCGGATAGCATGGTTGGCATGCTTTGGCGCGGTCGGTGTGGCTGGCATGATTTTACATTGGCACAGAGGTGCGGCTAGCATGGTTGGCATGCTTTGGCGCGGTCGGTGTGGCTGGCATGATTTGTCATTGGCACAGAGGTGCGGCTAGCATGGTTGGAATTCTTTGGCATGGTTGGCATGATTTTCCATTGGCACAGAGGTGCGGCTAGCATGGTTGGCATGCTTTGGCGTGGTTGGTGTGGCTTGCATGATTTGCCATTGGCACGAGTGGGAATTAGGGTTTGGCTTGTCGTAACCCTAATTAGAGAAAGATACCCCGATAATTATTTAGGGATACATTAAAGGTTTCAGTAAATGTTCCTAGTAAATGCTCGTTACTTTAAATGTTGTGACATCACTGTCTGCTAGGGTTTAGTGTTTTACGGTTTTAACCCTAAGCTAAAAACCACCATCAAAATTAAGTCCCTTGCTTAGCTCGGAACAGGTGCCTTGTTGTGAGGTAAGCATATGATGGTGACAGACAAGGACGAAATCGAGGTGTAAATTAATGTAAAGATGGTCAGGAGAATCCGACTAACATTTTTGAGTGGTAAAGGGAGTTTTGGTTCCCGTGTTGGCGGCCCTGCGTAAGTTGTACTGGGAATGCAGACTGTGGAGTGGTGAGACGAAAGTTACCATCTTTGTCTGGTCGTACATCTCCAAGTCAAAGGGGGTGCGGCCTGGAAGGCGACACAAATTGACGGCTTGGGTCGAGGGTCCAAGAGGTGGCGTGGTCTTGGTAAGGAAGACACGCGTTGATGATAGGGTCGTGTCAGTGGAGAGAAAACTTGGGTGGGAGGGCCGCGGAAATGGCATGTTGGAACGTGCAAGGATGGATAGGTGTTGCAGTACTTCAAGTGACGCATAATGATGACGCGTTACAGAGTTGCAGGCCAAGTCAGTGTTCAGCCGTAATGGCGCATTGCGAAGCCATAATAGCGGTATACTGTATAGACTGTCAAGTGTCAATAATGGCATAACCCTATAGGGCCAATGAAGCGCAAGAGTGGCGCTATATTGTTAATACATTTGGATAAGGAATGAAGCTTATTGTCCGACACAATAAGGCTTCATTGAGGAAAGGCAAGACATGGCCAAAGTTGACAGATGCAACATGCGATGTTGGCATCGATGCATATCCATGGAATTGAGTTGGCCCAAACTCAAGGATGATGCAAGAAAAGTGGAATAGACTAAGAGTTTGTCTATGCATTGGTTCAAGGCAGGGCCAAAGTCTGAACAGTGCAAACAAGTTGGTAATGCAAGAGTTGCATTGTTATTGTCAAGCTAATTGGCGAAGTGAAGCATATATGACGCACAAGTAACTAGAGTGAGCTTAAGGAGTTGGCCTCGATGATGGAAGCTTAAGAATTGTCCATGCATGAGTTTAGAGTAATAATCATGTAGGGCCAAGAGAGTTGAACGTTTGATCAAGGCAGAATCCAGTATGGCGCAACAAGTGGTGCAATACGGCTCAAGTTACGGTTACAAGTTGGTTATGAGCTTTACAAGCATGCCAATGATGTGAGACGAAGGAGAACGGTTATAGGAGAAGTTATAACCATGTGGGAGTGTTTCTAACCACCAAGAACAGATATGTCATCTGTTGGCTTGACAACACAAAAGGTGGCGGTTGAAAAGTAAGCTGGCGGTTATAGAAACTACCTGATGGGACACATGGCTGTCCCATGCGTGTGCAAGTGTTGTGCACGGTTTTGGCTATTGTAACCACTGTATAAATAGTCCTAAGGAGTAGGAAAATCAGTAGGCTACATAGGATAGAGTTAGTCTCATGTTTGGGAGAGTTAGGCATTCACCAAGAGGGTGAATGGCCTGTTTTTGGTCCATGTGATGGACGAGTTTTGTAATCTTCCTTTGATACAATAAAATGGGTTAATTGTGTCATGTATTTGTGTTCATTGTGTTGCTGGTTTGTGTGAGAATTGTTGAAGTGCATGGAATAAACTCTTATGCTTATGGGGGCATGAAGAGTTAGAGAGAAAGAAGAAAAGACTTCCGTTGCGTATTGCCTTATGAGTGAAGGCAGATGCATACTTTGATGCAAGTGTGCAAGGCTGAGTACTTGTGGGTGAAGTTGATTCACTGAACCACATAGTATTTCCGGTCATGTCCCGTGAAAATTTTAGGCGATTAAATGGGCATGTGACAAGCTGGTATCAGAGCTGTGTTTGGGGACACAGTTGCTGATTTTTCTCTTTTTACTCAAGTTGGTGTCATTTGTTTGTCAAATTCAGTTGTGAATTGTTTGGGTTTCTCTAGTATGGAGACTAGAAGAAGTTGGTCTTGTGTGGAAAGATCAATTGGAATGAACTTGAAGCTTGAAGTAGCAGCAGGCCATGAAATTTTATGACAAAGGTGTCAAAATTCCTACCCAAAGTGTTAGACGAACGTGCAAGAATCATTGGAAACCGGGTTTTCAAGTGTTGTCATGACAAAACTAAGGAGTATGCTGACTTCTATGGTGCAAGTCAGGTGTTAAAGTCCATGTTTATCACAAGTATTCGAAGATAATGCATTAGGAATGCATAATTTTGTAGTGTTATCAGTAACAAGTACATTACAAAAGGTAATGGGAATTTTAGGGGAAATTCCGGAATACAAAGAAGTTAATGGCCTTTGCAGTGGCAAAGAAGATGAAGAACATGTATATGCGATATATTTAAGGTGTTTTCATCGTATCCAGTTGGTTGGAAGATTAAAGCTATCTCTCTCGAGTGAATATACCTTGGTGGTAATGCGAAGTCTGGTTGCGAACCAGCATGTTTGTGGAAATGTGATGCCATGAAGGAAGAATTGGATGGACAATTCTTATCTAGCATAAATCTTATTGAAAGGCTGAAGACAGAAGCGCAAGTTAGGGGAAAACCGATACACCACGGTCTTGCGTTTGCAAAGAGTTCTTCGTTGATGCTAGACGAGCACAAGGAGTGTTCTTGCACCTGGTTTATGAGTGGGATCAATATTCTTGGACAAGGGTGTCCAAAGACCTGCAATTGATCATAACCACAAGCGGATGTTCTTGTCAACTGCAAATCAACAATTGTTGCTACTCAAGTTGATTTTGGCGGAGGGGAAAGACAAGAGTTGCCAGATGTGCATGGGCAGTAAAAATGAGTTCCAAGTTTGAAGAAGAACGTGGCATTCTTGATTCATGGAACGTAGGCAGTGGAGCCTCATTTGCAAGGATTGTGCCTTGTTAATATTGTCTAAGATAATTATCTGCAGAAGTCATTGAGTGATATGACTTGCTGAGATCTATGGTGATGCTCATAATCACCAAGTTAAGTCCGTTCGAGTTGTTCAAAGGTGCACAAGTTTGTGTCAAGAATTGAGTGCTAATTGACATAGCATGTATGCAGCAGTAGCATGCGTCAAATGAGATTTGGGCATGGCCAAGATGTATGATTCGGTTGGAAATGCAAAATTAGGCGACTCGTAGATGCATGGAAAAAGAAGGACAAAGTAGTGGTGATGCATAAGAATGACATGAGGTCATTTTTGAAGAAATCTTCATGAAAGCTAAAGAAAAATGATGGCATCAGTCTAAAAGGAGTATTCAACTAAGTTTCAATTATATTATGCTTCGTTATGGGAGTCTCATAAGAACGTTGATAGTTGGAAGAATACATGTGGCAAAGTGAATTGCTACATTGGGGACAATAGTTGTTGTCTCGCTTCCTTTGTTGCTTAGAAGCAAAGTTGAAGTCAGTATTGCAAGGCTTGTTAGGTCTTACAAGTTGCAATCAGTTGGCGTGAGTATTTGCTCAAGTTTGAGTATAGTTTCAGTTTGGGTCGAGTGGACCTTGGTGTTGGAATGAAGTCTATCTATGTAAGGTAGTAGTGAATGAGGGTATTTGAAGTGAAAGGTCTTGCCTCTTTCGTTCAAAGTAAAGCTAATTCGCGTGGAAGATGCTACATAGTATATTAAGCCAAAATATACAATAGAAGACGCTGAAAGTGAAAGAAGCAAATAGAGGAGTTGGTGGCATAGTCGAGTTTGCTGTTGAGAGTTATGTGGAAGTGCGACGGCATATGGCAGCGATATCATGGAGTAACGCAGCAAGAATGAAGATGTAAGTCCATCAAGTAAATGAGTTAAGAGTAACTCATTGTTAGGAAGAACATGATGTTGTTTTTCCGCCACATTAAAGCGTAGCAGTTTGAAAGAGCAAGTGATGCTTATAGTGCTAGTTTCAAAGGCACGTGAAGAGGAACCTTGGCTCGGTGGTAGAGTTGGTCTAATGTTAGGGGTATCCTAAGTCATGGCTAATGTCATGCATTTTCAGTCGAGTTTGCAAAAGAGTGTTGCAACATGATTGAAGAACTCTTAGTCTACAGTAAAGCCTGTTGAATTGCAAGAGTGCAATGTCAGTCGGAGTTGAAGGCAAGTAAACTAAGTTATACATATCACCCAGATATGTTGGCTATTTGAAGTGTACACTTAGGCACGAAATGGCTTGAAAGAAAAATTTGTGCTGATGCAAGGGCATAGCAACAGATTGTAAGTGGCATTTGGGTGTTGAGATGCGAATGAAGTAGAGATTGAAGCATAGTTGACGATGCGACAATGAAGCTGGAATTCATAGGCTCAATAGCAAAGCAAACAAGCTAAGTGGTGGCATAAAATACTAGGCAGAGAATTTTTGGCAAGGTTAAAGGCCAAACAAAGTTTGCTGATTTCTAAGAAGGGCTTAGAAACGTACAAGGCCAAAGAAAAAGTATAACGAGTATACTTTGTTGCGTTCAAGGAGGGCGTTGAACGGATTAGGTGGGGGAGGTCTGTTGCAGTGCTGCAAGTGACGCATAATGATGACGCGTTACAGAGTTGCAGGCCAAGTCAGTGTTCAGCCGTAATGGCGCATTGTGAAGCCATAATAGCGGTATACTGTACAGACTGTCAAGTGTCAAGAATGGCATAACCCTACAGGGCCAATGAAGAGCAAGAGTGGAGCTACATTTTTAATACATTTGGCTAAGGAATTAAGCTTATTGGCCGACACAATAAGGCTTCATTGAGGAAAGGCAAGACATGTCCAAAGTTGACAGATGCAACATGCGATGTTGGCATCGATGCATATCCATGGAATTGAGTTCGCCCAAACTCAAGGATGATGTAAGAAGAGTGGAATAGACTAAGAGTTAGTCTATGCATTGGTTCAAGGCAGGGCCAAAGTCTGAACAGTGCAAACAAGTTTGTAATGCAAGAGTTGCATTGCTATTGTCAAGCTAATTGGCGAAGTGAAGCATATATGACGCACAAGTAACTAGAGTGAGCTTAAGGAGTTGGCCTCGATGATGGAAGCTTAAGAATTTTCCATGCATGAGTTTAGAGTAATAAGCATGTAGGTCCAAGAGAGTTGAACGTTGGATCAAGGCAGAATCCAGTATGGCGCAACAAGTGGTGCAATACGGCTCAAGTGACGGTTACAAGTTGGTTATGAGCTTTACAAGCATGCCAATGATGTGAGATGAAGGATAACGGTTATAGGAGAAGTTATAACCGTGTGGGAGTGTTTCTAACCACCAAGAACAGATGTGGCATCTGTTGGCTTGACAACACAAAAGGTGGCGATTGAAAAGTAAGCTGGCGGTTATAGAAACTACCTGATGGGACACATGGCTGTCCCATGCGTGTGCAAGTGTTGTGCACGGGTTTTGCCATTGTAACCACTGTATAAATAGTCCTAAGGAGTAATAAAATCAGTAGGCTACATAGGAGAGAGTTATTCTCATGTTTGGGAGAGTTAGGCATTCACCAAGAGGGTGAATGGCCTGTTTTTGGTCCATGTGATGGACGAGTTTTGTAATCTTCCTTTGATACAATAAAATGGGTTAATTGTGTCATGTCTTTGTGTTCATTGTGTTGCTGGTTTGTGTGAGAATTGTTGAAGTGCATGGCAGAACCTCTTATGCTTATGGGGGCATGAAGAGTTAGAGAGAAATAATAAAAGACTTCCATTGCTTATTTCCTTATGAGTGAAGGCAGATGCATACTTTGATGAAAGTGTGCAAGGCTGAGTACTTGTGGGTGAAGTTGATTCACTGAACCACATAGTATTGCCGGTCATGTCCCGTGAAAATTTTAGGCGATTAAATGGGCATGTGACACTAGGCGTGGTGGAGCAGCGGCAATGGAGCGAATGGCTTGTCCCGGCATGACTGTGACAAGGCGCGGTTTGGTGGGGTGAGACGTGCACAGGTGACTTGTAGCGGTGAGGATGAGACATGGCATAGATTGCTTGGTGATTTATCTTCAAGGGCTTGGTTTCCTCTTTCCTTATTTCACTCGACCAGGAAGTTCTTCTTCTCTTCAACCCAAAACGTTACGCCCGTAAAAAGAGGAAAAGCGTTACTCTTTCTGCTTTGGTTATGTTGCCGGTTTTGCTTCCAAAGCTTAGCGTTAGTGGTGGAAAAGGAAAACACGATCTAGTGTGCCTCGAGCACGTTCTTCCACGCTTTCTCACGAACCATAATTATTTCTCACAACCATGCATGAGGTTTAATTAGGATCATATATCATTCCTTAACTCATGGCCGGTATAAAATCTTTCCATTTTGAAGTTGCGTCATCTTGCTATACATAAAAGATGATCTTGAACTCTACATTCGCGTAGTTCGTCTTCATACATCCTCTTTACATGTATCGCATCGCGTTTCCTTCTTCTTATTTTTTTTTTACCCTCTTTCTTATGTGTGCATGGATAGGATGGAACTTGACCATTTTCCTTGTTCTTTGTAGTGTACTATAGGACCCTCCAGGGATATCCATGTCTTTAATTCTTCGGAGAAGGACTTCAGGACTGGCGGAAACCGCTCCTCTTCTCAAGAAGAAAAATTATCTAGAGTCGAATCTTTGTTCCATGAAGCTGGTGAAATCATCAAGGACCTCCCTTCCATCTACCTCCATGAAGTGAAGTCGTGTGTTCAGACTTTCTTGGGTTCGGTGAACATGGAGGAGGGACGATAAAATGAGGAAGAACCTTGGCATGTTGAGAAGTTCCAGTGCGGAAAAACCTTTCCTGGATCCAGTTATAGGGAGGATCGAACTGTTTCTAGGTCGGAGCAACAGAAAATCGAGCATGTGAAGCTTTTGAAGGCAAGCGCCATGGTTCTCGATTTCGATGTGGATGAATCAAAAAAATCTTCTTCGAAGGGTCAATAAGAAAACCCTCGAGGAAGCGTCTGACGGGACCGAAGTAGCCTTTGGAGTTGACGCCAGAGGTGTCGTTGGAAATATTGGAGGGGTTATGGTGGCGTATGCTGAATCGGTCGTCGAAGCAGACATTGTTGTTGTTGTGGTTGCTTCGGGATGGGATGTTTAGGTTGCTGCTGCTAACACCATTGAATAGAATCTTTGTTGCCCGAGAGATTATTGGGGGAAGTGCTTGAAGATAGCCTTGACCAAGGGGACTCATGCTGCATCCTTCGATGGATAGTTCCTCAATTTTGTTATTCATGTTAGTTGCTTAGTTCCCCTGATGAAAACTCATATTTGCCTTCTTCTACATCAGTCAACATTTCGCTTTATGTGATTTTTTTTGAATGATTTGAATGAGGTATTACTGGTTGTGGTATGATGGCTTTGCAGTGGTTTTCGGGTTAGTTTGATGTATTTCTCTGATATCTGGAGAACTCGTTTGGAAAGAGATGTATTTATACTCTCTCTTTTTTTTGACGAAAAAAGAAAATCCAAGGAATAATACAAACAGTGTATTCATCTTGGGGAAATACAACTACTAAGAAGAATTGTTAAAGGAAATATTAAAGGGAGACTGACTGTAAAAGTATAGCATTTAGGGATTGGAGGCCTTGAGCCATCGCGAGTGAACTATCACGCATTCAGGTGTGTCTGTGTTTATGAGTTGCAATATCCTCCTAAAAGGATGTTCGCCACTAGATACAGCTCGTCTTCTCTTCCATTGGGCGAATCAATTTGAATAGCCATTTTTACCGTCATCTCCCCAACTTGAAACGAGTTTACCTTAACCACTATATTTCCGATTGAAAACGGGTTCAGGCGTCATGCGACCGTTTGAGTTTTAGCTTCATTGGTTTCTATGGAAGTTTCTAAGCTTTTTGCAAAGTGTTCAAATGGCCCAGCACCCCATTCACATTTGTTGACAGCGTCCGTGCCAGTAATCGCGCCGAGTCCCCATGACGGAATAGGTGAAGGAATGACTGGTTGTATAGGAGGTCGCTCAGTCAGACTTACTTTCATTTGAAACCCATGAGCTAGCGCCAACAGGTCTTCTCCAGACGTCTGGGTTCCTTTGATAGATCATCGATGCGATAGCCAATGGGATGATTTGTTGGAAATTCCTTCGGGCGTGGACGTCGGTAGAGGGTGCACATATAATTTCGCTTTGTTGTCGAGTACCCATAAGTGCCCCAATATCATGTCGTGACCTAGTTCTTTGACAATGTGGAATTTTCTGTGCATTATAGCGTCTCCCACCTTAATCTCGAGGTTGATGTATCCATGCGCGTTCAAAGCTTCTCCTCTCAGGTTCTTAATCACATACGGGGAAGGGGTAGCGTCTTATTTTATAAATCCCGCAGCCTTTAGTGTCTTGAAAGTAATGATGTTGAGGTCAGAGGCCGCGTCGATGAACGTGTTGTCAAATTCAATACCTCCTAAATGGGACGTGGTCAGCAGTCCCAGTTCTCCCCTTTGGTTCCGCTCGTTTTGAAAGCTTGGGCCCCTGGTGTGTTTTCCGAGGAGAGAAAAAGTCGTTTGTCGGATACAATGCGATTGAGAGCTGCGAAAATATCTTGGTATTACACCTTGGAAAGATAGATAATTTCGCATACATGTTGCATCATGGATTGTATAGTATCGTGCACGGAGTCCCCAGAGAACCTAAAGTTTCTTATTGGAAGTGGGTCTCGATGTACTCCCTCGTCTCCTAGTTAGATCTCTCCCGCTTCTATATTTTCTTTGAAAATATGCTTTAGTCTGTTGCAATCATTGGTCGGGTGGTGAACGAATCTGTGGTAATAGCAGTACTTGGGGTTTTCCATCTCAGCCTCAGTTGGTGGACGTCTGGGAGGTGGTAGTCTGATAATATCATCTTGAATACATTCTTCTAGGAGGTCAATCACCTCCTCGATGGGAAACGGGAAATCGAAGGTATTTCCTTCGGTTTCATGATGATTCATGGGAGTTTTAGTGGCGGTCTTCCGTGTCGGGGTTTCCCGTCCAAGTTTTCTAGAAAGTAGCGGTAAATTTGATGCACTTCACCAGTTTTCGTTTTGGGTCACTATGCGCCTTTAAAATCATATATTATCCAGTTACTTTGTTTTCAAATAAATACTTCATGTTTTCGCTGGGGGCCTATAGTTGGGGCCTTCCTTTTTCCTCTTTCGTTCACTATGTTCACAGAAGATGAGCCGACATTAAATTGCTTTCCGGTGAGGCGTCTATTCCCGCGAGCTTCACGCGTGTCTTCGGTTCGAGTTGGCATAGTTCTTTCCAGTAATGCTGGTGTTGTCGTTGCGGATCGTCTAGCGGCTTCATGGAGTTCGGAGAATGTTTGGAAGCACAAGTTTTCTAGAAAGGCGCGGTAAATAGGAACATACCATTGATGCACGCATTCACCAGCTGTTTCTCAGTCACGTTTGGGTCGTGACAGTCGATCGCTTGAACCCTGAACCTTTTGACAAAATCATTCGGATGTTCGTTATCCCACTGGTACATTCTTCCGAGGTCTGAGAAAGTAACTTGTTCGGACACGAAGAAGTACTTCCTGTAAAACGCGGTAACCATGCTACTCCAGTTGGGAATACAGTTCGACGGGATGTTTTTGTACCATGTATACGCCCTTCCGGTAAGTGATTTTGAGAACTCCCTCAGACGGAGAACTTGATTATATTCATGTTCACCTAGGTATTCCAAGAAACGGGAGACATGCTCATGTGCATTCTCGGTACCATCGTACATGGTGAACTGAGAAGAGGAGTACCCCCTTGGAAGAGGGATTCTTTGCATTTCTGATGGGTAAGGGGGCTGGTGTTGAGCATGTCCAGTTCATCATTATTGATTTGGTTGCAGAGAAGTTGCTCCATATCTGCTCGCGTGACGAAGTTGGACGGCTTATTTCTTTCCAATGGGATTTTAGCGCGAATTTCCTCGTCCGCGGAGGCGTGCTCCGCCGAGGTGCTAGCGTCAGGGTTGTTGGAGGAATTTCTAAGCGGCTCTGGAGGATGCGACTCACGTGGTAGCCGCTATGTCAAGGTATTGAGAAAGACGAGTACCTCCTTCTGTGTTGAAGCCATATCCGTATGAGCTCTGGCAAGTATTTCCTGTCGTTCCATCAAATCAGCGATGGTGACATAAGGACGGCTTCCTCTGGTACCTCCAGTCTCTCGTCCCATAGGTGGGTTAGTTGGAACCTTAGTTGTGGTTGGAGGTGCCATGCTATACGAAACATTAGGAGCTGCAGCGGCGGCTCTGGCCATTATGACTGGTGGCGTAACGCCCGAAGAGGTGTTTCCGTTGAGGAGGCGGCGGCTCTGTCCCTGGTGATTGGAGGTGTTACGCTTGAGGGAGTGCATTCGGAGTTACTGTAGTCAGTATGTGATGTAACGACGTTATTAGGAGAGACGTTAATATTAGGGACGTGCTCTGTGCTGGTATTTTCGGCAGTCGCACCAGACCTGAGTTCCACCATATTAGGATTGATGTTTGGGAAACAAAATCAGGAGTTGGAGTTGATATTGTAACCGATATATCAATCCTCCCGCTGTGGTCGCCAATTGTTTGTAGGTGAAAATGATTTCTTCCCATTTCGGTAATTATAGGTGTGAAAGTGAGAAATAATTTAAACCCTAAACAATGTACTACAAGGGGGTACTTTACATTCGAGAGATCAATCTTTACAAGTCCTTTCTAAACCAAGAAATGGCCGTTCCAGACTTGCTTCGGTCCCAAAGTGGAGGAGAAGGGTTGGTTTAATGAGGGAAGCAAAGAGAGTGTTGATACCAGAATAATTCTGGAAGAGTAGTACTTGACTTGTAACAGAAGTTGAAAGCTTTGAGAAAGCTAACAAGAGTTTCCTTTCTGAGTGTGGTATTTTTCCCTGACCTAAAACCTGTTGTCTCTGGTGGAAATAGGTAAGACTATTTATACAAGTCCAAAAAGAAACGTACTCTTGCCTCATAAGAAAAGAAAACAGATGAGTTAAATGGGAAGAGGTGATAACGCCTGGTATTGATGGAATTGATGTTCCATAATGAAAGAGTGTTTCTGTAGGACCAGAATATCGCCAGATCGATATTCTCATGATAGAAACGACACTTCTGCGAGGAACCAAACATTTCTATAATTATTAACAACACTTTGACGAGAACGTCGCAAGATTCTTCAATGAAATTTGGCGAGTGTCACAAAAGAACAACATAATGGTTGACGACTGAAGATATATGAGAAGAATAAGTCTGCTCCACGATGATTATAAAGTTGGCGATGGTGAAGACTAAAGTTATGACGGTGAAATCGCAGAGTAGATCCGAATTAAGGGGAAATCTTAGCTGTCTTCCACTATGTATTTTCCTATATAAAGGTCCCGACTAAATCCCGAAGGGGATGATGTACTTTTGAGAGTTGAGAGAGTTTTTGAGGAGAGAGAAACTCCAGAAAGAAAAGTTGTACTTCTGAGTTTTGATATTTCTTGTAAATCTTCCTGAAAGTGAATTAATAAAATTGTTGTTGTTCATCCACAATTATTATTTAATTTTCATAGATTCTTGACAAGGGTATAGTGTGGGAAATCCTGCAACTACATTTTGGCGCCCGAAACAGGGAATGAATCATTGAAAAACATAGAAAAGATAAAGTAAAAGAGGAGAAGTATTAAAGATTAGGAAGAAAATTGAGCAAGTCGGTGGAAATAGTTGAAGAAAAAGATGATCAAAACCAAAGAGAATTGTAAGAAATTGAAGGATGATGTAATAACAAAAGAAGTGATTAATAGATTTCATGAAAATATCAAGGGAAGGATACACAAACGGTATTTTTAAGGAAGAAAGATTATGACGGTGGAGAAAATATCACCGTTAAAAGATTGTGAAAAGCAAAAAATCACATTTACAGCAGCAGAAGTGTTGGAGGAAAATTTGAGTCATACATCTCCTTTGGTGATTACAGTATATACTATCCTAATAATAAGAGAACAATCAGTAAAATCTGAAGAAGAATGGGATGTGAATAGAACTTTGGTGGATGCAGGAAGTTCTGTTGATATAATATTTTATCATACTTTTAAAAGGATGGGGTACAGGGATGAAGAAATGTCTCGTTCATCATATCATATTCATGGATTTGGAAAATCTTTGACCAAACCTAAAGGAGAGATAGTGGTACGAATTCTGTTAGGAGAGATTGAAACGCGAGTAACACTATGTGTGGTGGATGTAGAATCACCATATAACATGATGTTAGGAAGACCATGGATACATGCAATCAAGGCTGTGGCGTCGACATTACATCAATGTATTAAATTTCTTATGCCTAGTGGAATTGGAGAAATTAGAGGAGATATGAATTTCGCGAGATTGTGCTACCAAATTGAAGTAAGATATTGTGAAGAACGTCCAAAGCTGCGAAAATCTCGCAGAAAAGTGAACAGGGAAGCAAAGAAAGAAGAGGAATTTAAAATTTACATAATAAGGGAAAAAGAATGAAAAGGGATACCAAGTGAGGTTTCGCGAGAAGGAGATGAATTCGTGAGAGAAATGAAAGCTCCAACACTAATGGGAGAACCTGAAGCTAGTTACACCGCAGCAGAGCCAACAAAGAAAATAAATATTGGAAGTGAAGAATAGCCTAAAATACTGAAAATTGGGACTAAAATGGAGGAAGATGAATAAGAAAGAACTATAAGTCTCTTGCGAGAATACAAAGACATCTTCGCGTGGAATATAGATGAGATGCCAGGGATAGATCCTTCAGTAGCATGTCATAAACTAGAGATCAACAAAGAAGTGAGACCATTTAAACAAAGAATAAGAAAAATTGCAACAATATATCATTCTCAAATAGAATAAGAACTACAGAAAATGCTTGATGCAGGAATTATAAGGCAAGCAAAATATCCAGATTGGATTGCAAATACGGTGGTGGTCCCAAAGATAAATAAAGGAATAAGAATTTGCATAGACTTTACTGATTTAAACAAAGCTTGTCCTAAAGATAGTTTTCTATTACCAAATATTCCACAAATGGTTGAATCAGCAGCGGGAAATGATAGAATATCTTCATTAGACGGATATAAAGGATATAATCAAATTCCCCTCGCAGAAGAAGATCAAGAGCATACAGCATTTTTTGCTCCAAGAGGATTATATTGTTATACAAAGATACCTTTTGGCTTACGAAATGCTGGAGCAACATACCAAAGAATGGTGGAGAAGGTGTTCGCAAAGTGGATACATAAAACATTAGAAGTGTACGTGGATGATATGTTGATTAAAAGCAAAGAATCTAAAAATCATGTACAGGATTTGAAAGAGATTTTCGATCAGATGCGGCAATTTAACATAAAAGTGAACCCAGAAAAGTGTACTTTTGGAGTAGCTTCAGGGAAATTTTTGGGTTATATTGTATCAAAGGAAGGAATACAAGTTGATCCAGAAAAAGTACAAGCAGTTCGCGATATGCCAACACCAGCGATAGTTAAAGATGTGCAAAAACTGAATGGACTTTTAGCCTCGCTGGGAAGATTTATTTCGCGATCTACAGACAAGTGCAAGCATTTTTTCGATATACTCAAGAAGGGAACAAAATTTAAATGGACAGATGAATGTGAAAAAGCTTTTCAAGGAATTAAAGAACAACTGATGAACATATCTATTTTATAAAAGGCTGAACCAGGAGAAGAACTATTGATCTATCTTGCGACAACCACATACACGCTAAGTGCCGTATTACTGCGAGTGGATGCGGGGGTGGAGAAGCCAATTTATTATATCAGTAAAACATTTAATTCAGCAGAGAGAAATTATTCAAAGATTGAGAAACTAATTCTAGCATTGGTACACGCAACTTTTAAGCTTCGAATGTACTTCCAAGCGCATAAGGTCAAAGTGTTAACGAGAGTGCCGATTGAATCAGTGATGAAAAATTCAAAAAGATCAGGAAGAGTTGAGAGATGGAATGCGCAAGTAGGGAACTTTGATATTCAATATGAAATTCTATCCTCGCCAAAATCACAAGTTATCGCAGATTTCTTAGCTGAATTTCCTTTAGAAGATGACGAAGTTGTAGAAGAAATGATGGATATAGAAGAAGAACATGGAGACCCAAAAGAGTTATTAACAGAACCTGAAAGATGGGAAATATTAGTGGATGGATCGTCAAATGGATAGGGAAATGGGATTGGAGTTGTTTTCATTTCACCAGAAGGAGAAAAAACAGCTTTTTCATTTAGATTAGAATTTGCATCCACTAAAAATGAGACAGAATATGAAGCTGTAATCCATGCATTAAAGTTTGCGATATAAATGAAGTTGGAAAATGCTAGAATCTCCAGCGATTCACAATTGGTTATTCTCCATATAAAGGGAGAGTATACCACAAATGAACCATCTTTGAAGAAGTACAAAAAACTTGTTGAAGAATTGTCTGCGAGAATTCCAAAAATAAAATGGAGACACATATCAAGGAAAGATAATAGGCTTGAAGATGCTTTTGCTTTCATATCAAGTATGATGATGAACCCACTTGCGAGATGCATAAAAATTCAAACACTTTTACAACCGGCAATAAATAAAGAAGAAGAAGAGGTAGGTGTAATGATGGTAGAATCTGGCGAGAAAGAAATAGGGAATAATGCTACGGATTGGCGAGCAGATCTTCATGCTTATTTGGCGAGAGGAGAAATCTCCAGAAATCGATTAGAAGCACATAAATTGAAAAGTAGAGCAACCAATTACGAACTAAGAGATGGGGTATTATATCGCAGATCTTTTAATGGACCATCGCTAAGATGTTTGACGAGAGAAGAAGGACAAAAGGTGTTAAAAATGTTGCATAGTGGTGATGATGGTAATCACAGCGGGGGTAGATCTTTAGCATATAAAACAAATATGCAGGGTTATTATTGGCCATATATGCATGAGGATGCAAAGCAACTCTCAAGACTTTGTGAATATTGTCAGCGATTTGGGAAGAAGATACATGCACCAGGTTCAACATTATCATCTTCGTCAAGCATATGGCCATTTGGAAAATGGGGATTGGATATTGTGGGACCATTTGTGCCTGGTTCTGGACAAAGAAGATATTTAATCGTCGTTACAGATTATTTCACAAAATGGGGAGAATTAAAGGCAGTACAACACATCCGCGATAAGGACATTTTTACATTCATATTTGGAAATATAATTTTTAGATTTGGGATCCCAGAACAGTTGATGTCTGATAATGGAAAGCAGTTTGAAGGGCATAATATAGAATTGCTTCTTAATGCATTTAAGATAAAATGTGGAAAATCAACTCCTTTATATCCACAAGAAAATGGTTAGGATGAGGCAACTAATAAGACAATCGCAGACATCTTAAAAAGAAGTTAGAAGGTTATCACAAATCATGGTGTGAGCAAGTGCATAATGCGATATGGGCATATAATACAACTAGACGAGAAACAACTGGAATGTCACCCTTCTGTTTAACATATGGAGTTGAATCTATCCTACCAACAGAAGTTGCTATCCCAACAACAAAAAGAGAGGCATGGGAGAAAAATCTAAGTGCTGGCTTGATTTTACATAAACTAGATGAATTGTAAGAGAAGAGAGAAATGAATCTACAACATATGGAAAATTATCAGCGAAGATTGTCTCGCGAGTACAACAAACGTGTTAAAAAGCGTGAATTTCAGCCCGGCGATCTAGTTTTGCGAGAAATACCAAGATATCAGCAAGAAAATGGTGGAAAATTAGCGAGAAAATGGGACGGACCGTACATCATTAAAGAGATAATTGGAAATGGAGCATAAAAATTAATGGATCCAGAGGGAAGAGATGTTGGGAAAAGACTTGATAGACCATGTAATAGATTGTTTCTGAAAAGGTATTATCAGTAGAAATTTCTGCGAGGTAAGAAATACTAATGTAAGATGAAACAGTTAAAAAATTCTTCTTTCTCTATCACAATTTATGCGAGCATCATCGCAAGAACATCGAATAAAGTTTCGCAGAGATTAAAAGAATGGGACGAACCTTTATGGCGTGCACCCTAGTTCGCGAATAAAATTTCGTAAGAGGCAAATGTAAGACCTAATAGCACGTCATATGAGGGGGTATCTCTTGACATGACTCAGCGATAAGGTTATACCGCTGCTGGAACCTTAGTCATGCAGATGTTGGGGTTAAAGAAAACCTATCCGGGAGAGAGATCTTGGATTTACAGCTATATAAGGTTATATCCTGGTTGGACGACCGAGAATCTCTTCCAAGAAGTGCAGAGTATGACCAAGGCGTCGAGGTACACGGTTGAGCCAAGGGTGCCCGGAGCGTACGAAACTCTCTTTCCATCCTTGGTAAGTCTTGGCTACAATGCACTTGGCCTGAAGAAAACCCCACTTAGGGTGCAGTCTTGTAACTATAAGCCATAGAGGCATAAAGGACAAGAGGCTGCGAAAACATCTGGTTGTTGGCAAATTCGGATGGGGGGAGCTAGTCTTGTATGGCCGATGTGCCCTCCTTGAAGGGGCAACCAAGGGGATATAAGGGAGGCACCCTCCATTAGGGAGCTGATAAGTGTCTTAAGACGGCAATGTCATGGGACTTTATGATCGCAAGATCATTTAGGCCTATCATATTGTCGCGTGACAAAAATTTTACAATGGAAAAAATCCTAAAGAGAAAATGTTAAGATGAGATCAACGGGTTTTTGCATGAAAGTGTAAAGAGGTCCTGCGATTTCATCGCAAGACGACAATGTCACGAGGATTTGTTTTCGCGAGAGAACCTATACTTGTCATATTGTCGTAGAGATATTGAAAATATACTGATAAGACAATATCAATGGGTCAATAAATATAAATGTAGAGACGTCCTGCGATCTTATCGCAGAAAAATATTAAAGGTTGGCAAAATAAAACCTTTAACTAGGAAGGCATAATAAGACCAACAGATTAATATTGAACATTAATTATTTGAGAATGCAAGAAATATCTATTCATAGAAGGAGGCAGAATACTTCAGGAAAAATCTATTCAACATCATATAATTCACCATCTCAAGAAATATATTATAGGGCAAGAAGAGGAATGAGCAAATGAAATCTTAATATCTTCCTTGAGAAGATTAAACACAGATAACAGGAAAAGTTAAAAAAAAGTCATCCAAGTTACATTCCTCGCAAAAGAAAGAAAAAATGAAATTCAAACTTCAGCGACAGGCTCATCAGTATTTTTCTCGCCAGAATATTTATCATTCTCGCCAGCAGATTTATCAGAATTTCCATCATTCTTTTCAGAATCGCCAGCATCCTTTTCTTTGAGAATTTCTTCTTCTCTAGGAGAACCTTCGTTTTCTTCTGGGTTATCTTCTTCAGCTTCTTCTTCTTCTCCTTCAGTAGGTGTATCTTCTAAATATTTATCCATAGGAATGGGAATCTCGTCATCCTCAACTTCTAGAGGAAGAACAGATTCAGGAGGGAGAGAATGGGAGATCAGAATCTTATTCAACAAAACTTCCATAGAAAGATGAACTTTGCGAAGAAAAACTTTATCACGGTTTCTAATCTCCACATTCTTGAATTACTTAAGATAATCAAGCCTTCTTTCTGCTTTATCGCGAACGTCCAAGAAATCGGAAATGAGAGTCTTGTTTTCTTTGCGAACTTTATCTAATTTCTCAGTAAGGGCAGTAATAGTAGCAAGATGGATTCTTTCAGCTTCTGTGAATACCAAAGAAAACAAGGAAATATTCAAATGAAGATCTCACGAGAAGTAAAACATAGGAATTTATCAGAAAAATCAACAATTGAGGCAGTCAACTGACTACCTTCTTTTTGAGAGGTTAAGTTTTGGATTAATGCAAAGAGACAATTCTCCCACCGATTCATAGCATCGTCAAATTTATCGCCAACCATACCCTTCAGACGAGATTTCATGTTTTCCTCCTTGATGCGAAGATAAAGGTTTTCTTTTTCTAGTAAAGAATGAGATTTCTCTAATTGGGAATAATGATCTTTAAGTTCATTAGACTTTAAACTAAGAGTTAATCTACCCTTGATAAGTTTATCCCTCTCAGCAGCAGATGATTCGGTTACTTCTTTGAGTTCATCTTTAAGGGAGCGAAGAGATTTCCCTTGGTTATTACAAGTTCTTTGAAGATTATCTAATTATTGCGAGGAAGCCGCCAATAAACTTGAAAAATTATATTTCTCCTGGGATAAAGTTTTATTCTCATCTGATAAAGATTCCATCGCCAAATCAGTCTTAAATAACAAATATGAAAGGCGAGCAACTTCGCTGCACAATAAATTTTGGCTTTGTGACAATTGATTATTCTCATTAGTAAGATTATTTATGTGATCAATTGAGTAAGTATGAAGATTATCTAATCTACTATGTTGGTCCATCCAAGACTCTTTTTCAGCGCGAGCTTCTTTAGCGATTGATTCTAATTCAAATATCTTCATTAATCGATTCCGATTTGAAGCTAAATAAATAAACCAAACATTTAAAAGGAATGGAGGGTAAAAAATAAGGAAGGCGAGAAATTATTAGAATGGAGAGACAAAAAGATAGAGGAAGGAAAACTATACCTTTCAGCTCGTCATTATGTTTGCGAAGTTTCTCGCACTCAAGTGAAGAATTACGAAGCATATGATTCAAAGTATTACACTCAGAAGTTTTAACTTGAAGGCTATTCTTTAGAGCTTCAACTTCATTTTCCAAGAATACTTGCGAAGCAGAATTATCAGAGCCAAAATATTTGATTAAAGTCTCGCAAGCTTCATATTGAAGAGAATCAGTGGAAGACTTTCTGGCGTTATCTAAAATATTAGATAAAATTTTAAAAGCAATATCAACTCCTGCAAAGGTTTCATTTGAAGGAAGATGAGGTGTAGAAGATGAAGTAGTAATGATAGCAAGTTGATGATTTGAGTCATCTGCAGTGGATGCATTATGAGAAGGAGGAGTTTTTGGGAAAAGTAACAGTTGAAGGCAATATTGGACTAGAAGGACTTTCATCCACAACATTTGTAGGGATTTGATTTGTCAAATTTTCTGAAGGAAGGGGGGTATTGGTAGCGAGGTTCTCGCAGACAGAAGAAGGAGGATTAGATTGTAAAGGTGTGATGATAGTTCTCTTAGATGATAACTCAGGAATAATGATATCATCTTCAATAGTTTTATTGCGACGAGATTTTTTATGAGGTGTAGCGATGTTCTCGTCATTCTGCAAATAATAATTTAGATAAGAAACAGAGGAAACAATATTTTTATTAAGATAAATTGTGTTTCTTACTACCTTATCATTCACAGAATCCTTCTTCCTCCTCTTCTCAACAAGCTTCTTGAGGGAATTAGGGTTTTTAGTTTCAGAATGGGTGGTAGGGATAGCTCCACTAAAGGAAAATATGACGAAGATTATAATGAATTAAATCAGGAAGATCGAAGAGCAAAAGTAGTAAAAAAATAATTCAAATAAGATGATATAATCGAAATACATACCTTGACGCTTCCATTAAAACAGTAGAAGGTGAATATGAAGAGAGAGATAAGTTGCAGACGGAAAGTGAAATAAACGGATAAAGAAGATGAAGAAGTAAAAAGAGAAAATTATTTCCGTAACTTGGCTCCACCTTTTATAGACAAGAACAGTAGGACCCATAAAGGGGACACGTGTTTAGAAGAGCTACAACACGTGTAGGCGATTAAACTAAATAAACGGAGGTTTGTCGAGAAGAAAGCTTGTAAAGAAAGAAGCTGCGAGCTTCATGAAGAGTTGAAAGTTCTCATATCTTATCTTCTTCGCAGAAAAGACATGAGAAGAGGGAAGATGTAGGACCAGAATATCGCCACAACGATATTCTCACGATAGAAACGACACTTCTGCGAGGAACCAAACATTTCTATAATTATTAACAACACTTTGACGAGAACGTCGCAAGATTCTTCAATGACATTTGGAGAGTGTCACAAAAGAACAACATAACGGTTGACGCCTGAAGATATATGAGAAGAATAAGTCTGCTCCACGATGATTACAAAGTTGGCGATGGTGAATACTAAAGTTATGGCGGTGAGATCGCAGAGTATATCCGAATTAAGGGGAAATATTAGCTGTCTTCCACTATGTATTTTCCTATATAAAGGTCCCGACTAAATCCAGAAGGGGATGATGTACTTTTGAGAGTTGAGAGAGTTTTTGAGGAGAGAGAAACTCCAGAAAGAAAAGTTGTACTTCTGAGTTTTGATATTTCTTGTAAATCTTCCTGAAAGTGAATTAATAAAATTGTTGTTGTTCATCCACAATTATTATTTAATTTTCATAGATTCTTGACAAGGGTGTAGTGTGGGAAATCCTGCAACTACAGTTTCACCGTTGCTTCTTGCATCTACTAACCGTCTTATTCTTATTACACTAATTTGAAACGGGCATTTGTGTATGCCGCACGCTGTAGACCCCCAAACCAATACCCTAATGACCTTCGATGGTCGGGCATTTGTGTAGCACGTTATTGTGGCTTGGAAAGTCAAGCTCGGGAAACTTGCTAGCCTAGTGACCTTTGATGGTCGAGATTTTGCATCTTGAGAGGATGGGAAACCGTTGATCGTTGCACGCCTTTGTTTTGGTAGCCGCGTAGTGAGGGCCAACATGGTGGCGCCGCTATGTTGGCATACCGTTGGCATGGAATGGTTTGGCGTGGACAAACTTAGGTTTTCGGTCCAAAGGTTACCATGTGTCGTCTGGTAACCTTGGATGGCTAGGATTTTCTCTTGGGATTGAAGGGCAACCGTTGATTGTTGCACGCCTCCGTTTGGTGGTCGCGTAGGAAAGGCCAACAGGGTGGTGCGGCTAGGTTAGGCGGGCCAAGGGTTCGCCTTGGGCGTGTCTAGATTTGGCTAGGTGCGATTTGGATTGGCATGTGGGGCCAAGGGTTTGACATGGTCGTATGGCGTGGTTATGGCCAAGGTAAGGGTGTTTGGCTTGGCATGATGTGACTAGCATGGCGAGGGCCAATGAAAAATGTGTTTGGCATGGCGCGGCTAGCTTTGGATAGGTTTGGCTTGGCATGTGGGGCCAAGGGTTTTCCATAGGCGCATGGCGTGGCTAGGGCCAAGGCAAGGGAGTTTGGCTTGGCATGATTTGACTAGCATGGCTAGGGCCAAGGAAAAATGTGTTTGGCATGGCGCGGCTAGCTTGGGATAGGTTTGGTTTGGCTTGGAATGTGGGGCCAAGGGTTTTCCATAGGCGCATGGCGTGGCTAGGGCCAAGGCAAGGGCGTTTGGCTTGGCATGATGGGACTAGCGTAGCTAGGGCCAAGGCAGAGTGCATTTGGGATGGCGCGGCTAGCTTGGGCTAGGTGCGATTTGGCTTGGAATGTGGGGCCAAGGGTTCTCCTTGGGCGTGGCTAGCTTTGGCTAGGTGCGATTTTGGCTTGGCATGTGGGGCCAAGGGTTTGCCGTGGGCGTATGGCGTGGTTATCTTGGGCTAGGCGCGTGACCAAGCTAGGGTTTTATGGGCAAAGGTCGTTTGGTAACCTTAGACGGTCAGGATTTGCTCTTGGGATTGAAGGGGAATCGTTGATTGTTGCACGCCTTCGTTTTGATAGCCACGTAGTGAAGGCCAGTATGGTGGCGCGGCATGGGTCCATGGAGAGGTGCATTTGGCTTGGCGCGGTAGGTGTGGCTGGCATGACTTTCCATTGGCACAGAGGTGCGGCTAGCATGGTTGGCATGCTTTGGCGCAGTTGGTGTAGCTAGCATGATTTTCCATTGGCACAGAGGTGCGGCTAGCATGGTTGGCATGCTTTGGCGCGGTCGGTGTGGCTGGCATGATTTTCCATTGGCACAGAGGTGCGACTAGCATGGCTGGCATGCTTTGGCGCGGTTGGTGTGGCTGGCATGATTTGCCATTGGCACACGAGGGAATTATGGTTTGGCTTGTCGTAACCCTAATTAGAAAAAGATACCCCGATAATTATTTAGGAACACATTAAAGGTTTCAGTAAATGTGCCTAGTAAATGCTCGTTACTTTAAATGTTGTGACATCACTGTCTTCTATGGTTTAGTGTTTACGGTTTTAACCCTAAGCTAAAAACCACCATCAACAGCTTCAAATAAATTGTGAAAGTGAAACCAATCCAAAATCACAAGTTACTCCAATTTAGAGCTAAGAACAGAACACTCCAAAGAAAACCAAACTGCTCTTGAAAAGGAGCATTCCAAAAACAGGTGATTCATGATCTCAGGACCATTATTACAAAGACTACAAACTGGAGATATGTATGACACCTAAAGAGGCTAACTTAGACTTAACTGGGAGTATGATGTTAACAGATATCCAGGCAAAAAATATTATAATTCTAGGCACAACTTTTAGATTCCATATCTTTAGCCCGATGTGAATATGGCTGCCTACGTAACCATATACTAGAAAATAAAAATATATACAAGGCTACGCTAAAATAAACTTTTAGATTCCATATCTTTAGCCCGATGTGAATATGGTTGCCTACGTAACCATATACTAGAAGAAAAAAAAATATATATACAGGGCTACGCTAAAATAAACTTTTAGATTCCATATCTTTAGCCCGGCTGCATACGTAACCATATACTAGAAGAAAAAAATATATATATACAGGGCTACGCTAAAATAAAATACATTTTTTTGGGACTACGCTAAAAAAATTGGGATTGGGACTGGACCGTATGTGAGCACGGCTGCCTACGTACCCGCAGCTACGGGATCAAGCCCAACGTAGTTCTATTACATTACATTACTTACATTACAATTACAACAAGATGATATGACTTAACAACAATTATAATACCTTTTATACTTTAGATTAAACATCATCTAGGCGATATGGGACAAAATATCTTGTCTTAAAATATACATAATCCAAACTAGAATCCTTCTTTATTCAGCTCCTCCCAATGACCATTTGTACTTAGGTAAGCATTAACATGGGGAATCAGGTAAAGTGCAGCCAAGGAAATGTGTAGAGGAAGCTTTGCTGAATACAGGGTTCACCACTTGACATTCAGACTAAAATTGAACTCAAATTGATTTTAGTTTCGAGTCTGACCAGCTGGTCTCTTATGCTCTGGTTGTCTTAGGCGGGTTCCTATGGACTGGCAAAAAAAAACCATTTACCATATCAGGTGGCTTGTCAAACCAGCCACACAACTATGAGATAAGCTAGCGATGGAGATCATATCGAGAGATATTCAGAAAAGAGCCGATATTCTGGAATTCGTTCTTGAATGAGTCAACAAAGGTACGTTCTTTTTGTATTTTTTCTACGGTCTAAGGCTTGACAGTTGAGATCTTCTCATTGTTTATGTACGTAGCTTTTCTTTTCTGATAAATAACAGAAATTATTATGCCAACATGATATCATAATTTAAATAGATCTGATTATGAAGTTACTATGAAGACATTCTATCAAAGTTCTTTAAAATCAATTCTAGTCATAACGATTGAAATCCATCATAATTCGTATAAGATACTACAATGTAACATGATCCAACGAGACTCAGACTTGGTAACCTTGATGGATTTCGGAAACTGAATCTTCAAAATTTGGGCCCTAGTAAACAGGACCTTGATCGGAAACATGAGGCTCCCCAAGTAAGCTTTTCCTTAGACGAGTATTTGCCAGTTATCATCAACTATGTCATGTGCAGTGTTTTTGGCCACTTTCGTCATCTTTAATCCTCCTACACAGTCCTGTCAGCAATATAAAGACCCATATTAACCATCAAATACAGTGGCATTATCAAGCAGAGAAACTGAAGTATATATCATTTCGCAAATGCGCATAATAAAATGAAGAGTAGAAAAATTATGGCATTATCAAGCAGAGAAATTGAAGCATATATCATTTCGCAAATGTGCATAACAAAATGAAGAGTAGAAAAATTATACATTCTTGTCCTCTTTGCAAGGGAAACAAATTAACCTGAAAATTGCTGAACTTCACCCAATTATACATGGAAATTCATGAATGGTCTTACATGTGACATCAATTAACATGTGGTTTAAAAACTCCAAAAATTACTTGTTTGGTTGATTGGTAAACGGTAAGCCTCCGTATGGCCTGAGAGGCATGGATCCCAACAATAATCTCTGGTGTTATTCAAGAGATCCAAATAGGAGAAACACTAGAGCAAAACTGAACAATATTCAAAGAAACGGGTAAAAAATGTAAAGGCACCTAATCCAAATTATCATAGGCAAGATAGTTGTCCACCAGGGAACATCCACAGGGGAACACTGAGCAGAGTTGCCGTATTGCAGCAGAGTTACCTAAAAAAGTTGTCACCTATACTTCCAAATGTACCAGCACAAATACTGCAAAATTCAGGCCAATGGGTAGTATCCTCATAAGAGAAATCAACATCCAAAACCGGCAAGTTATTCCAATTAGAGCTAAGAACAGGACAATCCACCAAACTACTCTTGAAAAAGAGCATTCCAAAAACAGGTGGTTCAATGGTCTCAGGAGCATTATTACAAAGACTAAGTTGGAGATATGTCGACGCCCAAAGAGGCTAATTTAGACTTAACCTGAAGCATATTGTTAACACATTTCCAGGAAAAATTCTACTCTAGGCACAACATTAGATACCATATTTGGCCATATTAGATTCATAAGGATTCAAGTGCAAGGAGGCAACAATTCCTAGCAATTCAGAGGTAGACTTCACAGTTAAAGCACCCGATCAGGTATGAGGCAAGTAAAACTTGTCACAACTCAGAGTTCCATTAGGGACCACATCCAAGATAGACTCAGCTATGGGTCTGGACTCTGGAGAAGGTAGAAAATACCTTATTAGGACTGCATTCGAGAGTGACAAGGTCCAGCAGATCCTTAACAATATGAATATTACTTCAGAAACAAAACGAAGAGTACCAGTTTATATGTAGGTATCCAAGGTCTCATTCTATTAGACTGCTGCACCAACGGTCAATCACCGCTTCCTGTTCCTCAACATCAGCTGACTCCATTATCTTCGCATCTTTTTCCCCTATATCTTTCAACGATACCAAGGTATTCTTGTGAGGGAATACATCAACAAAATCTTCCTCAGAATCCACAAGCCTTTTTGAGGTTGAAGCTTTAGCGTCATGAATGCTGAGGTAGTTGTCACTGTAAGTTAAAACACGGCCCCTCTTCATAACAGCTAATGGTTGGACATCAACAACCGTGAACTCTTTCCTCCAAACCAATGCATGATTGTCATTCTTTTTCTTCAATAGGTAGACATCATAACGTAGGGACTCTTCGACCTCTTGACTATTAGCATATGAAAAAAACCCATCCAAAAGCCCAATCCAAAAATAACCAGCATACCGTGGTGGCGAAGGAGGTATTGAAAATTGTACACCAAACTTTTCCTTAGCCAAATCGAAGGTAACCATCACATCATATTCAAAGTCAAACCAATAAAGAAGACCATTAAGATAGGTAGCTCTTAATGTCCAACATTCTTCGCTGCGTCCAAGATTGAACCTTCCGAGGTTTCTCCATCCACTGCTACTGCCTAATGTGTATATGTGGACTTGTACAAACTTGGTCTCCAACATCAATACTACGAGTTTGTACTGATTGGTCGAAGATACATAACCAAATCCTATTGTCTTGTCATCACCCTTAATACCACCACAATCATTCTTAAGCAGAGGAAGAAGAACATATTCTTTTGTTATGGGGTTACATATGCAAAAAGGTGTATCCAACCATTGTTGGAAACAAGCTGAGTTCGGGGAAAGACAGACCAACCCGTTACATGAAGCAAGAAACTTAGCATGTCAAAATGGATTTGGGGAGAAATACATCCTTGTAATCTTCTGAATGGGTGCTGTTAACTCATCATGATTCTCGTCATATTCAAAATACTGGAAATTTCGACTACTATTTACATTCTTCATATTCTGAGTCAAAGCAAGAAAACCCAACTTACCAGAACGAGCAGCAGAAACATGATTAAGATGATGATGACGGAAGTGCGTCTTGGAGAATGATGGTTTCTGTGTAATATTTCTCCAAGTTTTGCAAACACATCTGCACTCAAGAAGTGATTCGGTTGGTAGACGAATTAGTATGTCGTATATAATCTCTTCTGGTAGAAAATTGAAATACTCCATCGATGACTGATCTTCTAATTGAACAAAGAACGATGATATTAAGAATTTTAGGGTTTATGAAACAGAGATGAAATTGGGGTTTTTTTCCCGCTACCAAAAGAGTAAATAAAGCAGGAATGAAATACTCCGTAAATGAATCCTTGCAGTTGAACAAAGAAAGATGATGGTTTAGAAATTACGAAATCTAGGGTTACAGAGATTTCAGGGCATGAAATTGGGTTTTTTCAGGACTAAAAGAGTAAACGGTGAATGAAATAGCTTTGATACGTTTCTATTCAGAAATTGATATCGGTAAAGAATCGAATATATTGGATTCAAAACTTGTTGCTTTTTTGGATTTTGGATAGGTCCAAGGTGACAGGTGTACAAACAAAGTATTAAATGGGGAAATCATTTTGGGGCGAATTTTTATTTTTATTTTTATCTATTCTTATATATAAAGGGAACACCGAACACCCCTTACTGTTCAGGAACAGTAAAATGAAGCTGCAAAATTTGACTTTTCGAATTTGCCTTTTGTTCTATTTTTCTCATTCAACCCCTACATAAATAGATGAGGGTACATAAATAATTTAAAGGAATTAAATTTCCAAATGAGATTTTTTTTTTTTTTGATAACCAACTTACCTAATGAAAATACAGTTTAAAACCCTGTTCTATATATATCCTATGATCAAGATCAAAATCAGAAGCTTAAAAAAAAAATCAAAATCAACAACTATATGATCTTTATGGTTGAAAATAGGTATCGATCGAATTCTATAGTTACATCAGCAAAATAAAATATCCTTTGCATCCTTACGATTTGTTGATCCAAACTTAGCAATTAGAATGAAATTGTTACATTAAATCGGAGTAAAATTGAAATTATTGTGTTTCTACAATCAATTAAAAGATAATGAAGAATTTGAGAGAACAATAGCAACCATTAACAGCGGCTGCTCAAAAAATAAGAAAAAAGTAACAACGACGATAGGAGAAGATGTTAAAGATAAGGCTTTGGTCCTTAGACTCCTTACACTGAAAGTCGTTTAGATGACGAACCCATTATTTTCTCCACCTGTTGAACATACGTGTAAGGCCAGGGTGTGATTCTATACATTGATGGCTGACTTAATTAACGTACTCACATTTTATAGATCATTTGGCAGCCATCGATATAAGCACGTGGGTATGCACGTGCCAAACCCCTTGTTTTTATAATAAAAGAGAGACTGCTAAGAAGAGCAACACTCAGGCCTCTTCCTATGCACATGCCAAAAAAATGGTGTTTGACATGCCAGGTGGCATGCCAAACCATTTGTGCCACTATGGGGAAACCGCAGAGTGATCGAATCCCTAGCGAGCGATATTGTCAATATCGCTGTCGAAATTGTTAATAACGCTTGCTAGAAAGAATATCGTTGGCGGTAGAATGGTTATCGCCAAGTATTTATTCTGCAACGACTAGTTCCCCATGGTTCCTATATATACGCAATTTTACCTCGACAAAAAACTCACACCTGCTTCATTCTCAATTTTAAGCTTCATTTAAAATTGATATTACTCCTTCATTCTCAATTTTAAGCTTCATTTACAATGTCGAGATCCAATGAAGAAAGAGATATTATGAATAGGTTCAGATTACATCAAGAAAGTTATCGTATGAGGTTGCAATAAATTGACGAAGATGAAGCTGAAGATGATAAACTAATCGAAATTTTGATGCTTGTACACACGGGTCAAATACCAAGAGTTCCAGAGCCCAAAGAAGTATTATCAAGAAGATATACGTATTGAGGGAAGGAATTTTACCATCAGAAGCTCATGCACGATTATTTTCTTCCCAATTGTGTGTACTCTGATCAAAATCTTCAAGGTCGATTCCGTATGCCTCGTCATCTGGTTAAAAAGATTATTGAAGAGGTTTGTCGAGTGGAACCTCAATTCAATTATCAGTTTGATGCATTGAATATTAGAGGTCATAGTCCTGAACAAAAAGTTACTTCGGCTTTAAGGATTCTAGGTTATGGCACTCCAGCGGATGCGAATGATGAGTACCTTCGTATGGGTAAAACAACTTCTTACACTTACCTTTCGTTGTTCTGTGAAGTAATTATTAATCATTTTGGTCCTGAATATTTACGCAAACCAACCGACGAAGATGTTAGACAAATATTAAGGGAGAATGAGGAAAGGGGATTCCCAGGAATGCTAGGTAGTCTCGATTGTATGCATTGGGTATGGCATGGATGCCCTGTTTATTGGGCTAGTCAATATAAAGGTCATTATCCAAAACCAACAGTTATCCTTGAAGCTACTGCTTCTTATGATTGTTGGATATGAAACGCTTTTTTTGGTCTTCCGGGTTCACAAAATGATATTAATGTTTTGCACAAGTCGCCTCTGTTTTAATATTTGAAGTATGGAATTTCTCCTTCTGTCCGTTTCATGATCAACGAACATCAGTACACTCATGGATATTATCTTGCGGATGGTATCTACCCAAAATGGTCCACCTTGGTTCAATGCTACCGTCAGCCTCCTGCTGGTGCATTGATCCTTTCATACCGATATTTTAACGATGCCCAAATGGCACTGAGTAAGGATGTGGAACGCGCTTTTGGAATTTTGAAGAGGAAGTTCGCTATCATTTGTGGCCCATATCGTGGGTTGAGTCCTCGTGAAATGCATAAGACTATGCTCACTTGCATAATTCTTCATAACATGGTAATTCAGGAAACACGGCGTGATTCATATTGGATTAACTATGATGATGAAAATTTGAGGCCGGAGATTCGACCTGAAAGAGGCCTCCCTGCAAGGAATTATGGTCAAATGACTAACTACATTCAGAACCGTAATTTGTATGACCAGTTAAGAGATGATCTGAGATTGAATCTTTGGGCAGATCATGGAAGATGATTTAATGTATTTTTCTTCATTTTAAGTAATGGCTATTATTTTTAATGTTTTAGCTTAAGATGATTTTATGTATTTTTCAACATTTCATTTCCAATTAATATTAAAACTTAAACTAAAAGATTAAAACTTAAACTGCTACTGTCAAATTCGATTATAAACTTAAACTATAAACTTAAACTAAAAGATTAAAACTTAAACTTAAAATGCATAAACAAACATTAATCTATCGGAATTATTTCATTAAACTCATCATCAGTTCCATCCTCATCATCTTCATTAGTAAATCCAACTTTCTTTTCAACCTATGCTTGAATCCTGTCAAATTCGATTTGACACGAATGATTTTGTTGGTCGTTCATAATTGAGGTGTTATCTTGAAGAATTTTATGCTAGTCATAGTCAAACTGGAATTTTTCTTGAGAAAGACGACTTTTCTTACTCTCCCGGTTTTGAATTTTCCTTTCAATGGATCTTTCCTTCGCGACGGTCTTTTGATGTTCCATAAATTCCGCCATGTTAAACCCTCCGGAACTACCTCCTTCTAGAGCTAATTTTCTAGCCAGTTTTGCCCGATTCCTCCCTGGAAGTTTTCCCTTATTATTACCATCAACATAATTATTGAAAACTACGTTTGAATTTGAGCTTGTAGGGGTATCTGGTGAAGAATTTGATGGACCTTGTGAAAATGGTGAAGAATTTGGTGTTGAGGGAGAAGAATTATATGGTGATTGTTCAGGTACTATTTGATTGTTTACTAATTGATCGGGATTATATTTGGTCAAACCCTTCAAAATATGATAACAACTTTCGAAATTAAACTGTTTACCATGTTTTCGTTGCCAATCTGTGCGAACCTCTCTTTCAATATCAACATCAGTCTGACCACTATCCTTTCCTTTTTTCTTGGCTTGCATTATCAATGCAACATAAGCGGCTACTTCCCGGTTGATTACAATGAAGTGTTCTAACAATCCTTTTGCATCACGATTATTGATGTTCATGGTTTGTTCCTCATATTTTTGAAATATATTATCCCACATGATGTTACCATGTTGTTGTGCACCTCCGATACAATCTTGGGTAAAAAAAAAACATAATTACGACAAATACATCCATCTTCTATCATGATGTATTTTGCACCACAGACTCGGTTCTTCTTACCTTTGCCTTGAGTTGGTGCTTGTGAATCCATTTTACTAGAAAATATAATTGTAGAAGAGCTATGATAGTTTTAGATTTGAAAAGGATTGAGAAATTAAGAAATTTTAGAGAGATTTAGAATTTCTGGTGTGAGTTGAAATGAGTTTGAAATCACGTATTTATAGAGTGGGGAAATTGCATCCGTTAGATGAAGATCTGCAGAGCGATTATCATACCAGCGAGCGATAGTTTGACCGTCGCTGGCGACAGGAAGACCATCGAGCGATATGTTGACCATCGAGCGACAAAGACTCTATCGCTCCCTGGAAACTCTGTCATGTATGCCAATATGCCTGAAATAACATATTGGCATATGAGTTTGGCAGTTTGGCATACCCATAGTGGGTGCATATATGCCAAATATATGAGTTTGGAATATGCATAGGAAGAGGCCTCACAAGTACATAAAGTGGTCATCTGGGCTAAGACTAGCACTATGATGCCCCTCCACTGTCAGATAGCTAATACTCTATAGTCATCAGTCGGAACCTATAGTGACCGTAGAGTATCAAAAAACTGTTGTAGATTGGGACCTTTCCGATTTAAGTTTTGAAGTAAATTTGATTGAATGGAAATTTTTGCTAATCTAGTAGCAGATAAGTTTTGATGAGGAGCTAGCTTGATTAGTTTTCCTAAAATAAAATCAATAGCTTCAAAATTTCCATCATGAGACAGGGTGAAACTTCTTTAAAAAATTTCTTGCACTTTGGTATCCTTCCTTGATGGCCTGAAGAGTTGTATCATCCTCTGCAGCAAAATCAAAGTTGGATTTCTGCATTTCCTTGCCCCATTCTAGAGCTAGTTGAGTTCCTCTGCCTGCTCTTTCTACTCTGTTGAGTCCCATTATTGGGTCTTTGTAGTTTCTTGCTCCCATACATTGACCTGAGAAAGACAAAGAAATAAAGGCAAAGTTAGTATAGGGTTGTAAATAACCATTAGCCATGTTAGTATCAACTTCTAAAAGACTCGTGTTAATAGTGATTCCAAACTTTTCCTTATGATGCCTTGTCAGCCTAACAATTCTTGTATGCTGACCATTATTGGTATCCTGATAATGAAAAATCGGGGTATAACAACCACACCCAATATTTCGTTCGGCAATCTGTATGGACTAACTTTAATATAATTTCGAGAGCACAACTAATAAAGCGAGCTCTATCAAGAATGATATCAAAGAGTTATATCTATGTTTCTCAATGTAATCAGTAAACCGAACATATATGAATCTGTGAGCCAGATTATTATGTGAAAAAAACTTGGATGGTACCAATGACCAATATCCAAGTGTCAATCAATTTTTATCCAACAACCAAAGGTCGGATTTACCAATTGATTGAACTACTCACAACCTGTGATATTTTAATTATATAAAAATATAATACGAAAAAAAATAACACATACACCAGAGATTTTGTTAACGAGGAAAACCGAAAATGCAGGAAAACCCCGGGACCTAGTCCAGTTTTGAACACCACACTACATTAAGCCACTACAGACATTATCCTACTACATATTAACTTCGGACTAGAATGTAGTTGATCTCTACCAAGTCTCACAATGATTAAGGTACATTCACGTTCCTTACGCCTCTAGAACCACGTCGGATTCTGCGCACTTGATTCCCTTAGATGATCTCAACCACAACTAAGAGTTTCTCTCCCGCAGAAGTACCTATGAAGTCTTGTTATGTCTTTTAATATATCAAGGTGAACAGGAACCAATTCATAAACCTGACTTATATTCCCGAAGAACAACCTAGTATTATCAATCACCTCACAATAACTTAACTATATGGTAGTAGAAGAAGTTATTGTGGAATCACAAAGAATGAGACGAAGATCTTTGTGATTACTTTTTATATCATACTTATCAGATATAAATCTCGAGCGAATATTAGAGAGGATAGTACTCAATGCGATAAAACAGGTAAGATCAGAATACGCAACCACAAAGAAAATAGTTGGATCTTGCTTCATGAATCCCAAATGAAGTCTTCAAGTCGTTAACCGATAATGGTTTTGCAAACACCTAGGTTAAAAGAGATTCGACTCTAGTCGCAACTAGGATACAGGAAAGTGTCGGGATTATGTTTTCCAGTTGTTAGAGTTCTCCCTTATATACTCTTTCAAATTAGGGTTTTTCTTTCAATCAAAGCTAGGATTAGCTTATTAACAAAGCAATTGATACTCATTGTTAGATGAAAACTTGATTTAAGATTCAAGATAAGTTTGTTTAAAACCAAAGCAATATCTCTCCACCGTTAGATGGTCTTAGCTTGTTACACACAAATAAAATATACGCCTTCATTTAGATATGGGTAACCGTACCTAAACGTGTATATTTAGTTGGCTCAACAATAGTAAAACGAAGTTAGCCATATGAACACTTTTGTCTTAACCAAATTCATCTAACACTTCTAGATCAAATATGAAGATCAATCAACACTACACCAAATCCCGGATTTTGTCACAGGGTATATCCATTACTAAAAAAATTTGTAACACATATACGCCGTTACAGAAACGCTGTGATATTTATTGTTATTTTTTTTTGCAACAGTTTTAACAATGACAAACTTTGGTTACAGTCACATTTATAAACTGTTACATTATTTAATAGTAACAGTTAACCTAATTTTAAAAAAGCGACGCATGGCACATTTGTCATAGTAATTATAACAGGTTTAATTGTTATTCTCACTTTGCAACAATTCGTAATGACACGTGTTTTTCGCCGCCACGTAGGCAACAATTTCTTTTTGCCGCATGTCACATTTTCTTACGATTATAATAACACATATAAGTGTTGCATAATTTTTGCAACAAATTCACTATGGACACCTGTCATATTTTTGTCACTAATACTGTAACGTTTAAACTGTTACTCTCATTTGTAACAGCATTATGATGATGACACGTGTTTTTTCTTCGCATTTTTCGTCACAGTTATATCTACGACAATTCTTTCAATTACAATTAAAAAAAAATGGATAGTCCAGGTCATTCTCATGGACCTGGCCTTCCAGTTTACAGGCCTGCACAATTAAACTTGAAACACAGGCCTGCAAATTCTTCTTTTCCAATCTGTAATTCACCCTATTTTACTATTCATTCATACATTACAGAAACACATGCTCTCCACATTTTCTCATAACTTTTCAATAAAATTCTGCAGTCAGATATGAAACTGTATATTCTCATTAATAAATGAAAGATATTCATTGCTCTAAACCAATACAACCAATAAGATTCACAAAATATGATTTGTATGACTAACTTACAGACTTCCACATGAAGAAAACTTAACACCTGAAGCTTGAGTCACTGGTCCAAATCCTTCCACAAGCATAGCAACATTTCCATTGAGACATAGTGCCTGTCCATTTACAACATAAGTTAGCATTTTCTTCTAATTTGAAGCTCCAGATCTAAAGCAAATGATGGAGAGTACGAGTTAAAAAAAATACAAACATTTAAAGGGTAGTACCTTTCAAAGAGGATTCAACATCAAAGAAGCCATGTAGCTTTGTTGGAAACCCCCTTGAAGGCAATTTTGTTTGTATTTCTAGCATGCAAGACCTACAGAGTAGACACAACAACAAATAAACATAGAAGTTAAGCAATAGATCGTTCACATCAAACCAGCCAATCAAGTTCACAAGATATAATTTAAGTTTTTTCCAACTTGGAAGTCTAAGACGCATTTCCCGTTTTCCTAGTTCTTCAAAATTAATCTTCTTAAGTAAAAAGCAAACCAAGGATACATTCATTGGCCAATGTTAGCACAGATCCATACAAATTTCGCGGTACTTCTTGCCAATAATATTAACATGAAGAAAGTCTTCCTTAACAAATTTATATCACCTTGTTCCACTTAGAGGCAGAGTTAGTTATAATCCCCAAAGGCATACCAGGTTCATTGGTAAGGAGCACTCATAATATCGGGAAGGCCTTGCAAATCATGAACCTCACCCACCCAAACAGATTGCACTTAGAAAAAATAGCCTTCAAACTCTAATAATGGTCATTTGATAATCTACAATCTAGCACTACCCTATCGGTGCTCCTCAATAGTGCTGCAGTCCACAAGTAATAAATTCCAAATGAAAAAATAAATTAACATGGATAGGAATTAAATCACCACTCAAATACAATACCGTCATCCAGTATGCATAAAACTTAACAATTTTCATCAACCTGTTATGGAACCTGTAAGTGAAAACTACTCAAATACAAGCTAACACGTGATAAAATTCTTGCATATGGTAAAATAGGTTTCATGAGCAAAACATTAGATCCTCCTCTAAATGAAAGATAAAATTAAGTTCAAATAGAAGGTAGGCGAACATTCTCAAGCAAGCCCCGCTACTCAAATATATACTTAAACACACCTACCTTTCAATTTCAAGAAGAAAAATCGGTGAGTAGCATAAATAAATAAGTGAGGCCTGGAGTAAGTACCTGATTCAAAGTCAGTACAAAGAAGATTTGTAGCAGTTGTGCTCCCGGGACCACCTAAGTCATTGAGCACACAAAGTCAGAAGCAAATACTCAAAGCGAATGGCTAATATTGTATAGTTTCATAAGGTAACCGACATTTCAATTTCTATCTATTCAATATTATTTCTATCATTGCATTTTTAGATCATCCTAGATGTTCTGGAGAACATGAAAACTGGTTTAAAAAGATTAGTCAAGCACGGAATGCCAACTTATATTGATTTTTAGTCTCATAAGTTCAATGATGTTAAAATGAAATCAAACGAAGGAAGCAATTCAAGCTATTTCATAGATAATAGTAAAATGTAGTTGAAACTACAACATTTTGATACATCAATAAACTACTCATAGAAAATTCAGAGATGTAAGATGACATTCTATCTGTTTTAATTGCAGAATATCAAAGTAACATCTAACTACTTATAATTAATCATTCATTCATTTCACAAGTGTATTTTCCAGATCTCAGTCTAGGTTAATCCATATAAAAAGAAGCAGATGTAATTACTAAAAGAATAGGTGATATATTGCAACACAGGTTATGGTATAATGCAGAAGATAAGTCTGATTGTTTATGTTCACACAACATTGGATGACCAACTAATTCTCATACATTCAGTGAATTATACAAGAAACCGCGGGAAATACAGAACAACTTCCCAGTATAATGCATTATAGTCAAAGTGAGTATTTCATAGACTTACTTGTCATGATTCCTGCCTTCAAAGAGGTTCATACAAATAAGAATATACACTGCTCCCTGCAAATGGTAAACAATGTAATTAATTTCTGAGATAACATATACAAGAGTAATGAATCTAGAGCGATGTGTAGCTAACCCAGCAGAAATCGTTACAAGTTTATCCAGGTCTTTCCGAAACGGTAATTTTATCATTTTAAGCAACCAAGTGCGCAATCTATGAAATATTTACCTTATCAACGGAAGGAGGATCCAAGTAATATTTCTCAGGTCTTCAAGGTGCCTGTAAGATACCTGCAATAGGCAGAATAAATACTTCTCAGGTCTCACAATCTTGTACAATCATAATATTTGAAAGCAATAATCTAGGATACCTATTTATCATATTAACTTTATCCATCTATTTTCTCTGAACGAAAGGTGACTAGTCTACCATACGGCAGGTTATATAAGATAGCATTAGCATCATTCACTAGAGACGTTAGCCATCAACTTAACTACCATTACTAAACTACACCAAGTATCAGTGTGAAAACCATAAGAAACATATTTAGTGTCTCCAGTGAACAATTTATCTAGCCCTCAAGCATGTTCCTGACTGACAGATCCAACACCTCAAAAAATAAAAGATATAGAATGGAAAATGACTTAATTAAAAGAAAACTACAGATCAGAAGCAAGAACGATGGCTAACTGCAGACTCATGTTAAGCTCTACTCCTCTTATATACCCTATTAAAAACACTCAGAACCTCACTGCCATTGCAAGAGGACCCTATTTGATCAATACAGCAGAACTTTCGCAAAAAAAAGGTTGGCTAATGTATTCTTCCTTGTAAAATCCTTGTAAAAGTAGCTCCCTGAAATCAAATTACGCGAAGAAAATTGATTTTATAGAATGAAGTAACAGGAAAAGTATCAAACTACGAAGTACAAATAGATAACAACAAGTTAACTTCTACATAAAACAACAAATAATCTTACAATCTTGACCAAAATAAGACTTGAAAGAAAAAACTTGAACTCAAGAACCAATGTCACAGTTGAAAGCTTACATGAATGTGAACTTGTACATATATGCAATACTTTCCTCTACTAGTACATGGGTTACAGAGATTAAGACTAAATCATTTAACCAAAAAAGTACTAATTTTTCATAGATCTTCTAGTACCTGACTTCAACTATTAATCTGACCTTCAAAAACTTGGCTTTTATTTCATTCAGACAGAAATCTCAAAGGCACTACGTAATTGTGAAGAAAAAAGGAAACAAAAGAGCCATATCAACTTACATCTCTAGCAGCTTCCTCATGGGTGGAGAATGCAACAAAACCAGAGGCCTTACTCACTCCTCCATGATCAAGCATCTCCATTACCAACCCCAATACTACTACAAATCACCATCACCACCATCTTTAGTATCATACAATAACGAATCACAAGCATCACCATCTCCATTACCTATAAATGAAAATCAAAAGCACCACCATCTCCATAACCTCGAAAGAATAATCAAATTAAAACTAAAAGAATCCTTTGACGATCAAATATAACTTAATATATAAATTATGAACAAATGAAATTAATGAACAACAGAACATATGCGGAGATCTTCTAAGTAATGAAAGTAATGAACCACTATAAAGACAATAATGTTAACACAATGAGTAGGGCAGAAGTCTATCCCACCGTTCCATTTATGTAGTTCTCGAATGCTTCTTTGTACTTTTCATAAAGCTGATGAGAATAGTCATGAGGAGGTTCCTGTGTACACATGTTGTAACATGTTCTGTAATCAAAAGTTAAGAAAACAAAATGCATGCATAAGCTCTTAATAAAATCATTACAATCACATAAACTACAACAACAAGAAAACCATAGCAAATCTCTTCAAGGATATACAACATCATGTAACTATGTGAGTTGAATTGCGGTTCCGGAAGACCCTACTATTGAATCAACCATGTGCCTGCAAAAAATAGCACACCTTTTTCCCTCTTCCTTTATCCGGGCTTGGGACCGGCATTGTAATTGCAATGGCGGAGTTAAAAAGGGTGTGATTCAAAAATACAATAACAATAAAGAAACTACATTCCTTAATTAAAATAAGAGCAAAAACACTGTCTTTCAGAAAGAAAAAAGCCGCACAAAACAACTATGACAAAAGGAATATGCTTCACAAAAACACATGCACTGTCACACATGTAGCAAAAGCCGCACGATGTTCTCAAAACAAACAATAACTGAACCATGAGAGATTTAATACACAAACACATTTAAGCATGTAACTTAAGGATCACAGAAATATGAAATCAGACACAACACATTCATTGAGGTGATGGATGGTTCCACGCCATTTCTTGTGCTACCCTAGGTTCAACATTTAACCTGTTGAACCTTGGCCGAAGGGGAAAATATGTCAACACTTTGGAAGGTTCACTCGAGGATGACTTCATCCCATCTTGAGGATCAGCAGCAGGCTTTGGTAGAAGACCAGCTGCTTTGGTAGAGTTTTCACCTGTACTCATCTACAACAAATGAGTTAAACTTCCATGAACAAGGTATTATATAATATAAAGCAGATACGATATTAAAAATGCTTCTAAGGACAATAGTTGTTACAACATTATTTCACCCACAGGACCTACATCAGTATACTCCGAATCTTCTCCAAGAGAGGCCCCCAAACTGGCTTGGTGATTGGCATCACGTGGTTTTGCCATGTACTCCATGGCATACCCGACTGCTTCATTGACGAGGTCGTCCTCCTGGATATACCCTTCAATGTACCTTGCCATGTATCAGTTTGTACATTAACATCTCATTAGAAAATAGATGTTTTATAAAAAATATAAAACATCACATAAGCAAGGCCAAATTCATTCTAAGAACTCATGTATTGCACTTCCAATTGTTAACTCTACTTCATTATTACATGCTCAGAACTCTGAATAACCGAATATCAACATATGCAAAAAAAATTCTCTCCTAATGATATAAGAAACAAACCAAATTTTTTAATAACCGTATATCAACAAACTAATTCTCAAACCCCTAATTGAAATAGAATAACAAACCTAATTAAAAGCTTTGAACGAAAATTAAGAACCCTAATTTTTAGACTACAGATCGAACGTAACAAGAATATAATCACAAATACTAAAGCATCAACCAATAAAAACACAAAACATGAACCAAACTATATATATCTGTAAGAAATAACTTAAATTTTTGGTCAAATCGGAGTTAGGGTTCAGAGAAATTATGTCTGTGAATAACCGAGAAGTTAGATTAGAGACGAAGTTAGGGTTTTTTTTTAAAAGGATTTGAGAAAGATCACAGATTCTTAGTTTGAGGATTTGATAAAGACGAGGGGGTTTCTTTTTTTTGGTTTCTTCGTTACATGATTTGAGAGAGACGATAGGATTTGGATATGAGAAAGAAAGAGAAATGAGTTGAGAAGGCGATAAGTGAAAAAGAGAAAGAGAAGAGGATAAGGATAAGGATAACGAAGTTCAAGTAAGTAAAACTGTAAAAGGAATGGTTTAACGGTGGCGATTTGTCCATCAAACAACATGGATGATTGACATTACGTTTGATGCTCACATACAGATTAAGGGGAATGTGTGAAAAGCATGTGTGTTCTTTCGAGAATTACTTGTATTTTGTCAAAATCCCAAACCGTCAAATCGAAAAAGGGAATATCGTTAATGACAACCGAGTATCGATTTTGTTGGGTTAATCTATTTTTCTTTGAAAATAGATTTTTTTTCGTTTGGATGAATTAAAGACGAAATATGTCATATTTGAACATCACAGGTTCAAAGATTACTAGAGTTAGACCTTAGTTTCTCGTCTGGATGAAATGAAGATGAAATATATCAGAATTGAACTTCATGGGTTCAAATATTACTAGAGTTTGACCTTTGTTTCTCGTCCAGATGAACTGGAGACTAAATATAACAGAATTGAACATCACAGGTTCAAAGATTACTAGAGTTCGACCTTTGTTTCTCGTCCGGATGAACTGGAGACTAAATATATCAGAATTGAACATCACAGGTTCAAAGATTACTAGTGTTCGACCTTTGTTTCTCGTCTGGATGAACTGGAGACTAAATATATCAGAATTGAATATCACAGGTTCAAAGATTACTAGAGTTCGACCTTTGTTTCTCATCCAGATGAACTGAAGATGAAATATATCAGAATTGAACAACACAGGTTCAAATATTACTAGAGTTCGACCTTTGTTTCTCGTCCGGATGAACTGGATACTAAATATATCAGAATTAAACATCACGGGTTCAAAGATTACAAGAGTTCGATCTTTGTTTCTCGTCCGGATGAACTGGAGACTAAATATATCAGAATTGAACATCACAGGTTCAAAGATTACTAGAGTTCGGCCTTTGTTTCTCGTCCGGATGAACTGAAGATGAAATATATCAGAATTGAACAACACAGGTTCAAATATTACTAGAGTTCGACCTTTGTTTCTCATCCGGATGAACTGAAGATGAAATATATCAGAATTGAACAACACAGGTTCAAATATTACTAGAGTTCGACCTTTGTTTCTCGTCCGGATGAACTGGAGACTAAATATATCAGAATTGAACATCACGGGTTCAAAGATTACTAGAGTTCGACCTTTGTTTCTCGTCAGGATGAACTGGAGACTAAATATATCAGAATTGAACATCACCGGTTCAAATATTACTAGAGTTCGACCTTTGTTTATCGTCCGGATGAACTGAAGATGAAATATATCAAAATTGAACAACACAGGTTCAAATATTACTAGAGTTCGACCTTTGTTTCTCGTCCGGATGAACTGGAGACTAAATATATCAGAATTGAAAATCACGGGTTCAAAGATTACTAGAGTTCGACCTTTGTTTTTCGTCCGGATGAACTAGAGACTAAATACATCTGAATTGAACATCACAGGTTGAAAGATTACTAGAGTTCGACCTTTGTTTCTCGTCCGGATGAACTGAAGATAAAATATATCAGAATTGAACAACACAGGTTCAAAGATTACTAGAGTTCGACCTTTGTTTCTCGTCCGGATGAACTGGAGATTAAATATATCATAATTGAACATCACATGTTCAAAGATTACTAGAGTTCGACCTTTGTTTCTCACCTGGATGAAATAGAGATGAAATATATCAGAATTGAACATCACAGGTTCAAAGATTACTAGAGTTCGACCTTTGTTTCTCGTCCGAATGAACTGGAGACTAAATATATTAGAATTGAACATCACAGGTTCAAAGATTACTAGAGTTCGACCTTTGTTTCTCATCCGGATGAACTGGAGATGAAATAACTCAGAATTGAACAACACAGGTTCAAAGATTACTAGAGTTCGACCTTTGTTTCTCGTCCGGATGAACTGAAGATTAAATATATCAGAATTGAACATCACAGGTTCAAAGATTACTAGAGTTCGACCTTTGTTTCTCGTCCGGATGAACTGGAGACTAAATATATATCAGAATTGAACATCACAGGTTCAAAGATTACTAGAGTTGGACCTTTGTTTCTCGTCCGGATGAACTGGAGATGAAATATATCAGAATTGAAGAACACAAGTTCAAAGATTACTAGAGTTCGACCTTTGTTTCTCGTCCGGATGAACTTGAGACTAAATACATCTGAATTGAACATCACATGTTCAAAGATTACTAGAGTTCGACCTTTGTTTCTCGTCCGGATGAACTGAAGATGAAATATATCATAATTGAACATCACGGGTTCAAAGATTACTAGAGTTCGACCTTTGTTTCTCGTCCGGGTGAACTGGAGATGAAATATATCAGAATTGAACATCACGGGTTCAAAGATTACTAGAGTTCGACCTTTGTTTCTCGTCCGGATGAACTGGAGACTAAATATATCATAATTGAACATCACATGTTCAAAGATTACTAGAGTTCGACCTTTGTTTCTCGTCCGGATGAAATCGAGATGAAATATATCAGAATTGAACATCACGGGTTCAAAGATTACTAGAGTTCGACCTTTGTTTCTCGTCCGGATGAACTGGAGACTAAATACATCTGAATTGAACATCACATGTTGAAATATTACTAGAGTTCGACCTTTGTTTCTCGTCCGGATGAACTGGAGATGAAATAACTCAGAATTGAACAACACAGGTTCAAAGATTACTAGAGTTCGACCTTTGTTTCTCGTCCGGATGAACTGGAGACTAAATATATCAGAATTGAACATCACATGTTCAAAGATTACTAGAGTTCGACCTTTGTTTCTCGTCCGGATGAACTGGAGACTAAATATATATCAGAATTGAACATCACAGGTTCAAAGATTACTAGAGTTCGACCTTTGTTTCTCGTCCGGATGAACTGAAGATGAAATATATCAGAATTGAACATCACAGGTTCAAAGATTACTAGAGTTCGACCTTTGTTTCTCGTCCGGATGAACTGGAGACTAAATATATCAGAATTGAACATCACAGGTTCAAAGATTACTAGAGTTCGACCTTTGTTTCTCGTCCGGATGAACTGGAGATTAAATATATCAGAATTGAACATCACAGGTTCAAAGATTACTAGAGTTCGACCTTTGTTTCTCACCCGGATTAAATGGAGATGAAATATATCAGAATTGAACATCACGGGTTCAAAGATTACTAGAGTTCGACCTTTGTTTCTCGTCCGGATGAACTGGAGACTAAATACATCAGAATTGAACATCACAGGTTCAAAGATTACTAGAGTTCGACCTTTGTTTCTCGTCCGGATGAACTAGAGACTAAATACATCTGAATTGAACATCACATGTTCAAAGATTACTAGAGTTCGACCTTTGTTTCTCGTCCGGATGAACTGGAGATGAAATATATCAGAATTGAACATCACAGGTTCAAAGATTACTAGAGTTCGACCTTTGTTTCTCGTCCGGATGAACTGGAGACTAAATATATCAGAATTGAACATCACATGTTCAAAGATTACTAGAGTTCGACCTTTGTTTCTCGTCCGGATGAACTGGAGATGAAATATATCAGAATTGAACATCACAGGTTCAAAGATTACTAGAGTTCGACCTTTGTTTCTCGTCCGGATGAACTGGAGACTAAATATATCAGAATTGAACATCACAGGTTCAAAGATTACTAGAGTTCGACCTTTGTTTCTCGTCCGGATGAACTGAAGATGAAATATATCAGAATTGAACATCACCGGTTCAAAGATTACTAGAGTTAGACCTTTGTTTCTCGTCCGGATGAACTGGAGACTAAATACATCTGAATTGAACATCACATGTTCAAAGATTACTAGAGTTCGACCTTTGTTTCTCGTCCGGATGAACTGAAGACTAAATATATCAGAATTGAACATCACAGGTTCAAAGATTACTAGAGTTCGACCTTTGTTTCTCGTCCGGATGAACTGGAGACTAAATATATCATAATTGAACATCACAGGTTCAAAGATTACTAGAGTTCGACCTTTGTTTCTCGTCCGGATGAACTGGAGACTAAATATATCAGAATTGAACATCACAGGTTCAAAGATTACTAGAGTTCGACCTTTGTTTCTCGTCCGGATGAACTGAGACTAAATATATCAGAATTGAACATCACAGGTTCAAAGATTACTAGAGTTCGACCTTTGTTTCTCGTCCGGATGAACTGAAGATGAAATATATCAGAATTGAACATCACAGGTTCAAAGATTACTAGAGTTCGACCTTTGTTTCTCGTCCGGATGAACTAAAGACTAAATATATCAGAATTGAACATCACAGGTTCAAAGATTACTAGAGTTCGACCTTTGTTTCTCGTCCGGATGAACTGGAGACTAAATATATCAAAATTGAACATCACAGGTTCAAAGATTACTAGAGTTAGACCTTTGTTTCTCGTCCGGATGAACTAGATATTAAATATATCATAATTGAACATCACAAGTTCAAAGATTACTAGAGTTCGACCTTTGTTTCTCGTCCGGATGAACTGAGACTAAATATATCAGAATTGAACATCACAGGTTCAAAGATTACTAGAGTTCGACCTTTGTTTCTCGTCCGGATGAACTGGAGACTAAATATATCAGAATTGAACATCACAGGTTCAAAGATTACTAGAGTTCGACCTTTGTTTCTCGTCCGGATGAACTTGAGATTAAATATATCAGAATTGAACATCACAGGTTCAAAGATTACTAGAGTTCGACCTTTGTTTCTCACCCGGATTAAATGGAGATGAAATATATCAGAATTGAACATCACAGGTTCAAAGATTACTAGAGTTCGACCTTTGTTTCTCGTCCGGATGAACTGGAGACTAAATATATCATCAGAATTGAACATCACAGGTTCAAAGATTACTAGAGTTCGACCTTTGTTTCTCGTCCGGATGAACTAGAGACTAAATACATCTGAATTGAACATCACATGTTCAAAGATTACTAGAGTTCGACCTTTGTTTCTCGTCCGGATGAACTGAAGATGAAATATATCATAATTGAACAACACGGGTTCAAAGATTACTAGAGTTAGACCTTTGTTTCTCGTCCGGATGAACTGGAGACTAAATATATCATAATTGAACATCACATGTTCAAAGATTACTAGAGTTCGACCTTTGTTTCTCGTCCGGATGAACTGAAGATGAAATATATCATAATTGAACATCACAGGTTCAAAGATTACTAGAGTTCGACCTTTGTTTCTCGTCCGGATGAACTGGAGATGAAATATATCATAATTGAACATCACATGTTCAAAGATTACTAGAGTTCGACCTTTGTTTCTCGTCCGGATGAACTGAAGACAAAAATATATCAAAATTGAACATCACAGGTTCAAAGATTACTAGAGTTCGACCTTTGTTTCTCGTCCGGATGAACTGGAGACTAAATAAATCAGAATTGAACATCACAGGTTCAAAGATTACTAGAGTTCGACCTTTGTTTCTCGTCCGGATGAACTGAAGATGAAATATATCAGAATTGAACAACACAGGTTCAAAGATTACTAGAGTTCGACCTTTGTTTCTCGTCCGGATGAACTGGAGACTAAATATATCAGAATTGAACATCACAGGTTCAAAGATTACTAGAGTTCGACCTTTGTTTCTCGTCCGGATGAACTGGAGACTAAATATATCATAATTGAACATCACAGGTTCAAAGATTACTAGAGTTAGACCTTTGTTTCTCGTCCGGATGAACTGAAGATGAAATATATCAAATTGAACATCACAGGTTCAAAGATTACTAGAGTTCGACCTTTGTTTCTCGTCCGGATGAACTGGAGACTAAATATATCAGAATTGAACATCACAGGTTCAAAGATTACTAGAGTTAGACCTTTGTTTCTCGTCCGGATGAACTGAAGATGAAATATATCAGAATTGAACATCACATGTTCAAAGATTACTAGAGTTCGACCTTTGTTTCTCGTCCGGATGAACTGGAGACTAAATATATCATAATTGAACATCACAGGTTCAAAGATTACTAGAGTTCGACCTTTGTTTCTCGTCCGGATGAACTGGAGACTAAATATATCAGAATTGAACATCACAGGTTCAAAGATTACTAGAGTTGGACCTTTGTTTCTCGTCCGGATGAACTGAAGATGAAATATATCAGAATTGAACATCACAAGTTCAAAGATTACTAGAGTTCGACCTTTGTTTCTCGTCCGGATGAACTGGAGACTAAATATATCAGAATTGAACATCACAGGTTCAAAGATTACTAGAGTTAGACCTTTGTTTCTCGTCCGGATGAACTGGAGACTAAATATATCAGAATTGAACATCACAGGTTCAAAGATTACTAGAGTTCGACCTTTGTTTCTCGTCCGGATGAACTGGAGACTAAATATATCAGAATTGAACATCACAGGTTCAAAGATTACTAGAGTTAGACCTTTGTTTCTCGTCCGGATGAACTGGAGACTAAATATATCATCTGAATTGAACATCACAGGTTCAAAGATTACTAGAGTTCGACCTTTGTTTCTCGTCCGGATGAACTGAAGATGAAATATATCAGAATTGAACAACACAGGTTCAAAGATTACTAGAGTTCGACCTTTGTTTCTCGTCCGGATGAACTGGAGACTAAATATATCATAATTGAACATCACAGGTTCAAAGATTACTAGAGTTCGACCTTTGTTTCTCGTCCGGATGAACTGGAGACTAAATATATCAGAATGAACATCACAGGTTCAAAGATTACTAGAGTTCGACCTTTGTTTCTCGTCCGGATGAACTGAAGATGAAATATATCAGAATTGAACAACACAGGTTCAAAGATTACTAGAGTTCGACCTTTGTTTCTCGTCCGGATGAACTGGAGACTAAATATATCATAATTGAACATCACAGGTTCAAAGATTACTAGAGTTCGACCTTTGTTTCTCGTCCGGATGAACTGGAGATGAAATATATCAGAATTGAACATCACAGGTTCAAAGATTACTAGAGTTCGACCTTTGTTTCTCGTCCGGATGAACTGGAGACTAAATATATCATAATTGAACATCACAGGTTCAAAGATTACTAGAGTTCGACCTTTGTTTCTCGTCCGGATGAACTGAAGATGAAATATATCAGAATTGAACAACACAGGTTCAAAGATTACTAGAGTTCGACCTTTGTTTCTCGTCCGGATGAACTGGAGACTAAATATATCAGAATTGAACATCACATGTTCAAAGATTACTAGAGTTCGACCTTTGTTTCTCGTCCGGATGAACTGGAGACTAAATATATCAGAATTGAACATCACAGGTTCAAAGATTACTAGAGTTCGACCTTTGTTTCTCGTCCGGATGAACTGAAGATGAAATATATCAGAATTGAACATCACAGGTTCAAAGATTACTAGAGTTCGACCTTTGTTTCTCGTCCGGATGAACTGGAGATTAAATATATCAGAATTGAACATCACAGGTTCAAAGATTACTAGAGTTCGACCTTTGTTTCTCGTCCGGATGAACTGGAGATGAAATATATCAGAATTGAACATCACAGGTTCAAAGATTACTAGAGTTCGACCTTTGTTTCTCGTCCGGATGAACTGGAGACTAAATATATCAGAATTGAACATCACAGGTTCAAAGATTACTAGAGTTCGACCTTTGTTTCTCGTCCGGATGAACTGGAGACTAAATATATCAGAATTGAACATCACAGGTTCAAAGATTACTAGAGTTCGACCTTTGTTTCTCGTCCGATGAACTGGAGACTAAATATATCATAATTGAACATCACAGGTTCAAAGATTACTAGAGTTCGACCTTTGTTTCTCGTCCGGATGAACTGGAGACTAAATATATCAGAATTGAACATCACGGTTTCAAAGATTACTAGAGTTCGACCTTTGTTTCTCGTCCGGATGAACTGAAGATGAAATATATCAGAATTGAACAACACAGGTTTTAAAGATTACTAGAGTTCGACCTTTGTTTCTCGTCCGGATGAACTGGAGACTAAATATATCATAATTGAACATCACAGGTTCAAAGATTACTAGAGTTCGACCTTTGTTTCTCGTCCGGATGAACTGAGACTAAATATATCAGAATTGAACATCACAGGTTCAAAGATTACTAGAGTTCGACCTTTGTTTCTCGTCCGGATGAACTGAAGATGAAATATATCATAATTGAACAACACAGGTTCAAAGATTACTAGAGTTCGACCTTTGTTTCTCGTCCGGATGAACTGGAGACTAAATATATCAGAATTGAACATCACAGGTTCAAAGATTACTAGAGTTCGACCTTTGTTTCTCGTCCGGATGAACTGGAGACTAAATATATCAGAATTGAACATCACAGGTTCAAAGATTACTAGAGTTCGACCTTTGTTTCTCGTCCGGATGAACTGAAGATGAAATATATCATAATTGAACATCACAGGTTCAAAGATTACTAGAGTTCGACCTTTGTTTCTCGTCCGGATGAACTGGAGACTAAATATATCAGAATTGAACATCACAGGTTCAAAGATTACTAGAGTTCGACCTTTGTTTCTCGTCCGGATGAACTGGAGATGAAATATATCAGAATTGAACATCACGGGTTCAAAGATTACTAGAGTTCGACCTTTGTTTCTCGTCCGGATGAACTGGAGACTAAAATATATCAATTGAACATCACAGGTTCAAAGATTACTAGAGTTCGACCTTTGTTTCTCGTCCGGATGAACTGGAGACTAAATATATCATAATTGAACATCACAGGTTCAAAGATTACTAGAGTTCGACCTTTTTTCTCGTCCGGATGAACTGGAGACTAAATATATCAGAATTGAACATCACAGGTTCAAAGATTACTAGAGTTCGACCTTTGTTTCTCGTCCGGATGAACTGGAGACTAAATATATCAGAATTGAACATCACAGGTTCAAAGATTACTAGAGTTCGACCTTTGTTTCTCGTCCGGATGAACTGAAGATGAAATATATCAGAATTGAACATCACAGGTTCAAAGATTACTAGAGTTCGACCTTTGTTTCTCGTCGGGATGAACTGGAGACTAAATATATCATAATTGAACATCACAGGTTCAAAGATTACTAGAGTTCGACCTTTGTTTCTCGTCCGGATGAACTGGAGACTAAATATATCAGAATTGAACATCACAGGTTCAAAGATTACTAGAGTTCGACCTTTGTTTCTCGTCCGGATGAACTGAAGATGAAATATATCAGAATTGAACATCACAGGTTCAAAGATTACTAGAGTTCGACCTTTGTTTCTCGTCCGGATGAACTGGAGACTAAATATATCAGAATTGAACATCACAGGTTCAAAGATTACTAGAGTTCGACCTTTGTTTCTCGTCCGGATGAACTGGAGACTAAATATATCATAATTGAACATCACAGGTTCAAAGATTACTAGAGTTCGACCTTTGTTTCTCGTCCGGATGAACTGAAGACTAAATATATCATAATTGAACAACACGAGTTCAAAGATTACTAGAGTTCGACCTTTGTTTCTCGTCCGGATGAACTGGAGACTAAATATATCAATTTTGAACATCACAGGTTCAAAGATTACTAGAGTTCGACCTTTGTTTCTCGTCCGGATGAACTGGAGACTAAATATATCAGAATTGAACAACACAGGTTCAAAGATTACTAGAGTTCGACCTTTGTTTCTCGTCCGGATGAACTGAAGATGAAATATATCAAAATTGAACATCACAGGTTCAAAGATTACTAGAGTTCGACCTTTGTTTCTCGTCCGGATGAACTGGAGACTAAATATATCAGAATTGAACATCACAGGTTCAAAGATTACTAGAGTTCGCCCTTTGTTTCTCGTCCGGATGAACTGGAGACTAAATATATCAAAATTGAACATCACGGGTTCAAAGATTACTAGAGTTCGACCTTTGTTTCTCGTCCGGATGAACTGAAGATGAAATATATCAGAATTGAACATCACAGGTTCAAAAGATTACTAGAGTTCGACCTTTGTTTCTCGTCCGGATGAACTGGAGACTAAATATATCATAATTGAACATCACAGGTTCAAAGATTACTAGAGTTCGACCTTTGTTTCTCGTCCGGATGAACTGGAGACTAAATATATCATAATTGAACATCACAGGTTCAAAGATTACTAGAGTTCGACCTTTGTTTCTCGTCCGGATGAACTGAAGATGAAATATATCATAATTGAACATCACAGGTTCAAAGATTACTAGAGTTCGACCTTTGTTTCTCGTCCGGATGAACTGGAGACTAAATATATCAGAATTGAACATCACAGGTTCAAAGATTACTAGAGTTCGACCTTTGTTTCTCGTCCGGATGAAATGGAGATGAAATATATCAGAATTGAACATCACAGGTTCAAAGATTACTAGAGTTCGACCTTTGTTTCTCGTCCGGATGAACTGGAGACTAAATATATCAGAATTGAACATCACAGGTTCAAAGATTACTAGAGTTCGACCTTTGTTTCTCGTCCGGATGAACTAGATACTAAATACATCTGAATTGAACATCACAGGTTGAAAGATTACTAGAGTTCGACCTTTGTTTCTCGTCCGGATGAACTGAAGATGAAATATATCAGAATTGAACAACACGGGTTCAAAGATTACTAGAGTTCGACCTTTGTTTCTCGTCCGGATGAACTGGAGACTAAATATATCATAATTGAACATCACATGTTCAAAGATTACTAGAGTTCGACCTTTGTTTCTCGTCCGGATGAACTGGAGATGAAATATATCAGAATTGAACATCACAGGTTCAAAGATTACTAGAGTTCGACCTTTGTTTCTCGTCCGGATGAACTGGAGACTAAATATATCAGAATTGAACATCACAGGTTCAAAGATTACTAGAGTTCGACCTTTGTTTCTCGTCCGGATGAACTGATGATGAAATATATCAGAATTGAACATCACAGGTTCAAAGATTACTAGAGTTCGACCTTTGTTTCTCGTCCGGATGAACTGGAGACTAAATATATCAGAATTGAACATCACAGGTTCAAAGATTACTAGAGTTCGACCTTTGTTTCTCGTCCGGATGAACTGGAGACTAAATATATCAGAATTGAACATCACAGGTTCAAAGATTACTAGAGTTCGACCTTTGTTTCTCGTCCGGATGAACTGAAGATGAAATATATCAGAATTGAACATCACAGGTTCAAAGATTACTAGAGTTCGACCTTTGTTTCTCGTCCGGATGAACTGGAGACTAAATATATCAGAATTGAACATCACAGGTTCAAAGATTACTAGAGTTCGACCTTTGTTTCTCGTCCGGATGAACTGGAGACTAAATATATCATAATTGAACATCACAGGTTCAAAGATTACTAGAGTTCGACCTTTGTTTCTCGTCCGGATGAACTGGAGATGAAATATATCATAATTGAACATCACAGGTTCAAAGATTACTAGAGTTCGACCTTTGTTTCTCGTCCGGATGAACTGGAGACTAAATATATCAGAATTGAACATCACAGGTTCAAAGATTACTAGAGTTAGACCTTTGTTTCTCGTCCGGATGAACTGGAGACTAAATATATCAGAATTGAACATCACAGGTTCAAAGATTACTAGAGTTCGACCTTTGTTTCTCGTCCGGATGAACTGGAGATGAAATATATCAGAATTGAACATCACAGGTTCAAAGATTACTAGAGTTCGACCTTTGTTTCTCGTCCGGATGAACTGGAGACTAAATATATCAGAATTGAACATCACAGGTTCAAAGATTACTAGAGTTCGACCTTTGTTTCTCGTCCGGATGAACTGGAGACTAAATATATCAGATTGAACATCACAGGTTTCAAAGATTACTAGAGTTAGACCTTTGTTTCTCGTCCGGATGAACTGAAGATGAAATATATCAATTTGAACATCACAGGTTCAAAGATTACTAGAGTTCGACCTTTGTTTCTCGTCCGGATGAACTGAAGATTAAATATATCAGAATTGAACATCACAGGTTCAAAGATTACTAGAGTTCGACCTTTGTTTCTCGTCCGGATGAACTGGAGATGAAATATATCAGAATTGAACATCACAGGTTCAAAGATTACTAGAGTTCGACCTTTGTTTCTCGTCCGGATGAACTGGAGACTAAATATATCAGAATTGAACATCACAGGTTCAAAGATTACTAGAGTTCGACCTTTGTTTCTCGTCCGGATGAACTGAAGATGAAATATATCAGAATTGAACAACACAGGTTCAAAGATTACTAGAGTTCGACCTTTGTTTCTCGTCCGGATGAACTGGAGACTAAATATATCAGAATTGAACATCACAGGTTCAAAGATTACTAGAGTTCGACCTTTGTTTCTCGTCCGGATGAACTGGAGACTAAATATATCAGAATTGAACATCACAGGTTCAAAGATTACTAGAGTTCGACCTTTTGTTTCTCGTCCGGATGAACTGGAGACTAAATACATCAGAATTGAACATCACAGGTTCAAAGATTACTAGAGTTCGACCTTTGTTTCTCGTCCGGATGAACTGAAGATGAAATATATCAGAATTGAACATCACAGGTTCAAAGATTACTAGAGTTCGACCTTTGTTTCTCGTCCGGATGAACTGGAGACTAAATATATCATAATTGAACATCACAGGTTCAAAGATTACTAGAGTTCGACCTTTGTTTCTCGTCCGGATGAACTGGAGATGAAATATATCAGAATTGAACATCACAGGTTCAAAGATTACTAGAGTTCGACCTTTGTTTCTCGTCCGGATGAACTGGAGACTAAATATATCAAATTGAACATCACAGGTTCAAAGATTACTAGAGTTCGACCTTTGTTTCTCGTCCGGATGAACTGGAGACTAAATATATCAGAATTGAACATCACAGGTTCAAAGATTACTAGAGTTCGACCTTTGTTTCTCGTCCGGATGAAATCGAGATAAAATATATCAGAATTGAACATCACAGGTTCAAAGATTACTAGAGTTCGACCTTTGTTTCTCGTCCGGATGAACTGGAGACTAAATATATCATAATTGAACATCACAGGTTCAAAGATTACTAGAGTTCGACCTTTGTTTCTCGTCCGGATGAACTGGAGACTAAATATATCAGAATTGAACATCACAGGTTCAAAGATTACTAGAGTTCGACCTTTGTTTCTCGTCCGGATGAACTGGAGACTAAATATATCAGAATTGAACATCACAGGTTCAAAGATTACTAGAGTTCGACCTTTGTTTCTCGTCCGGATGAACTGAAGATGAAATATATCATAATTGAACATCACAAGTTCAAAGATTACTAGAGTTCGACCTTTGTTTCTCGTCCGGATGAACTGGAGACTAAATATATCAGAATTGAACATCACAGGTTCAAAGATTACTAGAGTTCGACCTTTGTTTCTCGTCCGGATGAACTGGAGACTAAATATATCAGAATTGAACATCACAGGTTCAAAGATTACTAGAGTTCGACCTTTGTTTCTCGTCCGGATGAACTGGAGATGAAATATATCATAATTGAACATCATGGGTTCAAAGATTACTAGAGTTCGACCTTTGTTTCTCGTCCGGATGAACTGGAGACTAAATATATCAAAATTGAACATCACAGGTTCAAAGATTACTAGAGTTCGACCTTTGTTTCTCATCCGGATGAACTGAAGATGAAATATATCAGAATTGAACATCACAGGTTCAAAGATTACTAGAGTTCGACCTTTGTTTCTCGTCCGGATGAACTGAAGATGAAATATATCATAATTGAACATCACAGGTTCAAATATTACTAGAGTTCGACCTTTGTTTCTCTCCCGGATGAAATGGAGATGAAATATATCAGAATTGAACATCACAGGTTCAAAGATTACTAGAGTTCGACCTTTGTTTCTCGTCCGGATGAACTGGAGACTAAATATATCAGAATTGAACATCACAGGTTCAAAGATTACTAGAGTTCGACCTTTGTTTCTCGTCCGGATGAACTAGATACTAAATACATCTGAATTGAACATCACAGGTTCAAAGATTACTAGAGTTCGACCTTTGTTTCTCGTCCGGATGAACTGAGATGAAATATATCAGAATTGAACATCACAGGTTCAAAGATTACTAGAGTTCGACCTTTGTTTCTCGTCCGGATGAACTGGAGACTAAATATATCATAATTGAACATCACAGGTTCAAAGATTACTAGAGTTCGACCTTTGTTTCTCGTCCGGATGAATTGGAGATGAAATATATCAGAATTGAACATCACAGGTTCAAAGATTACTAGAGTTCGACCTTTGTTTCTCGTCCGGATGAACTGAAGATGAAATATATCATAATTGAACATCACAGGTTCAAAGATTACTAGAGTTCGACCTTTGTTTCTCGTCCGGATGAACTGGAGATTAAATATATCAGAATTGAACATCACAGGTTCAAAGATTACTAGAGTTCGACCTTTGTTTCTCGTCCGGATGAACTGGAGACTAAATATATCAGAATTGAACATCACAGGTTCAAAGATTACTAGAGTTCGACCTTTGTTTCTCGTCCGGATGAACTGGAGACTAAATATATCAGAATTGAACATCACAGGTTCAAAGATTACTAGAGTTCAACCTTTGTTTCTCGTCCGGATGAACTGAAGATGAAATATATCAGAATTGCAAAACACAGGTTCAAAGATTACTAGAGTTCGACCTTTGTTTCTCGTCCGGATGAACTGGAGACTAAATATATCAGAATTGAACATCACAGGTTCAAAGATTACTAGAGTTCGACCTTTGTTTCTCGTCCGGATGAACTGGAGACTAAATATATCAGAATTGAACATCACAGGTTCAAAGATTACTAGAGTTCGACCTTTGTTTCTCGTCCGGATGAACTGGAGACTAAATATATCAGAATTGAACATCACAGTTCAAAGATTACTAGAGTTCGACCTTTGTTTCTCGTCCGGATGAACTGAAGATGAAATATATCAGAATTGAACATCACAGGTTCAAAGATTACTAGAGTTCGACCTTTGTTTCTCGTCCGGATGAACTGGAGATTAAATATATCATAATTGAACATCACAAGTTCAAAGATTACTAGAGTTCGACCTTTGTTTCTCGCCCAGATTAAATGGAGATAAAATATATCAGAATTGAACATCACAGGTTCAAAGATTACTAGAGTTAGACCTTTGTTTCTCGTCCGGATGAACTGGAGATGAAATATATCAGAATTGAACATCACAGGTTCAAAGATTACTAGAGTTAGACCTGAGTTTCTTTTTCGGATGAACTGGAGACTAAATATATCAGAATTGAACATCACAGGTTCAAAGATTACTAGAGTTAGACCTTTGTTTCTCGTCCGAATGAACTAGAGAATAATTTCATCAGAATGAACATCACAGGTTCAAAGATTACTAGAGTTCGACCTTTGTTTCTCGTCCGGATGAACTGAAGATGAAATATATCAGAATTGAACATCACAGGTTCAAAGATTACTAGAGTTCGACCTTTGTTTCTCGTCCGGATGAACTGGAGATTAAATATATCATAATTGAACATCACAAGTTCAAAGATTACTAGAGTTCGACCTTTGTTTCTCGTCCGGATGAACTGGAGATGAAATATATCATAATTGAACATCACATGTTCAAAGATTACTAGAGTTCGACCTTTGTTTCTCTTCCGGATGAACTGGAGACTAAATATATCAGAATTGAACATCACAGGTTCAAAGATTACTAGAGTTCGACCTTTGTTTCTCGTCCGGATGAACTAGATACTAAATACATCTGAATTGAACATCACAGGTTCAAAGATTACTAGAGTTCGACCTTTGTTTCTCGTCCGGATGAACTGGAGATGAAATATATCAGAATTGAACATCACAGGTTCAAAGATTACTAGAGTTAGACCTTTGTTTCTCGTCCGGATGAACTGGAGACTAAATATATCAGAATTGAACATCACAGGTTCAAAGATTACTAGAGTTCGACCTTTGTTTCTCGTCCGGATGAACTGGAGATGAAATATATCAGAATTGAACATCACAGGTTCAAAGATTACTAGAGTTCGACCTTTGTTTCTCTTCCGGATGAACTGAAGATGAAATATATCATAATTGAACATCACAGGTTCAAAGATTACTAGAGTTCGACCTTTGTTTCTCGTCCGGATGAACTGGAGATTAAATATATCAGAATTGAACATCACAGGTTCAAAGATTACTAGAGTTCGACCTTTGTTTCTCGCCCGGATGAAATGGAGATGAAATATATCAGAATTGAACATCATCTGTTCCAAGATTACTAGAGTTAGACCTTTGTTTCTCGTCCGGATGAACTGGAGACTAAATATATCAGTATTGAACATCACGGGTTCAAAGATTACTAGAGTTCGACCTTTGTTTCTCGTCTGGATGAACTAGATACTAAATACATCTGAATTGAACATCACATGTTGAAAGATTACTAGAGTTCGACCTTTGTTTCTCGTCCGGATGAACTGAAGATGAAATATATCAGAATTGAACAACACGGGTTCAAAGATTACTAGAGTTCGACCTTTGTTTCTCGTCCGGATGAAATGGAGACTAAATATATCATAATTGAACATCACGGGTTCAAAGATTACTAGAGTTCGACCTTTGTTTCTCGTCCGGATGAATTGGAGATGAAATAACTCAGAATTGAACATCACAGGTTCAAAGATTACTAGAGTTCGACCTTTGTTTCTCGTCCGGATGAACTGGAGACTAAATATATCAGAATTGAACATCACAGGTTCAAAGATTACTAGAGTTCGACCTTTGTTTCTCATCCGGATGAACTGAAGATGAAATATATCAGAATTGAACAACACAGGTTGAAAGATTACTAGAGTTCGACCTTTGTTTCTCGTCCGGATGAACTGGAGACTAAATATATCAAAATTGAACATCACAGGTTCAAAGATTACTAGTGTTCACCCTTTGTTTCTCGTACGGATGAACTGGAGACTAAATATATCAGAATTGAACATCACAGGTTCAAAGATTACTAGAGTTCGACCTTTGTTTCTCGTCCGGATGAACTGGAGATAAAATATATCATAATTGAACAACACAGGTTCAAAGATTACTAGAGTTCGACCTTTGTTTCTCGTCCGGATGAACTGGAGACTAAATATATCATAATTGAACATCACGGGTTCAAAGATTACTAGAGTTCGACCTTTGTTTCTCGTCCGGATGAACTGGAGACTAAATATATCAGAATTGAACATCACAAGTTCAAAGATTACTAGAGTTCGACCTTTGTTTCTCGTCCGAATGAACTGGAGACTAAATACATCAGAATTGAACATCACAGGTTCAAAGATTACTAGAGTTCGACCTTTGTTTCTCGTCCGGATCAACTGAAGATGAAATATATCAGAATTGAACAACACATGTTCAAAGATTACTAGAGTTCGACCTTTGTTTCTCGTCCGGATGAACTGGAGACTAAATATATCAGAATTGAACAACACATGTTCAAAGATTACTAGAGTTCGACCTTTGTTTCTCGTCCGGATGAACTGAAGATGAAATATATCAGAATTGAACAACACAGGTTCAAAGATTACTAGAGTTTTACCTTTGTTTCTCGTCCGGATGAACTGAAGATGAAATATATCATAATTGAACATCACGAGTTCAAAGATTACTAGAGTTCGACCTTTGTTTCTCGTCCGGATGAACTGAAGACTAAATATATCATAATTGAACATGACAAGTTCAAAGATTACTAGAGTTCGACCTTTGTTTCTCGTCCGGATGAACTAGAGGCTAAATACATCATAATTGCACATCACCGGTTCAAAGATTACTAGAGTTCGACCTTTGTTTCTCGTACGGATGAACTGGAGACTAAATATAT